>JARKNS010000008.1:123860000-125060000 GCA_029990575.1 Petunia axillaris subsp. axillaris | reverse complement strand
GACTTGGAGTGAGTTTTCGCACCGATTAATGGAGAAGTTTCTTCCTCACAGTCAATAGGATGAGAAAAACAGGCAATTTGAGAGGATTGGACAGGGTAACCTTCCAGTCTCGCAGTATGAACTTTTGTTCTCTGAGATGTCTGCATATGCTCCATATTTTGTGCAGGAGCTTTCTGAGAGGGTCAGACATCTTATTGATGGGCTTTCTCCTTATTCGCGGTCCCAAATAGCTCGTAAGATCGAGGCCAAGACTTCATTTGATGTCGTTGTTGATATTTCTAAGAGGTATAATGCATATCATAATTTGGAGATGAAGGAGTTAGAGAGGGAGAGCAAAAGAACTCGTGGTCCAGGGAATTCTAGTACCTTATCTGGAGGTAGGAGTTATCAGCAGCAGAGTAGGCCTCATGTTAGGCCAGTTCAGCCTCTCGCATGTGATTTTAAAAATACATCTACTTCTTCACAAGATCAGTTTTGATTTCGCCCTCGAGATCAGTGTTAGTTTGATCAACGTAAATTTGCTCCAAGGTGCTTTATCTATCAGGATCCAGGGTATCATTAGAAGGATTTCCCTTTTCATCAGCAGGGTAGTAGTTATCCTTTCTCTAGCCCTCTGGCACCTATGCAGCAATAGCCTCAGGGTGTTCCTTATGGGTCTCAGCCAGCTAGAGGTGCCCCACCGTCTGATAGAGGTCGTAGGCGTGGTTTTGGCGGTTCCTCCAAAGGTGGTTCTCAGGGTAGCGACGCAACTCAGCCGCAGAGACAACTATAGGCATTGCCAGCCAACCAGGATGTCGAGGCATTTCCATATGTTGTTGGAGGTACTCTATCTGTTTATGGTCGAGATGCATATTCTTTGGTAGATCAAAGATCTACCTATTCATATGTCTCTTCTTAGTTTGCTTTGGTTTTCCATGTTTATTATATGCGTCTCTATGATCCATTATGTGTTTCTACTCCTATCGGAGATACTATTGTTGTGGATCGAGTTTATCCTTCTTGTACTGTATCTTTTAGGGGTCGTGAGACCTTGGTAGAACTTCTGGTTTTGAATATGATCGACTTTAATGTCATTATCGGCATGAATTGGTCGGCGTCATGTTACGCCATTCCGGATTGTCATGCCAAGTCTATTCGATTCTCTCTTCCTGGCTCAACGGTGGTAGTGTAGCAGGGTTCTCAATTTCCACCTACGGGGCGCATTATTTCTTTTCTGAAGGCGAAGTGGATGATGGATAAAGGGTGTTCAATGTTGTCACGCCCTCTTTTTCCCAAACAAAATTGATGAAAGGTTTAAAAGGCAGTGACTGGTATTTCAAGGTACACAAAAATACTTAAGAAAACTCAGAGTCGCCACTTGACAAGTTAAAGGTGTGCCAAGTCACCAAAGTAGTGTCCCTAGAACACCTTTTAACTCATCTAATGGTCTGCGTTAGAGATTTAGAGTAAGGTCCTCAGTTGACTCTCGGCAAGGCGTTAGGCACCCTCGAGTCCTATGTCGAGCACAGTTGCTTTATTGTCACAAGTTAATTTAAGAAATATTTGGTTGTTACATATTTGTCGTTAGTTAAAGTTGTGCTTTTAAAAATATATACTCTACACTAAACTTGATGAATTAAAGTCTGTGCTCCCAAATGAATAGTGATTTACATTGCTCTAAAATAACTTGAAATAATTTAAATAAACTTCGGATCGTTAAAACAAACTTTGGCCGTTTGTAAGAAAACCAAATGTTTTATCAAAGGAAGGTTGTTTGTCCACAAAGAATTTAAAGGGGGCGGGGCAGTTCATTTTGTGTAATTTTGATCGGTAGCCATTTTTGGACGCGCTCATTGGGAACTATCCACCGTTTCGAAATTCACTGAAGAATAGCAAAAAATTTGCGCGCACACTTAAGCTCCATTAGCGTTGGAAAAACACCCCAGACTAGTCCCATAACAAAATACTGGGGCTTTGAATATTTTGTTATGGGACTTTATATATAAAGCTTCAGTCCCCATAACAAAATGCTGGAACTTTGAACAAGTTTTGTTCACAGCCCCAGCATTTTTTTATGGGACTGAAGCTTTATATAAAGTTCCATAACAAAATGCTGGGGCCTTGAACAAAACTTGTTCAAAGCCCCAGTATTTTATGCTGGGATTAGTTTACTTCAGCTTCCCAGTATTTATACTGTGATTTGTCCGGAGGTGGCTAGTCTTCAAACAGTTTTGCATCGCTGGCTAGTATTCATTTAACGCGGTCAAAACAGGCTGCGGGACTAAATTTTTACGTTCATTTTAAAGTAACTTCAAAATATTTGCAAGACCAGTCCATTCATTCATTCATTTTTAAAAATAGTCCCTTTTCAAAGTTAAAAGTGCCTAGATCCTAAATTACAGTCTATTTTTCTTTCAAATCTTGATTTACAAAATGTCCTCAATTATTACACTTTTAGATCGGTTCAAGTTTACAGATTGCAACTGTGGCTATTTTTGCAAAAAATGGCCAGATTTTTAATTTATAGCAAAAAAAGGTTTATTTTTTTGCAAATATTTAAACTTCAATATTCTGTTTGTAACTCTTTTAATTCATAGCTCCAAAAATCATACATAGCTCGAAATAGACCTGCGAAACCCCATTATTTTCTATTTTAACAAAACAGCCATCTTAATTACTATTTAGCCAAAACAAGCATGCACATAATTAAATACTCATTTTTAACCTTTAAACATGCGGCCTTTGAATCATTTCATCATAATATTAAAATACACAAAGTTTATGTGTTTACCTATGATACGAGGCTTTAGAACTCAGCAATGACGATCCAAACAAGCCAAACTAAGCTATTAAACACAACAAAAAGCAATCGGACAGCCCTTTAAAAACCATTCAAAACTTGACTTAGACTTGTGTTTTAACTCCCAAAAGACTCTTGGTTCGGAGTATTTTGGTTCTAAAACTCTAACTTTAACTCAATAGGTTTTTCGCTCTTTTTCTCTCAAATTCTCACTTATTCTCCCAAATATTTTGAATGTTCCCTTTCTTTTTATCTCATGGTCTCTTCTTATTCAATCTTCCTTTGAAAATGAGAGTTTACCCTCTCTTATATAGCTAAAAAGGTTAAGTCTTTAAGTGGCTAAAAGTACAAAACTCATGTGGCCCACTTGAGTAAATGTCAATTTCAAACATTTTTCTAGCATTTTTCACATTAGTTCAGCCACCTATTTGTCCCCTAAAGGCTGAAAAAACAACATATTCAAAGATGAGACAATCTCATGGGATGGACTATTGGGCTCACACTTAAACCCCAAACCATTTCAAAGCACAAAAATCATATATGAAAATCAACTATATCAGCCCCAAATACTGTATTTGATAAAAACCATTGTCACTTAAAAGAGTGACATGTGTCTGCCACGTAGCACGGGCAGAGGTTTTCCCGGACAGACACCTAACGGACAGATGACTGGCTAGGCGGTTACCACGAGCAGGCCCAAGGCAGTTACGTGGCGGCTCTCCAAATCGATGCGGCTTGAATGAACAGTTACTTGTTCAAACGCAACTGCTCCATGAATAGTTACAAGGGCAACGGCTACCCAGCGGTTACAGACCCAGCGGCTACCCAGCGGTTGCATACCCAACGGCTACCCAGCGGTTATATACCCAACGGCTGCCTAGCAATATCTATATATAGCGTTTGTTTTCGAATCATTGTAACAGACATTCTCTTCTCTATCTACAATATCAATAAAATATTCTCTTTGCTCTCGCTCACTGTTCATCATTTACATTACTGCATATTTCATTCTCAAGTCTTCAAGCGTAATTAATATCAAGGGATCCTCACCGAGATCAAGCAATCTAATACGGTTCCTTCTACCTATTTAATTCGCGCTTTAGTCTTATTTATCTTCAATTATTTCGTATCACTTTCATATCATCGTCAATTGTCATTATATCTCTATCGAAGATCGTGCATATATTCATAATCTCGTAATTAATGCAATCATGTATTTAAATCAGCTAAACTCTTAATCTAAACTATTGATCGTGATTCCGCAAATATAAATTTAATTATTAATTAAAATAAAATCGGATATAGGTTAAACAAATACTACTTTAGACAATCCTATTGAGCCAAATCAAATTTTCAGTTGATTTAGGCCCCAAAACACAAAATGGATCTAAGTCTAAACACATAAAATTCAACAGATCAAAAACATACACAATGAAACTAATATCATCCATTTTCTTCCTTCAATTCACAAACAAAATATGTTGATTCACGGATACAACTACTAAACAACGAGCTCAAACACCAAGATTCAAATTCGAGCATAAATGACCAAAAGAAATATAATAATCAAATGGATGATCTTCATGTTTAAACAACCTTACCCGACCCGCAAGCACAAAGGCTGAATATGCAAAACACATTTATTATTTCTTTTACTTGTTTCTTATTCATACTAGTGCGAGACAGAGCTAACAACCTCAAAACGTAGATTTCATGCTATTACAGTCATTTTTTCTATTTAGCTAGTGATCCATTTGAAAAAATCAAGAACATGGCATAAAAAAGAAGAGAGAAATGCGAAACAATAACAACCTTTAAAATCCTAACAACACCAAACAAATCGAAAAAAGTCTGAAGCTTACGACGATGAGGCGATAAACTAAAAATAAAGCAACTAAATTGAAACCGAGGTAGCTTCATATAACTACTACCGTAACGAGGTGTCACAGCAGTGTCTCCATGCGTCTCCGCCGAAATTTGTTTCCTTCAAAGCCACGCAATCAAAGCTTCAACGTTCATAGCAACAATCACTGCTGCTGCATTTCAAGTCACGCCTGAACTGCCCCCGACGTCGATCATCACCACTGTTGAACCCTCCCAAACATGCACACGCAAGTGTGCATCGGGATTTGACTTCAACAAATGGGACTCCAAAGGGCTTCTTTGGAGTCGCCACCTAATTTAAGGATTATATGAACCAAGAGTTAATTAAAGAGTGCAATTTTATTCCTTTACTTAAAAGGAAATTATTAAAATCAGAGATTCTTAGGTAAGTGGTTCTATTAAATTCGAAAGAAGGTCCCTAACGGGAGCACTTTCGAAAATCCGCTAAGAGCGGTTAGTCCGGCGGTTTTCACGAATTTTATTAATTTAAAATTATTTAGAAAAATGTAAAATAAATAAATAAGGGATGATAAATAAGGATAAATAAATAAGGGATAATAAATAGATAAGGGATAATAAATGAATGATAATAAAATAAATAAAGGATAAAATTGAATAAGGGTAATAAATAACCAATGATAGATACATAGGCAATGAATGATTAGAATTTAATTAAATGATAATAATTGATTGGTTAAATAAATAAATAAATAATTAATTAATTAAATTAATAAATGAACAATTATACTAATTAATTAATTTAATTAAATAAATTAGACTAAGTAAATGAATAGATAAATAAATAAAAAGATAAATAAATAAATGATGAATTAAATAAAATAGATAAATAAATAAATAATTATAATTGATTGATTAAATAAATAATTAAATATTTGATAAAATAGATAAATAAATAATTTAAATGTAAATAATGACGAAAGGTACAATTTTAATTAAATTTGATTTGCACTCATGAATTGACAAATGGTTTTTTAGATCCACAAATTAATTGGCGATTCGCAAAGAAAAGGATACAAAGTATTCATAAAGCAATTTATAATAATTCACATTAATTAATCATAATTCGATACAATTTCTATCCCATAGGGCTACTAGTCCGGTCTATGGGGAAGTCCTATAACATGCTTTACTAAAGGGGACGGGAAAGAGGGAGTTTTAGAAGGTAGAACCTGGAAGCGCAACTCAATCATTGAGCCTTGAATTTAGAGATTTTCGTTTTTACTCTTTCTCTTTTTACGTTTTCGGGGATATCAAGTCCCGAAAATGCGGAGCGGATCAAATAACTTCCGAATGTACGCCATCCCAATTTGTGAGTTTTATTTCAACTCGTCCCCGAAAGTGTACATGACAAAGAAGCAGGGAGATAAATATTAGTAACTACGCAACAATAACATAAAGCATTTTACGGTAAGCAAAAACAAATATTTGAGATACCAGAAGAAAAGCCTATTAGACTACCAAAACACATGCATATTACTGTGACTAATCAAAGGTTATAATTCGAATGCATTTCATGTATACAAGAAAGTACTAATTAACAACTACAATGGTAATTGTCAGGCAAATCAAATAAAGGAGAGATTGGCTAAACAAAGTGACAAAAGGAACTCAAACTAAATATTTCCACTACTTAGACTTATAACAAAAGTGATTTCAGTACTCAAAATATGCTTGCTCACATCAATATTTCAAAAGAAGAAGAGGTTTTCACTGTAAGGAAATAGACTTCCGACCTGAAGCATCACTGACACTTACCAGGACCATACAAACACATAATTGTTTAGTAATTATTTAAACAGAGTCAAATTCCATAAGTTAAACTTGGAACTCATAAGACAAACACTACAGAAAGACTTTCACATATAATTTTTTGGACAAGATCAGATACTGAGACAGACATCAAAATGCAAGCTTTAGCACATTTGATAAGACGACAGTAAGGAAATTTTTTTACCTTTAACTAAGTTTAGTTACATACTCGGTTTGAAATCTTCGCTAAACAAGTTCTATTTCAATTTCAAGGGAACGTCCTGGCACCTTCTGACAAAACAGAAGAAAGGGGAGACACTAGAAACTAAATGAAGTTAAAGAATTTAAAATGAAGTAGTTTAAACTAGGAAGAATCGGGATACCAAAGCAATAAACGAGGGGAAGAATGGATTGGAATTCAAGACATTACGAGGTCTTAACAAAAACTAAGTTTGCTCAAACCCGTTAAGATTACAAAGGGAGCTTATCACTTGCATTCTTTAAATAAATGGGAACCGATGGCTCGATTAACAGGAACAAAGGAAGAATTCCAGCTTAAGGCAACATCTAACCTCAAGGCTCAGCTCCCAAAGTCAGATTCATGGTGCTTTAACAAGATAGATACAAACTCAAGAGTTGAGACTAACTGAAGCCAAAAGAATTGCCAGCAAATAGATTGAACTAGAGGAAACATGACTGCCAAAATACGCCCAGAAAAGACTAGGCCAAACCTTTAGACCAGACTCCATTAACTTGAAACCATCAACAACTATAGGCCTATTCCTAAACTTGCGACCCATCATCTCTTCACAAGGAAACTTCTCAGAAGCCCAGGACTCAACTAAACCATAACCAAGACCTCCTCCCCACCAACTCTTACATAAGCTGCAGCTTACTAGATTCCTAGAACCAACACCCTGCACTCCCTGCACCTAACAGATCCACCCTGAACCACAGGTCTACCTGCACACATAACAAACCACCCCTGGCCCTTCTCAGAAGCTGCACCAAAAGAAAACTCCCTGAAACTCCATCCTCGAACAACTACAACCAGATAACAACCAAGACTAACCCTGAACTACTTCCAGCCTACGCTAACTTCCTAAAACTCCTTTTAGCCACTGCAAACAAAGAACAGATCCCCAGGACCACCCTTTACACTATCATATTCCCACAACTTGCAAAGCAAGCAAGGAACCAGAAATAGCCCTCCCCACTTCTGCTACAACCTGCACACTCTCCCTCAGATCCCTAACAACTCCATGGCCAAACACACCAGGCCCTTGGACAAACCTGCAATCACCAAACAAAACAAATCCCCTCTCCTAACAACTACTACAAACTCACTCAGCAACCAGGAAACAAACATCTCTAGCTCCCAAGCAAACTCCTAAACTAACCCTGCCTGACCCTACTAATGCTCTAGCTAGCAAACTTAACACACAAACAGAAACTCACTATGCCTCCCTGAACTGACCCTGAACCAATTCTAAACCCCAAGAAAGACCCTGCAAACTCTTGAACCAAAACTACAACCCCCTGCTACACCTGAGATCTCCCTCTTTGAAATCAGAGACCCCACCAAGCATAAAAAACACACACGCAAGAGGACCAGACAAGAATTAATGCAGGCAGGAAACAAACTTCAGAAAAACTGAACCAGAAACAAAATAGGAATAGTACAGACAACAAGAACTCATCTGCCTCCAAGAACAAATAACACACTGAAGCATACACCTATAATATTTCCTTAAGCTGAAATGCAATGAGCTTGATTCATACCAAACAAAAAAAATGTTAAATCAATTCCAAGAAACAATAGCCTTTAGGTTATGAAAATAGACGTAAAGATTTGAACTTTATACATTTAAACCAAGTAAAGACTTCATCTAATAGCTAGTTTCTTCAAGCTAAAAATGGACTTTAGATGCTAATGAACCCGTACAGGTGCAATCTTTGTGTATAAATAACATAAACAACGATTAAAGAATACAGGGATTCAGTCTTAACCATAAACATAACAGAAATATTGCTAGAATAGGGAACTAAAATGACAGGTTAAGAATTTTACCTTTTGCGATGCAGTGAACTAAGGCGACGAGCTAAAGTGTACGACCCGAACAAGCGACTTGAGTAAGGTCGACGACTAGTATGACGAAGTGACGACACAGTAATACTAAACGGAAATAGTAATTTTATATTTCTAAGCTAAAATCAGAAGAGAAGATTAGGTGTATATTTTGTGTATACTCTACTGCCTCCCTTTTTACGGTCTTCAAAAAACTGAACCCCCTGAAAATGAACCGAACTCATGAATTTATACCTGAGATTTAGGGTTTTAGCTGCGATATAATTTCTTCCAAGTTTATACCTAAAATCGACATTTTACCTATGAGATAAGGGTTTGAATCGTCCATCCCGAAAACATGGTACAATTCTTGCCCTTATCCCAAAAGAAAATATCTGTTGGGAATAAACAATGGCTCGGATCGAACCAGTTCAAAAACGGATAGCTGAGATTGATACAGCTACACACGTACGGAGAAGGTGATATGGCATCTAGAGGGGGGGACCAGTGGGGTACCTGGTGACACGGATTTGGCATGTTTCTGGAGGGAATTGATGAAAATGGGGCGGGTTTTAGGGTTCTTGAGGTTGGGTTAACGGGTTGGGGAAATTTGATTAGGGGAAATGAAATGGGGGTGATGTTATATGTATAGATTTGCACAAATAGGCTAAATTTTGGGATTCTAAGCTAAATTAGCCTCTTTTAAAAAAAATCATTAAGTAAATAAGGTATGGCGCGGGTAGGCTGAAATCAAGGTTGTGCATTGCGATTTTAACCACTTTTTGCATGAAATTAATTAATTACTTCAAATTCTTCAACATCGATTTTAATTTGAAATAATTAGACTTTTAATTGAATCATTCCGGAAAAAATTGGGTGTCAACAGCCACACAGCAGCTGCTGCTCCGTCCAAAAAAAAAAACCATCACGTTGTTCGCGACACGCCACTATTCCATCATCCTAACTCTCCATCATGCGACCAACATCAGTCAACTCCCTTCAAATTTCTAATAGAAAATCACAATAACAAAGTCGTTTTTCATTAGAAAAAGGAAGAGAAGAGACGAAACACTAACAAAAGCAAGAAAAATTGGAAGAGGACATCGGGTAAAAGGTAGCCAGAGTCGGGATTCCACCACTTTCAAGGCCCGATCTGTGCTAATTCGAGGTATTTTTGGTGAAACCTTTAGTAGAAATTAAGAGAGTAGGATGAGACGGTTCCAATCATGTATTATTTGAATTTTTTAGTCGTCGACCGGTGGTGGCTGAAGGCGGAATTGCCGTGGAACTGCGGCGATGAGTGGGTGGCGGGATTTTTCCGGATGGGGAGAGTGTTTCAGACAGAGTGTGGCTAGGGTTTGGAGCATAGGTTGGAATGAAGAGATTTGGAAGGCTTTCTATTTATATATGAATGGGAGTGGGCCGGGTCGGCTTATTGGGCTGATAGGCCATGGGAATTGGGCTGCTCATTTTTCATTCTTATTGCTAATACGGAGTCCAACCCACCTACCATTTATATGCTAAATACAAAATCAAACTCTTAAAATCCAATTAACTAACAATTATGCCAACTATTTAAAAATCACATGAAATTAACAACAATTAACTTAATCTATGCCAAAATTAGGTCATTACAGCTACTCCTCTTTGATCGAGAACATAAAGAGTTTTCAAACAAAGACGTAATCAGCAACTAATTTTGGCTTTCGGTTCTAGCTGAGAGTGCATTTTGTAAAATGGTGAGTTCCTGACTAGAAGGCTACCTACATATCCTCGGACTAAAGAATCAGGTCAATGTAGTTCTTTACGTGTGGTAGCCGGGACTACCACGTTCAGACTTACACTTCACTCTTCTAAACCCATAGGGACTAACACTTAGATGCTTACAGACACAATGGACTAACGCTAGATACTTCTAACACAATGGGGCTGAATTAGACACTTTTGACACAGTGGGGCTGTCATCGCTGATTGCTGCTCGCTAGCTGATTTCACTGCTTTACAAAGAAAATTGAATACAACATGGAATGTAAATTACAACTTCTAGTCTAAGTCTTGAACTTTTCGAGATGCATCTTGGTTCTTGCTCCTCTCATCTGGCTTAAACCACCGCTCACGGTTCAGGTGGGTCTTGCTTTGAAAAAATACTGACATTCCGCTGGGGAATAAAATCAACTGAGCTGCTATTCGTTCAGGTGGTTCTTGCTCTTCCTTGTTGAAAAACTAAACCATAGATCCTGTTTCAGGTGGGTCGTACCTTTTACTTTGCAGAAAATAAAACCACTGATCTAGGTCCATGTGGGTCATGCTCCTTCTTTTGTAGAAAATAAAACCACCGATCCATTTCCAAGTAGGTCGTGCTCCTTCCTTTGGAGATATATAAAATCATCGATCCAGTTCCAGGTGGGTCGTACTCCTTCTTTACAAAAAATAAAACCATCGATCCGATTCCAGGTAGGTCGTGCTCCTTCCTTTGCAGAAAAATAAAACCGCCGATCCATGTCCAGGTGAGTCGTGCTCTTTCCTTTACAGAAAATAAAACCACCCATCCAGTTCCAAGTGGGTCGTACTCCTTCTTTAAAGAAAATAAAATCACCGGTTCGGTTCCAGGTGGGTCCTCTTTTCTTTGCAGAAAAATAAAACCATCGATCTAGGTCCAAGTGGGTCTTGTTCTTTCCTTTGTAGAAAATAAAACTACCGATCCAGTTCAAGTGGGTCGTACTCCTTCTTTACAAAAAGATAAAACCATTGATCCTGTTCCAGGTGGGTCATACTCATTCTTTATAGAAAATAAAACCACCGATCCAGTTCCAGTGGGTCGTACTCCTTCTTTACAGAAACATAAAATCACTGATCCAGATCCAGGTGGGTCAGACTCCTTTTTATAGAAAATAAAATCATCGATCCAGTTCCAAGTGGGTCGTACTCTTTCTTTGCAGAAAATAAAACCACCGATCTAGTTCCAGGTGGGTTGTACTCATTTTGCAGAAAATTGTGAAATTCTGCTCGGGAAATAAAACCACCTGAACCGCTCTTGGATTAAGTCGACCATGCTCCTTCAGTTGAAATGGATTCCCTTATTCTTCAGGGGGGCACCTGGAATTCCTCAAATTCCAGCTCGTGTTCCTTCAACTAAAATGGATTCCCTTATTCTTCAGGAGTGGCACCTGGACTTCCTCAAATTCCAGCTCGTGTTCCTTAAACTAAAATTTATTCCCTTATTCTTCATGGGGGTGCTTGGATTTTTTTTCTCTTTCCAAGTATATTCGTCTTCCCTTCTTTCCCTCTTTCTTGTCTTCCTTCCTCCTTGTATTTCCTTATTGTCCTTTCTTTCATTCTTCATTGTCGTTATTTTTCTTTGTATTTCCTCATTTTTTTCCTTTCTTTGTTCCTTGATCATCCTTCTCTTCCTTTCTTAGCATGTCGTTCTTGCCACCGAGAAGTAATACATGAATTCATTACCAGGCAGGTCCTAACCTTGCTCTATTACAACTGCAAAACAGTTAAAACAAACTTTTGCAAAGCT
The DNA here is from genome assembly GCA_029990575.1 of Petunia axillaris subsp. axillaris. Lineage (NCBI taxonomy): Eukaryota > Viridiplantae > Streptophyta > Magnoliopsida > Solanales > Solanaceae > Petunia > Petunia axillaris. The sequence goes on along the minus strand of JARKNS010000008.1, from coordinate 125,047,973 downwards.
TTCTTTTGCTCGTTTCGATGTTATTTGGAGTAAAAAGGCAAAAACTGAAAAATGTTTTGAACAAAGGACTCCGAATGAAAAGATGTTCTTCAGTGAAGAAAATAGAACTTATCTGAAATGGGTATGACAGCCTCAATGAAGCATGACATGCATAGTAGCGTCGGAGCCTGATCCATTCATAACAGTTCTTCCTCGACTCTTCTCCCCAGTTCGATCATTCAGAAATGATTACTTGTCGTGTATAATTTGATGACAACAATAATGGCTTCATTCGGCTAGTGGTGCCCTTTATGGGGGTTTTCACCATCTAACCTCTCTCTTTGTTCTTTTGCCTCACTGGTGTCTTGTGGCGCTCTTTTAGGTTTTCACCAACAAGACTTAATTTTTTTGTTTTTCATTTTAAAGAAGGAAACTGCCTTCTTAAAAAAATAAATAAACAAATAAACATGTCCCAGTTTAGGATCCTAAACTGGGCGCTTCAACTTTCTTCCCAATTTGAGACTGATATGGCGAACGTCTCATGGAACATTTGGAATAAAATGGTACATCCCTTGGAAACAATTTTCTTACAAATAATACTAACTTCTGCCCCCAGTTTAGGATAAACTGGGCTTTCAATTTCCTTTAAACATTGGCCGCAAACTTGGAGGCAAGTTTTGCGTCAATATGTAACAGGAAAAAATAAACTCTCTTATTTCAAAACCGGAGAATTTCCCTTAATATGACCGCATCCGAATGGTTGTCTACGTATCCTTTTGAGAGGAATCAGATCAGACGTAACTCTGGCAACTTAATGCCAAGTTTTTGTGATGCTTTTAACTTCATTTCATTTTAGTACAATCACATTGATTCCAAAGTGAGGATATGCCATAAAAAGTACAAAACTCAAAAGCAAGCGAGGGATAAAATTTTGGATATCAAAAACACAAAAGCCTCTCATCATCACAATCTAAAACTGCTATGAGCTGCCTTGGAGTCAAATGTAGCACCTTTTGACTGCGTCTGTGTTGATGATCATTTAATTCATCGAGCCTTCAATGTCCATCAAGAACAAAGCACCGTTGTGCAACACCTTCTTCATCGCGTACGGTCCCTGTCAATTTGGAGCGAACTTTCCTTTGGCCTCTTCTTGACATGGGAAAATGTGCTTCAAGACCAGTTGATATTCACTAATTTGCATTGGCGTACTTTCTTGTTGTATGCCTTGGTCATTCGTTTCTGATATAGTTGTCTATAACAAACTGCATTTAGCCTTTTCTCGTCAGTCAACGCCAATTATTTCAGACGGGATTTGACCCATTCAGTATCCTCGATCTCAGCTTCAACAATAATTCTCAAGGATCGAATTACAATTTCTGCCAGAATGACTGCCTCAGTTCTGTACACCAGTTCATATAGAGTTGTCCCTATTGAGGTGCGAACAATTGTACGATAACCAAGAAGAGCGGATGAAAACTTCTCATGCCAATCTCGAGATCCTTGCACCATTTTTCGAAGGATCTTTTTGATGTTCTTGTTTTCCGCTTCGACTGCATTATTTGCTTTTGGATAGTAATGTGTGGAATTTGTATGCACAATTTTGAACCTTTCACACACCTCTATCATCAAATGACTATTGAGACTAGCCCCATTGTCGGTGATAATGGTATTACGGATACCAAATCGACAAATAATGTTCGAGTGGATAAAGTCAACCAGAGCTTTCTTGGTTACTGACTTGAATGTCGTCGCTTCTACTCGCTTTGTAAAATAATCAATGGCGACCAAGATGAATCAATGCCTGTTCGACACCTTTTGTTCTATTGCCCCAATAACATCCATCCCCCATGCTACAAAAGGTCAACGAGTAGACATTGTGTGGTGTTTGAAAGGAGGCGAATGTATCAAATCACCATGTACTTGACAATGGTGGAATTTCCGCAAAAAACCGATGCAATCTCGCTCCATGGTGAGCCAAAAATAACCTACCCTTAGGATCTTCTTGGCTAGAATATATTCATTCATGTGTGGCCCACAAACCCCGGAATGTATCTCATTTAGAATTCTCGAGGCTTCTTATACGTCTACACATCTCAACAACCCCAAGTCTGGAGTTCTCTTGTACAATACCCTATTACTTAGAAAGAAACCATTTGCAAAACGGCAAAGGGTTCTCTTCGGATTGCTTTCAAGTCAACACCGGGTACTCCCTATTCTTGAGATAGTTTTTGATGTCCAAGTACCACGGCTCACCATCAAGTTCTTCTTCGACTATGTTGTGGTCCCGGACTTGAATCTCGAGAAGATCAATATGAGTCTGGTCAGGATGGCTAAGCATTGATACTAATGTAGCCAAAGCATCGGCCAATTCATTATGCATTCTTGGGACGTGTCTAAATTTAATGGAATCAAATCTTTAGCAAAGATCTTTCAGACACTTCTTGTACATGATGAGTTTCAAGTCTCGAGTTTCCCATTCTCCTATGATTTGACGTACCAATAGGTCAGAATCCCCAATCACTAACAGTTCTTTGATGTCTATGTCTATTGCCATGCGTAGACCCATGATGCATGCTTCATATTCGGCTGTATTGTTGGTACACCAGAAACAAAGTTGAGCAGCTTCCAGGTAGTAATGCCCCACTGGAGATATTAAAACAACCCCGATACCATCACCTTTGGAATTAGAGTCTCTTTCAAAATAAAACTTCCAATAATGATCATCATTAGAAGGAAACTCTTCAATTGTGTCAATATCTTTATCTGGAAAGTATGTTTTGAGAGGTTCATACTGACCATCCAGTGGATTTTTGGCCAAATGATCGACCAAAGCATGAGCTTTCATTGCAGTTCTGGTGACATAGACTATGTTAAACTCCATGAGTAATATTTGCCACTTGGCGAGTCTCCTTGTTGGCATCGGCTTCTGGAAGATGTACTTTAGTGGGTCCATTCGGGATATGAGGTAAGTGGTGTACAAAAGCAAATAACATCTCAACTTTTGTGCTACCCAAGTGAGGACACAATACGCTCTTTCCAGCAAAGTATACTATACCTCAGAATCCATGAATTTCTTGCTCATATAATAGATGGCCTGCTCTTTCTTGCCTGTGGCATCATGTTGCCCGAGCGCACATCCAAATGAATTTTCCATCACCGATAAATAAAGGAACAAAGGTCGGCCTAGCTCCTGTGGGACTAACATAAGTGGATTTGACAAGTATTGCTTGATTTGGTCAAAGGCCGCTTAGTATTCCTCGGTCTACTTGACCGCAATATCTTTCTTTAACAACTTAAAAATAGGCTCACAAATTGAAGTGAGCTGGGCAGTAAACCTACTGATGTAGTTCAGCCTCCCGAGGAAACTCATGACTTCTTTCTTGTTCTTCGGTAGTGGCAATGCCCCGCCTACTGACGATGAAACCCAACAATGTTCTAGCTGGAACACCAAATGCACATTTTGCCGGGTTTAATTTCAAGTTATACCTTTTGATCCTTTCAAAGAATTTCCTGAGGTCTCTAACATGATCCTACACTGTTCTTGATTTATTATCATAACATCCACATACACCTCAATTTCTTATACATCATGTCGTGAAAGATTGTAGTCATGGCTCTCATGTATGTTGCCCCGGCATTCTTTAAACCAAATGTCATGACCCTCTAGTAGAAAGTTCGCCAAGGCGTGGTGAATGCCTTCTTTTCCGCGTCATCTTCATCCATCAAGATCTCGTGATATCCGACATAGGAATCCTTGAAAAATTGGATCTCATGTTTTGCACAATTATCTATGAGAATGTGAATATTGGGCAGAGGGAAATTATCCTTGGGACTGGCCTTTTCAAATTTCGATAGTCAACGCAGATCCTTGCCTTTCCATCTTTCTTTGGTACTGGCACAACATTAGCCAACCAGGTGGAATATTGAAGTGATTGGAGCACCTTCGCAGGCAGCTGCTTAATGATTTCATCATGGATCTTCTTGATCATGTCTATCTTAATCTTCCTCGGAAGCTGCTTGACTAAAGGGAATCCAGGATGAGTTGGCACCTTGTGAACAACCAAATCTGTGCTCAAAACGGGCATGTTATCATATGACAGAGCAAATATATTTCTATAGTCGAACAAAACCTGGACCATGTCATGCTTTACTTTTGGTGAAGCGTGCATACTTATCTTGGTTTTCCTAACATCCTCGAGACTTCCCAGATTTATTTTTTCTGTGTCATCAAGCTTGGGCTTAGGCTTGTTCTCAAAGTGCTCCAATTCCCTATTTTTCTTCTTGTTAGCTCCTTCCTCATCATATTCCTCCTCAAAATTCCCTTCAATATCAGTTCTTTCCATGTCATCTACTTCTTCAATTATTATTTCCCAATAAGTGAAGCTCTCATCATGTATTTCCTCAATTTTTAATTGATTCATTGAGATCGAGTGAAACTGTGTGTTTAGATCATGGCGTGATTTCAGCATGCATGTCATGTTATTAAGGCCATCATAAATATAGCTACAAAGAGAGGAAAAACAAAAATTAGGAAAATAAAGAGAGAGAGTATTGAGACAAGAAAGAGATTTTGATTTTCATTGAATCTGAAAGGGTTTGACATCAAAACGGGTACAATAAATATACTTGGATTACGATTCTTGAAAAAACCAAGTACAGATAAAGGATAACAAAAACTTGCTACCTATGACCCTTCCTAGTGGGGAAAGGTGTTGCTACCTAATTATTCAGCTGCACGTCAAGACCAATGTCTTGGATTTCAGCATTGTTAAACCCCTCACCAATCTGCATCATGTTGATGCCAAATACATGCCTCATGTATAGCAATAACTTCCTTTGTTCTTTAGTTTCCCCTGCTGGCAGTGGACTTTCCTCCCTTGAGCCTTGTGAAAGACTGAGCAAGGTAAGGGATAGGCTTCTTGAGGGACCATCCCTCATTCTTCATTTTCCTGGCTCTTGCTCTATCCATAGCTGTGAGCTTGTATCCCAGAACCCAGGTTCCTCGAATACTAAGTGGGTTGACTGGACTTAACCTTCATTGCAGTGACGCTTCCAAACCCTTCCTGGTTGGAAACAATGCTTCAACATTTTGGTGGCCATCATGACTGCTGCTTCTTACAACGTTGCTTGAGGCAAAGGCTTGCCTTACTTCATTTCATCCACACAGACTGCTTCGAAGGCTTGGTACATCAAAGTTGGGTTATCATTAACGACCTCGATAACTGATGTTGATAGGTTTTTGTAGATTGACAAATAATATTCCACACAAACCACGATCATCTTGCGATCCTTTTCAAATTTCACAGTCTGGTGCAGAGTTGACGGTACTGCACCCGCCTTGTGGATCTAAGGCCTTCCTAACAGCATATTATAGGACGAATCCGTCTCAAGAACCTGGAAATCGATAGCAAATTATGTGGGCCCTATTGTCAATATCAACTCTATCTCACCAATCGACGGTCGTTTTTCTCCATCAAAGCATAAATACTCATGGTGTTGGTGCGGATCTTGTCCACATTGAATTTTAATCTTTTTAGTATGGACAAAGGACAGATGTTCAAACTGGATCGACCAACAACCAATACCATTGTGACGTAAGAGTTGTCACACTTAACAGTAAGATGCAATGCCTTGTTGTGACATGTGCCTTCCATGGGCAGTTCCTCATCAGTGAAAGTGATCATGTTGACCTCGAAGATACGACTGGCGACAACTTCAAAATTACGGACAGTCATTTTCTCAGATACATGAGCCTCATTCAAGATCTTAAACGGAGCGTGACGGTGTTCTTCAGAATGCATCAACAAAGACAACAATGATATTTGAGCAGGGGTCTTTCACAGTTTCTCCAGAATAAAGTAACTTGCACTTTCATCTTCTTCAATAATTCTTCTGCTTCTTTCTTAGTGACAGGCTCCTTGATCAGGCCCTGATTTTCTCTAGCTGGCCTCACTTTCCTCAACTCTTCTGAGGTAAAGCACTGCCTAGAATGAGTCAGACCACTCATTTGCATTGTTTCAACCACAACTAATTTTCCATTGTATGTCACCAATGCCTTGTTATAATTCCATGGGACAGCCTTAGTATCTGTCATATAGAACTAGGGTGTCTTCTTTATAACAATGCGCTCACGCAGTTTTTCCTTCCCTTATGTGTCTTCACATGGTTCTCTTTTGATAATCAATTTTTGTTTCACAAAGATTTTGTTTCCCCTTCCTTTTCACTAACTCTTTGGATCACCAATTTCGACTTTTCAATCGCCTCTTCTCTTCTTCCGAAAGCCCTAACAAGTGTGACCACTTGCTTGTTTGGCTTTGTAGGATGCTTCCCCTGGCACAATTAGAAGAACTAGCTTCACTGTTACATGCATTTTGTTCTCCCCAACAATTATAGCATCAACTGATGCTATTGGCCTTGTATACTCATCTTCAAATATCTCTCCACATACCATACCAACCATGTGTACGTCGTGGATGTGTAGAGGATTACAGTTAATGTTTTATGCTTCAGCATCTTCGATCATGATTTGATTGTTGTCTATCAAGTATTGCACTGCCTTCTGGAGATAATGGCAATCTTTTGTATCATGCCTTGGTGCTTCTGAGTGATAAGCAAAATGCCGAGAATGGTCTACTTTTTCCATGGAATGCACATTTCCCTGGATTGGCTTCAACATGTTTAAGGCCTGCAAAATCTCGAAGAGACTGGTGTAAGACTCCCGAATCGAACTGAACTCTCTATTTTTCTCTTCTCGAGCCTTCTTGTAATCAACTCTTGGGAGATATCTGGGAGGACCCCTCGGTCGGTAAGTAAGGTTTGGTGGAAACTCAACAACATTGTTTTTTTTTTATCCTACATTCTCTCTAAAAAACACAAGACTGAAAATCCTTGATATCTCAGCCAAAACCCTAAAAATTTCACTGATACTAATTTTATGGAGCTTGGTAAGTAGGATATGTGGGTTGCGGGCTGACACGCGTCTTTGTGTATAGGATGATGTTTGAGCATATGGTTGCGCGGCGTGTGCAAAATTTTGGGGTGGAAGGATGGAGTGTTGTAAGTTTTTTGGGGAGTAGTAGTGTTACGAAGGTTATTTTTGTGGAGCTAGGTATGAATTGGGTTGATTGTATCGCTCCTCATTCCACTTTTGTGGACCCGGTTCCACCATGGCTACGTCATCTTAATTCTTCTTACCAAAACCAGCCATCCTAGTCTGTGCAGCCTGTGTAGTCGCCTTTAGTGCAGTCTGGCTCACGATCTTGCCACTTTTGACCCCTCTTTCAACTATTTCTCCCATCTTAATGACTTCACTAAATGGTTTTCCAAAGGCGGGGATCAATGCACCATAAAATTCCTAATCTTGAGCTTCAATGAATAACAGGATCATGTCTTCATCTGGGATTGCTAAACTCACATGAGCAGCCCATGCCATCTGAGGGTGTATTCCCTAAAGTTTTTGGTTGGCTTCTTTTTTATTGCGTCCAAAGAGGACTGGTCTGGCATGACTTCAATGTGGTACTTATACTGGTCATAGAACGCATGCGCCATGTCATCAAATTCCAATTTCTTTAGTTACATCCTGCTCATGAATCATTCAGCAGTTGCACCTCCCAAGCTCTCAAAAAAATATGGTATCAACAGCTTAGCTTTATTTACCCCTCGCATTCATATGAACCCTTGGATCTCCCTGCCTAGTGAATGGTTCGAACTTTGGGAGCGTGAAACCATCGGGTAATTGCAATTCAGGGAAAGGGCAAAAATCATTGAAAAAAGTATTGGTGTGATCTCCATATCCCTGCATAATTTTCATGGCTTGTTCTAAACCCTTCACTTTGCGCAGAACCTCGCGTTCTTCTGATTTTCCCAATCGATCAGCCTCAGCCTGAGACTCATGTTGGAACCCCTGCTCATATGAGTCACTTTGTCAGATTTTGGGATCATGATGTTGGTCGTAATGATGAAGCCCATCTTGTAAGGGAAGGTCACTATTTGACCTAGGCATGGTAGGCCTAGCTGGGCCCCGAAAAACTGGAACATGTGCCAGGGGATGGCCATACTACCCCTGTGGTGGGGGTGGAGGTGGTAGCGCATGGTGGCACAACTCACCTTCATTTATTATACCATGGGTAGGACCAAAATCAGGGAATATGCAGGATCCTAAACTGCAGTAGATGTGCCTGGTGCCTTCTGAACCGGTATTGGTAGGACCCCATCTAGGATTGTTGGCTTAGGAGGGGGTGTAGTTCCCGTGGTCATTGTGTGATGTATGTCGACCAAGAATTGTTTCAGGCTTTGGACATCATCAACTTTTCTTTTTCTTGCGCCAAATGTTCCTGGGCACTAATCTCACATATATTCTCGTCAGATGGCATGATGAGCTACAGGTTCCTTGACCTAGTTGCGTAACAGCGGATGATGCCAAAGTGCTACACCAAAATTACTGTCTATGATACACAAAAAAAGCATGTTAGTGCAACAAGATAGCATATAGCATGTATTTCTCGTTGTCCTAATCTATGCCTAAGATCGTTTTGCATCATCCCGAGTGGTTTGGACCAGATTCCCAAGTGTATTGTTTAATTTCGTATTTTTTTCCTTTTTTTTTCCAATGGAGGCTAGAGGGTGAAGACTAACTGACAAATAAAAATGAACAAAATATCTTTCGTTACTAAATAAACATATACTGCTTTTATACAAATGGATTGAAAGAACGATCAAAAGTAAAAACAAAAAATTAGAACTGTTGAGTTGAAAACCACTATAAAATACAACATGTCATATGTCCATTAAGACTTCAAACTTAATCCTCCACCCTGCCATGGCTATTGATCCTTTTGAAAATTTTTTTGAAAGTTTTTTTTGATTCACCGGCGGGCACCCTTTCAAAGTGCGGTCTAATCCGGCCAAACCTTCTAACAAAACCCTAACACAACTTTGACATCATAATTTGTCATGTTGAAAACTCAAAATTTTGTCATTATAACAACACAAAGTTTAACTAAAGGATTTTGACCAACCAGCACTTGAAACTCTTGAAATGTTTTTATCATTATAAGGACATAGAGACCAACTCCGAAGATTTGTCGACAATGGTCCTTAGAAGAATTTCGCCATTATAACGAAGCAAAAGAACATCTGAGAATTTTTCGGACAAAGATACTTGGAAATTTTACAAAAGTTGCCAGCATAACGACGTGGAAACTGGTTACAAAAATTTCCAACACTGACAGTTGGCCATTATTTGAAAAATACCATCATTATAACAGCGTAAAATCTGACATCTAGAAAAAGCACTTGTACTACACAAAAATTTTTGCAAAAGATTCGCCACGCTATCACACCCTCTTTTTAAAAAAAAAAAATTAATGAAAGGTTTAAAAGCGGAGACTGAAGTTTTAAGGTACACAAAAAAATTTAAGAGAACTCAGAGTCGCCACTTGACAAGTTAAAGGTGTGCCAAGTCACCAAGATGGTGTACTTAGAACACCTTTTAACTCGTCTAGTGGCCCGCGTCAGAGATTTTGATTAAGGTCCTCAGTTGACTCTCGGGAAGCCCTTTGAGCACGTGGTCCACGTGCCACCCATGTAAGGTATGGCTAGCCGTGTAGGGGTGTTGAAAATGGTGTTGAATGTGGGGAAGTCCCACATCGGTGAAAGATGGAGGGCCAGATGCCCAAATAAATTTTGGGCAATCCTTAACCCTTCGAGTTGGCTTTTGGAGTGGAGTTAGGTGCAATAGTTATGTGGGTGTCTGGGTGATAGGTGCGAGTGTAAAAATTTGTCAATGTGAAATTTTTGGCAGTCTCTTCAAACGATAAAAGCTCTTTCACGTAATTTGGATGTTGAAAACAATTCAATTGAAACTGATGATGGTGTCAATAAATTCAACATTATTGTCACTCATATGATACTATCTGACCTTTATTTAGTTAGTTGAAAAATAATTTTGGCTAAAGTTTGTGCAAAGTATATATGATTAATAATCCAGTCTAGGCATTGAAATGCAAATTTATGATATTCTATTGATTTATACATGCCATGGCTCCTATATATATATAGTTCCAGATTGGTTGCATTTGATGCATACAACTATCAGGAGCTGTTTCATTTTTCCCCTTAAGTACATGAGGATATTAGTTTTCCAATATGAAAATGAACGAAAATTTTCAAGTTGATATCAGGTTCTAATGTTTTTACTTCTTATCTTCTTCCTAAATTCGATTAGTTTAAATCAATAGATAGTTCTAGGTTCATATTTTCTAAATATTTCTAGAAATTCTAAGAGTCCCACACAAATTGTTTAGCATAAAGATAATTTCAAAGAAGACTTATGTTACAAAGTCTTACCGTTCAATAATTAAAGGCACACAAGGATTTTTCTCAATTATTATAATCATCTTGAACCCACTCGCCTAACAGAACAAAAAGTAAAAATAAAAAAGAGCTAAGATAGGGAGGTGAGCCCTCAGATGATGGGGGAGTTTTACTGACTCAAAGATTAATGCATACGGTAGCCTCTGAAATTTTCCAAAATAAAAGAGAGTATCGGTTTAAATAACCAACACTTCCCTACTGGGCGTAGGCCCTTTCATTTCTAGAGCATTTGCTGGAGTACTCTGATAGGGAACTAAACTGGTATCTGCAGTTGCAACTTGCTTGGGCAAAGATGTTGCATTTTAGATGTATTGCAGTTGGAAAAGTATTGTTTGGCAGGAACTGAACTCGTATTTGATGTTCTTTTTTTTTTTTTGTTTAGAAAAAAAAAATTAACGGACATTGTTGCTGCAACTGTGCCTTCTGGAAATCAGAATGAAGGCCGTATTCACCCCCTGACAAGAGCTAATTATCTTGCCTCACCACCGCTAGTTGTCGTATATGCACTTGCAAGCACGCTATGCTAAGAAATATTAGTGGGAGAACTGTTCCTAGGTCCTCTACAGCACTTCTCATATACATTATGGACAAAGTTTTAGAATAAAATGGGCTTGGTTTTTTGGATGTAGCAATCGTGTTACAGATGTCATGGTAACGGTTTCTCCAAAATGTTTACCTATTAATTGCTCACGCGAGAAACTTTCTATGCCAATTCTCTACTTTTTTTTTCTAAAAAGCGAGGGATTTCCCTCCTGCTGCATCTAAAGAGCTTAGGACTGGAGCTCTTCAAGCCTTTGGCATGTTCGTTGTGCTAGAGTTGAGCACATGCTTCACGTTTCTTCTTTTGGGCAAGGAAAAATAAGAGTGGGGTTTTGTTTAGGGGGGTATGCTTGTAACTGGAAATAGGACTTTCGCGTATTCACATGTCATTTTGATTGTGTATCTTTCAGGTTGACATCGATTTTGAGGAGGATCCTATTGGGATTTGAAAAGAAGGACAAAGTGTTTACTTTAAGGACATTTGGCATAGTAATGGATATCGCGGAGGCATTATGCTTTCTCCAGTCTCAATGAAATAACATTTTTAATCATGGCACAGTAATTACGACTGAAGTGATCATTCCGCAGTTTGAGCAGAAAAGTGTGCTCCCTGAATTGTTCAAAAGTACTTATGAAGCTGTGACCAAAGGAAATCCTTTCTGGAATCAACTTTTAGTCCCTTCATCTAATCTCTACACATGGGATCCAAACTAAACTTATATCCATCAACCCCCGTATTTTAAGGGCATGACAGTGGGGGGCCTCCACGTCCTCATGGAGTTAAAGATGCCTATCGCTTGCTGAACTTTGGTGACAGTTTCACCACTGACCACATCTCCCTGGGGGTAGCATTCACAAGGATAGTCCTGCTGCAATCTGCTGTAAAGTATCTGATTGAGCGTGGAGTTTAGTGAAAGGACTTCAATTCTTACGGAAGCCGTCGAGGCAATGATGAAGTGATGGCTAGAGGTACTTTTCTAGCATTTGCATCGTCAACAAGCTATTGAATGGGGAAGCTGGTCCAAAGACGTTTCACATACCAATATGAGGGAAACATTATGCGTATGATGCAGCAACGGTGAGTTCTAATCTTATAATCTTCCTCTACCTCGTTCGATTTGATTAATATACGGTATTCTTGTTCTGTCCTGCTTCTTTTTTCCTATCTTAAGCAAAGATTATGGCAATTCATGTTGCTTTTGCATAAAAAGGACATCCCGGGTGCATTAAGCTCCTGTTATGTGCATGTTTGGGAAAGGGTTGGATCACATTAAGTATACAGATTTACCTTGCATTTCTGCAAAAATCTATTAGCACATTGAAATGTGACCTATTGCTCCCACGGTGGCAACACTTACTGCTGTGCAAAGGCCCTTCTTCGTGTTACTTATGTATGATAACTACAATTGCTCTGTGGTGCATACTTACTTTAGCTTTCTTTTGAACTACTTGCAGAGATACAGATCTTCAGGGCAAGAAACCATTGTTCTTGCTGGAGCAGAATATGGTACTGGCAGTTCCAATGATTGGGCTGCTAAGGGATCAATGTTGCTAGCAAGTATTTCAGGATAGTACGCTGGTTTAGATTGAATTTGCTTTTCTTGGTTCACTTGTATACATTGTGTTCTAACCTTATTGGGATAGGTACTATTACTCTTTGCTTCAAGCCCGGTGAGGATGCAGAACCACTAGGCTTTACTGGTCATGAGCGTTACAGTATTGAACTTCCGTAGAAGATTACTGACATAAGGCCTAGACAAGATGTTACTGTGAGTCTGTGACAACTAATGCTGAGAAATCATTCATCTGTACATTTCGGTTTGACACACAGGTATTTGCTACTAATTTTTTTTTTTAAGTGTTATATTTTAAATGAGTTTATTTCTTTTCCATGTCATCTGTATAAGAAACACATTCATAGGTCAATTTGTGTTGTGGATACTGTTGCAGCAGAGCTGATAAGATATTGTAATGTTTATTATTTGTGGACTTTGTACTATTCATTATGCATCAGGAAACACATTGGTGGAGAAACTCTTTAGGTACCAAGTTGTGATTGATGTAACTCTTTAGGTACCAAGTTGTGATTGATGTCACCATTTGGCAGAAAAACTTTCATTATATAAGTGTTTAAATAATAATTCTGTAAAAGATAATACATTTATACGCAATTCGCCAACACTGCTTGCAAATAATACCAAACATATTTCAATTTGGGATAACAAGTGAAACTTTAAGACGATTGTATCAAACGAAGGGTTACAAGAGAAATTAATGACAGCTCTGAAATTATTGTAGCACCTTTGTTATCATAAATCGGATGCTTCTTCAGGCAGCTAAAATCCTAGCTTGAAAGGTTGTGTGTTATTTGTTTGCAATTGCAGGTTGAACTGGCATATTTTGACCATGGTGGTATTCTTACCTCAAGATGTTTCTTTATAACATCATTCCTTTAATGGCCTATTCGGAAGGAGAGCTCGACTTCAAATGGAATTATCCTTGACAACTTGATATATAAGAGAATGGTATAATGCTATATAAATTTGTCTTCTTTTTCTTCTGCTTCGCTTTAAGATGTTACAACTTTTTTAAAAATAAATCACTTCCTGTTTTATTCAATTCCTTTATTTTTTCCTTTTATGGGTCGAACACATCTCGTGTCGCTTCATTGTTGTGGGAGAGCTCGAGGCGTCGAGAACCCCTCCATAGGGAACCTCGACATACATAATTGTAGAGAAAAAGATCGCTTACTTTAAATTGGATGGTTGTTTTGGGATGTAGCTCCTCTCCATTACTCATTGTCTCCATTTTCTCAAGTTCTACTTGGATGGAAGACACTTGTCACAATTTAAATTGGATGGCTGAGATTTAATTAACTAACACAAGGTCCTAACCATGGTTATAATAATAAATATTTCAAATAATCACTCTCATTTAATCCTATAATATTAGCTACAAATTATCTCTTTCCTAAATAATTTAAAAACTTTTCTCTCTCTGTCTTTGAATACTTCTATTTTCATGCGTCGTTCCCTTTCTGTCTGGGGATACATCTGGAAGAGGTTCTCCAAGTATTTTTTTTTTGTATCAAACTTCAATTTAAGTCTAATTTCTTTTTTCCCCATTATAGGTACCATCAACTTTCTTTTTATGAAGAGGTTCAAAGAGGGAAATTGATCGTCATTCATATATTAGCACCAAAGATTGGGCCCTCGCCTCTAATACCAATTACCTCATCTCTATTGCTGAAAAAGAGAACTTATGTGTGGCACAAGGCATGACAATATTTTGGAAGTGCATCAGGAAAACGATAGAGCTATAACATCAATAGCATTGTAATACAAGTACATGATCAGAAATATTGTATCTAATTGAATAATTGGACATTGTGTTCCCTCCTGATATTTTCCACAATATTCTAGTGGTGAAAATATCAATTTTAGTGTTGAAAACAGAAGACAAATATGGAATTCAATACAAAATTTTAATGTTTCTGGAAGATCTCGTCGTGAAAAAAGATGCAAAGAGAGAACAACCATGACAAAAAATGTACTCCGAGTCCCAGAAAAGAGAGAAAAGTTTTTAATTTATTTAGGAAAGAGATAATGGGTAGCTAAAATTGTGGGATTTAAAAATATATGAGAAATTTTGAAATATTCTAATCATAGTTAGGCCATTGTGTTAGTTAATTAAATCTCAGCCATTCAATTTAAACGGTGACAAGTGTCTTCAATTTAAGTAAGAACTTGAGAAAATGGAGAGAATGTGTAATGGAGAGGAGCCGGATCCGTTGTTTTGCTTGTTACTCTTACTTTGTTGGTGTTTCTTAGTTTCGCTGTCATGTAAGTGTGCAAAGTTCATTCAATTCGATGCGGCCTGTTGTATTTTTCTTTTCACCGTCCTCTTTCTTATTATTTATGTAGCAAATTCATTTTTGTCTATTCTGTGAGCTGGCTTTATCAAATTTTAACATGAGGAAAGAGGAAATTTGGATCGTGGATCCTTGAAGCCTTTGACTAATAAATGCCACCCTCTTAAACATGTTAAATGGGGTTTAATCTTTTGAACTCAGAGTGGTCCAGAAATTTATTCTTTAACTTATTCATTGTGAAGAAACGGATGCAGTCATGTTTTTTTGTAAGATATATAGATAGCTTAATATAGAGATTTTTAACAGATTTATAGGAATTCTCTCTTGATTCATTACAAGTATACATGTTTGTTCTCCCTGGAATAATAAATATTGAGATTCCTCCATATTATGTTAGTAACTTATGGTATTAGAGCCTTGTCAAAGTTGAAGTGCTGACGTCGGAGTTCCGACTGTTTGTTGCTGGAGCGCCCTCTACCATTCTTTTTTTTCAGCGGTACATTGAAACTAATTGCCACCAGCTAGAAGCATCTCTCCTCAATCTGTCCTTACCCAGAGTCAAGTGGCCGAAAGGTGCGCGTGTGGCACATGCGCCATCGAAACTCAAGGAGATCCTCATATCTAGAAGCGTGTATAGGCACATGTGTGGACCAACCTAGGTCCTTCTTCCAGTTCCTTGAGACTTCTGATCGATCTGAGGTGGTTCTCTGGTTGTAAAACCACATTTTGGCAAAGAAAAGAATCATGTTAGATAATTTTTCCATTGTGTTCGTCAGGTTTTCATTCTTCTATAGATCTTTATCAATATTTTATGCATTTGAAGGTTATTCCTGGAGAAGAACGCAGATTTGGTCCATCTTGCTTGGTTCTCTACACCTTGATAATTTGTTGCCTAGTCGTTTGGTCTTTGTGGGTTTCAATTTGGACTTTTCTGGTTCACTTGGAACAAATTGGGGTTTACTGATGTTTGCAATTGTGAACAGCCAGCTTTTGAGTAATTTGTTTGTTCTTTACTGTATTGAGTATTTTGTTTGAAAAATAATATTTGTTACTCATAGGCTCATTTGAAAATTTGAGCAAAGCAGTTACTTTTCTAGATATCTGAAGCTATATTAGAGGAATTCTATGAAATTGGTGGAGAATTTGGTTGATAATTTATTCCCTCTAAAAGTTGCATTCAACAATTTTGAATGACTTTTGTTTTGAGAATGTCTAAAATCAAGGAAAAAAAATAGTTACAACCCTTGTTAAGTCAGGAAAAACATGTATAATCTCATCTTCTGCCAAATGGGAAACTGATTCTTGTACCACGGATCATATGACAGGTAATCTTGATGTCTTTTCTAGATTTTGATCACACGAAGCACCATTTTCTGTAACTGCAGCTAACGGGTTAACCTATAATATTGTGGGATCTGGGATTGTTGAATTAACTTCCTTTATTACCTTGTCTTCCGTGTAAGTCTACCAAACCTCGCATTTAATTTAATCTCTGCGAGTAGACTTACCAGATATCTGAATTATTCTCTATCATTCTTTTCCGATCATTGTCTAATTCAGGATCTTATGACAAAACAAACTACTGATAACGGATATGTATCTGATGGTCTTTATATCTTTGATAACTGAGTACCTCAGTCTATTGTGTGCTCTAATGTCATATCTTCATTTGAATCATATTGCCAATTAGGACATCCCTCTCTTCCTATGTAGATGAAGCTCTTTGTAAAGTTTCATAAGGCTAATAGGCAAGTTGAGCCGAGTTATCTTTAAAGTTAGTCCATTCTGATATTTGGGGGCTATGTCCTATCGTGTCCAAGACTAGGGATAGGTAGTTTATTACCTTTGTGGATGACTTTTCTTGAATGACTTGGATTTACTTTATGAAGAATCGACCTGAGGTTATTTTCCATTTTTCTGCCTTAATTCAGTGTTTTTTTGCTCATACTAAGTAGTGATAATACTACAGAGTATATGTTAGCCTTATTTTAGTCCTCAAGAGACAACATGGGGATGCTCCACCAATCGTTTTATATTGATACTCTTTTTCAAAATGGAGTTGCTGAGAGGAAGAATTGGTATCTACTTGAGACAACTCAAGCATTGTTGTTCCATACAAAGGTTCCTAAAAAATTTCTGGTTGATGAAGTCTCGACTACTTGTTACTTGATTAATCATATGGTGTATGCAGTGCTTTCTGGTGGTATGCCTTATATTGTTCTATTCCCAAATAAGTCGCTATTTCCACTTGAACCTAAGATATTTGGAAGTACATATTATGTCTGACTGACCATTTGTTACCAAGTTAGACTCAAAAGCCTTGAAATATGTTTGCTTTGGCTATTCTCGACTTCAGAAAGAGCATCGTTGTTACTCTTTGGAGCTCAGTAAATATCTCATGTCAATTGATGTTGTATTTTCAAAGAAAACACTTTTCTTTTATGCACCTCCCATTTCTACAAGTCAGGGGAAAGTGGTTAATCTACCAGGTTAATGGTGCTTTGACTGAGCAATCAATTGATGATGATTCTCCGGCATCTCTCGAGTATTCTGTTGAGCACCAACTGATTTTTATAACTCATGAGTCCATGACTACTCCAGCTGCTCCTACGGGACCACCAGACATTCAGCTCTACTCTAGGAGGTAGGTGACTAATGATGTTTGTTCTACACCAGCTTCGGTGAATCCTCCTCCATCCAATCCATCTCCATAAGACCTTGACCTTTCTATTGCAAAGGTACACATACTTGCAAATTCACATATTCAGTTGCTAATTTTATTTCATATAACCGATCATCCCTTACCTCTAGTACTTTTATTGAGTTTCTAAACTTTATCTCTATACCTAAAATGGTGAAGGACGCTTTGTGTCATCCTGGGTAGCATGATGAAATGTTTCAGGAGATACATACCTTTGAAAAAAATCATACTTGGGATTAGGTGAATTTACCCAAGGGAAAGAACGCAGTGGGATGCAAATGAAATTTTGCTGTCAAAGTTAATCCAGATGATTCTATGGCTAGGTTTAAGGCTCAACTTGTAGCTAAAGGATATGCTCAGACATATGGTGTGAATTATTTTGACACTTTCTCTCTGGTGTCCAAACTCACATATGTCTGCTTATTTATATTCTTAGCTGCCTCTCAGCATTAGCCTTTTACATCAGTTAGATACTAACAATGTATTTCTTCATGATGATCTCCAAGAAGAAGTATATACGGAGGAACCACCTGGTTTTGTTGACAATAGAGTATGGGAAAGTTTGTCATCAGTCATTATATGTCCCTCAAGCTTCGTTTGGCAAGTTCAATGAAGTTGTTTAGGAATTTGGGTTGAAGAAAAGCAAATGTGAACACTCGGTATTCTATAGGTGATCAACAGCTGGCATTATACTCTTTCTTATATGTGTTGATGACATTATCATTACATACATGAAGTGATTATACAGGTATCTCATCACTTAAGTCGTTTTGTGCAGACTATGTTTCACATGAGTTGAAATACTTCATGGGAGTAGAAGTATGTAGAAAAACAAGAAGGAAATTTTTTTTGTCTCTGAGAAAGTATATTCTAGACCTGCTTGCAGAGACTGGAAAGCTGGAAGCTAAGCGTTGTAGTACTCCAATGGTTCCAAATGTGCAACTTATGAAAGATGATAGCGATCCTTTTGAAAATTCAGAGAGATACAAGAGATTAGTTAGAAATTTAAACTATCTCATTGTGACTCGTCCTCACATTACTTTTGTAGTAAGTGGGTTAGTTATTTCATGTCTGCACCTGCAACCAAGTATTGGGTAGCTCTAGATCAGATCTTATGTTACTTGAAAGGATCACTAGGAGACATAGCAATAATAGACATTCTTGTATTGAGTGTTTTGCATATGTCAATCTGGAGGATCAAAGGTTGATAAAAGGTTTACTACTGGCTCTTGTGTTTTTGTGGATATAAATCTCGTATCCTGGAGAAGTAAGACTGTAATGACCCGAAGTTCTGGCTGCTTCATTCAGCATGTTGATAATTTTGGAAGCTTTGTTATTATGATTATATCTGTTCTACGAAATTTGACGTTATTTATAGGTCGTTTGGTAAGGTTTGGCTCGAAGGTTAGGTATCAAATTCGTTATGGACTTGAAAATAAATTTTTTGTATTATGTTGAATGATAAAGATCCATTTGGAAATCCATTAGCTTTATATGATTATTTGTGCTCGGTAGGAACTTTTGAAGGTGATTAATATTCCCAGGAGCACCTTAGAGCCGATGCAAGTTGGAATCTAAACGACTAATTAAAGTTTCTATTGAGTGCGCACAGTACCTGATTTGAATTGACAATAGTGTTGAATCTATGCATAATCTGAAAATGGTCAAAAGGTGAAAGTTGTAGCTAGGATATTAAACTATTTGTCAATCGGAGTTATGTACAAAAAGTTATGACCATTTTACTAAATACTATACAATAAAGTATAAACTGAACAGCGTAAGGTACAACTCACTAATACGGCTGGGCCACTATAATGCCAAACGGGGCAACCTTTTTCTTGTAGGAAATTTTGAGTTGAGTTTTCTTCTAAAGGTCAAGATAAGCTTGAGACTTTGTCTACTAATTAAAGTGACTTTTATATGGTATTTGGAGTTTATTTTACTCATTAAACATGGATTATAATACCATTCCATCTTGTCAAGTAGAAGATTATTGGTTGAAGCCAAAATGCTACAAAGCTCAAACTTTGGATTTTTAGGAGAAAGTTTCAAAAAGATAATTCCATCAACTCAAACTTATTTCTCATGAATATTTGAGAAGATTTATAGTATTTTTTTCAAATTGTTTCAGTTAGACGTGTGAATTATCAAACCCTAGCTTATGAGATTAATAGTATTCTTGAGAAAATGAAGATAATGAATAATGTTGATTAGTGGTTTTGTACTTGAACTTAAGAGACCTTAATTTGGGAATTTGAGGATGTCATGAGAGTTCGACTGACTCAATTTTTGTATATATGAACTTGTTGATGAATGGGCCATCAGAATTTCGGCTCAGATTCGGAATCTAAGGAGTTGACCCATTGGTTAACTTTCATTGACTTTGTCTGAAAGTCATGGGATATGGTCCCCTAGCATATTTTGACACATATATTCATATGTAGAATAGTTTGGAGCGATTGGAGGCCCTTTTATGGACTTTGGATTTGGATTGGTCGTTGATATTTTGTTGGATGAAAGGTAAAGGAGGCTTGAACTTCTACTTGCTTGGCTATCTGTAAAACTATAATGTGTATCTCGTTAAAACTATTTTTATGGTATCCAAAGATTTAACGCTATTGAATATGAGCTAACTAGTTGAAGTAAGGCTGGGATGTTGTGATGCATTATATATGTAATGATTATGATACATTTCCAATGTCTAATATGAGATACTTGGAATATCGAAAGTATGATTTGCACTTAATTTGGTAAAGAGAGCATAATATATATTTTATTATGAATATTGTGAGTTTAACCATATTGTGACATTGATTCTTTTATAAAAGTATTGTTATTACTTTACATTTAGTTTTGTGTATTTATTCTAGGTATATACTCACAAATGGATTGTCTTCAAAGCTTAGAAATTATTTAGTTGATATATCTTATCACGATCTATAATATTCTGATTAATATCGTGTATGGCAATATGCATACTTATCGTGCATTACCCGAGTTATATTATTATCCATTAGACGTGGAGTTATGTTTTGGACTATATTTCTGTTATATTAGCATTATCCTTAGTGATAATATTGCCTTATTGGTATCTAGATTGTTGGGCCACTGGTCTAGCCTTTTTATAGTGTGGGCCTATGCCGTTGAGTTGATATAGTCACTGATCTAGTCTATTATGGTGAGGGCATGTGCTACTGAGATGATATAGCCACTGGTCTAGCCTATTATGGTGAGGGCCTATGTTACTGAGTTGGTTTGTTATTATGGTAGAATTGAGATCCCTTGATTGATATTTCGGTAAAGCTAGGTTCTCATTAGATCTTTGATTGACTTTACAACAGTAGTGAAGAAGCTATATCTAGCGATCTTAGGACCATTGCACAGACTTATCTATATATTATTTATCACACTAGATTTCAAAAATAGTAAAGACATGAGGGCTTATTGAGGATCTTACTGGGTCAGGGTGACTCACTCCATTGTAGTTTCTGTGTGCAAGTTCATTAATTGAGGCACGACTGCCATTCTTGATCCTGTTTGTGATTATTTTCCAGCGTTGTATATGGATGCTGCCGCACAGTTCGTGGTAGTGTCTAGTCCTTCCTTATGATATTTTAGTCTGGGTTTGAACTCATTATTATATATCTTACGCTCATAGATGCTCCATGATTAGCTGTTGGATTTTGAGTTAGTATAAACTATTTTATTTTTTATTCAAATTACCAGATTTATGACATTAGTAGTTATTTTATTTGGTCTTCTGTTTTATCTTTCTATTTTCGATTCTTTTTGAAACCTTATTTTCTTGGAAATAAGTTTAACAGAGAAGGTTTTTAAGAATGAGTTCGCTTAAGGGTACAAGCTCTTAAGTTCTATCACGTACTCGATTTTTGGATCGTGACAAAGAAGTAAAGTGTTGTATCTCGATCTAGTGCAGAATCCGAATACAGAGCCATGGCTAAGTGCACATGTGAAATAATGTGGAAACATCGCCTTTTAGCTGAAGATGGTTTGAGGCCATTCTCATCAGTAAAACTTTGGTGTGATAATCAGGCTACTTTACATATTGACTCAAATCTGGTGTATCATGAGAGAACGAAGCAAAATGAGATTGACTATCATTTTTATTCATGAGAAGATTGAGGAAAACTTGATTTCCACCGGTATGTAAAAACAAGGGAGCAATTGGTGGATTTTTTCACAATGGAGTTTGAGCCGACTACCTTTGCAACAAGCTGGACATGATCAATATCTATGCTCCATATTGAGCGGGAGTCATGTTATTGTATAATTGTTTAGAATGGTGGAAAAAAGGACTCCTTTTAAAATAAAAAAGAAAAATAAAAGATTACGTGGTCGGAAATAATTGGTGCGTGATACTCACTACTTTTCTTTAGATTGGTGTTTGTTGAGAAAGATGGTATTAATACCACATTGAAGCAGTTCAAGGGGGGTATTAGGACCCCCCCACAAAGTTAAAGTGTGTCACATAAAATCTGGCCAAACTTTAACGGGGTAAGTATGTATTTCGCCTAGCTTAATTTTAAAGATCTTTAGCAGATTTATAGGAAGTCTCTTTTGATTTTTTTCCATTGGTAGAATTCTCGTTACATGTTATCTTCCTGGAATAATAAATATTGAGATTCCTCCATATTATGTTAGTAACTTACATGGGAGGTTGACCCCCAAAAATAATTGAATTCCTCAATTCAAGATGTGTTGGACGGCTGAGGTTGTTTGACTTTTTCATTTGGAACTAGGCAGCTATATCTAAACTCTTCTAGGCAGTGGCACAAAAAAACCTATGAGTAAGATGGCTCCATTTCTTTTGTACCTAACATATAGATTTGATGTGGATGAACCCACCAAAAAAATATCTTTGGTTATTAGGAAAGTGATTTGAGGCAAGATAGTGGTTCCCCATCTCCATGAATCCCTAATATGACTATCTCACTACTAACATAGTTCTCTATCCTCAACCCCAAAATGTTAATTCGAGAAATGTGGTGATGGTAAAAATTGTTACACCCATGCATAACTTCACTTTGATTGGCTATTCATCATAGATTGTCTACTATTGATAGATTGCTAAGTTGGGGTATATATTCAAGTGCAAGTAGATTGTGTGCTATGTGAATTGTCACAGACGAAAATACGGTCCATTTGTTCTTTGACTCGACCTATTCAAAATATATCTGGAGCACCCTATTGAAATGGATAAGTGCGCATAGACAAGTAAGTTAATGGAAGAATGAACTGCAGTGGACAGCCAAAGCAAAAAACGACAATATATATACCATGACAAGCATGCATCTTAGGTTTCTTATTCGTTGCTTGTGTTTATCATATCTGATTAGAAAGGAATAAGTGAAGGTTTAACAATAAAAGGACTAAAAGATGCCACAAAACTCGAGAGATGGCCTTGCAATTACACATTATCGGACAAAACCATATAAAATGGAAAAGTCAAATAAAAAGTCTGAAGAACTACCAAGTATAGATAGAGAAAGAAATTTTTTTAACCCCACCCCTTCCCCTCTGTTGGAGCAAATAGTAGCCCTTCCCATTTTTTGCTCCTATGGTGACTCGAATCCCACAACCTCTTGAATATAGGTGGAGGGTGCTTAGCATCAGAGCAATTTAATTTTTTAGAATAGGTTTTCTTTAGATACAAGTATACATGTCGATCGGGCCAGGACCGACCCGGACCGGCCCGTTAAGGATCGGCTCACCGGTCCCGGTCCAGTCCGGTCTAGTCCGTTAATGATCCGTTCTGAAGCGGTCTTTTTTTAAAGAATTTTAAGGCCGGCTCGGCCCTAGCCCATTAAACACCGGTCCGGTCCGGATTTTTTTCCCAACTTTTTCATGTTTTAACTCGGATAGATAACGCAGGTATACAATGAATGGTGCTAAACTTTGAAGACACCTAAGAATTCAATCACACGTAATCATTGATTATTTTGCAGTTCAGTAGCTCTCTGTCGCCAAATTTTGAAACAAAATTTTGACTGCAAGATAAAATATTTATAAAAAAGGGATATTCTATTTGACAAGATATGAATGTCTAGAAATGTGAAATGACCTTAGGTAGTCGTTTCGGGAGTTAGGACTCCAATTGACGTGAAGACAGTTTTCGAATCTTCGTAAGGTCCATTAGGACATGTTTGTAAAATTTGAGCTTAATCAGACTTCGTTTGTTAGGTATTGGAAGAAGGTTTCAGTTTCTATTGTCGGTAAATATTAAAAAGAAATTTTCGAGCTCGAGTTTGGCGAATGAGCTCTGATTCAAAATCTGAAAGCGTCGTTAGGTTCGTATGATTATGTTTGACCTGTAAGAATTTTTGAAAGCAAATTTCGAGGTCGTTCGGATAGTTTCCACTAAAATGTCCAAAATTAATAATTTTATTTTTTTCCATTTAATTCGCATCGTGAGTTTCGAGAATCTGATTTGAGATCTGCCTTAACGAGTACGTCAAATAAATTTTGTATAACTTGTATGCAAAATTTGAAAATATTTCGAATTACGCAGGGTTCCATTATAATATACGTCACGAAAAGAAAATTAAAAAACAAAAAAATAGGGAAAAAGAAAGGAAAAGAAATTAAGGCGGTGGGAGTCCTCAGCTTTTAAAGCTTAGGACGAACAGAAGCAAAAGGAAACAGAGAGAGAACAAAGTGAAAGAGAAAAATACCAGAAAATGAGAAAAGAAAGGAAAAGGAGCAGGAAAAAAAGTAGAATTTTTACCGTGAAACATCCAGGTAATGGTGTTAACCATTATTTCAGTTTATTACGTGTGTTTGAATATATTTTAACGGTAAATATAGGATATTAGACATCATTTTAATAAGTTCAATTGATAATTTTAAGGGTTTACTCATAGGGTTTGGTTATGTGACTTTGAACCCTGTACATACGCCGGGCCTGCGTATTACGTATGCGAATATGGTATCAGGTTCCTAACCGAATTGCCCTAAGATGTAGGGAATGAAGCCTTTAGCCTAATTTGATATATTTTCTACTTATTGAATAATCAGGATCGTTTGGCAGTAAATCCAAAGGATAAAGCGGTTGTTAAGTAGCAATTTGAAATAAGATAAGTGTTTGTATCAATTTCTTTGGAGGCCTTCGGCCTTGTGGATAATCTACCATGTGTTCCTTACGTGTGTAGATGCCGATAGGCGTACTCCTTACACCTTAGCTTTGGATTTATATTGTATATTATATGTTAAGTCATGTTGTTGGTATTGCATTGACGATCTTAGCATTGTACTCTTGTTGTGAATTGGCATATACTTTCCGGCTGTCGATGAGAGTCCCACATCGGTGAAGGGTTATTATTGCATCATATTGCATTCATATGCATTATATTTTCGATTTATATCATATTCGGTGCAGGAGTATTCCGTCCTAGGAGAGTGCAGGAGTATTCCGCCTTTGGTTTATATCATCTTGGGTGCAGGAGTATTCCGCCACAGGAGAGTGCAAGAGTATTCGCCTCTGGTTTATATCATATTGGGTGCAGGAGTATCCCGCCACAGGAGAGTGCAGGAGTATTCCGCCTCTGGTTTATATCACATTGGGTGCAGGATTATTTCGCCCCAGGAGAGTGCAGGAGTATTCCGCCTCTAGTTTATATCATATTGGGTGCAGGAGAATTCCGCTCCAGGAGAGTACAGGAGTATTATGCCTCTGGTTTATATTATATCGGGTGCAGGAGTATTTAGCCCCAGGAGGAGTATTCCGCTCCAGCTGGTTAGTACATTGTATTTCCCTCAAATGCAGGAGTATTCCGCTTCGGGACGGGATTACGGGCACATGTGACCCCATTATATCATACTGCATTCATTTCATTTTATCGCACCGGTTGATGTGTATTGGGTGACTATAGTGCGATGTTTTGTGTATGTTTCATGTATATCTGATTGGTGATATGTTCGGAATACCTATATGTTCTACCTATCTTATGTCCCTAGTTGTTTATAAGTTTATGGTGTCATACATGTTTCCAGTTATTACCTAGCTCTGCCTTTTTATAATTTAAATAAGGGAAATTTGGTTTATCTGTTTCTTTTCTCCCTGGCTAGCTATCCTATTCTTTGATGTGGCTAGTCTGCCCCACTTATTGAGTTCTTTTGACTCACCCTTGTTTGTTGTTTGTTTCTTGTCTATCTATTTCGTTTCGGCAGGTTCGCTCTAGGATTCAGTTCGCCAAGTTGTGAAAGAGCGAAGACGACTTCAGCTGTCAGGGTGAGCCAACTTTTATTCAGGATGACCACCAGTTTTATGTTTATTATCTCAGTTGTATTTTGCTCCCTTCAGGAGGTATCAGTCTTCTTTTGTACTCTTAGTTGTCTAGTCTGGATAGCCTTAAACCTAGTATATTGGGTAGTCAGCTGCAATTCTTTTGGTACAGCTTAGAGGTATCAGTATGTCTGTGCTTTTTCTAAGTCTTGTTCTTATTTATGAATTAAATTATATTATAATATATTATATTATATTATATTTATTTTTCTAATTTAATTGGTAAGGGTTCGTCCTACGGGTCTAGGGGAGGATGTCGGGTGCCCGCACGACCTAGCCGGATTTTGGGTCGTGTCAGTTGGTATCAGAGGCAGGTTTAGAGTCTATCTAGACTAAAACAGTGTCTAGTAGAGTCTCGCTGATGGGTACGTAGACGTTCGTACTTATCTACGAGAAGCTGTGATGGCATTTAGGAAGTTTCACTTCCTTCTTTTCTGATCGTGCGTTGGTCTAGGGTGCAAAAGTATTTTCGTTAATTCCTTCATGGTAATTGTGAACCCTCGTGCGAAAAATCAGCAAACGGTAAGAGTTCAGGATGAAGTAATCTAGCCTGGGGCTAGAGCTACTCAAGCTCCGAGAGGTGGATCGTGCTGACGATCCAGTTGCGCAGGCCCCAGTTGTACGAGTTCGCGATGGGCAAGGGAGCAGGGCCTTGCTGTTCCCTTGGCTTTCTACGATGCTTTTACGAGAATCTTGGTGACCCAGATACCGCAAGAACCTATTATTCGCTAGTCAGCTTATCAGGTTGCCGCAGATGGAGACGTTCGGTCTCAGGGAGTTCTTGTTTCAGTCCCTGATGCTGCCCCAGTAAATAATGTTTCAGAAGTAGCATGTGTTATGCCTCTAGTTATTCTGGCTGGTTAGCTAGCCCGAGTAATGGCTCGATGCGAGTGTCTGAAGAGGCTTCATTATTCTACCGAAATGAACCTTCTGATGCTCTTAGGCCATGTTTCAAATAATCCCTGTGTAAGTTTTTTTTTTAAAATAAAGTGATGTCAGCGTATCCTTCAGGGAGTACCTGTTTCGGTCTCAGGGAGTTCATGTTTCAGTCCCTGATGCTGCCCTAGTAAATTATGTTCTAGAAGCAGCATGTGTTGTGACTCTAGTTATTCTGGCTGGTTAGCTAGCCCGAGTAATGGCTCGGTCCGAGTGTCTGAAGAGGCTGCATTATTCTACCCAATTGAACCTTCTGATGTTCTTAGGCCATCCATCAAATAATCCATGTGTAAGTTTTTTTAAAATAAAGTGATGTCAGCGTATCCTTCAGGCTCTTGATTATATCGAGCGGTATGGTGTTGATTATTCTGCTTTCCAATTTCAGGGGTCAGCCTTGAATTGGTGGACCGCTCTCTTATTAGCTAACTTGGTTCGATTTTTCTTCTAGATTCGTGGAAAAGTTCCTTTCGCGCAGCGAGCGAGATGAAAAGAGTCGCCAATTTGAGTGGAATGGATAGGGTAGCTTGTCGGATTTTAGAATATGAGATTAAATTCTTTAGGATGGCTGGATATGGACTAGAATTAGTCCATGAACCTTCGGAAGAATGTTCAAAGATTTATTGGTGACCTTTCTCCTTCCTTGAGATGCCAGATGGCTCGAGAAATTGAGGATGGGACCTCATTTGGTGTCATTGTTGATATTGCTCAGAGGTATTAGGCATACCATAAGTTAGAGCGGGAAGAGTTAGAGCGGGAGAGCAAGAGATCACACGGTCCTGATGGGCACCATACCTCCTTTGGAGGTAAAAGTTCTGATTATTTTGGGAGGTTACTTTCCAGGTTATCTCAGCTTGTAGAGCGTGATTCTCAGTGTGCGCGAATAGTTCATCAAGATTAGACTCAGCTTTCTCCTTGTAGCTTTCAACAATCTGTCCAGCTTCCATTTTCAGCGAAAAGGTGTTATCATTGTTGTGAGTCTTGTTATCCTTTGAGGAGTTTTCCCTTACTCTGGCAAGTAGGTAGTCTCCCTTTCTCTTGTCATCAAGCACCAGCACAATCGCATGGGATTTCATTTAGATCTCATTCAGCCAGAGAAATGCAACCATCCAGTATAGGTCGAGAGCGTGGTGGCAGTGGTTCTGAAGGTGATTATCAGGTTAGTGGCTCAGCTCAGCTTCAGAGGCAGCTCTACGAACTGCCAGTCTGGCAGGATGCTGAGGTATCTGATGTACTACACCAATGTATTTTTTCTTCCATTATATGTGAGTAAGATTTGATTCTTTCGATCGTTCTAGACTTCGTTTATCTTACCATGTTTCCATGGCTTCCTTGGATATTGTTTCTATTAAGAATCGGTTGCGGTAGAGGGGCGAGCTTCTGGTATGATTTATTCTTGTCATTTGTGAGACCCTACTAATTTATCTGGTCTAAATATGAGACATTTGACAGTGAGTGTCGCTATTTTCTGCCTGGCATCTTTTCGTGCCACCTTCTATTACTATGTCAAATTAGTTTACCTCTCTTCTCGGAATTCTGTGTTGGTTAGATGATAGGATTCTAGTTCATCACCATCAGAGAGTGTCATTATTTCTTCCGGTGTAAAAGGTTTAGTAAGTAATATTCGATCTAGGTATCTCCTCTTGGTTCAAAACGCTAGTAAAGTCATGTTATCCCATGAGCTTATCTTGGTTATAAAAGGATTTTCTGGTAAATTGTCAAAGTTTCCTTCTTATTGGGAGGTTAAATTGGTATGGATGTTGTTCCATGGAGCTCATTTAATATCTATTTCTTCAATTGTGATTCTTTGGCTAGCTTGACTCGTAAGTAGTCTAGCTCAGGTAGCCAAGTAAATAAGAAGATGAGATTCCCAAAGCTCTAATTATTCCTATCCTCGGTCCGTTGCCATCTCTTCTTTGCCATGCACTAGTGAGCTTAGGCGGTCAGTAGTCTCTTGTGATTTTTCTTATGTGGAGCCAGAGTGCGTGTCAAGGTAGCCGGTATGCACATTGTGTTTTAAGGCTACTAAGGGTAATGAGAGGCGTCATTTGGCCCCTGAGTTGATCTACCAGGCGCTGGTTCTTATGGCAAGGGTATGGAATTGTGAACTCGATTTTGCAGCTGTTTGGCAACTCGAGAGGGTAATTTGGTAGCTTAGGTCTGAGACGCATTATGTTTTAGCTAAATCTTTCTTAATCTAACAGGTTGTGAGAGGATGATTATTCCTATTTAAATTAGTTGTGTGAGTTTATGCTCCAAGTAGAGGAGTCTTCCTCTAATACTGAATGCTAATAGTAAATATCTAAGGCGTTGTTCCAGCGTGAGCTAATTCTTAGTTCCATCGACTTGTTCTATAACGAAAAGTATATCGACGAGGTGATTCGTAGACGGAATCATGTTAACCCATTCAACGTTCCGTGTATCTTTGTTTCAAAAATGTAGAACTATCCTTTCATGATCGATGAAGGGTCAGCCTAGTCAGAATAAGCTGGGCAACGATGTGAGGATATTATCAATATATATTTTATTCAAAGAGTTCGGTGTGTAATCATGAGATAATATCCATAGAATATTTATGAAGGTCGTTCAAGTTCTTTTGTTATCTATGTAATTTTTTTCTTTAGACTTAGGGTCGTTCGAGGACGAACGAGAGTCTAAGTGGAGGAGAATGAAACGACCTTAGGTAGTCGTTTCGAGAGTTAGGACTCTGATTGACGTGCTGATAGTTTTAAAATCTTCATAAGGTCCATTAGGACTTGTTTGAAAAATTTGAGCTTAATCGGACTTCGTTTGGTATGTATTGGAAGAAGGTTTCAGTTTCAGTAGTCGGTAAATATTAAAAAGAGATTTTCGAGCTCGATTTCGGTGAATGAGCTCCGATTCAAAATTTGAAAGTGTCGTTAGGTTCGTATGATTATGTTTGACCTGTACGAATTTTCGGAAGCGAATTTCGAGGTCGTTCGGATAGTTTCCACTAAAATATCGAAAATAAATAGTTTGATCTTTTTTCCGTTTAATTCGCATCGTGAGTTTCGGGAATCCGATTTGAGATCCGCCTTAGCGAGTACGTCTCATAAATTTTATATAACTTGTATGCAAAATTTGGAAATATTTTGAATTTCGTAGGGTTCCATTATAATATACGTCACGAAAAGAAAATTAAAAAACAAAAAAAGGGAAAAAGAAAGGCAAAGAAATTAAAGCGGTAGGAGTCCTTAGCTTTTAAAGCTCAGGACGAACAGAAGCAAAACGAAACAGAGACAGAACGAAGTGAAAGAGAAAAATACCAGAACATAAGAAAAGAAACGAAAAGGAGCAGAAAAAAAAAGTAGAAGTTTTACCCCAAAACATCCAGGTAATTGTGGTAATCCATTATTTTAATTTATTACGTGTAATTGAATATATTTTAACGGTAAAAATTGGGTTATTAGACATCATTTTAATAAGTTCAATTCGATAATGGAATTGATTATATATTTATACTCAGGGAATTATGGGCAACCCGTAAATGTAATTTATTTAGGGTTTAGTTATGTGACTTTGAACCTTTTACATAGGCCTGGCCTGCATATTGCGTATGCGAATAGGGTATCAGGTTCCTAACCGGATTGCCCTAAGATATAGGGAATGAAGCTTTAGCCTAATTTGATTAATTTCTGCTAATTGAATAAGCATGATCGTTTGGCAGTGAATCCAAAGGATAAAGCGGTTGTTGAGTAGCAATTTGAAATAAGGTAAATGTTTGTATCCACTTCTTTGGAGGCCCTCGGCCTTGTGGATAATCAACCACGTGTTCTTTACGTGTGTAGCTGTCGATAGGCGTACTCCTTACGCCTTTTGGATTTATATTGTATATTACATGTTATGTCCTATTGTTGGTATTGCATTGAGGATCTAAGCATTGTACTCTGGCTGTGAGTTGGCATATACTTCCCGGCTGTCGATGAGAGTCCCGCACCGGTGAAGGGTTATTATTGCATCAAATTGCATTCATATGCATTATATTTTATGGATTATATCATATTCGATGCATGAGTATTCCGCCCAGAAGAGTGCAGGAGTATTCTGCCTCTGGTTTATATCACATTGCGTGCAGGAGTATTCCGCCCCAGGAGAGTGCAGGAGTATTCCGCCTCTAGTTTATATCATATTGGGTGCAGGAGTATTCCGCCCCAGGAGAGTGCAGGAGTCTTCCACCTCTGGTTTATATCATATTGGGTGCAGGAGTATTCCACCCCAGAAGAGTGCAGGAGTATTCCGCCTCTTGTTTATATCATATTGGGTGCAGGAGTATTCCGCCCCAGGAGAGTTCAGGAGTATTCCGCTCCTCTGGCTTATATCATATTGGGTGTAGGAGTATTCCGCTCAAGAAGAGTGCAGGAGAATTTCGCCTCTGGTTTATATTATATCGGGTGCTGGAGTATTCCGCCCCAGGAGTAGGAGTATTCCGCTCCAACTAATTATTATATTGTATTCCCCTCGAATGCAGGAGTATTCCGCTTCGGGACGGGATTATGGGCACATGTGACCCCATTGCATCATACTGTATTCATTTCATTTCGTTTCATTGCACCGGTTGATGTGTATTGTGTGACTATAGTGCGATGTTTTGTGTATGTTTCATGTATTTCTGATTGGTGATATGTTCGGAATACCTATATGTTTTGCCTATCTTATGTCCCTAGTTGTTTATAAGTTTATGATGCCATACGTGTTTCTAGTTATTACCTAGCTCTGCTTTTTTATAATTTAAATAAGGGAAATTTGGTTTATCTGTTTCTTTTCTCCCTGGCTAGCTATCCTATTCTTTGAGGTGGCTAGTCTGCCCCCACGTATTGAGTCCTTTTGACTCACCCTTGTTTGTTGGTTGTTTCTTGTCTATCTATTTCGTTTCGGTAGGTTCGCTCCAGGATTCAGTTCACCACGTTGTGAAGGAGCGAAGACGTCTTCAGCTGTCAGGGTGAGCCAACTTTTATTCAGGATGGCCACCAGGTTTATGTTTATTATTTCAGTTGTATTTTGCTCCCTTCAGGAGGTATCAGTCTTCTTTTGTACTCTTAGTTGTCTAGTCTGGATAGTCCTAAACCTAGTATATTGGGTAGTCAGCTGTAATTTCTTTTGTACAGCTTAGAGGTATCAGTATGTCTGTGCTTTTTCTAAGTCTTGTTCTTATTTATGAATTAAATTATATTTATTTTTCTAATTTAATTAGTAAGGATTCGCCCGATGAGTCTAGGGGAGGATGTTGGGTGCCCGCACGGCCTAGCCGAATTCCGGGTCGTGTCAAAATGGCACTATATGCTCAAACAACAGCTTACAGATTGTTCCGTTTTAACAGGAAAAGTAAGAAAGTAGTTGAAGCTCCATGAAGACTGGGGGTGGCTGTGCATGAAAAAATAACTATGGAAAAGGAAACAGTAATATCAATCATGGTATATGACAAAAAAATATTACTTATTATTAAGCACCCAAACTGGTCCGGTCCGGTCCACTGGTTGGCCAATGATCGGTCTTTTACCGGTCTGGGCTAACCGGTCTTTATTCTTAAGCCCGGTTCGGTCTGCAACCCGCTTTCTCCTTGTCACAGACCATTTATAATGAACCGGCCCGGTCTGGTCCGGTCTTTTACCGACCCGGTACCGGACTAGCCCGGCCCGATTGACAGGTATAGATACTAAGTAGTGTTTTCCCTCTTGAGAACCGACTCTTGTGTCCAGGGAATTAGTCGGTGTATATTGTCATATTTGGTTGAATAAAATCTTTTATATTTGACTAAAAACTTTTCCCCAAATTCGAAGGAAAACAATTGTTCCTTATGAAAACATATAAGTCTATGTTGGTCGATTTATTGTGTAACGATCAAACATATTATTTCCAACTTCGACGTATTAATGTTGTCAAATTCGTGCTAGATGAAAATAGTTTTGTCTTCCTCACTCCATCTAATTTGACATAGAAGAATTTTTCAGACTTGAACTTAATATACATTACCTAATCACCATCGTTTAGCCACATTAATAATTCATGGTGCATGTAATTGTTATTTTTAGTCATAGTTCGTCAAAATTTGAAAAGGACAAAACACATGGCAAATTAGTGAATTATTGAGCTTTATTTACACTTTTTTTTTTTGTAAACGACGTTTGGCACTTCTTAAATTTTCAGCTCGGGCGTTTGGTATTTTCAAAGTTAAATATGCCTTACGTACGCATGTACATCTTTTAAACAATGTGTATGTGGGAAGGGAAAGAGGGCCATTTGGTAATTCATAACCTAAAGAATAAAAGTTTTGAGTTTTTTCACACAATTATGGACGATTTTGAGATGCATCTTTTGATCACAATTTATCAATTGTTTAATCTTCCTTTTCACATGAAATCAAAATCGCAAGGCGAGCAATGTGTACACATGGTATCAATACATTACTAGTACAATTAAAGCATGGACGTTTAAAATGGCAACGGCCTTTATGATAAAATTTACCTTTGACTCTGACGGGCAAGGTGTAGTATCTAGAATATAATATATGGATTCATTTGAATCTGCTAGTTTTAGTGTACGTGCATTGCACGTGTCATATTACTAAATAGTAACAAATTTAATAAGTCAAGACTACATGTAAATTTAACAAAAGGAGATAGTACATGCGTGCAAAAGTTACACGAAAAAATTAATCTTTTAACTAATTAAAGAGGTGTTTAAATGATAAACTATTTTTGACATCACAAAATAGCAAATTTAAAAACCAACTCAAACTAATCTTTATGCACATATATCATGAAGTTACGCTTACCACAATTCATCTTATCTTTTAGGATGCATGTATATTTTCGTGTATCCACAACGAAAAAAAAAATAATTATTATTATTATTATTATCTAATTTAGAATATAATTGTTCAAACTAATTTCAACATAAAAAAAATAGGCAAAGACTTGAAATCGCAAAAATTTCTTGAAAACCCAGTTAAGTACTGCAACCTCCCTTCTTCAGCCTTAAAGGATTACTTCAATATCCTTAAATTTCATGGAATGATATGATAAAAGTACATATTGAACTAAGACATAATGTTCAATAGATAGAAAAAGAGAGTGAGGTTATAGATTTTTGAAGCACAAGAGAAATTTCATGCTTATACTTTACTCTTATTCCTTTTATAAAGTGTCATTTATGAAAAATATGATTCTTACACACTTTAGTTTCGCTATGAATGTAATTATAAATTATAGCATAAAATCAATACATTGTGCAAGGAAAAAATCCTATATGTTGTGAGAGTTTCACAAGACGGCCTCTCTCCACATGATCTTTATATTTTCAAAGCATTTTTAAAAAATTCAATCTTCTTCCATATACCCATGGGTTGAACGTAAGATTTTTCACATCAATAGATCATTATGTCAGACCAAGTATTCCATTCTGAACTTTGTCAAAAAAAATTCCATAATTCTAAAGAAAAAAGGTCAAGTGAATAGAAAAATTAATTAATAATCCAAAAAGAAAACTTACAAGAGCATAATTTCAATAATCAACATCAAGCAAATAAGCAGTGTTCTTTGCAGGTTTTAGTCAGCACAACCTTTGGTTTTGGTCAGCACAACCTTTTGCCCTATTCTTTTCCTAAAAAGCACCTTCACCTTTTGAGTGTTTAAGAAAATGAAACAAAACCTAAATAGAAATAATCAATTCCCAATAAAAATAATTAAAATATACTACTACTCGACCCTTATTCACAAAACTTCAATTCTCATTCAGTCAAATTAAAATTAGCATGTAATGAAGATATATAATGCATATAAATATGTTTACCTGCTTATATTTATAACAAGGAGATCTTAAGTAACCTTAATAGTTTAGTTTAAAGAAATTTTTATACTGGCAACAACAGTCGACGTAAATCACTCTCTCCAAGTGTATCATGGGCCACAACTTCTCATTAAAAGTTACATCAGCAATGCATATATTTATTGTAAAGTATATGTAACTGGTGATGAGCAAGGTGGAAACAATTGAGAAAAAGGTGGACCAGACCCTCCAGCTCTACAAATATCCTAGCTAAAGTAAATATGTCTTCGAATCTTTCCAAAACCCTTTCCAGTAAAATATGATTACCTTTATGAAGTAGATATATTACCAGATGAAAATAAAGTATCTTCTACCGAAATATAGTGAAGCTCAAAGAATTATCTTCCAGCAATACTGGTTGTGTAGTTTGGCAAGCCGTCCATCTACATGTTTTATTATTATACTGTTATATCTTTCTCTCATTACCACATTGTCACTCATTCGCGAATTGTCATCGTCGTTTTTCATATGAAATATTTGTACTATAAACAATCTCACTTCTCAAGTCAACAAGAATCATTAGAGTATATTGTATTACTTACAGGTGTAATCTAATAGTCATGCTTGTATTTCCTAAAAATGTATTTCGGGTATTACAATTAAATTTGTATTTAGTTGAGTCTTAGGCGACCTTTCGTATCTTAATTTGATCGGCTGATAAGCAATTTTGGTTGACAAATAATCAGTTTATCGGTTATCACTTCGAAAGTAACGTATGCAACAATTTTGACAAAATAGGCAATAGCAAAATTATATCGAGGACAAATACGATCGAATAAACGAAGATGAACAATAGATTCACAGGCTTATAAACGATATAAGTAAACAACCACAAGCGATCGATTCTGTATGAGTTCGGGCGAGCGAATTATGAACGAAGTAAATAGCTAATGTTTTACCAAACACGATTTAAGTATTAGGTTTGCGTGATATCCGATGAAAGATTGAATAAAATTCGATCAAGAATGTTGAGCTACAGTTGAATATGCAAGATAATGTATATCAGTCGATGACAAGTTTGGCGAAAATGACAGAGCTACAGTTAATGAACTAATGTTAATTCTACTGAATTGATTACGCGATCAAGATAATAATAACTAATTAATGTGACCCGTGATGATGAACAAAATATGCCAAGTAATGAATTAACGATACTATTAAGATAATGATAGTGAATTAATGCAATCGATGACAAGGAACAGGTAGATCAAACAATAAAATACCATGCAAACAACGAGATAAATAATAATAATAATAATAATAATAATAATAATAATAATAATAATAATAATAATAATAATAATAATAATAATAATAATAATAAATCAATAAATGAAGGCAGTAAAGCTTATTGTATTAATCGATCGAAGGCTGGTGCTCCGTTGAAAGAAATGAATCCTCCTTCAGACTTGAACCAAGCTTCGATTTGTGTTTAATACAATAATTGTGATTGTGATAATGGCAGATTTGCAATAACAGTAGTGAAGATATAATAGAATGACAAAGGGATGTTTTTTGTTCGGAAGATGTAAGTCTACAAATGGGGAGATGGGGAAGTATTTATAGGCTAAGAGATGTGGAATCCCCAACCCTAGAAGGACTCCAACTTCCCACGTCTCTCCACTAATCACGCAACAGCAGTTTCCCACGTCCAACAAACTCTGCTGAATCCGTTCTGACAAATGTGGGATAAGATCAGCAATTGTTATCTGGCAAAGATGATTGTCTTTGGGATTTTCCGACCACGATCCAATTTATTCGATCACATCACCGATTGAAGCTATCCACATCTGATCTCGTTTCATAACGTCTCCAAAAATTGCTCTCATCTGGTCACGTAGTTGACCACGTGTCATTTGCGTGATCGGACAAATTTCGACCAATACAGACAGTCCCCCGACTTGCCAAGCGTGTGTTCGAGAAACTTGGCAAGTGGCTTGAAACTTTAGGCGGAAAAACACGTGGAGTGTTTGTGGCCCTTCAATTTGAAACGTCAAGCCGTCACTTCAATTTTCCATCACCGCACATGTCAGGCATCGTGCGGTCGGCAGTTTTCAGCGGTTACCGAGGCAATGATGGTTTTTGTCTTATAAATACCAACTTCAAAACAAGTTTGCAAATTTTACAACTTCCCAAAATTCTTAAACTCTCCAACTTCTTCAAACCATTTTCTAAAATTTCAGCCGTGTTCTTCAATTTCTTGCTGCAATCTGCTTTGTTTTTCTACAACCCTTTTAAGTTTGTTTACACACTAAGTTTGAATAAAACCTTGTTCAAAATATCGACTTCATCTACTCAAGATATTGCTGATGCTACTGCTTCTACTGTCCCTGCCGCCACAGCACCGCCGCAGTTTGTCGTGGTGGCGGGACAAGTCGCTACTGTCGCTGGCCCTTTAGAGGATAAGAAGGGCAAAAAGCGAAAAGAAAGGAAACCAAAGTATTTTGGTCCCAAGAAGCTGTATTCAGAAATTCTTCCGAAGAAGTTCACTTACGACAACGATTGCAAAGTCAGCGTCCAAAATGAAGCAGAGAGAAGTAAGAAGAAAAACATTCCTATCGATTCTGTGTACAACGCAATTACTCCTGAATCGATGTCACGAGTTCGGGACGACTGTGGTTGGAAGGCAGATGAGGTAGGTATGGTATGCCCCACGAGGAAGTCTACTTTGGCCACCCACCTCGAAGGCCATTCGGTAGTATTGACTTACCCGTTCACAATCGGCTTCACTCTTCCAGTCGACCCTTTGATCGAAGAGTTTTGCAGAATGTATAATGTCTGCGTTGGACAGCTTTCTCCATCGATATGGAGAATGGTGGTGATAATGCGGTTTGTCACAAAGAAAGCGGAAGTGGAGCTGACACTTCGCCACATCCTCAATATCTATTCTCCCCGAGTTTACAAGGCAGAGGTGCTCAACTTGGCCAAACGAGGTCAGCGGGCTCTTATCTCCGATAATGATGATGATCTCCGAGGATGGGATCAACGTTTTGTTTTCATCCCCACGGAGCAATTGACTGCACCCAGAGCAGAACTGCTTCCGAGCGTGTGGAACCGAACTCGTAAGTGTTCGACTATTTTTTGTTTTTTAAATAGATTTGAAGTTTATTCGATCTTCTTAAAAACTAATCTTTCTATCTTCAGCCGATAAAGTTCTGTTCGATCAAGTCCCTGACATCGAACCATGGTTGATCAGAGTCTTGGACAAGACAACCAACGATGAGAGGGCCTGGAAGCCGATCGCGGCTTTGCTGACCCTGAAGGCCAAAAACCATGGTTTCCTCTGAATTTGTATTTCATTTATTCTTTCCACTAAACTTTGAGTTTCCATAGACATTACTGGCACCGGAGGCGAGCCCAGCGATGAGGAAGCCGAAGTCGAGGGCGAGGAAAAAGTTGATGACATTCCTCCTCCTCCGAAGAAGAAGAAGAAATCCTTTAAGGATTTGAAGAGTAAATACTTTCCCAAGATTGTTGGAAAAGAGCAAGGGGCAGTTTGTCGACTACGCCCCAAACTATGGAAGAAGTGATCGCTGGGACGAGCTCAGCTATTGCCGCAGCGAAGGCTGCTGAAGAGGCAACCTCGATCGTCAATCTCGATGAGGAAGAGGCAGGAGAAGAATTGGGATCCGATCGACTGGTTAGGCATCCCAAAAAGCCAGTGAAGGAGAGACTTCAAGATACAGCTATCCAACTTAAGGAGGCTGAACAAGTTAGGGATTTTTTAGCCGAGTTTGGAGGCAAAGAGTTTCACCTGTCTCCAATAGCTGAAGAAGTCACTTCGGGTTCTAGTGGCTTGCCTAGCAGAGATGGCGCCATCATTTCTTTGGGCATTTTTCCTGAAGTCAAGGAAACCATGATCGATGCCATTGATCAGAGCCTCGAGGAGAGGGATCTAACCAAAGGAAAAATGCCACCCTTAGATCGGCCGATGGCCACGACTAAATCTAAATACGATGAAAGTACGGGTTCGTTTCTTTTTGGTATAGATCATGTTGACCCGATAGTGCCTCTTCCTCGAGGTGAAGATACTGCAGCCTTCGCCGCTTTGGGCGAATCTGAAGAATTAGCCGACAGATCGGTTACAGTGACCGTGCCGCGAAACGTCGACCTGCTTAGATGCCCAAAGCGTCTTGCTGATTATCTCTTTGAAGTGATGGGGCCGATGGATCAAGCCCGGCTGAATGTGCATAGTGACTTAAGTCTCCCTTCACAAATTGCTTTCGTTAGTTTTAGAGTAATCTTCTTCCCATCATCTGTTCTTTTCCTTTCCTTTGAATATATCCTACTTGTTGAATATTACTTATGACTTGCTTTCAGAATTTAATAATGGCGATCGAAACAGCTGATCGAATTCGCCAACTCCAAGATGGGGCCAAAGTTCTGAACGATCAAATTTCCCAACTTACCTCGGCGGGGGAGGAGTGGCACCAAAAGCTGAAAGCTTTGGAGACTGAGCATGCTGAGCTTTTGGCCAACTTTGATAAGAACACGAATGAGCATGCTCTTCGTGAATCTGAGTTAGAATCTCAGATTCGAGCCTTGAACGAGCAGCTTAGCCAATACGAGGCCAACACAGAGATGAAGTGTGCCGAACTCAGCTCTATCTTAGAGAGCAAAGATCGAGAGCTTGTTGTGGCGTCTGCAGAGCTTCAAACTCTCCATATGGGCAATGAAGATTTAAATGCTCAAGTCAATAGCCTAACGGAGAGAAATCGAGTGTTTCAACGTGAATCGACCAACCTAAGGCGCGACCTCGAGGAGGAATTTGAAAAAAAAAATAAGGATTTAATCCTTGCTAAGTCGAGGCGCGATGTGCTAAAAGAGATTCTCGATCGCAGTGTTGATGTTCCCACTGAGCTGGATGAAGCAATAGCCATCATAAGGCTTTCTTGTGAAGATCACGGTCTCCCTCCAAGCTCCTCCGGTGAAGGCTCTGACGGAGACGATAAGTGAATGACTTCAGCTTGCCTGCTTTTGTTTAGTTGTTTTCGACCAGTAACTTGGTCTTTTTTGTTTTAAAACGATGAGGCTGTTTGGCTGATCAATGTAAATATTCTTTTTTTTCCGAATGAATGAAGTATGTTTTATGAATTTCTTTTAATCGCTTCAAGTGTTGTTTTCCGAAGATGAGATTTTGCCTTGGGTTTTCCGAAGGAAAAGTTGATTCAATCGTTCGAAATGTTAACGATTTAGCGATAGTCGTCGGAAAAAATATGAAATGATTGGGGCCCAATTTACTTAGTGCATAGTGAAGAATCGTAGTGAAGAATGACGTTTCATTTTCACGTAGTGCACTTTTCGAACAATCTCAAGTTCGGAGATTTTTGGTTTAAACACTTAGTAAAAAATTGGAATTGTAAAATTCAATAATGTAAAGATCGATAACACAAAATCACAGGTGTTGTAGAGATCGAAAAAATGATGCAAATGTATATTATTGAAGTATTGGTCGCTGTCGGGCGCTTGATACATTATTCGATCGGTTACTCAATGTGGCCGTTTAAAGGCATTGACGATAAAAAAATTTCTCGATCTCTAATGGATCGTTTACATATTGCATGTCCTATCTAAACGAACAGTCCTCAGTTTGAGTGAAAATATTGGGGCTTGAAGTTCTCTTGAAGTTTTCGTCGAATTTGAATGAGTCCCCAGTTTGAGTGAAAACGTTGGGGCTTGAGACCTTCGTAGAATTTTGAACGAGTCCCAAATTTTGTCTTCGAACTATCTCGTCTTCATTTTCGAAAGAAATCCCCGATTTCTGGGCAGTCCCTAGTCCTTGAGTGCGCGATTATCCTCCTAACTCCATCCCCCCAGTGTTTGGGTGCGAAGTGTGAGTAATCGAACACTAGAATTTGACTTTCGACATTTGAAACGAAAACACTGGAGGACAAACATCGAGAGAAGGCGTTAAAGATGAAGACCACGTTAGAATATTCGTTAGACTTATCGGCCCCGATTGGAGCGTTT
This sequence comes from Petunia axillaris subsp. axillaris, assembly GCA_029990575.1. Lineage (NCBI taxonomy): Eukaryota > Viridiplantae > Streptophyta > Magnoliopsida > Solanales > Solanaceae > Petunia > Petunia axillaris. The sequence goes on along the minus strand of JARKNS010000008.1, from coordinate 125,007,458 downwards.
CGAGCTCAAGTATTCGTAGGTGATGTTTATCATCATTTAATTCCAACTATGCATATCATCTAAAAGTGTTAGTACCAAATAATCAATAATCAAATGTGCCCGATGGAGGGAAAATGAAAATTATATAAAGAAAAGTGAAATTCGATCGTACGATACCGTAGCGTTTTCAAAAATAATACTTCTTCAATTGTGTGATATTCCAATTGAAGTCGACTGCTTGGAGTCCACTGTTTCGAGCTGGTATGAGCTCTTTCCGACCACTGCTTTGACTCGATAGGGTCCCTCCCAATTTGCTCCCAGTTTGCCTTCGCTTGGTTCATCCTTTTTTGGTCTTTTGATCCTCAAAAAATAATCACCTACATTAAAAGCTTGATACCTGATTTTTTGTTGAATTAGTTTTTTGCCCTTTGTTTCTGTGCTTGTATCCGAACTAGTGCCATATCTCTTTTTGCTCGATCAAATCCAGCTCTATCATCATTGCTTCCTTGTTTGATTCATCGGTGGAATGAGTGAACCGAAGACTAGGTTCACGTCTTCGGTTCACCGACTTCCACCGGAATCAATGCTTCTTCTCCATAGACAAGTGAGAATGGAGTCTCTCCAATGCTGTGTTTCACCGTTGTTTGATGAGCCCACAGAGCACCGGGGAGCTCGTTCGGCCAATTGCCCTTTGATTCATTCATCATTTTCTTCAAGTACTCGACTATTGTCTTTTTAGAAGACTCAGCTTGTCCGTTTGCACTGGGGTGATAGGGTGTTGATGCAATCCGCTTGATTCCCACTTCTTGAAAAAAACTATGATTCTGTTCCCCACGAACTGTTTGTCGTTGTCGCATGTGATCTCTTTCGGGATCCACTACTTGAAAATTGCATATTACCTAGGGATTTCTATGGAGATTATAGAGTAAAATCCGCATGGAATTTGGTTTCTTGCGGATTTTTCTGCCAAAAAGAATTCGAAGGAAATAACCTCGTGGGTAATTATTACTTGCGGATTTTCAAATCTCTAGGTAAGTTACCTGCAAATTTGCAATCCGCAAGTTACCTGGAGATTTTTCCACATGAAATCAAAATAATCCGTAAGAAATTTTGGCAAAAAATGTGCACAAATAGGAAATTTTCTAGGGATTTTCATCGGAATAAACCGCAAGAAATTTCCCCTGGAAATCCCTAAATAAATTTGCAGGAAACGTTTGGTTTTTTTACATATTTTCATGGAAAATTACGCATCAAAGTCCCTGCAGGAGACTCCCCATGTAATTATTCCCCATGTAAAATTAAAGCAAATTTAGAAATTTTTCCATAAAAATTCACAGGTAACATGCAAATTTTTTTAATTGCCATTTATTCTTTTTCTTTAATAGCAAATTCTATTCCATATAACTCTATTGCACATGTAGTTGTTATCCTCATTTTTCAAGATCCAAGAACATATTGAATTCAAAATTAATCAATACAACAAGAAAAAATTACACTTAACTATTAATTTGTATAAATGTACAAAGAAAAAATCAACATATTGAAGATCTCCACTGTAAAGCCTAAAGTGATATCGACTATCAAAATTTTTTTAAATACATCTTCATAACAAGCTAAGAGCGCTATCTATAAATAAACCTCATAGATTGACTAGAAATATACATTGAATGCTTGTGAGTTGGTGAATAATGTTGAGCCTCTATTCTTCTCCATAATATTTCCGGACAAAACATTTGTATCAAGCTCCATTCTATGCTTTAATCTTGCATAGCTCACATTCCCTGAATATATCTTGGCACTTGCAGCAAGACTAATGTAGGAATATGAATTAGCCATCTTTGCCTTGTCATATATTGGCGATCAATTGAACATGTTCTAGTATCTTTGGAAGAGACATCAGAAAAATAGCTTATATGAGTAAAAAGTAAAGATTATTAAGATTAATGTGTCAACACTCCCATGGACTATATGTCAAAGCAAGTAAACTAAACATAATAAGTGATGCTCAGTGCCTCTCCAATGCTCAAAACTAAAACCTGCAAGGGAATGTAGGGGTAGCAGGGAAATCTAACATATAAAGAAGGAAATTAAGCTCATTGTTCATAGTTATCTTTGAATACAAAAGCTAAAACATCCTATCAGGTTAAGCTTTCATCTAGCTAGCTATAAGACTTCTTTTTCAATTTCCATCACTTTGGCTAATAGAGAAAAAAGTTGTTGTAAATAAGGCAAACTATTTATACCTTTTCAGCAAGCAACCAAAAGCTGACTCATGCCATCCATCAAGTCTTTTATACCATATCCCCTGCTTGTCTGAGTTGCACTGTGAAACTCATCCAAGACATTTAACTATTATAATGAAAATAAAAATTCTAAATGAGCTACAAACATGAATTTGTTTAATAAAACTCTTCCCCACCCCCCCCCCCCCCTTTTGCCCCAGTAAGGGGACAACAATAATCTTCATGGTTCAATCACCAAAGACAAGTAGGAAAAGGCTTTTCACAACCTCAAGGTCGAGTAATGGAGAATAAGATAGTTGAACCAGAACTGGTGTCCCTCTAGTCATTCCTAAACAGAAAACCTGCAAAAGAGTTTTGTCAACTCATTAAAAAGTTTAAAATGAAGAAGAAATATTTTGATTAAAAAATCTCCAGACATACAACAAAACAAAAGAAATAATTAGTCATAAGTAATACACAATTAATGAAAGCACTGCAATATAAAAGTATCCACAACCTATAAGGCATAGTAAAGTAAACTGTCAAATAAACCTAAAACTTGAGGACAGAAAAGTATCCAAAACCTACAAGGCACAGTAAAGTAAACTGTCAAATAAATGTAAAAAACTTGAGGACAGAAAAGTAGCCAAGTAATATAAACCCAATTATATTTTTACGCCAATGAAATGAAGAGATGATGGAATTCAAATGCACTAAGAAAATCCAACTCCAATGAAAAATCCAGTTATTTACTTTGTTCTATGTTTGTCAAATAGAGCATTATAAAACTGAATACAAGTCAGTCACATGTTTACCTCTCGAGAAGGAAAAGCTTGTAACCATCTGAGTCAATGTAATCCTATAATTGAGATCAACGGATATGTCTTATGAATGATGCTAAAATACGGGAATACCAAAATGAGTTCTCCATTACTCACAGCAAGTCAAAGTACTGTGACATTCTCTTCTTTTGGATCCCTAGTTCCACTCTTTGAATGTAAAAATTAACTAGCAATTCTTGATTTTGGTATTAAAAACTCGAAATTAAGGTTTCATTATATGAAATGAGTGGCAACATATGTATAATTATCATCTAATCATAACAAAGAAAACACACATAATCGATTGATAGAATTTTAATAAGAGCTAATGGGAATTTGTCAGAAAAAGAAATTAATCAACAACAACAACAACAACAGACCTAGGCCTCATTTGTTTGCACTTAATGTGGGTCTTAATCTGAATGGTTCAGATAACTACCCATTAAGTGCATTTGTTTATTTTTCTTTAAAACATCTTAATATCTCTTAATGCCTCTGTCCGGACCAGATCTGTGTTAAAGTCTGGATACCATTCAGATTTTTAAAATCCACTTCTCCTTTTTCTTTTCCAGTAAAAGCACACGCTGCAGTATCTCTTTCTAGTTCCTTTTCTCACATATTAATCCACAAATACTTTCTTCAGTTATGCCTTCGTTGTTCATCCAAGTATGCAGAATGAGCAGAGATATGAAGTTTAATGCATAGATAACAATTGAGATAGCCAACGTCTAAGGATTGACAAATTTCCATAAAGATCGCTAGTTTCTTTTTGAGTCCATTTGCCTTGTTTATACATTGAAAATGTCACAACTGAAGAGGAATTAAGCCCACATCTTTAAGATCTAAAAAATACTTTAAGAGTGACATGATCCTTTCATGGAATGAGAAGGCACAGTTGGAGCTGTAACCATTTTCCCGTATTTAAAAAAAAATTATGGTTACATTTCAAAAATTATTTTATTTATGTGTAAATTTTTTTTGTATCAGCAAGTATAAAATTTTTATCAAACATAAAATACTCATTTACTATTTCAAGATTTTATCAAATAAAGATTAGTTTATATAATATTTAATATAGTTATTATTTCTAAATATAAGTAATTATGCACATTCAGATGTTGAAAAATCAAATAGTCTTAATCACTCAATATTAAGATCCACATACCACATCTTAATATTCAGACGTGCATTCAGATTAAGACACCTTAATCTTACCTTAATCTTAATAAAAACAAATGGCCCCTTAGTGTAATCCGACAAGTGGGGTCTGGGAATGGTAAGATGTACGCAGACCTTACCCCCAACCAAGGTAGAGAGGCTGTTTTCGATAGACTCTCGGCATAATCTCAAATGCCCCATTCATAATAATAAGCTTAGAAGGGTATTAAAAAATCATCATCGCCTAGAAAAAGAAATTAATGATAAACGGATAATTCATGGATCTAAAATCGAAAAAATCCCCAATTAAATAAAGCAACAATTACAAATAATTTCTCATATAAATTAAGAATCACTAAAAGAAAAAATACTTAGTGTAAGATTCCATACCTTGGTTTCCTCATTCGTGCTAATGAGACCAAAATAGTCTAAAGCATCATAAAAGATCGCTGGTTTCGGCTTAAAGGAAAAGATGAAGCAGAAGGAATGAAGGGTTTTTTTATGTGCTCTTCATATGGTCTTGAGGTGCGGTACTAACTGCAAAAAGAACCCTATATCTTAAATTAATGAATGAGGGTTTTGAAAATTTTCGCGGGCTGTCTTTTCAAATAGTAGAGCTAAAATTTCCAAAAGTTTTGAATGTATTTCAAAATTGCTTATAAATTAAAATATTAAAGAAAAACTTCCATTTTTTATTTTTGATTAAAAAAAATTTCAAATAAGCTAATTTTACTACCATATGTAGCTGTTAGAAGTAGCAAGACGCTCTCACAGCATGAAGGCAAGAAGTAGCACATGTCTATCACTTGGGCCTAGGCATAACTTTTAGCTCGGTTCGGTTCGGTTCGGCTCGGCTCGGTTCATTTCGAAAAACAGCTTGACTTGTCTCGGCTCGGTTTCATTCATGATTCGGCTCGACTTGATTCGGCTCGGTAAAACCTCCATTAAGCTCGGCTTGATTAATATTCGGGCTCAACTGAGCTGACTCTAGCTCAACTCCGGCTCGGTGAAACTATAGTAAAGCTCAGTTGAGCTCGGCTCGGCTCGACTCGGTATAGTATAGAGCTTGGTTAGGCTCGGCTCTGCTCACGCTCAGGCTCAATGCAACTCGATAGCATACTAAGCTTGACCAGGCTCGACTCGCTCAATGGTCAGACCTTCCACTAATTATTTAGAGCAAAAATTTTCCTCTAATGCTCAAGGTCAATCTTTATGTCCTCGTATGATTGAAAGACACAATCTAAGTCTTCGTAAGAGCGAAAAAGAATGACTGAACTTCATGATACATAATCCAAAAGACAACGTTAACAATTTTCGTCGAAATAATTAGGCTATAGTACATCCGCCAGACGACAATCAAGTGTCACCCCAAATATGTCTAATAAAATTTCCGCAATGACTTATTAGATTCCAAAGAGTCCCAATCTTCTAAAATCATGCTACAAGATGAAGGAAAATAAACAATTCTCATTGCATTCCTGTGGTAAAATTTAAAATATAATTTCAAGGTAATTAAATCCCAAGAAATATTTGCCAGCTAGAATCGCAGAAAAGAAAATACCAAAGTAATTCTACTAAAACGCCATGAAAATCACATTAATAAAATCCCTAGGTAAATCTGTAGGTACAAAAACCCAGATAAATCCCCAAGAAAAAATTTCCAACAACAAAATCTCGTGATAATTCTCTAGGTAACAAAATCCCTATGTAAGTTCCCAACAAAAAATTTGCAGTTAAAACCGCAAGAATAAGATCCCAGGTAAATTCTCATGTACCTAAATCCCCAACAAAAACCGCAACAAATAAATCCCAAAATAATTCCCCAGGTAATAAAATTCCCATGTAAATCCCCAAGAAAAAATTCCTAGTTAAATCCGCAAGTACCCTTACCTAGGGACTTTCCTGCGAATTCATAGAGGATTTTTTTTTATTTTCATTATAGTTTACTTGAGAAATTACCTACGAAAATGCTACATGTGAAATATTTCCCCAAATAAATCCCCAGGTAATATTTTGGCTCTAAATGGAACCAAATATATCTGCAGATTTACCTGGAAAAATAATATTCGCATGTAAATATTCAACAACTTACGAAAATTTATATTTTTCCATGAAAATTCGCAGGAATTTGCTGGGAAAAAATCCCTAGGTAAAATCCCCATGTAATTCGCACTTTTCTAGTAGTGATCCCAAAACGACAAATGATGTTCTGGTGAATGAACTTGATAACTTTCTGTTCACGAATTTTAGCCAAAGCAATTGCTTCTACCCATTTAGAAAAATAAACCATCAAAATTAAAATAAACTTTACCCCACCGGGTGCTGTTGGAAGCGGCCCGACCAAATTCATTCCCCACTTCATGAACGGTCACGGCAACGTGACCGAATGAAGGGGCTCTGCTTGTTGATGTATGATGTTTCCAAATCATTGACATTTATCACACTTACGAACGAAATCCTTGGCATCCTCTGTGATCGTCGGCCAATAGTATCCAGCTCTGATTATCTTTCACACCAACGATTTAATGCCGGAGTGATTGCCACATTCGCCTTTGTGAACCTCCCTCAACACATAGCTCGTGCCATCTGGACCAACACACTTTGCTAAAGGTCCATTGAACATTCACCTATATAGTTGGTTATCTATAAGGTAATATCTGACCGCTTTAGCTTGGAGTGATCGGGCAGATTTCTTGTCTTCGGGTAGAGTACCTGCCTACAAATAGGACAAATATTTATTTCTCCAATCCCAAGTATGGTTAACATTGTTTACCTCTTTGATGCTCCGACATAGTGGAGATTTGAACAGGTGAACCACTGTTTCATCGAGTTCTCCTTCGATGGCAGCTGCAGAACCGAGGTTAGCAAGAGCATCTGCTTCGATGTTATACTCCCTCGGGATTTGGACTATCTTCCATTCCTGAAAAGAAGTTAGAAGATTTTGTACCTTGTTGAGTAGTTGCTGCATCCTCGAATCTCAAACACTAAAATCCCCTTGGATTTGGTTCACCACTACTTGGGAATCGCTTTTGATGTCAAAACGTTCGATTTTCAAATCCTTTGCGATTTTTAAGCCTGCAGCGAGGGCCTCATATTCGGTCTCATTGTTAGTTTTGGCATGTAATTTGATCGCGTATCTGAGTTTTTCACCGATTGGTGCTATTAGCAAGAGTCCAAGGCCAGATCCTTTTACATTCGAAGCTCCATCGGAGTACACCATCCAGACTCCGGGGTCTGGATCCCTCATCATAAGTTCCTCCTTCTTCGCTTTCGAAAGGATGTTAGCGCTAAAATCTGCTACAAAATCAGCCAACACTTGTTATTTGATGGTGGTGCGAGGCTGGTAAGTGATATCGTACTCACTCAGCTCGACCGCCCATTTCATCAATCGACCGGAGAGATCCAACCGATGTAAAATATTTTGTAAAGTAAAAGTAGTTACAACAGATATGGTGTGACATTGAAAATACGGTCTTAGTTTTCGTGCTGCTGTGGCGAGTGCGAGTGCGAGTTTTTCTAAGTGCGGATATCTTGTTTCAGCATCTAATAATGTTTTGCTATCAAAATAAATAGGAAATTGGTTACCTCCGTCCTTGCGAACGAGCACAGCGCTCACAGCCATTTCGAAAAACAGCTAAGTAGATCAGCAACATTTCCCCTTCGATTGGTTTTGAGAGCAATGGAGGGTTGGTAAAATATTGCTTCAACTCTTTGAGGGCTCGTTTGCATTCCGGCATCCAATCAAAGCTTGTGTTCTTTCTTAGCACCGAAAAGAACTTGTAACATCATTCAGATGACGTCGAGATGAACCTGCTAAAATAGGCTACTCGACCGGTCAGCTGCTGAACTTCCTTCACCGTTGTCAACTCTTCAGGTATGCTTTTTATCACTTTGATTTTGTCTGGATTAGCCTCGATCCCTCTCTGCGATATGATGAATCCCAAGAACTTGCCGGATCCGACCCCAAACGCGCGTTACTCCGGATTCAGCCTCATGTTGAACCGCCTTAGTATCATAAATGTTTCTTTCAAATGACTTAAATGATCCTTTCTTTCTAATGACTTAACCAACATATCATCAATGTACACTTCCATTGTTTTCCCGATTAAATCCTTAAACATGGTGGTAACCTACCGTTGATAAGTAGCCCCAGCATTTTTGAGACCGAAGGGCATGACTGTGTAACAATAAGTCCCCATGTCTGTGATAAAAGAAGTTTTTTCCCGATCTGCTGGGTCCATCGAAATTTGATTATAGCCTGAGGAAGCATAAAAAACTCAATATTTCGTACCTTGCCGTCGAATCGATCAATCTATCGATGTGGGGCAGTGGGAACGAATCTTTTGGGCAAGCTTTATTGAGGTCGGTGTAATCGACACATACTCTCAACTTCCCATTCTTCTTCGGTACGACATTGTTTTCTAGCCACTCTGGATACTTAACCTCCTTAGTGAACCCATTTGCCAACAACTTATCTACTTCATCGTTGATAACTTTCCTTCATAACCCACCATTCGGCCGTGTCTTTTGCTTCACCGGCCGATGTCTTGGATTGACATTCAACTTATGTGTGGCAAATTTTGGATCGATCCCTGTCATGTCTGCGTGGGACCAAGAAAAACAATCAGAGTTGGCTTTGAGAAAAGATATAATTTTTGTTCTTACTTCGGGATCCAACTCTACCCCGACGTATACTGTTCGATCTGGTTTTTCATCGAATAGCATTACTTCCTATAATTCTTCTATTGTAGAGTCTTCAGCTTTTTCTTTGTGTGGTTCCCTAACACATGACGAAATCATGGTGAAGTCATCTTCGACCGCGGATTCCACTAATTGTGCTTGTTTAGCACATGACGGAGTCGCAGTGAAGCCTTCGACCACGGATTCCGCTAACTGTGATTACTATTTTCGAACGTCGTCCTTGACAGCCACTGAGTAGCACTTTCGATAAGCTTGCTGCTCACCTATGATTTCGCGCACTCCCCATGGAGTGGGAAATTTTACGACCTGATGCAGAGTCGATGGAACTGCTCCCATAGCATGTATCTATGGTCGACCAAGTATCACATTGTAAGCCATGTCACCTTTCATTACTTGGAATGAAGTATCATTCTCGACGCCTTCCGCGTATATCTTAATTGTAAATTCTCTAATGGTCACTTCGCTCGAATTGTTGAAACCTGACAAAATCATTAAGTGAGGTACGATCTTATTGTTCAACTGCAACTGCTCCACTACTCTCGAATGAACTATATTAACCGAACTGCCGGCATCGATCAACACTCTCTTTATGTCGGCATCGATCAACACTCTCTTTATGTCGGCATCGTCAACTCTCATCGTAACTACCAACGCATCATGATGGGGATGAATCCTTTCGTCGAAGTCGAAATCCCCGAACACAATCTCATCATTCATATCACCTCGTGTCCTATTGTCTCGTGTAAACGAAACCTTTGCATATTTCTTTGTAGTGCAAGTTACCCCACAAACGTCATCTCCCCCCGGTTATGATGTTCACCATTTTCCTCGGAGCAGGAGGTTTTGGTAGTTCATCATCTTTCTTCTTATTCAAATTATTTCGCCCCTTTTCGGTCAAGAATTCTACCAGGTGCCCCTTTTCCAACAAGCTAGCTATCTCATATCGTAATGACTTACACTCTTCGGTCGTGTGACCGAAGTCGTGATGGAATGCACACCACAAGTTCTCATCCCTTGTGTTCGGATTCGTCTTCATTCGACTGGGAAATTTCACAACTTTCTCACCCATCCCCTTCAAATGATTTACTAGAATAGACGTCGACACACAAAAGTTATATTATGTCACCTTAGGAGGCAGTGGTCGATCTCTTTGAGCCGAAGATGGACCCGACTGTCCCTTCTTTGGTTGATTTTTCGAACTACCAGCTTCGTGGTTGTTACTCGCCATTCGAGGGAAACTATAGGGCTCCCATCATTGATCCCTGTAGTTTCGCCTATCATTCTCAATTCTCCGTGGTGGTGGTCGATCATACTAACGATTGTATCGGGCTAGCCACAATTCCTCTTCTTCAGTCCTAATTTTTGGCTCACATTCACGATGCAAATCGTCAAAGGTCCATGTGTTGATTTCCCTCAAATGATCCTCAAACTTTGCGCATGCCTCCGTTGAGTCATTGCTTAGATTATTCGCAAAAGACAAACAAGCTAATCTCTCCTTGACGTTTGGGATGTTGATCTTTTCATCGTTGAACCGTTTCAAAAACTGTTTGATAGTCTCACTGGGTCGTTGCTTAATGTTCAAGATATCTTCCACTCTTGGTTCTATATTTTTAACCCCAGTGTGTGCTCGAATGAATTTAGCAGACATATCATCAAAATCTGATATCCCATTTTTGGGTAACTGCAAATACCATTTCAACGCTCATCCCCTTAGCGTTTCACATAATTTCTTCAAACTGACTGAATTGATCTCATCCGAAGTCAGGTCGTTCGATTGAACTGCAATCGAAAACATGTCGATGTGATACCTTGGATCCGTAGTTCCGTCGTACCTCAAACTTTCTAGCAACTTGAAAGTTTTGGGCATAGGTAGTGGGCTGCACTTGGTGGAAACGGACGCTTTGAGATCGACTTCTTAGCGATGTTGTCCGTTAACTTTGAAGCGCCTGGCAATTTCTACATAAATTATTTCATTAAATTTCTTCTCCACTGTATCATTCAACAACGTATGCATCGTAGCCAACATCCTTACTTCTATCGTGATGGAGGCCGGAGCTCCCGTAGCTATGGTGGCCGTACCCGATCCTCTAGATCCGATTCCCACTGGAAGTCCCCCTATTACGACGCCCTGAGGAACCGAAGTCGGAATGTTTGGTGGGTGCGATCGGGGAGGTGGGCGCTCTATTTCCGATAGAGCTAGACAGAATTTCCAATTTCTTGTTTATCATTTCAAACAACGCATCATGTTTCCTCAAATACTCCATCAACGCCATGTTGGTATCCACTGATTCGACCGCGGGTTCCTTACTGGGTCGACATCCTTGAGGCGCGTTTCAATCGTGAACCAGTAGGAACGTCGTCGTGAGGCGGATCCTACTCGTGATTGGTTGATTCATCGACCGCTTCAACAACCTCCGGAGCATGAACCCCGTCATTGGGATTAAGCTGTTGTTGACCGTTTAAAGGGGTGGTAGCATCAACGCTATGTTCATCTGCCATTGCAAAAAAAGAAGACAAACGTGAGTAAAACCAACTATCAAATCTCGGAACAAAACCATTGCCTAGACCCCATGGTGGGCGCCAAATTGTATTTCCTAAAAACGTATTTCAGGTATTACAATTAAATTTGTATTTAGTTGAGTCTTAGGGGACCTTTCGTATCTTAATTTGATCGGCTGATAAGCAATTTTTGTTGACAAATAATCGGTTAATCGGTTATCACTTCGAAAGTAATGTATGCAACAATTTTGACAAAATAGGCAATAGCGAATTCGACGATACGATGCAGCAAATTTGATTCGAAGACAAATACGATCAAATAAACGAAGATGAACAGTAGATTCACAGGCTTATAACGATATAAGTAAACAACCACAAGCGATCGATTTTGTATGAGTTCGGGCGAGTGAGTTATGAACGAAGTAAATAGCTAATGTTTTACCGAACACGATTTAAGTATTAGGTTTGCCTGATATCCGATGAAAAATTGAATAAAATCCGATCAAGAATGTTGAGCTACAGTAAAATATGCAAGATAATGTATATCAGTCGATGACAAGTTTGACGAAAACGATAGAGCTACAGTTAATGAACAAATGTTAATTCTACTGAATTGATGTCGCGATCAAGATGATAATAACTAATTAATGTGACTGGTGATAATGAACAAATATGCCAAGCAATGAATTAACGATACGATTAAGATAATTATAGTGAATTAATGTGATCGATGACAAGGAACAGGTATATCATGCAAACAACGAGATAAATAATAATAATAATAAATCAATAAATGAAGGCAGAAAAGCTTATTATATTAATCAATCAAAGGCTGGTGCTCCGTTGAAAGAGATGAATCCTCCTTCAGACTTGAACGAAGCTGCGATTTGTGTTTAATACAATAATTGTGATTGTGATAATGGCGGATTTGCAATAACAGTAGTGAAGATATAATAGAATGAAAAAGGGATGTTTTTTGTTCAGAAGAACGTAAGTCTACAAATGAGGAGATGGGGAAGTATTTATAGGCTAAGAGATATGAAATCCCCAACTCTAGAAGGACTCCACCTTCCCACATCTCTCCACTAATCACGCAACAGCAGCTGCCCACGTCCAACAAACTCTATTGAATCTGTTTCGACAAAAGCGGGATAAGATCAGCAATTGTTATCTGGCAAAAACGATTGTCTTCAGATTTTTCGACCATGATCCAATTTATTCGATCACATCACAGATTGAAGCTATCCACATCCGATCTCGTTTCATAACATCTCTGAAAATTGCTCTCATCTGGCCACGTAGTTGATCACGTGTCATTTGCGTGATCGGACAAATTTCGACCAATACAATGCTGCCAGATGATTTGGTGGGATCCGACTCATCTCCATTACACCTTCTCTCCATTTCATCAAGTGCATATTTGGATGAATGCCATCTGTAATGTTTTAACTTTTAATAGTTTAGATTATATTAACTTAACAAGTATATTAACTATAGTTAAGTGATTATGTTTTGGAATACTCCCCATAAATTTTGGTACCCATTAATAATCATTCAATATTTTTATTTTCAAAATTTAAAATTGTAGACATGTTCTTCAAATACATTAAATTCAGGTTTTTTTCAATGTGCTTTTCTATTAACTGGGTCCGTAAATAAATATAAATAAAAAACTTCAAATGTCTTTGGATATTTTTCTCTCTCAACTCTCCATTGTTTCTTGTTCTCATTTACATTTTGAGATAGTCATTCCCGTGATAACAAATCAGCTCCTCTTTTTAAGTAATTTATTGTACTATCTAGTAATAATATTATTAAACGAGAATATATTTGTTAGGGAACAACTCTTACGCAAGGTTAAAGCTTCTTTTTAAAGTAAAAATTAAGTACCCAGTTACCAAAAATGTCAATCCCAAAAAATCTGATCGTAAGTGTTTTTAATTGACGTTCTGAAAATTCAAATTTTGAAATTAAGAAAATGATAATATTAAATCATAAATATGTACCAAAATTTGTGGGGATTATCTTCTTGTTACCATAGGTGAGGATGGCTTTCCAAAACTTATCTTTTTTTTTTTTTTTGTTAAAACAAGACTTCATTAATTAGAACAAACTAAGAGGATTATATAAGGAGTTATTAAGGTGATCCGCATTAGTACAAATACTAGCATTAGAATTAGTAGAAATTGCATTAAGTACATTTAGGTTTCCTAATTTAGCTAGATACTTAAGATTACTATCCGATACTGTAGTAGCAATAGTTGTGCCCACACTATCTTCCCATAGAGCATGCTGGACAAAAATTGGTGGCACTACATAGTGATAGGTAGTTGAGATTTTGGACATTTCAGGAGCTCCATGCGCCAGAAGGTGCGCAAGCTTATTGCCCTGTCGAAAATTATGCCTGATTGTTGTTATTTGGAGGGTGCACATCATTGACCTGTATTTGAAAACAATAGAAGAGTAAGTAGGGTCAGGTTTTTCCAAGAGGTGAATTAAATCTGTGGAATCAGTTTCCACTTCAAGGTAGTGATAATTTTGATCAATGGCTAAGGTAAGACCATAATGTAAGGCCATTAGTTCAACATGCATAGGATTCAGGCCCTGAATTTTTTTATGGTAGCTTAGAATCCAATCGCCTTTAAAGTTACGAAAGGCGCCCCCAATACTAGCACTATTATTAGCAATATTAAAAGCACCATCAGTGTTTAATTTAAGAAAGTTAGTCAATGGAGGATACCATTTTACATTGATGGTCGTACGATAAATAGGGCTGATCTCCTTCGAAGTGAATAACTTAAACTCTAAAACCTTAGACTCAATATTGCTGAAGGATAATTCATTGGTTGTGTTATTAATATTATTACTATTACGGTTTAGCCAAAGGTTCCATAGAGCAAAAGAGAGAAGTTCAAGCCAATTAAAGTGGATATTAGCAATATTAGGGGAGAGTTTACGCAGGTTATCAAGCCAATTTGGGGAATCAATAAGACTAAAATTCATAGAACAATTATTCCAATATTTTTTAGCTATGTAACACCCTAGAAAGATATGATATAAGGATTCTTCCTCACAACTACAAATAGCACATATTGGACTAATGTTAATACCAATTTTGCAAAGATAAAGGCGAGTTGGTAAACGATTATGCTGGCATTGCCATAAGAAAAATTTTATTTTGTTAAGAGTGTTGAGTCTCCAGATCCAATTAAAATCCTTTCCACTAGTCGTGTAATTTTCTATTGAAGGATAGGTGGACTTTAGAGAGAAAATACCATTACTAGTATTTTTCCAAATAGGATAGTCTTCATCATTTGAAGGATATATAGAGCCAAGAATAGAAATTTAAGATTTTCCGGTAATTGAAAAGAAATTTTAGACTCCGAAGTACCCCAAAAGAAATAATATTCCAAGAGAGGAGATGTAATTTCTTTTTAGACTCCGAAGTACCCCAAATGAAATTTCTTTGGATTTTATCCAAAGTTTTAAGAGTTTTAAAAGGAAGGAGATGGAATTGCATGATATGGTTAGGTATGGTGTTGAGAGTGGGCTTAACCAAGGTTGTTCTTCCAGCTAAATTTAAGAAATTGGATTTCCAGTTTGCCAATTTTGATTGAAAATTGTCTAAGAAGAACTGATAATCCTTAGCCCTAGGTTGGAGGTTTAGGATTGGGAATCCTAGATACTTTCCAAAGCTTTGACCTATTTTGATATTGAGAATGGAACTTAGATGACAAGCCAGGGAAGTAGGGGTATTTTTAGAAAAAATAATCTTAGATTTAGCAAGATTGACTCTCTCACCGGATAAATTACAAAAGAGATCAAGAGTTGATTTTATAGCAAGAGTTGATTTTTCAGTAGCTCTAGACATAAAAGTAATGTCATCCGCAAATAAAAGATGGGAGAATTCAGGACCCTTAGGAGAAAGTTTTATAGGGTTCCAAGTATTGAGGTCGACTTTATGGTTAATATAAATAGAAAGTAATTCTGGACATAGTATAAATATATAAGGAGACATCGGGTCTCCTTGCCTAATACCTCTAGAGGGAGTAAAAAAAATTGTCTTGGAACCATTAACTAGGATAGCCATTGAAGAAGATGTGATGCAAGATAAAATTAATCTAGCAATGTTATGAGGAAACTTAAAGAAAGCAAGCATAGATCTAATAAAAGACCACTCTATTCTATCAAAAGCCTTCTCAAGGTCAATTTTAACAAGCATTTCACCCTTTTGACCTTTCATTCGAGAAAATTTATTAATAAACTCCTGAATAATAATCGCATTGTCAGAGGCTCTCCTATTTTTAAGAAAACTAGCTTGGTAGGGACTGATAATTTTATCAAGGAAAGGTTTAATGCGATTAGCTATGATTTTAGTAACAATTTTATAAACAGCGTTACAAAGTCCAATAGGACGAAAATTTTTAAGATGAGTTGCATTCTTAAACTTGGGAATTAGGCATAAATAGGTAGTATTAGAGTAGCTAGGAAGGGTACTACTAGCAAAAGCTTGGTGACAAAAAGCTTTAACCGAATTACCAATAATGTTCCAGAATATTTGGAAAAAGAAGGGGTGGAGTCCATCAGGACCTGGTGCCTTATAGAGACTAAAGGAGAACACTGCCTTAGTTATCTCAGAGTCATTTAAGGGAAGATCAAGACTTGAAAGATCTACTTTTGAGTACCAACTAGAATTTTGATCTACATAATTAAGGGGACTACTAACATGATCAGAGGTGTAAAGATTTTCAAAATAATTTAGCACGTGTTTGGACACTGCCTCTTGATAAAAAATAATGGAGCCATTTTCATCTTGAAAATGAGTAATAGAGTTTTTCCTACGTCTATTTAGAGTTAAAACCTGAAAAAAATTTGTGTTTGCATCTCCAAAATTTAACCAGTCAACTCTAGATTTAAGGCGCCAAAAATCTTCTTCATTTTTTAGTAACATTTTGTAGTCTGAAATTAGCTTAATCTCTAAGTCCTGCAGAAAATAGCTTGTAGAATAATTTGGGGATGATTGGACTCCATTTAACCTAGCCAGTAGCTTTTTCTTATTTTAAAAAATATTACCAAAAGTAGTTTTATTCCAATTTAAAATATCATCTAAATTTCTATTAACCCAGGCTTGATGAATAATATTTTTAAAATCAGGATGAGACATCCACATTGACTCAATTCGAAAAGGTTTGTTGATACTAATATTAGGCTGTTTATTAAAATTAATCAGGATAGGATGGTGATCCGAATAAGTTTTAGGAAGATGGACAATCGAAGCATCCTTAAAAAGAGTTACCCAGTCATTATTGGCTAGACATCGATCCAATCTTTCTCTAATTAAGCTATTCCTAAATTTATTATGGTTGGACCAAGTATATTTAGGACCCTTAAATCCTAAATCAATAAGCCTACAATAATTAATACATTTTCTAAAGCTATGAGCATGCACAGTACTAATAGGTCTACCACCTGATTTATCCGATTGACATAGAATTTGATTAAAATCTCCACTAACCAACCAAGGACCCTTAAAGGTGTCATAGATATTAGCTAAAGCATTCAAAGTAATGAACGATTTAAATAAGAAGTGCTAGCATAAACAGTAGAAAAAAGCCAATAAAAATTGAAAGCAGGATGATTTACCTTAAGCATTGCATGGACCTCATTACCATTAATATATGCACATCAGAGACAGTGATAGCCTCATTCTTCCATAGAAGGACAATGCCACCTGATCGACCCACTGATGGAACCTCGGCATGGTCGGTAAATTAAAACGAACACTAAGATCATGATGGTCTTCCATTTTGGTTTCCAACAAAGCAACCATAACTGGCCTATAACCTCTAATAAGGCATCAAAATGTCTACGAAATTCTGGGTTATTAGCCCCCCTAACGTTCCAAACAATTATGTGAAGTTGTCTATTAAATATTAAAATTAGGGTTTTCATTTCCAACTAAGTTCAATTCAGGGTCAGTCCTCAATGTGGGGTTGAGGACCACTGCATACTTGCCCACTATTTTGTTTGTTGGGGCTCTCACATCTAGTGAGCATTTGTAGAGTTGAGAATGACTCGTAAAAATTACCTTCTTTTTCTGTCTTTCTTTGAAGAGAAAGATTGCTATTTCGTTTAGGTTTTGAAATTCCGTGCGACTCTCCCTTCCCCTTAGGACGATTTCTTCTAGCTCCCCCTCATGTTTTCTCCTTGTACGGGTAGATTGTGATGGTGCTCTAGTGATGGAGGTGGAGCTGGTAGTGGAACATTTTCTTGCATGTGGTGATCTTGAGGGGGAATTATCTCTTGATGTTCCAGAATCTGTTGATTTGCTTGGAGAAAGTGGTTGTTCAGTGGTGCTAGGGCTTGCATGGGCAAGTTTTGGACAAGATCCCAAGGAGTGAATATTGGTAGTTGAGGAGGTATTACTCGAGGTGGAAAGAAAGGTAGGTCGACCAGAGGATTGTCTTGTTGATCCATTCCATGCATTAGGTGAGGTAACATATTGTTCATGAAATTGTGCATTGTCATATGCATTTCTTCGCTTACAATCAGTGCAAGGTAGGATGGATCTTGAATGACTACAAAAGCTTGTTGTCCCATTAGCGTCAT
Source organism: Petunia axillaris subsp. axillaris (assembly GCA_029990575.1). Taxonomy (NCBI): domain Eukaryota; kingdom Viridiplantae; phylum Streptophyta; class Magnoliopsida; order Solanales; family Solanaceae; genus Petunia; species Petunia axillaris. The sequence goes on along the minus strand of JARKNS010000008.1, from coordinate 124,989,469 downwards.
TCGAATAGTTATAGACTGACCCCAAAGAGTAGATTCCAACCATGTCTGAGGGATGACATTTTGAGGAGGAGGAAGTGTGAAAATTAATGGTTGATTCATTGGTGGAAGTGGGGCAGGAGGATTGTTGTTTTGATCCATTGCTAGTCGTTTCTTTTCTTGATGTAATTTTAGTAAATCCTTTACTAGAGCCCTTTGTCTCTTTCTTAGAGGTTCTGTTTTCATCTTTAGTAATAGGTGATATATAACCTGGATTAATAGTAGTTCGAAGAGGGGTGGAAGGTGTTTGCATGGTAACTTGTGTGTTTGAGTGTATAAAATTTTCCAAAGAAAGAGAGAAGATATGGGAGTTAATAGTCGGATCAATGAGATCAATGCCATTGGCTATAGGGGTCGGTGTCTGAATTTGGACACTTTCAAAGTTAGTGGTGGAAAGGGTATTGGTAATTGGAATGTTAAGAGAATGAATAGAGGAATGTCGGAAGCAACCGTTATAACATTTGCCTCGATGGATTTTTCATTATCCGACGTGTCACTAGCACTGTCTATTTGGCACAACTTTCCCTCCTTAGTTTGACCATGCATAGTTTGTAACGATTTTTGCATGGCACCAACAATACCATCATTATTTTTTTCTTGATCAGATTGATTCAACAAACCATCATTAGAATTGTTAAGAGCATTAAATCTATTACCACTTTTTTTAATTTTATGGTAAGACTTAGATTTAGACTTCTAGCTAAAAATTAAATTTTTATCCGGAGGAGAGAGTTTAGGATTCATACCTTGGAAAGTTACCTTTGAAGAGCTAGCTGCATGTAGGTCTTTCACCTTCTTTAATCGACTATTAATATAAGATGAGGATGCGTTTTGCTTTTTTGAAGTATTTTTGGTTTTTTTTTTGGAAAGCTTATAGTATGCCACTCTAAATCCCCTTCCTTGGTTTTGAGTTTTAGTTGAGATGGAGGTAAGGAACTATTTGACATGGTATTGACTGGAGGAGTTAGGGAAATATAGGGACAATTGTTTTGAAGATGACTTAATCGGCCACATACCTTACACAAAATATTTTCTCCTTCATAAACTACACTTTGTTTATGATGCTCTATGTAAACATGACTTTTCACTGGGGTATCAACTTGTACCTCGATACAAAGTCTTGCATATCTAGCTCGCAGGGCAGTAGATGTTTTAAAATCTACTTTTAGTAATTTTCCCAAGCTAGTACCAATTTTTCTCAGTACACCTTCATCGAAAAATTCAGTAGGCAAGTTTGGTAGTCTTATCCAGATTGCTATTGTTAGGAGTTTAGTTTCAGTAGCTGTAAAATTTGGCTCCCAACATCTAATGGATAAGAAAAATCCATTAACAAACCAAGGACCTTCAGTTAAAACTTTATGTAGACTTTCATGCTTATTAAATTTAGCTACATAAAAGTCTTCTCCCAAATCGATTAGAGGAAAGTCTTCCATTAATTTCCATTGAGTCTTGAGTTTTTCATAGAGATATTGATGATGAAGCCTTTTCCCCAACAACTTGATAATCACTGAGTCAAGCCAAGGAGCATAAATTCGTTGCTTTTCTACCTTATTAAACGATATGCAGTCAACTAAGTCATCCTCTTCTATAGGTTGAGTTTGCATGGAAGAAAAGGAAATAGGATCTGCTAAAATATTTGTTTTAATGAGAGTAGGGTTTATAGGTTGAGTTAATAGTTTATCGTAATAGGAGATTTTTTTCGTGGTAGTTGAGTGAGGCTCATTGATTATATCAACAGGGGGTTCTAGTGGTATTGGTGAATTTCCGGTAGGAATAGATTTAGGATCAATATCCATTTGAGTGTAGGAGGTGAAAATGAGATAGAAAGGGGAAGGGGCTAGAGAGAGAGAGTAGGGGGTTAATATACTTATTAAGTTAATAAAATCTAGACCATTAAAAGTTAAATATGATATATGGTATTCATCTAAATGTACACTTGATGAAATGGAGAGAAGGTATAATGGAGAGGAGTCAGATCTGATTTGATATGGCCGTATTTGTACTTTTGGTCTTTTTCCATATGAATCGCTACAAACAACAAAATCCAAGTATAAATCACCAAAAAGCTATATAAAACATTGCGGTTAGAAAAAGTCAATAAACTTTTTAGAATCGAAGGAAGTAACTAATAATAATATGTATAGATTTTCTCTTTCAATTTATTTCTTCCACTAAATAATGCTTTAAATGTGGATTGGTTTTTTTTTTTTTTTTTTTTAAGAATGGATTTCAGCAGCTTCATGTGAACATCCATTATCTTCCAATAGCTTGTGTAGCATATCAAAATATTCAGTCAATCATATTAATTTCATCAAGCAAAAAATTCAACAACTAAGATGGTATGAAATTACATCTTGGGTTCAATCATTGAGAAAAGCTTAATTCATGCTTGAGATAGGTAGTGGCTGTTGAGTTTGGGATAACAGTATCCAAAACACCGTAAAGTTTAGCTCGCCGTTTGTCCACCATGAATATTGTTTTCTAGGCCAAAAAAATGAGTCTCATCCAAGAAGGAAGAAAAGGTAAAATAAAGAAGTATGGGGAAGTTGTCCTCTATATATATATATATATATATATACATACTTACTTTGTAAAGAAATAGTCATATATATCTATAGATATAAGGATTTTGACATTTATAATGGTACCGCTTAGTCCAAGACGAAATTCACAAAACGCAGAAACAATCACCAAAAATATTTGTGCAACAAAGAGCACAATTAAGGAGGTGAAATAGTCCCGTAATATACAATACTTACTTGAGCTAAAAGAATTTAACATTTTTCTCTTCCTTCATCAACTCTTTTTTGGGTGGAAATAATCATGTAGCTAACTAAACTTGACTGTTCATATTTATTGTAACGATATATCCAATTATCTAGTGCTCAAGTACTACTAATAAGCTGCACGTGTTCCCAATAATCTTATCCGGTTGCCCCTTAAGGGGTTTGATAATGAGATGCTGCTTCATATCTTAACTAGATATTTTAGGTTTGAATCATGTGAATAGAAAAAATCGGATAGAAAACGTTTTCCGCATTAATAAGTTCAGATACACGAGAATTTGAATTAGAGTACTAACTAGTAAGTACAAAATATCATATGATTATACAAAAAATTCTTATGTGATTATTTTAAATCCTTATAAATACCTTAAGTTACATTTACAACGCAGCTGAGAATGTGGTACTTCTATAAAAGTAAGAGGAACTAACAGAAAAACATATTATGCTACAAGTGTCACCAGCATTTCCAAATTTAAGAAATTAACAAGAAATTGGATCAACTTCATTTCATTATACACTTCAATATACAGATAAATGCCCACCGGGACAAGATAAGCCAACTAAAGCAAAGCAAAGTGAAGCATATCCTGCTTTAATTTCATCGGCCACTGCTGCAAATTGATCTCCTCAATAGTCACAATTGTATGACCCAAACTCTATTATTGATACCAAATGGATGCCATTCATGGTCCCTACGTCATTTCTTGATTGTTTTTTTTTTTTGCTGATTAGAGCTCATTTTGTACAGAAAGAAATATAAATCAAACCTCCAAAGTATTAAAGCATGAGTTGTAAGCCTTAGTGCCCTTAGGATTGGGTAATGACAAATAAAAGAGAGTCCTTGGGACCCTTGAGTTGATATTTCCATTGCATACAGTACCTCTTTCCTCAGAGTGTTTGTATGCATTTTCCATAGAATATTTGTCCAAACAAGAAATAGAATATTTGTCCAAATAAGTAGTAGTACAATAAAACAAAAGATCTTTCACTGTTGCATGCACTACTTTAATTCCCTTCCCCTTACCTATATAAATAGTCTTTTGTGACAATTACATTTCGTGTGAACAAGCAATAATAGAGAGAGAGTGCTAAGAGTTTGCAGTTCTTTGGTTAGGAAGGATTACACACAATCCATGAACACACAGTTCGCCCAGGGTCTAACCGTATTTGTTTCACTAGTCTACAATATAATCACATGTTTGAAACATGAACTGTAAAGATTAATTCACAGTCTATGACATACCTGGTTACAGAAAATGGTTCCAATTCGTAGAAGACCGTTCTTCTTAGAATCTTCCATTGAAGTTCTTCACACATGAAGATGAGAGTTTTAGAGAGAATACATGGAAGACCTCTTGTTTTTCTACTGAAGAAAAACTAGCGTCTGTTTTTTTTTGTGTGTCATAGGAGATATTTTCCTAATGTTAGGACTCCTATTTATATTTCTGAAATAGACACAACTCTTTGAGAAGTTTTTCAAGGGTTGTGTCTTTTCTCTCCCTTTTTCATATATTATAATATATATAACAAATATATATTTATTATTTGTACGTGGATCGGGTTGACCCATATGGGTGCCTCCAATCCAATTTCCAACAGGTTAGAAATATTACACTACGTATTACATAAAAGAGAGATGGCTGGTATTTCTGGTCACTGGGCCTTCGCTTTTGGTGTTCTTGGTAAATAAAACTGTATCTTATTTTTCCTTCTTGCTTCTTGTTATATCCTATATTTAATTCATTAAATATCAAAAGCCCCTTTTCTATTTCCATAAATGGTATCGAGAACAGATTATTTTTCATTGATCTCAATACTGTTTATCGTTCTGCTGATTATTTCACACTAATCATTTGTCACAGTTATATATTAGTCAGCTTTTTGTGTATGTTACATGCGTAACATAACTTTTGCAAATCAACCATATTGTAGTGCATGTGGTAGTTGTTGAGAGCTGGTTTTGAAGTATGACAAGCGAGAAGGACTCAGAGGTTCCCACTGAGGACCTAGTCCTTGGAATGAAGGGCACATGTGATCGAAAAGATTATGGGTTGCAAATCCCTGCGGAACTAGGAGTAATGGCGCGTGATTGAACATACATCCTAGTCAGACTAAAAGAGGCTGTGTCCAGGCTGTGTCTTCGAAGTATGAAAAGGAGTTGGACTTCAACAAGGAAAGGAGTTACTGGGAATCCTGACTTGCCATAATTAAAAGGATTCCTTGTAGAACTCAATTAGTGTTTCAAGACCCATATATATGCAAGTAGTAGAGGCAGCCGAAATCAGTTATTCACAAACGGAGAGTTGAGAGCATACAAAGGCGATCTAGCATCTTTCTACGTGACTAAACTGGAGAAGACAACTTGAGTGCATGCAGTGTATTGAGTCTAGATATTCTGTCTAGGTTCATCAAGTTGCAAGTTGTCTTTAATTCGACCATTCATAGTTTTACCTATTGGCTTATTCAGAAGCGTATGTATTAGGTGAACTTTTGTGCAATTACTGAGAAGCTAGAGTTTAGCTTTGAGTAGTGATTAGGGTCTAGAGTGTAGCCCCTTGGTTACAGAGTTTGTAATCAGAAACTTTGCTCTTGTGTTAGTGGATTCAGTTCTAAAATCCCAGAGTGTGGGTCGTGGTTTTTTCTCCCTTGAGCAAGGAGTTTTTCCACGTAAAAATCCTTGCGTTCTTGTGTGTATGATATTGTATGGTATAGTGTTGCAGGCAGTAGAAGAGATAATCTGAGAACTAGGTTCTTCGCTAGGAGAACAAGGTTCTTGTAACGAAAATCGGAGGACACTATTCAACCCCCCCCCCTTCTAGTGTCTTAAGGAGGTGCATAAAGTGTAACAAGTGGTATCAGAGCAGGTCTTCTTGTAAGAGATTAACACCTTAAGAAGGATCAAAATGAGCGCACCACCTACCATCACTGAAGGTCAGTCGGTTCAGAGGCCCCCACAGTTCAACGGGCAATACTATGCTTGGTGGAAAAACAGGATGGAGAACTACATATGTGCTGAAGACTATCAACTCTGGCTGATAGTCTCTGAAGGAAATCTGATCCCCACAAAAGTAGTAGGTGAAGGAGCTACTGCTAAGCAAGAACCTAAACCTAAAGAAGAATTCAATGAGGCGGACTATAAAATGATTGAAAAGAATCACAAAGCCAAACGACTGGTTATTTATGGCCTTGGTCCTGAAGAGTTCAATCGTGTATCATCTTATAAGACGGCTAAGGAAATATGGGATGCTTTGCAGGTTGCGCATGAAGGAACCACAGAAGTGAAGGATTCCAAACGAAGAATGCTGAAAAGGCAATTTGAACTTTTCACCATGGGTGAGAAAGAATCGATTCAGGACATGATGACAAGGTTGACCATCATCACGAATGAAATGAGATCTCTAGATATGGAATTGCCTGAAATAGAGATGGTCGATAAAGTTCTGAATGTGCTGCCTGAAGCATGGGAACCAAAGATGACTGCCATCATTGAATCCAAACCTCTGAGATCCATTAAACTCGAAGAACTAGTTGGAAGCTTGAAAACTCATGAGATGATGAAGGACTCAAAGGCTACACCATCTGTAAAGAAGGACAAGACCCTTGCCCTTGAAGCAACTGAAAAAACTGATGAGTATGTTGATCTTCAATCATTTGAAGCGGCAATGGTGAGTGCCTTAAGACAGAAGCTAAATCTAGGAAGGTTCAAGGGATTCAAGAGAGGTGGAAAGGAGGGTTCTAGCAGGAAGAACATAGTTGACAGTCCTGACTACTCAGGGTGCTTCAAATGCTTCAAAAAGGATCATGCTGTAGTAGATTGTCCTATGTGGGAAATAGAATGGATGAAAAATAGAGCATCCAAGGAAAAGGAGAAGGAGACACCAAAGGAAGCTGATAAAGATAAAAGGAAGTCGAGACGGCCTCCAAACTTCAGAGCAGAAAGAAGAAAGAAGAAGGAGGCATTCTATGCTACATGGGGACCTACTGACAGTGAATCCGACCATGAAAAGGATTCTGGAGATGATTCGCCACTGGCACTAATGGGCATGTCAGACAATAGTTCCGATGAAGAAGATCTTCGAGAGTTGGGAGGAGGAAGAGATCCGTCTAAGCCTCCTGTGTTCAATGAAGACCTTATTGCAAGCTGCAGACTATAGTCTATGGCTAATTGTGAAGAGAGGACCTCATGTCCCTGTAAAGAGGGCTGCAAATAGTGACTTAGTGCCAAAGAAGGTGGAAGAACTAGATCCCCAAGACCTAGACTGGCTACAGGAAAACTCCAAAGCTGAATGGTACCTGAAAAGAGGACTTACCTATGATGTGCTTACTAAAATTTCTGAATGTAAGTCGGCCAAGGAAGTCTGGGAAAGGCTGAAAGAGGTGTACTCAGATGATGTTCGGAAAAAGGACTCAGCTCTTATGGCAACAGATGGAACTGAAGATGCTCACTCTGCAGAGGTATGTCTATCTGAACTAAAAGAAACTCTGCACACATACTCTTCTGAAAATCTAATCTTAATCACTGCTACCTTGATTGAGGGTTATGAAAAGGAGAAGCTTGAAAATGATAAACTAGCTGAAGAATTAAGTAGTCCTAGAACTAAGCACAAGAGTCTTCTAGAACAGAACATTGAACTAGAAGAAGTCAATGCCACTTTGAAAGGACAGACTCTAGTGTGAAACTCTAAAATCACTGAGTTAGAACTGGAATGCAATCAGTTAAAAGAAAGTGCAAATGGTAAGCAAATAATAAGTGAAGTTCAAACCTTTTTGGAAAATGAATTGAAAAGAGCAAATGAAATTCTGTATCAGGAAACTGAGAAGAACAAGGTCCTAAGTCAAAAGGTTGAAAAATCAAAATTTGAGCTTACAAAATTAACTAAGTGGAACAAATCATCAGAGGCAGTGAACTGGGTTTTTGAGAATCAAAATAGAGGAAAACAAGGATTAGGATTTAAGAAACCACTGCCTCCATATAACCCTAAAAGCAAGTACGTGGGGTTACTGTGCAACATGCTATGCACCTTTTGTGGTGAAACAGGTCATATCAAACAAAAGTGCATGCATGTAAGCAAGGCAAAGACTAAGAATAAAAGAAGTGTTTTACCTAAATGGGCTAGACAGGACTTGATTTATCCATTTTCTAGTAAGAAGGGACCCAAGCTTGTCTGGGTTCCTAAGGCTAACCCCTAATCTGTTTTGCAGGCTGGAGTGAGGGAGAACAACCCAAGCTGGATTCTTGACAGTGGTTGTTCGAGGCACATGACAGGAGATAGAAGAAACTTTTTCTCACTCGCAGCATTTCAAGGAGGCAGTGTGGCCTTCGGAGGAGGAAAAAGTGGTCAAATAGTTGGAATTGGGAAGATTGGGAGAACTCTAGATCATGCCATTGAGAATGTTTATTGTGTTGACGGCCTTAGACACAATCTGCTGAGCATCTCCCAACTATTTGACAGAGGAAATGAAGTGAAGTTCTCATCTGTAGGATGCGTTGTGAAGAACCTGCAGAGTGGAGAAATTGTAATGGAAGGAAAAAGGGTGAACAATGTATATAAAGCATCGTTGAAGTCATTACTTGAAAACAACCTAACTTGTCTGAATGTACAAGAAAGTGACTCTCAGCTGTGGCACCACAGAATGGGACATGCAAGTCTCTCACAACTGAATAAGCTTGTATCAAAGGAGCTGGTTCGTGGACTGCCAAGTAAGAGATTTGAAAACATTAAGATGTGTGATGCGTGTGTAAAGGGAAAGCATGTGAGATCATCCTTTAAGTCCAAGAAGGTGGTAAGTACATCCAAACCACTGGAACTGTTGCATATGGATCTGTGTGGACCTATGAGAGTCAGAAGTAGAGGATGAAAGAGATTCGTATTCGTGATTGTTGATGACTACTCTAGATACACATGGACTTTGTTCTTGGCAACTAAAGATGAAGCTTTTGACAGCTTTAAAGACTGGGCTGGTGTAGCTCAAAAGAGGCTAAATCTTGAACTCATTAGCATCAGATCTGATCATGGAACTGAGTTTGAAAACTCAAAATTCTCGGAGTATTGTGCAAGGAACAGCATAGATCATAACTTTTCCGCTCCAAGAACTCCCCAACAAAATGGAGTGGTAGAGAGGAAGAACATATCTCTGGAAGATATGGCCAGGACTATGTTGTTGTCAAGTGGTCTCGCAAGAAATTTTTGGGCTGAGGCTATAAATACTGCATGCTACTTGCTGAACAGATGTTCAATCAGAGCAATTCTTGACAAGACCCCATATGAGCTACTCAGGGGTAGAAAGCCAAACATTGCTCATCTAAGACCTTTTGGGTGCAAATGCTTTGTTAACAACAATGGAAAAGAACCCCTGGGAAAGTTCGATGCTAGGAGTGACGAGGCAATATTTCTTGGTTATTCGACCCAAAGCAAGGCATATAAAGTGTTCAATAAAAAGACACAGACAGTGGAAGAAAGTATGCATGTTGTCTTTGATGAATCAGACAAGGCACTGGAGGAACGTGAGACAGATGATCAAGAAATTGGCCTTAGCAGGGAAGAAGGTGTGAATGAACTGGAAGACTCTGAAGACAAAGAGACATCAGGACAAGGATCAAGTGCATTGGAACAAGGAGTAAATCTGACAGGGGGAACTGCTGATGAAGCTGATGATCCAGCAAGTCAAGAAGAAACTCACCAGGATGATAACGCAAGTTCTTCCAGTCATATCAAACTCAGGCCATGGAAACACCAAAGATCTCATCCCTTGGAGAATGTCTTATCGGAATTGGATACAGGAATCATGACCAGGTCAGCCTTAAAGAATTTCTGTGCTTTCTTTGCGTTCCTCTCATCTCTGGAACCAAAGAACGTAAAAGAGGCTCTAGAAGACCCAGATTGGATTCTAGCTATGCAGGATTACATCAATTTGAAAGAAGCAAAGTGTGGCATCTAGTTCCTAAGCCGAAGGACAGATCAATAATTGGAACCAAATGGGTATTCAGGAACAAACTAGATGAGCACGGTATAGTGACGAGAAATAAAGCAAGATTAGTAGTGCAAGGCTATAGTCAGGAAGAAGGAATTGACTACGATGAGACCTTTGCACCTGTGGCAAGGATGGAGGCCATCAGAATGCTAATTGCTTTTGCTACATACATGGAGTTCACACTATATCAGATGGATGTGAAGAGTGCCTTTTTGAACGGATACCTGAATGAAGAAGTCTATGTTATACAGCCACCAGGTTTTGTGAATAATGAATTTCCTGATCATGTTTACAAACTGGACAAGGCTCTTTATGGATTGAAGCAAGCCCCTAGAGCCTGGTATGAAAGACTCTAAGGATTTCTATTGAAGAATGGGTTCTCAAGAGGAAAGATTGACAACACACTATTTCTCAAAAAGAAAGGAAAGGACCTATTGGTGGTTCAAGTGTATGTCGATGATATTATTTTTGGAGCCACTGATGAGGGGCTATGCAAAGGCTTTGCTGATCTGATGGGAAGTGAATTTGAAATGAGCATGATGGGAGAACTAAATTTCTTCCTTGGATTGCAAATAAAGCAAATGCCTGAAGGAACTATGATTCACCAGCAGAAGTATGTCAAGGAACTACTGAAGAAGTTTGATATGGAAGGAGCAAAAGAAATGACTACTCCCATTGCACCTGGGACAAAGCTGGATATGGATGAACTCGGTCCTTCAATAGACGAGACAAAATATAGAGGAATCATAGGATCACTTCTTTATCTCACAGCCAGTCGACCTGACATTGTATACAATGTAGGACTGTGTGCTAGATTTCAGTCCAAACCCAAGGAGTCACATTTGACAGCTGTGAAGAGGATCCTGAGATACTAGAAAGGAACTCAGGACCTTTGTCTCTGGTACCCAAGAGGAGGTACTTTTGAACTGATCGGTTTTGCTGATGCAGACTATGCAGGTCACTTGGTGGACAGGAAAAGCACTTCAGGAATGGCACACTTTCTGGGTCCTTGTTTGATCTCTTGGGCCACAAAGAAGCAAAACTCAGTTGCCTTATCAACTGCTGAAGCCGAGTATGTGGCAGCTGCATTATGCTGTTCACAATTGCTGTGGATCAAACAACAACTGGAGGACTTCGGCATCAAGTGTGGTGCAGTGCCAATTTTCTGTGACAATACTAGTGCAATGAACATTGCCAAGAACCCAGTCCAACATAAAAGAACCAAGCACATTGGTATTAGACACCATTTCTTGAGAGATAATGTGGAAAAAGGTCTAATTACTATGAATTCATGCAGGACTGAAGATCAAATTGCTGACATATTTACTAAAGCATTGAACAAGGTACCGTTTGAGAGGAACATGTTGGAATTATGGATGACCAAAATACACGGATGATCCAGCAGGAAAATCCTCGATGATTGGCTAGTTAAGTATTCGATTATCCATGTCTGAATTTTGTCATTAATATTCAGTCTAACATGGTACTGCTATTAGTACACTTGTTCAGTTTTATTGCACCAGGTAAGAATAATGTGATCCCATGAAGAACCTACTATGTACTAAGAAGGAACCAGTCAAAGCATGAGGAATCATGTCCAGGTACACTCACACTACCCTGCATGATAAAAGTCATAACTGAATTGAATTGTCAATTACACGTGTATCTAGGGAGATCCTCCATGTTCTTATAACTGTCCTAAATTATAGGTACACATTCCTTTTTGGGTAGAATTCTAATTGATGTATTGGACCCCACTACTTAAAAAGGGGATATATCAATTAAGTCCATAACCGTCAAAACTCTAACTCTTCCCGGTTTTCAAAAAATTCAAAGAGCTGCTTTTCTCCTTTTTATCATTACTCCTTCGCCTTCCCTAGACATTGTCAAATCACCGAAATCCCTTCCCTCTTAACAATATTTTCCCAATCCTTTACAATTCACCCACTCCTTCTTCTCAAAATCAAAATTCTCTCCCAAGCCCTAAAACCAGAAAAACTCTTCTATCTCGGTGGCAACACATAAAAACCGTGTCAAAATGTCCGAAAAACCACCACCATCTACTCTGGCCCAAAGAATTGCAAAGGCTCACGCAAAATTTCTTCAAAAAGGGGACAAGAAGCTGGTAAAGAAGTTGAGATTAAGGACGACTCCCACTACACCCATTGCACAAAGTTCATCACAACCACTACATGAGGTAATCTCCGCTCCTATCTTATCTACGCCCGTTGTTTCAGTAGATATAAACAGCCCTGGAATTGCAGAAACTGAAACCCTAGTGACTGGGCTAGACAAAATAATAGGTGTTGAGCATGATGAACAAATAGATAGGGGGAACCCACGTGAGGCAGAGCGTGACTGTGTAGAATATGAACTTAGGAAAGGCTTACAGGTGTCTGTGATTGTTGAGTCTGGTGGAAAATTGAATGTTGCAGAAACGGTAATAGAAAAATTTAAAGAGGATGATAGGGTTGAGAGAAATAGGGAAGAATCTGTGCCAGAAAGTCGAGCTGTTGGAGGACTTGGATCTGTTGAAGTCCCAGAGAATTTGGTGCAAGAGCCTGTTGCTTGCCCAAATTCCACTGAGGCTGATTTCTATCAGCACAAGGAAATAGCAACCTTGACACAGGGAATGTCATCTATGTCCACTTACTTCTCTAGGCTTAGAGAACTCTTGGATGAACTTGAGGCTCTCATACCACCCTCATCGTGTGGTTGTCCTGAACCTAAGGAGTATGCTCAGCACTTTCAGATACAAAAGTTATGGCAGTTTCTAATGGGGCTAAATGAGTCTTATGCTCAGACTAAAAGTCAGGTGTTGATGACAGAACCTTTACCTAACTTGAATCAGACCTATGCCATGATTATCACTGTGAAGAGTTAGAGGATCCATACTTCAAACACTTCATTTGAAGCTGGACTTAGTGATCCCACTGCTTTTTTGAGGAATAAATGAACAATGTAAATTTCAATAACTCCAACTATAATTCTAACTATAAGCCCAAAGATAACTATAACAGGAACAACTTAGGCAAATCTAGTAAACCACCAGTCCAATGTGACTACTGCTCTAGCAAAGGCCATGTTGGAGAGAAATGCTATCAACTCATTGGTTATCCTGATGACTATAAGACAAAGAAGAAAGGGGGGAAACTACCAAAGTTGGCAGAATCATGCTAATGCAGAAAACTACAGTGATAACTCTCTTGACTTCCACACTCAAGGCCATGCATCAGGTTGAATAAATGATTTGCACAGTATTATTCTTCAATAGGTATGAGTTATAGCAGCAATGGTGCTTCTCGGTACAATGGTAATCAAGGTTGCAACTACAACAGCCAGTACAATGGTAACCAAGGTTACCAAGGTTGCATCAGTCAAAGTTTTATAGCGTGGTCATCAGGTGTACCTGTGTTCACTCTGGATCAGTACAGCCAGATAATTAGAATGCTGAACAATGGCAAGTATGTAGATTATGAAGCCAATGCAGCTGCTACTGGTTCTGCAGGTACTGTAAGTGCATTTATGTCTAATCTAGTTAGATGTAATTGGATAATAGACACAGGGGCTTCAAATTATATGGTGAACAACCTAGATTTGCTAAGCAAACGTCAAGCAGTCATGAGTAGTGATAAGAGTAAAGTGAACCTACCTAATAGTGGACAAGTTGATATCACACATACTGGTGCATCTACTATATTTGAAGACCAGTATGTCCATAATGTTCTATACATACCTGAGTTTAAGTACAACCTTCTCTCAGTATCTCAGAGCATTAAGGAGCTAAAATGTATGATGGTTTTCTATCCTGACTTCTGTTTTTTCAGGACCTCTCAAATGGGAAGGTATTGGGGATTGGTAAGGAGGAACATGGTCTTCACTTACTAAAGGGAGGAGTACCAGATAAGACCATCTGCCAGAAGACTGTTTTGCCTACTACAGAGTTAAAAAGCATCAGTAATTTTGTCAATGATTCTGTAGATAGTTTTATCAATAAGCTTGAAAAGGTAGCTATGTCTAGTGCTTGTGAAATATCTGTCGTGTGGCATAGGAGACTGGGGCATGCCCCTCTTAAGGTGTTGAAGTGTGTTCTAAATAATGTACAATTGAAGGATCATCATTGTTCAGTTTGTCCTGTTGCTAAACAATCAAGATTTCCTCTTTCTTTAAGTGAAAACAGATCTATGTTTGCCTTTAATGTTGTTCATGCTGATATATAGGGCCCCTACAGGGTACCTACTCATGATGGCAAGAGATTTTTCATGACTCTAGTGGATGATTTTTCCAAATATACTTGGATCTTCTTGCTAAATAATAAGTCAGACTTAGTGGTAGTCCTAAGGCACTTTCTACTACTTGTTAAAAATCAATTTGGCTTTGGAGTTAAGTGTCTCAGATCAGACAATGGCACTGAGTTCTTGAATATGCAAGTTGAAACTCTTCTGAAAGAATTTGGAGTGCTCCATCAAACATCTTATGTATACACACCTCAGCAAAATAGTGTAGTAGAGAGAAGACACAAGTATATACTGGACATGGCTAGAGCACTCAGGCTTCAAGCATTCATCCCTCTGAGATTCTGGGGAGAGTGTGAATACTACAGTGTATTTTCTCAACAGACTTCCTACAGTTCTATTAAAAAGGAAATCACCTTTTGAAAAGTTTTTTCACAAGGTCCCTTCTCTGCAACACTTGAGAGTGTTTGGTAGCTTAGTATATGTTGCAGTGATCAAGAAACAAGACAAATTCTCTCCAAGAGCTGTGCCAGCAGTTCATTTGGGATATTCCACTACACAAAAAGGGTATATCCTGTTTGATCTACACTCCAAGACTTTATTTGTGAATAAAGATGTGGTGTTCAAAGAAGATATATTTCCCTTCAAGAACCTGCACAATGTGCATTCCACATGTTTCCAATATTAACCCTTAATGAAATAGAAGACCATCGGTGTTTCACTCAACCACCTCTGAACACTTCACACATATCAGCTCCTACTCTTGATACTGATCTAATAGCCCAGTTTCACCACCAACTTCACCCTCTCAACAACCAACATCTTCTCTACTACCTCAGGCTCCACCTCCCATATCTGTGCCAATATCTGACACTAGAAAAACTTCCAGAGTATATAAATCACTAGCTTGGATGCAGTATTACATTGTACTTACTAAGAAGTCCACCTGCCAGTATCCCATCTTAAATCATGTATGTTATAATCATCTTTCACCCTTTTACAGGGCTTCTCTTGCTGCTTACTCAGCTATTGTTGAGCCTACATCCTTTGCTAAAGCAAGCAAGAACCCTACATGGCTTGAAGCAATGAAGTCTAAGATTCAGGCTATAGAAGAAAATCATACTTGGGTTGTTCTAGATCTGCCGGCTAGAAAAAGGCCCATTGGATGCAAGTGGGTGTTCAAAGTGAAATACAAGTCTATTGGTGAGGTAGAAAGGTACAAGGCCAGACTAGTGGCCAAGGGTTACAGTCAGCTAGAGGGCCTTGACAATACTGAAATATTCTCTCCAGTAGCAAAGATGGTTACTGTGAGGTCAGTAGTTGCCTTGGTTGCTTCATCTGGCTGGTACATCTTCCAAATGGATGTTCACAATGCATTTTTGCAAAGGGACTTACTTGAATATGTATATATGCAGATACAGATGGCTTTGCAAGCCAGAGGGAGTATGGGAAAGTATGCAAACTGCAGAAGTCCTTGTATGGACTGAAACAAGCTACTAGACAATGGAACTTGAAGCTGACTGAGGCCTTGCTGGATATGGGTTTTGTACAATCTCATTATGACTATTCATTGTTTACTCAAATAATTCAGGGTGACCTGATTGTGATACTGGTGTATGTTGATGATCTTCTGATAACAGGCAACAATCTATCTCTCATAGAGAAGGTGACGCTAAGGCTGCAAACCAAGTTTAAGATGAAGGATCTGGAGGGTTCAAGTATTTTCTGGGCATTGAATTCTCATGATCGGAAAGTGGCATTCTCATGTGTCAAAATAAGTATGCTCTAGGCTTAGTGTTTGAGATTGGACTTCTAGGAAGCAAACCAGCTTCTACTCCTTTGGAATTCAATCACAAGCTGACTTCTACTGAGTTTGATAAATATATTAAAACAGAAGCTTCTGAGCTGGATTACAGAATAAAAGGTAGAGGGGCTTACTAAAGGTTGGTTGGTAGGCTACTTTATCTTACAATGACAAGACCTGATCTTTCCTTTGTAGTGCAATTACTCAGCCAATACATGCATGATCTTAAACAATCACATATGGATGCAGTATTGAGGGTTGTAAGGTATATAAAAAAAATGCTCGTGGCACAGGCTTGTTCATTCCAGCAGATGGAAAACAAGAGTTGTGTGCTTACTGTGACTCAGACCGTGGTGCCTGTATATAAAGTAGGAGATCAATCACTAGTTATTTGGTGAAGTTTGGAAAAGCACGATCTCATGGAGGCCAAAGAAACAGAATATTGTGTCAAGAAGTTCAGCTGAAGCTGAATTCAGAAGCATGGGTTCTACTATAGCTGAAATAATCTGGTTAAAGAGTCTGTTTCAAGAATTGGGAGTCAAAGTGAAGTTACCAGTTACTCTATTCTATGATAGAAAAGCTGCTATTCAGGTTGCCACTCATCCTATCTTCCATGGACGCACCAAGCATATGGACATAGACTGTTTATTCATAAGAGAAAATAATTGATGGCCTAGTTCAGACTCAACACATTGGCACAAAAGAGAAGCTAGTTGACATTCTAACCAAAGGACTGTGCAGACCTCAACATGATTACTTGATAAGCAAGCTGGGATTGAAAAACGTGTTCCATCCTCAGCTTGAGGGGGAGTGTTGAAGTATAGGGGTCAAAGTGTAATTAAGTTAAAGTTAGTTAGAAGATATTTTAGTAAGTTAGTGTGTTAGCTATAAATAGTAGGTAAAGGTAGTTTGTAACTAACTTGTATCATTTCCTTCTTGCTTAATAACAGAGTTATTGCTTTCTCTCCGATCTTAGCTTTCTCTAGAAGCTTCCTCCATAGCCGAGCTTCAACATAAATATGTGTTTGGTAGTTTTGTATGATGGATGTTCTTTGAGTAATATGTATTTTTTTTATGAGGATGTGTTTTACCCACGGTTACCACCATTAACCTACCAAATGGGTAAACAACAATCCAAAATACACCTCCTTGAGGTGCTCCTTTAATGCTAACTCAAACTTTATTAAGTTCACGACTGACTTTGTTTTTTCTTGAAAGATTCTCCACAAGCCATTTTCCCCAGGAGAAGTGGAGCACCTTTTCTTCAAACATTGTACACATAATACTGATTTTCAAATTCGAATAATGTATTTAGGACGAGTTGTCACAATCGCCAGACCGGTCTTTTTTTTTAAAAAAAAAAAAAATTGCCTTTTCTATTAATCATTGCATGAAAAATATTTACACCCCAAAATTTTACTTTAAAAATCAAACTCCCTCCTCAACTATGAATAATAGTCAATTTCCTTCTTTTTCTCAAATAATCTTTCAAAATACTTACTTTACTCTCGATTATCAAATTTTTCGTTTTTCTTCTTTAATATAATAATAAATTTTTATTATTTATTATGGTAGTACCTACAAAATGAATAAATATTACTTTTAAAATAAATAAAAAAGTAAGAAATAGTAATTGTAGATATATGTAAATCACGTCAGAAACGAAACAATGAATTAAACATCTAAAAAGTTAGATCCTTTGTAATTTATTATATCGATAGTTTTTAATAGAAATCAAAACTCATAATTACTCTTTCACATAATTGAAAATGAAATGGAGTGAACTCATAATCATATATTTAATGCATGCAATACATAAATAAAGATAGTAAAATACTGGTAGATTTTACAAGAATCTAAAATATCATATATTTATACTTAAATAAATTTAAATTATGATTTTATGATAGTCAAAACTCAAAAATTTATATATAAACTAAAGAATAAGATAGAAATAAAAATTTAAACAAATATCCCCCCCACACACACACACACACACACACACACACACACACACACACATATATATATATATATATATATATATATATATATATATATATATATATATATATATATATATATATATATATATATTGCACTTAATACTAAAATACTAAAAATTACCTTATATTTTTTTTATAATTCATTAAAAAATTATACTCTTTAAAATATTGGTGAACTTAAATTACTATAAGATACAATATTAATTAAACTATAGGTAGCACATTATTGTTAAACTATTATATCATTACATAAAAATATATCACATAAATAGTGAATGAAAGTTTTAAGAAAAAAATAGATATTGTATATCATACTATAAACGAAAAAGATGATCATTATTCATAGTTGAGGAGAACTTGATTTTTAGAGCAAAGTTGGGAGGTATAAATGATTTTCACCTATTAACCATTAAAAGGAAAAAGGCAGTGGAGAAATGATTCATTTAGGGTGACGTCAACAAATTGCCATAGGTGTCCCATGATTACGATATTGTCCACTTTCATGGTACTACGTCCAATGTTTTAGTGCTAGTAAAGATTCTAGGGATATAGTTGAACTTTAGGCTTCATTGTTTTTAGAAAATAAAAGATTAAACATAAAATAAAGTGGAGTGGGAGCATGTTTATCTCTTATCTTTGTATAAAGTGTGCTTGTTATGGTAAACGTTTTGTTTTTGTAATTGTATAAAGGGTGTTTGGGTTGACTTTACTAGCTTTTAAGTCACTTTTAGCTAACATGAGTGTTCGAATAGCTAAAAAGTGTGAGGAAAAAAAGAAGCTAAAAGCTATCAATTGGGTAATTCTGACATTTTTTTCGTTAAAAAGCTGCTATAGTTTGATCAAATATTTTTTTTCCTTTATAATTTTTTTTAATTTTATTAATACCCTCACTAACAAAGTCCCAAAAAAAGTTTTCTTTTTCTTTTATTCCTTCTAAGGATATTTTAATCATTTTAGAATAAAAGAATATTTTTACCAAATATTTAAACAACTTTTCTTCAGTTTTAGCACTTCTATCCAAACACGTAACTATTTATTTATAAGATCAACTCAAATATTTAAAAAGTGCCTTCAGTGCTTAAAAGCTACTTTTATTCAGCCAACCCAAACGGGCACATAATTATCTTCATATGATTAATTAAAAAGGCAAATGATAAGTTATAATTGTAAATCGTGACAAACAAACTAGAGTGTAACTTTCAAGGCAAGCAGTGCAGTGGTAGCGGGTTTAACATATAACAAGAGGTTCGACAAACCCAATAATTTCAACAACAATCATGTAATTTGAAAAATATTACCATGATTTATACGATAATAAATTATATACATAATTTAAAGGGCAATAAATTTAATGTTAAAAATGTAAATTTTGAAATTTAGATCTGCCTACTATTGGTATACAAGGGTTATAAAAAAATATGGGGTAAGTTTAAAAAAAAAAAGGTCCAAAGCAAGTTGAATAATAAGGAAAAGGACCTCAAGTTTTTTTTAATAGGTAAAGGGTCCTCATATAAGATTAGTGTTAGTGGCCTAAAAGGTGTGTAAAAAGTTAAACCCCCCAAATTTTTTTTTTACACTTTGTACCTCCTACATAACCCTCATTACACCCCTCAAAAATGGCAAAAAAAAAATTCCCTCCCAAAAAGCCCCCCCCCCCCAACCTTCCCCTCACTGCTCTGCCGCCACTGGTGGCTTTCCAGCCAGAATTTTTACTTTTTTGGTTCACTATCAACTCCCCAAAGTAGATTCAAGCACTATTTCCAAGTACATCGTGTTTTTTGAGAGATTTGTTGAGAAACAAATTTGAGAATTTTCTAAATTTCTTCCACCATTTACAACACCAATCTCAGCTATTCCTTGTGGATTTTCATCCATATTTGCTCTCTGGTAAGTGTTCTCAAACTTTATAGTTGAGAAATTTGATTTGAAGCTACTGGGATTGAAAAATAATTTCTTGAATTGCATGTTGGGTTTGGGTTTCTATCAAACATCCATCGACGAGATATTTGATGTTTAAACATCTCGTTGATATTTTTGTGCACATCATATTATATGTTTAAACATATGTGGCTGCTGAGTGTATGTTTAAACCATCAAATGCTAAAATATTTGGACTTATGTTTAAACATTTGGGATGATGTTTAGTAGTCACGAATGATATCTAAACATCATTGAGGATGTGTAAACATCACTCCAAATGTTTAAACATTTAGAATGATGTTCAAACATCCATCATGATGTTTAGTAATTATGAATGATATTTAAACATCATCACAAATGCTTAAACATGCAGAAATATATGTTTAAATATCTGTATCGATGTTTAACAATCCTGAATGACATTTACACATCACTCAGGAAGTTTAAACATGATTCCAAATGTTTAAACATTTATATCGATGTGTAATCACTATAAATTTTTATAGAATGTTTGAAGCAGTACCAAAAAATTTTGTCAATATGGCTTCTATAAACAACTGTATTATGGAATTTCTGCTATAAGGACCTAATGTAGACCCTCTTTATATCTTCAGGACAATTAATGGGGCCCGTATTATTGGTAGTTGATTATCTCGGCGAATGGGTGGAGAAAGCTGAAAGTTATGTTTGGGTTCCCGTTGTGAAAGAGAGTAGACCTATTCTTGTTAGTAAGGAGGTTACTTATAATGAGTTGGTTGAAAAAATCATTCAAAGTTGGGGAATTCTTGAAGATCTGAGGGATCTTTCTATTACGTACTTGTTGAGCATCGCAAAGCAAAAGTCTGCACCCTCTTATATTAGGAATGTCATTGATGTCTCTTTTTTTATGGCTGATGTCGATGCATCTGGTGCTAGACCCACTCTACGGGTAAATGTGGTTCCTCAGATTGAAAATTCTAATGAACAAAATATGCCAAATTATGGGTTGAATAACAGTAGGGAGGAGGCTTCATTAAATATGAATATGCCTAAGAAGGAAGAAGATGAAGAATCAGCAGAAATACAAGAAGAAAATGAGGTACGGTTTCCTGCTTCAATACCATCACAAGGAAGCCACATTCGGCTGGACGGCACTGGTTTCTACAGAGGGCAAACATTCACGAACAAGCGCAAGTTGGTTGTGTTGTTGAAGCTTGCCGCAGTGAGAGTGCCTTTTTATTTTCAATATGTGAAGAATAAAAAGAAAATATTTTGTGCTAGATGCGTGTACAAGAATTGCCACATGTGGATTCGAGCCATGAAGTACAAGAGCTGTGACATGTTTTATATCACAGTCTACAACAGCGAGCATACTTGTAGTTATGGGCATGCTAAAAGCCATCATCCACATGCCACGTGCAATGTTATTGGAGAGTACATGAAGAATAGGTTTTATACGGGAAAAACACCATCCACCAAAGATATCAAGGATACAGTCTCTAGCAGAATTGGGTTGCAGGATAAGCTATTGGAAGTGTCTCAAGGGCAGTAATATTGCAAAGTGTTTGGCAAGGGGGTTACCCGAATATGGCTATGCCACTATTGGTGCATACAACTATATGATTCAACAATAAAATGAAGGAAGCAAGACAGCATTACAGCTTGATAAACAGAGGATGTTTCTGTACTTCTTTGTTTCTTATGGTTCGTGGATCAGGGGGTTTAAAACTATAAAAAATGTGTTGGTTGTTGGTGGAACTTTTTTTACGGATCCATATGGGGGAGTGTTGTTGTTCGATGTTGGTCAGAATTTTTAAAATCACATCTTTCCTGTTGCATTTTGTGTAGCTGACAAAGAGTGTGATGCCGTCTATGAATTCTTTTTTGAGCAATTGGTTGGAATAGTCCCTGACGATGATGAGTTGTGCATCATATCTGACAGGCACAAAAGTATTAAAAAAGTTGTTTCTAAAGTTTTCCCATTTGCTAATTATGGTTATTGCATGAGGCACCTTGGTGAGAACTTCCGCACAACTTTTTATTGTGGAGATGTAATTGGACAAATACATTACTGCAACAGAGGCGTATACGGTTTCTCAGTTCGATAAGAATTTGAAAGAAATTGAAGATATTGACCCGAGGGTATCCAACTATCTGGTTGATCTTGGGGTTGAGAAGTGGAGCAGAGCACACTTCCCTAGAAACAGGTACCTGAATTACACCAAACATATATTTTGACATTTGAATATTTCTGTCTGTTGTTTAAAGATTATTGTGGATGTTTAAACATATAAACGAATGTTTCAGTATGTGTAACTGCATTTCTAAATATTTTAATAGATGTTTGAAACATATATGTTGATGTTTAATATGTGTTTACGACAATTTAGTAGATGTTTGAAACATTGTGAATGATGTTGGACACATTGTGGTGAATGTTTAAGTATATATATTGATGTTTCTGTTTGTTCACAATAGTGTTATTGCTTGTAACATATTTTGTTGTTCAAGCTTCAGATTCAGGTTCATATCAACTTTATTGTTTGTTAATATTGTATGTTCAATATGATGACCACAAACATTACCGAGTCTGTTAACTCAATATTCAGGAATCAAAAAGAATTTCCAATTGATGCTCTTTTTAATGATATAAATGAGAACTATGCTGAAAAGTTTCTTCAGAGGCGCATGGAATTTGTGAACAGTTCAAACACTTGTATCCCCGTAATTGAAGACGTGATATCAGCCAACAATTTATTGGGCAGCAAGCTTCTGGTGCATCGAGTGAATACCCATTTTTTCAAAGTAAAAGGAGGAGGTCCAACAAATATGACTTATGAGGTAGACCTACACAACAGGAAATGTACTTGTAAGCAGTTTGATTTGGACAAGATACCTTGTCCACATGCAATGGCAGCTATGAGGGTGAAGTATCCAGATGAGTTCCAGAGAAAAATCTATGAATACACGTCGCCATATTATTATGTAGATTCCTACTTTCTTGCATATGCAGAAACAATCTATCCAGTTCCGGATGAATCTTGGCATGACTGTCCTCAGGAGCTAAAGGAATAGAAATTACCTTGCCCTTACATGAAACTCGGCAGTGGAAGAAAGAGGATGAAGAGAATTCCATCAGTTGGGGAGCGATTCAAAAAGAGGAGAAACAAATGCGGGATCTGCAAAAGGCTTGGGCACAAAAGAACTACCTGCCCAACGGCTACAAGACCAAGTCATAATGAAGAAACAAGTTTTTAGCTACTGCTTTGAACAATCATTTTCTTTGATTTTTTGTTGTTTAATTTCTGAACTTTATTTTAGACAATCCTTTAATATGTAATTTCTATTTAGACAATCCTTTATTTATGTTCGTATTAAGTTATTAAGTTGTGTCTTGTTTTCTCATACTTTGCATGCCTCTATTTTTAATATAAAATGTTTGATCGCACTTGAAACTGTTCTAAACATCTTGAACAATGTTTAAACATACAACTAGATGTTTAAATATCTCGAACAATGTTCAAACATCTGATAATTGTGTAAACATCAGAACAAATATTTCAACATAAGTTAATATATTTAAACATCACATGTAATGTCTAAACATATTAGAAAATATTTCAGATTCCACTGAATATATTAAACATCCCACTCGATGTTTAAACATCACGACGAATGTTTCAACATAACTGTGCAAAACTGCACGTCTACACATTGCAAAAATACATGTCTACACTGAAAAGGTACATCGCAAACTGCAAGTCCACACTGAAAAGACATATTCAGTCCATAAGGTGCATCTTTAAGTATAAAATGGTTAACTTTTAAAAACCACTATGAGAGCCTATAAATACCCAACGCTATATGCACCAACAGTATATGCAAATTTTCCAGCATTAACAACTTCAACAGCAAAAATATGTCTGAAGCAGGATCAAACGAACCCTTACAGGTTGGCAATAGTGATCAGGAATCCCGTCGAAACTGATCAATATAGAATGCGCAACAAAGAGACTGACGAGACGATATAAATTGGGATATTGCAATTCTAAAGGATGACATGGCGGAGATGAATCAATCCACGGAAACACTACGAACAGATTTCTGGCATTTAAGATACAAGCAAGCGAGGGATCACCGAAGGGTTATGCAAATAATTACAGAAATCTTAGATGAACTGGAAATGGAGATTTTCAGAAGGATGAAGTATAAGATATATTTTAAGTTTTTACATATGATCTAGTTCCCTTATTGAACGTATTATTATGTTGTGAACGTTAGATTACATTTAAGTTTTATATATCATGTAATTTTGGTTATCGAACGCATTAATATATTGCATTCAGTATTTCTAAATAACTAGTCGATTTTTGTATATATCTATGTGTTTCTTGTCATTTTAGTATAAATTCACTGTTAAACAAGTAGGCGAGATCTTAAACATTTAACGAGATGTTTAAACATATTCGTTATGTTTAAGATCCCACAAATCAACTTAAACATCAGCCGTGATGTTTAAACATGTTGTCTTATATTTAAACATCATGTGTGATGTTTAAACATAAAGCATCATATTTAAACATCCCCGATGATGTTAAACATAACACAATATGTTTAAACATCACGGAAGATGTTTAAACATATTGATAAATGTTTAAGTTCCTGCCAGATATTCTAAATATCATAACCGATGTTTAAACATTTCTTTAGATGTTTAACATCACAACAAATGTTTAGACATCCTTTACGATGTTTAAACATCGCGACTGATGTTTGCAACATAGCATGATATGTTTACACATTTCATGTAATGTTTGAACATATCATGTTATGTTTGGATGTAGCAATCTATTTTTTGCAAGTTTTCGACCATATTTTGAGTGATAAGACGTATAATTACACATTTTAAATGATAAACTTAATGATTAAGGATATAAAGTATAATTTCATCAATATTGAAGGAGTTTGAAATGATAACACTGATGATTGGTGTTTCTATCAATTGAGATTGAGGTGTTTGAGTGAAAGGTGTTAGTGTTATGAGTGATAACACTAACAACTACGCATTTGCATGTATTTTTATTGAAAGGTGAACATATTGGTAGTTTAAACTCCAATAAGTAGTCGATCCTATGTGTATGTGAATGATTTTGGACAAAATTGGAGTGAGAACTCTATTTTAACTTGTTGACTCATGTAGATGAACATTAAAGGAGTTTGTAGTGATCTATCAAATGATTAGAGTTAATATAAGTTTTCATCGAAAACTGAAGGGTTTAGGAGTGAAAACAGTTAAAAAAATACTTTAAAGTAAGTATATATTGATAATTGAACTCATTCTTACTGAAAACTCAAACTTAAGTATAAAAATCTAAGAAGATGTTAAAACATTCGGTTGTGATTTTAAACATTAGTACTTATGTTTAAACATTTACTCGCTAGGTTTAAACATCTCAATGTATGTTTAAACATTACAACTATATGTTTAAACATCGATATTCGTGTTTGCACATCGACCGTGATGTTTCGAACATAGCAAGATGATGTTTAACATTCTTTCGAGATGTTTAAACATCTTGTGAGATGTGTAAACATGCTTGATGATGTTTTTTAAAAACCACATTGGTGCCGAAATAATTATTTTGTGCGAATGTGCAGTTTTTTTGTGTCATTTAGCAGTTGTACTTGATGTGAATGTTCAGTTATTTTAACGCGTTCAAGGAAAAATATGAAGGGGTGTATGTGGAGTTATGATGGGGTATATGTGAAGTTATGAAGGGATGTATGTGAATAGGCACATACACAACTACAAATGAATAGGAACCTCTTGTAAACATCACATATGCAGCTGAAAAGGTACTAATTTTAGCCTATATATATGTACCATAATTAATTACATCTAGCCCAAATAAAATGTGAAGCAAAAAACAAAAACCAATTCTGTGACAATCGAACACATCTGCAGAAAGCAACAACAACAACGACAAATATGCCTCGCAGAGGAAGGCACCCAAGGGCACCAGAACATGATCGTAGAGTGCCAAGGACGACTGAAATCAAGCATGTCTGTGAAGATATTGTGGCCTTGGGCACAGATGTGGATCAGTTACCAGTATATATTGAAAATGAGGAGGATCAAATGACACAATTAACCAATAGGTTCGACCAATTCCTTGAGAAATATAAGAGAGATATATATCTTATCAAGCATATACACCATGGTATTCAAGTTGAACTCAAGATTGACCCCAGAACTACTCTACACCACCACGTTCTCCAGCGGAACACATGTGAAGTGAAGAAATAATGTAGTTTGAATAATCTCCTTTTAAGTCTAGTCATTTAATTTCTCTGTTTGTTTTGAATGTCGTATTTTATAGTATTGTCCTTTCATTTTTAGTTCAATTTATGCATGTTTTGAATATTTATGAAGTGGTATGATTTTTTTTATATGATTTGAATTAAGTTATTGTTAAAAATTTCTTTGATCTATGCAATTAGAAATTTCATTCAACACCTTCATCTACCAATCATCATAGATAGCAAGGGGTGTGCGGGTGTATTGTGAAGGGAAAGGAATTCATGCCTTTTCATGAAAATGTTCAAAACTGCAAAGATAGAAAGTTTATCAATGTTTCAGATGTTTAAATATTTAGAAAAAATGTTAACACATATATTGACATGTTTAAACATCCGGATGATGTTTCAGCATATTCCAATTAATATTTTAAACATTTGTATTATGTTTCAATATAGTTAAATATATTTACACATATGATAAGATGTCTAAACATCCATACGATTTTTTTTAAATCAATGAGATGTGTACAGTGCACACAACCAAAATATTTACATAAAGCATATAATTATCCTTACATGACAAACAAGAAAACACAACATAATATAAAATTCAAACAAGCCAAAACAAATACTTAATTATCCTTACATGCCAACAAATACTTAATTGTCCAATCATAACTTATCAAGCTACGGTACCATCTTCCCACGAAATATGTCCGCAACCCATTTCACCCTAAAGTCCACTATGATGCTGTCACAGAGCTTGTCCCAAGGAGTCTTTGTAAGAAGGTGCTCAATGAAAGCTAGGGCATAACCACCTAATGCAGCACGAGTGCAGTTTGTCGGGAGGTTTTTCACACGCTCATATGGCCACAGGCTCTTGTTCAAGATATCCTTCGGCAAATTTTTGAACATCTCACATTGTCTGATGAAAATGGGGAACATGGTAATAATGGGCTGGATTAGTGTGTCAAATGCATCGTCACTGTTGTCACTGTACAGGGAGTCGTACACCCGTATCTTAGCTTCCTCCACAAAGAACTCCACAGTGATAAAGTAAGCATCTTTCAACTTTAACACACAGAAAATACTCTTAACCCCTGCCCACTTCACACCCCCTGGGTTTGGCTGCTTACCTTGTGCGTATTCCAGAAAATCATCTTTGAATTTAAAAATTTGCAGATGTTTTTCCATCGTTGCAACCAAGGCATCAGCGAGTACCAAATTCTTCTTGTAGAGCTCACACAACTTTGCCGAGAAATTCAAATCCAAAATGACATCAGATTTGAGATAGTACTGGGAGTAGGCTTTCTTTTTGAGTCTCATCAAGCTCATGATTTCCTCAGCATGCTGCAGAAAAAGGGGAAAAAAAGAAAAGAGTAGACAACTAGCAGAATATGTCAACATCAATTGAGATGTTTAAACATCAGTGGAAATGTTTAAACACCAGGTACAATGTTTAAACATCTTGTGATATATCGTGACATCATAACAATGTTTAGAAATTTATAAACATCCAGGGATAATGTTTGGAGATGTTTAAACATCAGACACAGTGTTTAAACACCTTGAGATATGTTGCAACATCATAGAGATGTTTAGAATTTTATAAACATCAAGGGGTAATGTTTAAACACTAATTAATATGTTTACACATTATGTATTATGTTTACACATGTCATAATTTTATTCTGATATTTAAACACTGCTAGTTATATTTGCACATCCTAAAAATGTTTAAACATCTCATTCCGTGTTTAAACATCTGCTCTAATGTATGCACTAACAAAAAATAATTACGGTGAATTGCATGTACCCTTTCCTCCAAATTTCCTTCCATTCCCAAATCCTTGTAGTTGTACTCATGCCCAAGAAAAAGTGGACTTTTTTCCTCTTTTTTCTCTTCCAAGAAGGCATCCAGTGCATCTTTGCTCTTCTTATCCACAGTTTTGTAAAGATCAACCTTCTCCCTCATCATCTTCTTCCTCCCCTTTCTTCCTGAAGCAGTAAATGAGGATTTCAGAACTCTACTAAGGAACACTGTTCTCAATCCTGTTCTCTTGGGCACCTGGGCTTTCATCATTTCTTTTGAATCTTGAAATACTGTATCAATCCCACCAACCTTCAACATCAACTTATCATAATCCTCCTTGCACTTTAAGCATTTGCAAGTATACTCTCCAGTCGTTGTACGCACCACTGCTTCTTCTCTCCTCACAACTCCTCCTCTAGTACTACCACCATCTTCTTTTCTTGTAGCAGGTCCTCTACTGCTGCCATCTTCTTCTCCTCTAAGAACTCCTTATCTACCCTCATCCTGCCTTCTAGCATACCCAAAAAGATTCCCAGCAATTCCAGTGTACTCTCTTCCACTAGCTCCAAAAAGATCAACACCTTTTCCCCACTGTATCCCGTCAACAATGCACCACGGCTATGCACAACATGTTCTAGAGGGGTGCTAGGAACAACATTTTGTTTCCTCAACATTGTCACCCATCCAAATGTTGCATCAAACCATCAATAACCTTGTCTTCTACGTCCTCAAATGGCAAAAAGTCATTAAGAACATCGCTTAACTCTCTGGGCATAGGCACGAGGTAAGGGTGCACCTCCTGCAATAAAATAACCATACATGTTAAAACTCTGTATATATGTTTCAACATCACCAACTATGTTTGTAATATAAACTGAACATCCAAACATCACAGTGTAACACATTAACATATGCAGAGTATTGAAACATCTGAATTATGTTTAAAAATGTTAACAGTTCCTAAAACATTTAATGTAATGTTGAAGTATCATCGCTTATAGTTAAGCATTTAATGTGATGTTGAAGCATCACCACTAATGTTTAATTACATATCACTACTAATGTTTAAATATTTAATGCAGTGTTGAATGTGAAACAACTGGAGTAAAAGAAAGCCTTACCTGAGTGTCAACATGCTGGAACACTACGTCTGGGTCTTTTTCTACCTTGTTTACCAACCAACTCTTCATCCGTGGTATTGTCTTCTGCACAGGGTACTCCCTTAGCCTAAGTGCCGGATAGCCTCTAACAAACATGCCATGAAAGCCCATGAAAATACAGAGAGTGTTAGCTATTCTCAGGAGCCTTCAAGCTTGTAAAATCCTTCATAAGGTAAAACACAATCAAGTCATAACTTTTTCATCCCCATAGATACTTGTAAAATTATTCAGGGGTGCTCGCTAGACAAACCACCCAATCCTCAACACTACAATTCGAGTCCTTTGAACATAGAACTTGGTGCTCGAACCAAGCCAAACACAAACTGAACCTTACATCCTCACCTCTCACAACATCTTCAGACTCTATCAATTGCAGAAGATAGTCACCCGACGCAGCCTTCTTCCCCTTCGTTGAAACTAACTCCCACAAATCTTTTCCCTTACTACGAGCTTCTTCCAAGAATTCTTCAAGGGGAGGTAGGGAACAGTTCAGCTTTGTCATGAGAGCAAACTCAAGCATCCCACAACGAACAGGCAAATCATGGAATTTAAACCACACTTCACACTTCTTCATACATATAACCCTACGAAGTAATATGTTTTGAAAAAGCTTTGGAGAAAACACACCCTTGGGGAAATCGATAAGGTGCTCGAAACAGCTTCTATCAATTACGTTAAAATTGTTTAAAGCATCACGAAATCTTTGAAACTTCGAGGCAAGTGATGATCTTATTGTCACTTTCTTTGGTGCGAACACATTATGATATTTCATCCACGTCTTCAAAGCACTCAAATCAGGCAGATCGGTCTTTATGCATGGGGTAACCTCATCAACCAACTCCACCTATTTTTTTTACAAGAAAAATAATAATTACAGTGAGTCATATTGCTAATGAAGAAGCACTTGCTCGGTTTAAATATCTTTAAACATCGCCTAAAATGTTCCAAACATCGTATATTATGTTTAACATAAGTTGTAATGTTTGAAACAAATCTAAACATCGTATATTATGTTTAAACACAAGGTATAATATTTGACACAAAGCCAAACATCGTGTATTATGTTTGAAATATAATTCAAAAGTTTGAAATATTTAGAGTGAAACATATTTGTATATGTTTCAAACATCATACAAGATGTGTAAACATAAATATCGATGTTACCTCTTGTTCTGCTGCTTGTTCAGATTGGCCCTCTGTTGTTGCTTCTATTTGTGTATTCTGTTTGTGTTTCTATTTGTGCTTGTGCTGGTTCTATTGGTACAGGCAAATCATGAAGGCCTTTGCTTCTTCCTTCCCTTGCCCCACTAACTCGAGGTAGAGCACCTCTTTGACTTGTCCATGCTTCCTGAGGCTCGACTACAGGTTGACTTGCCCCTACTTCCTCTGCTTCTGCATCCGGTGTACCTTCTTCACTACTTCTTGATCTTTCTGTTTCCTCTTCATATTCGTTTTGATTTCCACTAAGATCTCTATTAGCATGACTCGCACGACTAACACGAGTGTTGCTTGGGCTCTCGAAAGGGACTTGTAAAAGCTCGGGTACTACCCCTGCTTCTTTGTCTTTTTGAACGAGGAGATTCACTTTCGGATTCCATGGGAATTTGTCTCTTTGTGGCCCGAGTTGTGACCTTTTGGACCTTCTTAGCAGCAGCAGCAGCCGTAGGCTTTACTACTTGCCTTTTTTTGGGGGGGGGGGGGGGGGGCATGTTGCCTACATACGCAAATAAACTTCTTTAAACAAACAAACACATATTTCCCATATTTATAAGAGCAGAACATGGTGCAAAAAAACTTGAGGCCATTTTCCTGTTCGAAGTATCCAGCTATCATGGTTGTGTACGTATGCACATTAGGCTTGTTATTATCACTCTTCACAAGTTTTAAGAATAATCTAAATGATTTATCCATATGTGTTCCTGAACAAGGGTGTTCAAATATTCGGAGTCAAACATTACTCATGATGTTTAAAACATCATACATACAGGGGACAAACATCAATAGTAATGTTTAAACATCATGCCGAATGTTTGTATTCTACAGGGGCTGATGTTTAAACATCTTTATTGATGTTTAAATCTAGCTAACATTTCACCGGTTAAACATCAGTGATATGACCAAACACATCACAGATGTTTCAAACTCCAAACGAGATGTTTCACATCTCGTAAGATGTTTGAAAATACGATGAGGTGTTTAACCATATCACCGGCAACAACACTCGATTTTCATTCAAAACATCATCCTTTCCTCCTTATAAAACAACCCAGACATAACCATAAAGAAGAAATAACAGATAAAATAAAATTTTAGGTATTTTTCTTTACAACAAAATCGAAATAAAAAACGTGAAAAATAATGAAAACGGGTCAAGAAATATACAATGTAGGTATTGGAGAGGACTTACAATCGATAATCTGTGACAATCAATGAGTTTGACAGTCGAAATTTTGAGAAATGGTGATGGGGTCGTTAAAATGGGTCGGGTTTTCCGTTGGGTATGTTTGGTATGTTTGAGGAGCTGTTTGGTTTTTGGGAAATATTTGAGGGGTGTGGAGAGATGTTTTAGTGTTTGAATTCTGAAATGGGTAGTGGGGTAGATAGTTGGGGCAATGGGTAAGTTTTAAAGTTTTTGGTGTTTTAATTGTGCCTCACAATTTTTAAAAATTATTAATCACACCCTACTTAAACTTAAACGCCCATTTGAGATAAAAGAAAAGGAAAAAGAAAATCAAGGTCCCTTTTCTTCATTGCACACTTGAGAGGCCCTTTTTATGTCATTTTCTCAAAAATCTGCTACCTCGATGTTCGCTTTCTTTTGTTCACTGTCAAATAAGAGTTCCCTTAGAACCATTCTCTAAAATTTCAGCTTTAGAGATTCTATATGTGTGATAAGACCCAAAAATCAGATAACCTTACTAAAGTTTATTCTCAGAATCTAAATGATTATTAAGAAAATTAAATCAAAGGAAAGGATGACCAAAAAGCTTAAATTCTTGTTATATTAGTAGCTTTTTATGCCTTTATCAAATGGTTTATCCATATACTCTATTAAAAGCCCAAAACAACAAATAAAAACCTCAACTTTGGTTATACTTCACACACGAGCACAATTTGTAGGAGAACAGATCAATTAGGAATTTTAGATTGGAATAGTTATTATCAGGAAGATTCAATGAATGGAAATAGTTAGAATAACATCAAAAGATTCCATCTAGTTCCTTAAAAGTGAAATTGAATGACAATGCCAACATCCATTTGTTATTTTGAATTATCCTGATAGAAAAAAAGTTTTATAATATGAAAGGAGTGGCGGATGGAGCTTGTAAAAACATATTCAACCGAACCCAACGCTGTATTGCAACGAAACTGAGTGTGTATACACTGTGAAAGTATATATATACCATGAAGTATAACTGAAAAACCAATTGTATACGTTATAAAATGGAGTGTATATGCTATGTATAATTGAGAAAATCAATTGTATACATTGTGTATTGGTTGGCATAATTTTAGCTAAAAAAAAGTAAGAACGAATCAAAAGTAATCAGTTCCAGCCGACCGTATTAATATTATTATCCCAAAAAAAAAAAATAACTTGCCTTTATAGGTGTATCTTTCTATCTTAAAAAAAACTTTTTCCTATGTAAACCTCTAGCTTGACCATCTTATCTCCTCCTATTAAGTTTTCTAAATAATTGGTTTAGAAGAAAATATATAGCAATACAAAGTTTGCAATATTATATACTTACATGGTAAGCACTTTCTACTTACTGCTCATTTGTTTCGAAAAAAGACAGCCACTATTTGCTCCGGAAAAGAGGAAGTGGTGTATCTAAAGAAAAACTTTAGCATTCTAAATTATTTTGTTTATGTAAGAGAACCAATGATACTTTCGAATATCGAGGAGTGTTAGAGGTTGAAGTTTCAATGTCCAAGCTAAGTGCATTCAACTCAGGTTTATAATGCGAGCATGTATTCGTTGGGGCGAGCGTGCTATAGTACTAGACTATTAGTTTCTAGGTTTTTTTTTAACTAATTTTTAAAAAATAATAAGATATTGCCTAATTGTAGAAGTAGTAACTTAAAGCATTTTATTCTTTTCTTGGAAATATGTATATTTCACCATCCCATTGTACATCTAAAAATTAAGTATGTATTTGTTTTTGAGTCATATCTGCAAAATAATGACCATAGATTCAACTTGCATCAAAAGCTGCGTACATCACATTCTTTAGGGTACGGTTATTTCTTTTTTAATGGTGTTTCAACTTCCAAATCATTTTGTTTACGAAATTAAGAATTAAAATATGGAAACGGTCATACACTGGGGACAAGACATGACCGTGACTTAAGAAAGAAAAAAATACATATTTAAGAAGAGTATTTCAATGCGGTTTTTGAAATTTAACTTCCATTTATAAAAACATTTAGAAAGTAAAATTATCTTTGTTCTTTAAACTTCTTTGCAACCACAACTTCAAATAACTTCTTTTTCTCCAACATCTTAAAAAACACTCTTTTCCAACTTTAAATCTCAAAGTAAATTACATTGACCTTAATTCGTTAAAAAAAAAAAGGAAAATGTGACTCTTCTTTGAGAGGAAAGAGTAATTAGAGATAAGAAAATAAAAGCAGTTATTATAATTTGAAAAGAGTAATAAAGACAAAGGAAGTGATAATTTGAATTGCGGGAGAAGTGAGAAAAAGAATGGTACGAGGAAGAGGGGCGCTACCGGGTGAGGTGACAGAGTTGATTGATCAGTTAGAGCGCCACTGCTTAGCACCTGATGGATCTCTTATCTCCAAATCTACTTTTTACGATCTCCAACAGGTACCCATTTGATTAAAGTGCATTTGATATGTGAGTCGACTTTAGTATGGAGCGCTTTATCCCCCCAAGTGTGCTAACCAGGATTAGTTGGACCCAAGAGCGGGTAAGAGACACCGGATAGGAAATAAAAGCTCACACATTTTGGTAGGAAGAAAATAATACTTGTAGGATCATTTTCTAGTGTTACATTTGAAATAATTAAGATTACATACATCCTTAACTAGAGTTCCCAAGTCCGAGGGAGAGGATTAGTTGGAACCTAAAGCGGATATCGGACACCAGATGGGAAACCCCCAGAAAACAAAAAAGAAGAAGAGAAAACACACATTTTAGTTAAGATTTTAATTTTATGAGATGTTTTTTGTTTGAAAAATGCAGGCGAGAGAAGAGATGTCAAAGGAGAGGCAGCGTTATTTGGAATCCTTAGTAAGGCTGCTTCTAGTTTTTGGTGAAATTTTCTTTTGAATTAGTTTGTTTACTAATTTTCTAGTCTAATTGTGTAATATCCTTTGGTTGGATAAACCTTATAGGCAATATACATCGAGGCAACTGCGATGGTAGAAGATTATCAGCAGGCCCTTTCTGTGGCGAATCTTGGTGGTATTCGAGATATTCAGGGTTTATACTCTCAATTGGGCTTGAAAAACCCTCCCCAGGTTCCATATTTGGCCTATATACTTTATATTGCTCTCTTCATTCGGCTTTATCAATGCAGTTTTTACATGTTTAATTGACGAGTTCTGTTGCTTGGAGGATCCGAGCAATATAGTTGCCAAGTATGTGGCTACGGATCCTTTACTTCACTTACATGACGGGTATGACACGGATATAGGTATTTCATGTAGCCTTACAGAAAATTGCACATAATTATGCACACCCGTGTCAGATACGTACCCATAAAGAAATCCATCATTGGTTTCCAATAGATGAGAATGAAAAGATAAATTTCAGGTGTTATGCATTGTACATTTTGAGCATCAGGCAATGGCCTTTCTTTGACTTTTTTCTTTTTTAGATTCAATTTAGTCAAAACAATTTAAGTTCTCTGGGTGATTTTTACTTTGCAATGACTTCAGGTTTATGAGGCTCTTGAGCATAGGATGGTTGTTGCAGAAGCAGCTCAGAGATTGAGGCTTCCACTTATCTCAAAAGACGGGGAGATTCACGAGGAGGACATTGAAAAATGGAGTATACTCTCGAGAAGTTCTTTGGATAGCACAAGCACCAGCATCACATTAAGCTCGAGCTCAAACTCAACTTATCAAACCAATGCATCGATAACTGGAGCTGTTCCAGCAGCAAGTAGTGCTTCCACTACCAGCACAACTGATGTAACAGAACCAGATGTCGGTGGTGTTCCCAATCGATTCCTTGGAATTACGCCTGCATATTTATGGCAAACTCAACTTCATCAGATGTCATCAGCGGTATAACAGCTATATGATTGATGTAGAAAACCTTATGGTCTTGGAGGGAAATCGTTTATTATATTTATTTTTATCAATTCTTCAATGAAATGTTGTAGCTATCTGTCGTGGCTGTCTTAGTTCGTAAGCTTCTGTTGATCTGTTGCTTGTTTAAGTGATTTCCCTACAAATGTGGCGTCGCTATTCATCAGGTTATTCAAGTGTTAATTTCTTTTTTTTTTTTTTTTTTTTTTTTTTTTTTTTTAAAACCGAGAAATCCGTGGCGTACAGTTCAAAACTCGGTGGTAATGGACCCGCTCCTCTACTCTTCTCCACTTAAATACCAGTCATTGTTTGCTGCAGAGTTTGAACCCGTGATATGTACCTAGCCATATTTACGTGTTAGTTCTGCACATTCATAGATGCTCATATATCTTTAACTGTAGGATGTGACAGAATACCAGAGATTGCTTTCACGTGAGATTGGTAGCCGGTTAGATGCGAAATGTGATAAGTTAGCGGAAGCGGTTGCTATTGATGACATTGGTAAGTTTAAGTTACTTATTTCTCTTCCTTTATCTTCCATTGGTCATTTGGCTTTCAATTTGTTTGTTGGTCGCTGATTTATCTCCTTCCTTTTAACAGAACCAGCATAGATACATAGGACTTGAGCATCAGTTTTATAATTAGCCTCTATAAGCGGATTATTGTGTCAATGAATATAACATATAATGTCATCAGTTTTCATTGCCCAAAATCAGTATCGCTGTAATGTTTCAAATTGGGTTGTAAATAGGAAAGTTCTACTGCTGAGGTGCATAAGTCTAGATTTACTCGTGTCAAGGTCTTCTTCAGAGATTGGTTGATAGCTCTATTATTATCTAAATAACACAAAACTCTACAATTTGGTGTCATTTCAAGATGTATGTAAGGAGCATAACCCTACCTTGATTCTGCAGATAGATCTGCTAGCAGTCAAGGTTCAGCTGCACGACTTCCAGAAAGGTCTCTCTCTCTCTCTCCCCCAACTAATCTTTCTATATTATATGATTTCTATGAATTATTTATAAAACAAGGCGTGAATGTTTTTGTTAATTTCAACTGAATATTCCCATTGATCTAATGTGTCATTATCACGTCTCTATTAGTGGTCTATTGACTTTTCAGTTCAGTTGAAGAACTCATGAAGGCTCAGTATCTTAAAAGAAGACAAAGGGAAACTAAGATGTATTAATTTCCGTGATAGAATAGAGTCTGTAGTGGATATTATAAAGAAATCATTTGGCAGAAAAAAAGTTTAAAGTCTGAATAGTGGGTTGGCTTATCATATTTTACAGTATTCAATAATCATGTATTACAATTCACCCCAAGTGGGTGGCCTAGACGTCGAAGATTTGGAGTAATAACAGCCATCCGAGCCATGGTTAGAATCTAGCAGAACTGAAACGGCTCCAGGTGAACTCTTCCTAAGTGTTGGTGGACAGAGATAACTTGTAAGGTTAATAGCATGTACCCGGTGGATTATTCGGCGTATGCGCAAGCTGGCCTGCGCACCATGTTATAATATAATGATAAAATAATAAATAATCATACGATACTAATCTTGATAGCTTTTTTACATTTAGGAGAGGGAGCTTCTAATCTATGATGTAACAGGGTAAAGTTGATCACTGAGGAGATTGAGAGAGAAGAAGAAGCATGGCGTGAGGATTTATATTCATCTAACAGAAAATTTGCTGAATATTATAACGTAAGAATACCATTCTGCATCATTTCTATCTTCCTATTTCTTCTTGTTGGCCCTTTTATTCTAAGGTGCACCTCCACAGTTTTGGGTGAAAAGTTATGCTACTTGAGAAAATATTTGACTTTATATGTTTGTCTGTCTAAGGTTTTGGAGCAGATCCTTGGTGTGCTTGTTAAGCTTGTCAAAGATATAAAGTTGGATCATCAACATAAATATGTAAGTAATATGTAAGTCTACCACTCTGCTATTGTGTCTTTGGTTCAAATTAAGGCATCCTCTGTTTTGTAATTGTGTAATGGACTATGGTGCCCGGCGCTTTAGTAGTTTGGATTTTCTGTGCACACTGGTCATGGTCTGTTGTTCTTTAGAATAGATCTGTATTCTGATTATAATTTATACGGATCCATTAATAGGATGAACTGCAAAAGACATGGTTGTGCAAAAGATGTGAGACCATGAGGGCAAAATTAAGGTATGACTTGATCGATCCTTGTTTCTCGTACGCTGTTCTAACTATTGACTTGTTTTTTGGCTTGGAGATGACTTGGAAAGTTGAATAACTTCAATTCATTCGTTTGAACATCTTATGGCTATTGATTTTTCTTTTTTTTTGAAAAGGTTAACATTATATTCATCAACATTAAGATAATGTTGGCTACCAGGTATACAGTTCCATGAACAAAATCATCAAATATAAAAAACGGACAAAAGATCTTATCTACAAAGATGCTAGCAAAAGTAAAAGTGCAGTTGTGTGTTCTGCATAACTCTTCTTGCACCAAAAATATAAAAACATGATACAATTAGACTTGATCTTTTGGATTGAGTTAGTCCTGTCTTCGAAACATCTTTCATTTCTTTCTCTCCATATTGTCCACCAAATGCACAAAGAAATTGATCTCCACCATTTCTTTTGAGTCTTGTTTCCCCTGCTCTATACCAACAGTTAATAGCCTCCCTTGTTGAATTTGGCATGCACCAATTTAATCCTGTGCGACTCAAAAACATTTGCCACAATTGAAAGGTCACCTTACAATGCAAAAAAAGGTGATTTATATCTTCCTCTCTTTCTTGGCACAAGAAGCATCTGGAGTTAATTGCACTCCCCTTTTCTGAAGATTTTCATGGGTTAGACATGCTTTTTTGGCTACCAGCCAACTAAAACAAGCAACTTTAAGTGGTGCGATGGTCTTCCAAATGCTTCTCCAAGGCCAAGTATTTTGTGCTTGCCCTTCCTTTATAAGAAGATGATATGCAGACTTTACTGTGTAGATACCCTGAGGATCCAATTTCCATTTCAAACTGTCTGCTCTATCAACATTAACTTTGAATTGTTCTAATTCATTGATTAAAGCTGCCACCCTTCCAATTTCCCCGTCATTCAACAATCTTCTAAAAGTTACATTCCATCCTTGAAGAGACCATAACTGATTAATGGTGGCTTCTGAATTCAATGAGATGGATAAGAGATCAGCATATCTGTCTTTTAGAGGACCATGACCCAACCAATTATCATGCCAAAAAAGTGTTTTCCTACCATCACCAACTAAAATTGTGAAATTTTGATTTTGTGACCTAATAGTCTTCCAAATACTCACCCCATATGTTGTGTTAACTGATTTTGTGCACCAATTCTTTTCCATTCCATATTTCTGAACAATCACTTCTTTCCATAATGCTTGGTCTTCACTGTTAAACATCCACAACCATTTCATCAACAAACTTGTGTTATGCTTCCTGAGATTCTTGATTCCTAGTCCTCCATTCTTCTTTCTTTTAGTACATTCAGTCCACTTAACTAGATGAAAACTTCTAGTTTCTTTGTTTCCTTGCCATAAAAAATTTCTTCTAAGAGCATCCAGTCTTTTCTCCACTTTTACTGGTAGTGGAAAAAGTGACATCACGTAAGTTGGCAAAGAGTCCAAAATTGAACTATGAGAGTCAATCTGCCACCAAGAGATAAGTATTGTGCTTTCCATCTAGCCAACCTCTTCCCAGCTCTTTCAATAACTCCATCCCATATCTCCATAGATTTGTTCTTGGCCCCCAATGGCATTCCTAGATTATTGGTAGGTAGTTGATCAATTTGACAGCCCGATATTCCTGCCAGAATATGCAAATTCCCCACCTCATTAATTGCATAAAGTCTACTCTTTCCCCAATTAACACGCAATCCTGAAACTGCTTCAAAGACTGTGAGAATGACCCTGAGATATCTTATTTATTCTTCTTCTGCATCACATTGAACCAATGTGTTATCTGCATATAGCAAATGAGACACTTGTACAAAATTTCCTTCTCTACCTGCTATTTTGTACCCTTTTATCCAAGCATTTTGTGTTGCCACCTTCATCATGTGATTTAAACCCTCCAATGCAAGGATGAACAAAAAGGGAGACAAAAGGTCACCTTGTCGTAAACCTCTTTGAGACTGAAAAAAGCCTTCAGGCTTGCCATTTATTAGGACTGAAAATTTCACAGTAGTGATGCAAAACTTGATCCATTTCACCCATTTTGTGCCAAAACCCATTTGCTCCGGTAAGTTCAACAAATATTCCCAGTCGACATGATCATAAGCGTTTTCAATATCAAGCTTACACAAAATTCCAGTCTCTTGTCCCCTTAGCTTAGTGTCTACACACTCATTTGCTATAAGTGCTGCATCTAAGATCTGTCTCCCTTTTAAAAAAGCCATTTGTTGCTTGCTTACTAACTTCCCTATTACTTTCTTTAATCTCTCAGTGAGCACCTTGGAAATCACCTTGTATACACTACCAATCAAACTAATTGGTCTAAAATCTTTCAACTGTCTTGACCCTGTTTTCTTAGGTATCAGTACAACATAAGTGGCATTGAGACTTATGAGAGGAGACTTTTAGAAACCCCTCATGCCTTCTCTGGAGACAGAGATCTTACTGCTACCCCCGAGTCTGACAATCTAGTCTTCTAGGCTTTTAGCTTTTAGAATCCTCTTTCTCTTTCTCTTCTCAAAAAAGAGGCTTGTGAATGAAAATTATGCAAAGTCATCATCAGGTCTTTTTTATCTACATCCCAGCATTTGTGAAAGAATCCCATAGAAAGCCCATCAGGACCTGGTGCTTTGTCTACAGTACAGAGTTTCAGCCCATGCAAGACCTCCTCTTCTTCAAAGTCTCTCTCCAACCAAGCTTGTTCATCTTCAGTTATTCTTGGACAGTTTGAGTAGTTGAACCGTGGTCTCCAATTCTCTGACTCAGAGTATAAGTTCTGATAAAAGGTTAAGATGATTCCTTTTATAGAATCTATATCTGTTATTAAATTGTCATTCTCTTCCAATTGATCAATAGTATTGGTCCTTCTGTGCAATTCTTTGAAAGTACTTGGTGTTTTTGTCTCCAAGTTCCAGCCATAAAGCTCTAGATTTTTGCCTCCAGGCGGACTCCTCATGATATGCTAATTCTTCAAATTCCATTGCTAAGTTTGCCTTTTCCAGCATTTCATCATCAGAGAGAGTTCTTTGTTCTGGTAACCTATCAAAAAAGGAAGCTTTGTTAATTAAATCATGTTGTCTCTTTTCCAGATTCACCTTCTTTTCCTTACTCCATTCTTTCAACTCTAATTTTAACATTTTTAATTTTTTTGCCTAGATGTAATCTGGCCTCCTTCCTTCCACTCTGAAGGATTGCCACCTTTCTTTAATCATATCTATTTCCAGCCACCAGTTAGCAAATTTAAAGTAGGAAGTCCTTCCTTCCCATTTACCACACTCCAGCTGTTATGGGCAATGGTGGTCAGAGGTAAGTCTTGGTAAAGTCAACTGCTTTATGTTAGTGAATGTTTCATCCCACTCAGTGGAGACTAAGAATCTGTCAATCCTAAAGGCAACCCCCTGATTGTTACCTCTATCCCAAGTGTATTTTCCGCCCAACAATGGAGGATCGATTAGCTCCAAATCCCCAATGATCTCTGAAAATTCTTGCATCCCCCTTGTTATCCTTCCCTTTCTACTCCTTTCATTAGGATAATCTAGTTGTATTAAAATCTCCACAAATGACCCATGGTCCTTCACAGAAACCCCTCACTGCTGCTAGTTCCCACCATAATGACTGCCTACTCCTCCTATCATTTGCTCCATAAACCCCTGTGATATTGCAACTGAAAATTTGAGTAGTTGACTTAAAGTTGCAAGTAATTGATTGATCACATACTTCTACCAACTCTCCTGTCCAAACTCTCTTGTCCCACATTATTAAAATCCCTCCACTTCTCCCTACTGCCTCCATTTGAACAAAGTTTACCCATCTATTACTCCAATTTTGGCCTACAATAGAATGTAAATTACCCCCCACTTTGGTCTCTTGTAACACATAAATATCTGCTTTCCACTTATGCACCAAACTCCTGACCACCCTCCTCTTACTTCTACTGTTAATGCCCCTCACATTCCATAATATTATGTTTATCTTCATTGATCAATTGATAGAGAATTCCTCCCCCGTACTCTTGAATTTCCTTCCTTGAATTTAACTCCAAACACCAAGTTCTTGACCTCTCTGTTCAGTTTTAAGTTATTTTCAGGATCTGAAAATTCCTTTCCATCCTTGTTCTGTCTTCTTTGGTCTATTTTCATGAAAAGAGTCAATGCTTCCCCTTCCAGACCATCAAAATCAACCCCTAGCTCTTTGCTTAGACTTATCACTCTGTTATGCACCCAAATCGATGCCTCCCATTGAGCTTCATTTATCAATTCTTCTGCCGAGCACTGGTTCAAAGGAGTTTCTTCTTGATCTTCAAACAGAACCATCTGATTATTTCCAACTTCAATTTCGTCAAATTGATCTTGACTTTTGTCAGGAACATCCGTCATGCCTTCAACCCCTTCTTCCGTTTGGATTATTCCCACTTCTTCCATTTGGTTTTCCTCATTCCGTCTCACCATGTCTATTATGGACATGTCATCCTCATCTTTATCTTGCATGTGGGTTATCTCCAGCAAATTGATTGAACTGTTCCATTGTTCGAGAAAGGTAGTGTGACGTATGTCCGATGTCGATGAGACAAGTTGAGCTTCTGACAGCATAGGATCTGACCAAGTATGTTGTTGGGGCTTTGTGAAAGAAAGTCCATCTGCAATAATGGCCAGATCCAGGTTTAATGACTTTGAGTCCAAGTCCATGTCTGGCTGTTCTTTTAAATTTTGCTCCCCTGATGAGCCATCTTGGATTCCTTGGTCTGTTTCATTTAATTCTGAGTGGGCCAGGCCCATTTCATTGGTCTTTATTTGATGATTTTCTTTTGAAATTGACTGGGCCCTCCCAATCTGACTTGAACTGCTGCACCCACATGCACTTTTTATATTTTGAAAATTCAAATCAGCTGTTGCCAGCTTAGTTGAGGGGCCCGCATGACATGTCTTGTCTTTAGAGACTGTAAGGTCCTTTTCCCCATTAACAGAGGGGGTTATTGCCCTCTGGATAAAACATTGTTCTTGCTCCTCTTCTCCAACTATCACCACTGTTGGTGACTCACACCAGATTGGAATAATGAAGATTAAACCATCTTTTATCACTTTAACCTCCTTTGGAACCTCACTGCCATCCCCTTTCACCTTGGTCCTTGCCCATTTCAAATGATTTCTCAGCGAAGTCTCTTCCTCAGTTTCTATCCAACCACCACAAAAATTTCCAATTTCTTTGAATGTTTCATTAGTCCACAAATGCAGTGGAACAGCCATTGCTCTCACCCAAATAGACTCCCTCCTCGTTGTCACTGGTACACATCCAGAGGTTGGCCTCCACCAGTTTAGAAATATCTTTGTATTTCTCCATCTCCAGTGTCCTTGTAGCGTATGTTCTGCCATGCTTCGAGTTGGAAACTCAAAAAGGAATTTATTTTCTCCCATTTCGAAGATATTGTCTCCAATGACTTTATTCCATGTTGAGCTCACCCACCTTCTCATGTCGGAGAGAGTAGGAAATTCAGTGCATTTATCACCAAAATTCCCCACCAGACTCCTTCCCAATGCATCTGTAGGCAAAATGTTGGTCTGACCAGTGATAACAATGGCTTTACTGTTTGTCTGGACCACCTCTCCTTGTGCCTCTTTTGCCTGCCATCTGGATCTTCGTACAGCTACATTAAATGCTTCATTTGTTGGAACATTAATGGGGATTTCAGCAACTCCTTGCAGTGGGGTTTCAATGAATCTTTCGATTTTAAGAGCTAAATCCCTCCATCCCATATTATAACTGACTTCTGGAATAATCATAACTGACCTTCTATCCCCTTGAACATTTACAATACTAATAAATCTTCCATAGCTATTTGATTTCCTGGCTGCAAAAGTCTGAGAAAGATGACCTTTGAATCTCCATCTTCTAATCCTGTTGCCTTGTTCCTTGGATGCTTCCTTCAATGTATTGCATATCCACCTCGAAGTTCCTTTATCAAA
The DNA here is from genome assembly GCA_029990575.1 of Petunia axillaris subsp. axillaris. Taxonomy (NCBI): domain Eukaryota; kingdom Viridiplantae; phylum Streptophyta; class Magnoliopsida; order Solanales; family Solanaceae; genus Petunia; species Petunia axillaris. Next base: position 124,946,041 of record JARKNS010000008.1, on the reverse strand, counting down.
GGTGTTCCTTCTAAGAAGATTTCTGCTTCTCTCCACCCAATCAAACAAGGAATCCTGACTGATGCTTAATCTAGTAAATATCATAAGACTTAAAACCAACATTAAAATAAATCCTATTTTCCCCCATGTAGTGATAATTGAACCGGAACAAAAGATTAATGCTTTGAAAGAAAGTAGTGGACAATCTTCGGTGACTCACCGGAAAGGACCAGCCTAGGTTACGGCCCACCTAGGAAGCTATTCTTTTCTTGGATTATTGCGGGGTTAGGATTGGGTGGGAAGCTCAGTTGAGCTATGTTTTCTCTACCTTAGTATGGCGAACCTATGTCAATTCCTAATGTTCCCATGAAGGTAGTGATCTAGCATTTCAGTGGTTGAAGTTCTGGTTGCAGTTTTTGTGTGTTTATTCTCTATCTATTCAGGGAGTATGTTGTTTATCATCCCTCTGAGGGTTTGAATTTTATCCAGGGGACTCCAACGCAGTGATAGCTACTGTTGATATGCCATGATCTTTTAACTAGTATGTTCTATCGGTTTTCTCCTTTACCTCCAAAATGATAGAACTTCCTGAGAGATCTCACATAGGTAATGCCTTACTTCTAATGAGAATACTTTTTCTTGTCAATGTGAAAACCCCAGAAATTTCCCACTTGTGGGATAACACTCCGAGTTCTGGAAAATATTCTCCTACTAGAAAACTATGCATCCGGAAACAATTCCTGCACTTCTCAAAATTAGGTTGAAGTTGACACTTAAGTATTAAGTTCAATGAGAGTATTTTTCTTTTCACCGTGAAGGCCCAAATTAGCTAGTATATCTATGTTGAAATCAAGTATAAGAGCACTTTTTACATCTTGTTATTCTGTTACAAAAGAACCCAGTGTCTTGCTTTGAGACTAATGTCATGGTCATCAAGTCTACCAGCTTCTGACACATCCTATTGTTCACCAGAGTGCTGGAACATATTCTTCTACTTGAGACTTATACCCCGGAAACTATTCCTGCACTTCACAAAATAAGGTAACGATACCCGACTTATAAATGCTTATTGTATTTTCAATGTCAAAGCAAGCATACTCAGTTTACCATCATTCCAGGAAATATTTGATTGAAGCAACGGAAGAAGCGTCACTTGCATATGAGAAAGCGGTATACTTTCTTAAACTATTTAAATTTGCTTTAGTTTGATGGATCATCTCCATATTTGCTACGTTTCCATAATCTGCTTAGACTTGTTCCTTGGACCCACACCTCATTTGGAGAATCATGGAAACTTGAACAGTCAAATATTATAGCACTTCTTTTCTGTTACCCAATACTAAATGCAATTGAAAGATGGCCTGGTGTCTGTTGTTCATCTTTCCGAAAATGCCTCATTTAAGATTGTTCATGTGCAACTGTCATTTTTCTTTTCCATGTAAATTATGTCATCGGTGGTGAAGGACCTTGATGATGAAAAAAAGTGATTTCTTAGGAATTGAAGATAACTAGGAGCTGTTTGGACATGATTTTTTTGAAATTTGAAAAAGAGAAAAGAGTTTTTGAAGTTGAAGTTGTAAACCGGTATTTGGAAGTGTTCAAGTATTTGAAAAAATATGTATGAACTACAGAACTAGTACTTCACTGGATTAGGAGCTCTTTCCTGCATATTGTCGCGTTTCTCTTGTTTGTCCTCACTGTTTTGTTTAAAAGTGGCTGAATTCTTGTGCAAAGGCCACCGCTATGGTGTTGAATGAGGATTTTATTACAGTTTTGGCTTGAAACTAGTCCTTAATCCATCAAATCTGATGTTGCGGGGCACGGCTTTTGCTCCTATAAACATCTATTCATATATTTTCTCTTCTTTTTATTTATTTATTTTAAAAAAAGAATCTGTAATGTTTATGCACAACTGTAGATTTAAAAAGAAGAAGAATTCATTGACATGAAATTGTACTGAGTCATTTTAAGTAGGATTTAGCTCTGGATAGTGCTTGGCACCATGTGACTGAACTGTACCTAACTGGGAAATATGTTAGGCTGCGCGCCTTCGAGAGTATCAAGGGGTTGATCCTCATTTTGATGAAATAGCTCGGCAGTACCATGACATTGTAAAGGTAAGTGATAAGTTCTGCCAGTTTTGTTTATTATTATAGTTCTTTACTTTTGTTTTTTCGGAGATAAAGCCTAACTTTGACATTTCCAAGCAGAAACTGGAGAGTATGCAGTGGACTATTCACCAAGTTGAAATGGACTTGAATCCTTTATCTGCTCACTCCAGCACCTAAAGCATCTCTCTCTCTCTCTCTCTCTCTCCCTCTCTCTCTCTCTCTCTCTCTCTCTATTGATGTTCTGTCTTTTCGTCGTGGATGAGTTATACAACTGCTCCCTTCGGACTTACTTTAGAAAAAAATCAAGATCATTTTGTCAGTTTCTCTGTTCCAAACAGGATAAAACTCAATGTAATAACAGTTAATGTACTTAGGGGTCGTTTGGTTCACTGTATTAATATTTAATACATGCACAAAACTCAGCGTTAATTTAGCGCAGCGTTCGGTTGGTTTTTGTAAAATTTTAATACCCGCATAAAATTAGTGAAACGTTTGGTTGCGTTTTTGTATATTCCGCATTATTAATGCGGGAATCTATATATTATTTTATGCGGGGTAGAAGGTGGTATAATAATGTGGGTATTAATAATGCAGGTATTAAAATTTAAAATGACAAAATTAACCCTCATAATAATAAGGATATTTTAAAATTTTATTTAAGGAGTAAATAAATATTTTAAATAATAATATTTTTTGTTAATTTGTAATATATCTATGATTCAAAAAATAATGCCTACGTTATAATATATGCATGGATAATACCCACATTATTAAACCCCGCGCTAACTATTACCCGCATTATTAATACCCACATTATTAATACACACATTACTAATATCCACATTATTAATACCCGCATTAATAATTAATACCCGCATTAAATAAGTGAGTAACCGAATGACCCCTTAGTGCTTTCTCTAACTTTTAGGAGGTTGTATATTTAGTAAGACATCTATTTTTATCTTTGAATATGGAGATTCGACCACTCCGGACAAATTATTGGTTAATGCGGCGTTTAAGATTCTTGCGCTCTATTTAGCTAGTAAGTATTCTTCTTCTCATCTCTTTTTCATCGCAGATCCTATCAACGAGTTCTCCATATACTGGACAACATTCATGAATCTTGAAGACACGAACATATATGAAGTGGCTGATAATCATATTTGCATATATTAATTTTTGAATATCGATGTATATGACGTTCTATATTTGCGATCTGCTTGGCTGTAAAAATACTCGTTTCTCTGCCACTGCAAAGAATCTTTCCAGCTAACTAGGATTACCGTTTTTGATGAAAGAGACTATCGTCATTGCAGTCTTTTGAACGTGCTATTTTTATATTTTTCTGGATTTTTAGTTGGGAAATCTATAAAAATAATTGCCATAATCAGTATGCATAGGATACTCCACCCTGAAATATGAACTTGTTAAAGGAGTGCACTTTAGGCATTGCCGAAGGATCAAGTGGAGCAGCATATTTCACCAACGTACAATCACGGAATAAAAGAATTTATTTGATATTAGGTAGTATTCTTTTTCTAAATCGTTGTATTTGATGTCACCTTTACTATTCTTTAGAGTCCAAGTAAAAGAACCTGTTGTATCAGAATTAAATTTGGATTATGAGACGCTATTTTGGTGGAAAAGGAAACCGACACAATTATAGGGCTTTCAAGACGGACTAGGATGGAAAAGAAAACTAACCTAATTATGGAAAAGGGTTTTCAAGGCTCAAAACTAGCTATTCGGTTTTTCTACCAAAGAGACGCACAAGTTTTACCCTTAAAAAAAGCTCTCACAAATATTTGTCTACCAAAATATTGCAAGAAGATCGGCGAACTTTGATATTGAATTCTTGATTACCAAAAGTACTTCTCATATGATCGACAATAATAAAGCCAAGGTGGAGGAAAACCATAAAAAAGACGACAATAATAAAGCCAACGTGGAGGTCGCAATTAGAACATCGATCGATCCATTCGCTGAAGCCGAGGAATTTAATGTCCGAGGTGCCCAAGGTTACGTGCATATCCGCATACAACAAAGGAATGGAAAGAAAAGCGTTACCACTATTGAGGGACTGAAATTGGAGAGTTTGAAGTTGAGTTACGAAAAGATGCTCAAAGCCCTCAAGAAAGAGTTCTGCTGCAACGGCAGTATCAGTCAGGACAAGGAGCTTGGACAACTGATACAACTTCAAGGTGATCAACGCAAGAATGTTTCCGACTTTCTTTTCAAGGCTGGAATTGAAAACAAGGATCAGATCAAGATTCACGGCTTTTAATTAGTTGTTGCTTTATTTATGCTTCTCACATTATAGGTGTTATTGTGTTTCGATTTCGTTTTTCTTTTTCGTATTCTCGTTCTTTTAGGTATTTCTGATCTTTGTGTTGCTCATGTTCTTGTCATGGGTTCTTTTATGAATTTCAATAACATGGGCTTTTATTAAGTTGGAATGTTTGGTTTAATACTTACGTTGAGTATTCAAATGTTATCCACGTACTCTCAGATCCTCTCCCATGTTTTGGTTATTATAAGTGGAAATCCTGTAATATAAGTAAATAAAAACAGAAAAAGAAAAGACTTCCGTTGATAAGTATGGAAAAAAAACATATTTATGTACTCAGCAAAAATATTTTCCTAAAACACAGATTTTTATCATACCAATTCACATCTTTGCCAGAAGAACACACGGCGCAACTCTTCAAATATGACAATGAGAAAATGAGATTTTTATCCTCTATAATAAGAAAATGAGATTTTTACACTCTATACCTATGAAATTTAAAGTATTTACAAGTCATATCCATTAAAAATTACACTACCCATAAAACTAAAAGTATTTACCCAACCTACCCATACACAAGTCTGGAGGGCCATTTATTACTTTTGTATACTTTATATCTTTGTATACTTTATGGTATACTGGGTAGTGGCTAGTAACTGTAATTATTTTAGATTTTGTGGTTATTTTTGTAATTATCTCTAAAAAAATCAATAGTCTTTCTCACTTGTCATTCGCGTGAAGATTGATTGGACAGGATCACAGGAGGAACTGACAGTTTTACCGAAACGGATCATTTTTCAATGACTATATGATCGCCTTTCGATGAGCATAGTATTATTCTCTTCTTTCATTTCTTTTAGTCTTATTTTTTCCTTTTGAATTTCTTTTTGAACATACAAAACTTCTTTTTTTGTCTCAGTTGCATTATTCATTGCCTCTACAATCCGAGTATTTTCTGATTGGATTATCTTCATATAACCTTCCTTGATTTTTCTCTTCATTTTTGCTTTTTTCACCCCACTAGGCCGTTGTGAAGATGTGGAATCACCTGCAATATCCTCATTTAAATTTAGTGAAAATGACGACAAGTTAGGAGATGATAGATAGGGGGAATCAGGGGGAGTCTCAGACTCAGATGATATATTAGCATAGCCTTGCTTTCTTGATTTTTTTCTTCCAAGATCACCATCATTAAACTTCTCGAAATTCTTCATTATAGCCTACATATGATCAAATTTAAAACCTTTTTTGAAGTTCGGATCTTGCATAAGTAAAATTTTCGCTTGTGTAAGCTGCAATATATATATATATATATATATATATATATATATATATATATATATATATATACACACACACACACATATAAGGAAAACTATAAGTAAATATATACAAATAAAGTATAAGTAACTATGAAGTAAATACTCACAATATCTTGATCAGAAGCACCACTTGAACGCAAAATTTCTATTTGACGTACACATCCATTTAATTTCCTTACTGCCTTCTCAATAGTTTGCATTCGGCTTTGCAACGATTTTTTGGTGCGACTCTCCCAAAAAACTTCCTGTGCATCATTGTATGCAACTTCGACTCGAGCCCAAAACTGCTCTCTAGATTGATTGATGCCCGTTATTGGATCTTGAGAAATATCTAAATGCATTCGGCATAATAGAATATCTTCACTTACAGAGTATCCTGCAGATCGAATGGACATTTTAGTGATTAGAGAAAAAAAAAGTTATATGTTTTAAAGAAAACTTAGAGAAAATTGTGGTTTCAGAAGGTTATGTTGGCACCTCAATATATAGAGATAAATAGACACAGTAATTTAGTAAATGAGAATAGGATAGGTTTTATCTTGATCTCAGCCGTCGAGTGGATTTCGTCCTAATCCCAACCATCCATTGGATTTCATCATTATTCCTATCTTATCTTTAGAAGAAAAAGTCTCTACACACTATTCAATATGTGGACAACTCAGCAGACACAATAATTTAGCACATGGGAATCGGATAGGTTTTATCTTGATCTCAACCGTCGAGTGGATTTCGTCCTAATCCCAACCATCCGATGGATTTCATCATTATTCCTATCTTATCTTTGAAGAAAAAGTCTCTACACACTATTCAATGTGAGGACAACTCAGCAGACACAATAATTTAGCACATGAGAATCGGATAGGTTTTATCTTGATCTCAGCCGTTGAGTGGATTTCGTCCTAATCCCAATTATTCGATGGATTTCATCATTATTCTTATCTTATCTTTAGAAAAAAATTCACTTTATAAAAAGGAACACCATTTAGGAAAATCATATTCTTCTATCCTATTCATTTCTAAACAAATTAAATATTATTTTTTTCCATCTTCTAAATATGAATTTCGATATGGGAGATTCATCTAATAATAATGATGATTCAAATTACTCCTCCTCATCATCATCCTCATCATCATTTTCAATTTCCGATAATGAAGGTGAGATGCAATTGTGCATGCAAGCAATTCAGATGAACAACTATGTGTTGCAGTGTTTGCAAGAAAATCAAAATATTGATCCTATCAGAGTTGGCTCCAATCGGGGGCATTTGGTGATCAATCGAAATCGTGAAGGTGCTGATAACAATTTATTTCTCGATTATTTTTCAGAAAATCCCATCTTTAATGAGGGACAATTTCGTCGTAGATTTCGGATGTCTCGAAATTTGTTCCTTTGAATTGCTGATGCAGTTAAAGGTCATGATATGTATTTCGAACAACGCGTTGATGCGGTGGGTAGATTTGGATTATCTACTCTACAAAAAGTCACAGCCGTGTTTAGAATGTTGGCATACGGTGTACCAGCGGATGCCACTGATGAGTATGTGAAAATTGGAGAGTCAACTGCAATTGAAAGCATGAAGAGATTTTGTCGTGCTATTGTAGAGGTTTTTGGCGAGCAGTATTTGAGATCGCCGACAGCTAATGATGTTGCAAGGCTTCTGCACATCGGTGAACAGCGTGGTTTTCCAGGAATGTTAGGTAGTCTAGACTGCATGCACTGGAGATGGAAAAAATGTCCAACTGCATGGGCTGGACAATATGCAGGCCGTAGTGGATGCCCAACAATCATTCTTGAAGCTGTAGCTGATTATGACCTTTGGATATGGCATGCATATTTTGGTATGCCCGGTACCAATAATGACATTAATGTTCTAGAGTCATCACATTTGTTTTCCGATCTTGCTGCAGGTATTGCAACTCCCGCCCATTATGTTATTCAAGGAAAAGAATATGATATGGGTTATTATTTAGCTGATGGTATATATCTAAAATGGTCTTGTGCAAACTATTCGTAACCCACGTACGCCAAAGAAGAAATATTTCGCCATGAAACAAGAATCATGTCGAAAAGATGTTGAACGTGCAGTTGGAGTTTTACAATTGTTGCAGGACCATCACGTTTTTGGAGAAAAGAAGTACTACATGATATAATGACTACATGTATCATACTGCACAACATGATAATCGAGGATGATCGTTATCTTAACGCACCTATTCAAGATGATTGGGAAGGTCCACTTCCAGAAGTTGAAATGGCAGTAGATAAAAATCACCGATTTGAACAATTTTTAGCTCGGCGCAACATAATCACGAACAGTGATGCTCATTTTGCACTTCGTAATGCATTAATAGATCATTTATGGGAGCATACTAGAAGTGAAAATTGAATAGTTATGTAGTATTTCGAATGAATTTTACCGTAATGTAATATGTATTTTATTATATTGTATCGCAATGATTTCACTTTTATTTGAATTATTCGTTAATATACTTAATCTATAATATTTGCTTACAAATTACTATAATATTTAAAATTTTGTGGTATAAAATAATTTTATATTGAATATCAATTATGTGTGATGAATATGTAAAAAAGAAAATAAAAGATAAAAATTGTTTAATGGAAATAAGAAAATAAAATTGAGATAAAGATAATAATATAATATAGAAGAGAGAGAAGAATATAAAAAGGAATATTCTTTTTTGGAGGAAAAAATGCGGGAATGGTTGGAGTAAATTTACTCCATTTTTTGGAAGAGAAAATGGGATTGAGGGTTGGAGATGTCCTTATCCATCAAGATTGTTTAACCTTTTAACTCACTACTGTCAACTCTACAAGTTCGATTTTGTAATACAATTTGTATTGGCTATTCACTAGAATCCAGTAATAAAGTTTTGAGCTCTTATTGTTACGGAGAAAAGTTTCTTTTAAACGAGAAGAAAAAGGAACAACAAGAGACTGGTTTTCAATTTGAAATGCTAAGACAATTCCAGGTTCTAGGACAATCTCATTTTGTGGAATAACTTAGTTACAACTGAGTATAGTCTATACAAAAGTGAGAAAAAGAAAAACAAAGAAAACTAGCAAGACTTTAGAAAGAAGGAATCACCAATATACAAGTTTCCGCAGGAAAACATTAAAATAAGGCTGGTCATGTACTGATTCCATGGCACAAATTTTGAAGAACTGCTGTGTTTTGCCACTACGACTAGAAGACTCGCGCAATTAGAAGAGCTTGCTTGGCTGTTTAGCTCCACTTCTCATCATTGTACAAAATTCCTCATAGTTGATTCTTCCATCCTGTAAATATGACAGAATTAGCATGTGTCACAATATGTTTGACTGCATTGAATTGAATAACAGTAACGAAACTCACATTATCTGCGTCTACTTCAGATATTATTTCCCTTATACTGGCTGCATCACCTATTCCATGCTCTTCCATAGCTGTTTCGAGTTCATCTCTTGTGATGAACCTGCATTAGTAACATAAACGAATGATTTATAAATCCACAGGTTTGATTATTAACCCTGCTGAATCCACTAGACTTGCACAATGGACTTACCCGCTGCTATCTTTATCAAAATACTGAAATGCTTTGTATAGATTTTCCTCTCTTTCTAGTCTGTGTTTATGCATGGTGGCAGTAATGAACTCAATATAATCAATAGATCCATTTCCGTCAACATCAGCCTGAAATGCTCAAGACATTAGTTATTTCATGATACCAATTAAACAACCAAGTAAAGGAAAGACACGGTTAAAATCTCTTAATGAATTCTGTCTTACAGCTTCCATCAATTGCTTAACTTCAGCCTCTGTGAGTTTTGATCCAAGTCGAGCCAATCCACTCTTCAATTCTTCATATGTGATAGTGCCGCTATTATCGGTGTCAATATTATGGAACATTGATTTGAGCCCCTGAATTTCGTCTGCTGAAAGATTCTCAGCAATTACCTGATCACAGACAGATCCATTTCAGTTATCAATGAGCTAGTATTTGGTAAAGAAGGATACTTTTAGAAATGAATTCACGAATAAGTACATTTGATATGCCAGTCAGTATTGATTCTGGAATATTTTTCGTAAAGAATTGTATTCCTGAGTAAGGTTTCCTGCTCGGTATTCTTTGCTCCCAGGGACTTTTCACTGTAAATACTTACCTGCACTGGGTGTTTACACCAAGCCAAGATATGCATTACATGTGTTGACACATATGCTTTTCCAACTTAACCAAAGTTAATAATATACATTTTAACTTCATAAAATCACTTAACTATAGTAAGTTGATGTGGCTTGGTGTAAACACCCAGTGCGGCTAAGTTTTCACCGACTTTTCACCATTGTGTCAATTTCATAGAAAAGATGAATTCACATGGCCCAAATAGGGACACTAGATAGGTCCACAGACATCAGGTAATATGCCTAAGCCAGTCTGCGCCCAACCTTCATTTATTGATTTACAACAAAACATTGTCAAGCTTCCATCAGCGTTTGCCTCAATGGTGAAAACACAACACTAGGAGTAGTAACTTGCATAATTTCTGAAATATGACCAGAGATTTATATCTAGAAAAATGCTGACAGACTAAATTCACCAACTTCTTCCAGAAAACATGGCTCACAACTGATTTGGGCTTACACTCATGTAGTAATCACGTCCTTTTGAATATGTTTTGCTTGAAAGAAAGGGCAAGAAGAGTAGAGGAATAAACTATACTTTCTTTTGTTTGATGTATGAAGAAAGGGAAGTCGTTACTCGTAAGCTTCTGCCTCTTGTTCATCTTAATAAATTATTGGGGCAAAAGGAAAGTGGGTTTCCTCAGTCTTTTTTCTTCTTTAGGCAAATAAAACAAAGAGGCAAAGTTAAAATTATGCCTATCCACTCTTTTGTATCGAATTATAGTAAAGAAATCAGAGTTGAGAAAGTCTGAGCTTACCTTCAGAGCAAGTCTCTTGAGTTTGTTCATAGCTCTGAATTGCTTCATTCTTGAGAGGACAGCACTGTCTAATGGTTTATCTGATGCTACTCCACCTTCCTTGAGCCAAGGATGCTCTATTAATCAGCCACATCAAAAGCTTGGTTAGTTACAAGACCATTTTGGCAACACATGTGTATTTGATGGTCTCAATGAGTTTGGCATTCACATATACATTTTCTAAGTTATTGTCAGTTCGAGTACTTGACTAGAATAGCAGAATTTGTCTATGTTGCAACAGGTTACGTGAAAGTATAAATGGGGATCAGATATGTAGAGGTCTTAGCAATAAAATAATGATTGAACCAAAGGTTTAAAACAAAGGAAAAGAGGGTCTTAGCAATAAAATAATGATTGAACCAAAGGTTTAAAACAAAGGAAAAGAGGGTCGTAGCGTTTGGTGAAGAAATAAAACTTGGAAACAGGTAAATCAAATAGTTTCTTGCCTTAAAACCAAAATAAAGACACAGGAAATCAAACTGTGCCGACTACTTTGAGCTGCAAACCGTAATCTGTTACCTCAAAAAACTTACAAGCAATTTATGTGTAACTTGAACTCCTTTACACACTCGCACGCACACACAGAGAGATAAGCGTAACTTGTTATCTAGTCAAAAGAGTTTCCTAAGACAGGATTTGAAATCAAATGATAGTGGAATGGGTGTTTTTATTTACTGTTATATATATATGATACATATTGTTTAGCAAAACCCAAGACAGTTCTCCTTACTGCAGTATAAGATTGTCCAGAACATTGGTTCAGCCACAAGTCGATAGCCCATTGCTTTGTTTCGCTATGTCGTTTTAAGTAATGAAGTTATGGTTTTTTCATAACACTATTCGCAAGCTAAACCTATCTGGTTATCAAAAAAGAATTAGATCAGTAAACTGTAAGGTCAAAGTCATATATAATAGATACATGCAACATCACAATGCATAGGAGCTAAAATTCACATCCTTCGATGATTCATTTAGAAACCGATAGTGGAGAACCATATTACTCAATGCTGAAAGCATTATCACTACTAAAATCAATGTATTATTCTTGAAGGATGCATACCAAGAACTTGAGCAGCAGTAATCCGTTTCTTTGGGTCTTTGGTGAGCATCTTTCGGACCAGATCCTTGGCACTGCTTGTTATAGATGGCCAAGGTTGACTTTCAAAGTCAATATCTTCCTTTAGTATGGCATCAAATATACCCTTCTCCGTTTCTGCATCATAGAATTACCAAACCAATAAATCCAGCAAGTTCTAGAGAATGCCACATACTATAAACTGATAGTTATTCAGATAATTATATAGAATGGAGCATTTGGCTTTACCGGCCCAAAAGGGAGGCACGCCACTGAGTAGTATATACAACATAACACCTGCACTCCAAACATCTATTTCCTTGCCATAACTCTTTCGTAAGACTTCAGGGGCAACATAGTAAGCACTCCCAACTATATCCTTGTACACCTTACCTGCAGGAAATTTCATTATTTGATTACAACCCAAAAAAAAGTAAGAGCACTAGAGCAGAGGTAGCATCAGTAAGCAAGAGTAGAAAAATCATGCTAACTCTGCTAGGTCGTGTAAGTTCAAACGGCTGGTACAAAGGGAAGGGGATTATCTCAATTTAGTAGCTATCGTCTTAATAGAATAGCCAATCTTGCATAATGGAAAGATTGGTTCATAATGGAAAGATTGGTACAAAGGGAACAGTATTATCTCAATTTAGTAGCTATCGTCTTAATAGAATAGGCAATCTTGTATACTGGAAAGATTGGTTCATAAATGTTCATACAGGCCTAACATATTTTGAACTTCCTAAGCAAGAGAGAGAAGAGCGTAACCAGGCTACAGAAATCTAAATAAGTTTACATGCCAATTTGAACAGAGTCGAGACGTGAATGAACACGTTCCAAATTCCCAAGCTTAGAAGATATTTAAAATATGGATATTCCTTTGTCATGCTGAAGAGCTATGAGCGATTTTTACTGTTAGCCTGATTTGGTAACAGTTATTGTGTAACAAGTGAGGTCTTTCGTGCACATCCTCTCCGAGCCTCATGGCTCAACAAGTGACTAAGGGAAGAGCACAAAAAAATGCATTAGCTTGTTAATGATGTGAGCATCTTGCTGAGTCTAATCAGATAAAGTCCTATGCTTCTAAACTTAACAATCAGGTTATTGCCTACATAGGGGCAGAGCTAGGGGGTTCAACTAAATCCCCTTAGCTGGAAACTTATACAGTGCACATTTCACAGAAACAATTTTTTTTGCATATATTTAATCTCCCTTGATATAATGGAAGATTCTAATAGAGTGGCAAAAGGTTATTAAGAATTTGCTCTCGTTACATGTTCAAATCCCGAGTGTAACATTCTAGGTATTTCGAATCACCTTATTAGAATTCCTAGCTATGCCACTAGTCATAGATACACTACTTTTTATGTGCAGATATGAAACATGAACCTGGAAAAGATGATCAAAATTACCTTTCTCAATGAACTTTGATAGTCCAAAATCAGTTGCTTTCAAAGCAGCATTTTCACTCTTATCAGACAACAGAAAGTTCTCAGGCTTAAGGTCACGATGCATCACGCCCATAAAATGACAAACATGAACAACATTAACAATAGCTCTACACATGGAAGCAGCAGCTCTTTCACTATAATGTCCTTTAGCAATAATCCTATCAAAAAGCTCACCACCACCACACAACTCCATCACTAAATACACTGAATTCTTATCCTCATAAGCACCTTTAAATTCAACAATATTAGGCTGTCCACTTAAATGTTGCATAATTTGAATCTCTCTTCTCATATCATCTTTATCAGATCTTGTAACAAGTTTCTTCTTTGCTATTGACTTACAAGCATATTGTTGACCAGTTGATATTTCTTTACATAAAAATGTAACTCCAAATTGACCTCTACCTAATTCTTTTCCTAATGTATAGTGTGCTTTAACATCCTCAAATGGCTTGCCTAAAATGGTGTCTTGTTTGAAAACTGGCTTTGGACTTGGTGATGGTCTTATAGGTAATTGAGTTTCTTGGGCTGGAGATTTTGTATAATGAATTTGAGGTTGATGGGGTTCTTGATTATACCCTCTTGATCTATGGTGGTGTCCATTTGGTTTTGATTCTGCTGTTTTAGTTTTGCTAAAACAAATACCCATTATTTAACCAGCAATGGAAAAAAGATTGGATTTTTATTTTCAACAAAGTGTTTAAGGAATCACTTATAACCAAAGTAAAAAAGGAAAGACTTTTAAGGAATAGTACAAGATTCAAGATTTTGTAAGAGTTTATAAGATGGAAGTGTCTTAATAAGATCTGTTAAAGTGAAGGAACTGGATTGAATCTTATAGGGGAAGTACAAGTAAGAATGAGAGACAAGAATCTGAAATCTTTTTGGTCAGTATAAACATGAGCTGAAACATTGAACCCTTTTTTCAAGACTGACAAAGGTACAAAATATGAGGAGAAAAGAAAGTTGTTTTTTTTTTTTTTTTTGGAAAGGAGAATATTGTTGGTGGGTTGTTAGAGCCAATAATAGCAAAACACTAGTGTTACTTGATTTGCGAACAAATTATGCTGAGATTACTTATAAATATAGTATGAGAGGACATAATTACATATCTGTTTAATATTTGGTTTATTAGGTCGGAAAAAAAAATTGAGGATCTATCGCAAACTAATTTAGTACCGGGTGTTTACACCCAACTAATAAATAAATGATATATGTACACCCAACCAATAATTAAATGACATATGTCACTTCATTTAACTATAATTATTACTAGTACTTAATCTTAGTTAACTACCAAACTTTACACATGATCTTAATTAATAGTAATAAAACATTATTTTAATAGTCATTCTAGCTATTGCCCGTCATCTTCTAAATGGCAAATGCTATGTCAATCTACAGGTTTTGTGCCACATTTCAAAGGCCATGGCCATTACGAGCTTAGAAAAAAAATCCTTCTACAGTAATTATCATCGACAACATAAGCATTATAACCTTAACCCCAAAAAAAAAAAAAAACACACACACACACACACACTTGTCCTTGTATACCCTAATTGTAACACATCAAAAGATTAACACTCATGCAAAAACCTTCACAAAATTCATTTGGCTTTGAAAAGTTAAGTTGTCACTAATCATAAAAAGATTTTCAAACTTAATTTGGAAAAAAAACATTTGTTTCATTATGTTAGTCGCTCTTACGTTGAACTTTCCAATCATGTAATAGTAGCAGCTTCAAATGTACCATTTAAATTTGCAGTTGGGAAATAAAAGAGCGAAAAATTCAAGAAGCAGCAAAAGATGCTATACGTGATGACAACCCAAGTGCGTTTTAGTTATTTCTAGTTTATGACTCTGTTAAATTTTTAAAATTTTTTTATTTAGAAAAAATATGTTTTACTTTCCTGGTTAACTTAACCTAATTGGGTATAAACACCAAGTACGGATAAGTTATTACCTATACAAGTTAGAGGTAAGATTAGCGTGAACATTACCCTTACCAGATTTATGAGAAAACAACAAATATGTTGTTTGTTGTTAGAAAAAAAATTGAGTTATACTATAAATGTGTCCCCTAAATGTGTCAGGTTTTACCCTAGGAAAAGTTGAATAAAAGCTTTAATTTTAAGTTTTACTTAACTTACAAAAAAAATGGGGAGAAAAGCTATAAGCCATTTGAATCATTTGATTTTTGTATCCCAAGATTAAGTATTTCGAATTGTATCCCAAGTGAACAATAAAAATAGAATCACGATTTATATAAATAATCGCCGTACACTTTTATCAAAACAAAATTTCATCCAAATATATAATCATATAGTTTTGCATTTTATTTCAAAATAATTAACCTCAATGTTGATGCCAAACGATAACCTTTAATATTAGCTTAATCAGTGAGGGTTTTGGTGGAGGGGGGCGGTTCATTTATAGACTAATAAACAAGTTTTGGGGTAGGTATGGCCGGAGAAGTCATTGTGGGCCTACTTCTCCACTAGGTCAATATCCACAATCAATTCATTAATCATGTTTAATTTCATTCTAAATACATGTAACTCTACAATATGCTCTATAATTCAACTAAACTTTACTATATTCTTTTCTGAAGAGTCATCATCATCTGTACACAACAAATGTAAATAATAGAGCGTAAGTACTAATCTCAAGGAATTTAAAAACTTTTGAGACCTAAACATTATCTTTAGGAAGGACAGAAGTGTAAATCCCTGCACAAAAAGTCAATGGTGCAAATCGCGGTAAATTGTGACTATCACTTAATATGTGATAGGATGAATGAGATCTATCTATATTAACTAAATATTTTTTTGGTAGAATTATGTAAATAAGAAAGTCTTTGATAGAATGTGTTTTTCTCTATACCTCTTACCTTGACTTTTAGTGAATGCAAAGACAATGAACTTACACATTCATACATTTATAAATTAATCAAGTCAATGAATTTCAATATCAGATAGGTAAAATCATCACCCTTGTTAGGGTGATGTTGCAACCCATAGAAGATAAAAAGGAAGGGATTTAGGATAAATTTGGGGGACTATCTGTATTGGTCAAAAATCGTCTGAACACGTGGCAATATGAGTTCGTTGACGTGGCGGGTTCAGCACCAAAATCGAGGACAAGTCAGACGTCGCTGAATAGAGTTTGTTGTCGAAGACAACCATTCGGTTGCGTTGATCGTAATAGTTTATCCGAAGACACAAGATGATGCCGTAGCAAATGGATAACACTTATCTGATCCCTTTATTTTCGGAAGCCGTTAGACGTGGATAATGATCTTATCAGATTGTGGGAAGACATGCAGATAATGAAGTCTTGCTAGGGTTTGACTCTTCAACCTATAAATAGAACTCTCATTCCACATTGTAAGGTTATGTTCTTCTAAACAATAACCTCCCTCATTAAGATTTTGCCCTCAGCCGCCATCACTCTCATATTACCATCACTGTTATTATTACACCACCGTTGTTCCACCATTGCTTAGCTTTGCTCTGGAGGAGGGAATCATTTCTTTCAACGGAGTATTAATCTCCGATCATAATACAATAAGCTTTATCTTATTTCATTTTATTATTATTGATTGCTTATTTCTTCTGTTCATTGTTGCTTGTTCGATTGCTCATTGATTTACTGTTCCTCGTATGCTCGTTCATTGATTGTTTAGTTCATTCACTCATCGTTATCGCTATCATCGAATCAGTAAACAAATTTTGATCGGAATCCTGCTAAACTAAAATCATTTCTAGTAATACATATACGATCTGACTATTGGCTAGCGATCGGTTATCTACCGAGTCATCTTTGAATAATCGCATCTTGCATGTTCGTTTAACTTGTTTGAGAGAGAAGTTATAAGCAATTTCTCATTCTGTCGCTATAGATCATATATCACCATCGAAATTTTATTATTACTTGAAATCGACAGAATTGACTTGCTCGTTTGTCATGTGTTCGCATCTTTATTGATTCTTCGTTTATTTTGCTATACTTGTCGTCGATTTTAAGTGGTATTTAGTTATTGAAAATCTATTTTTGCTCGAATCTGCTTATATCTCAATTACGACTAAGCTCTAGTTAAAACGATCAATCTTGCAAACGTAAGAGTATCAACTAATCGATCGAATTTCGATATAAAACGGTCGCCTAAGGCTCAACTAAATGTTGAAACCCAATTTTGTCCCTCCGTTTTTCACAATTTGACTATATTTAATTGAAATTTATAATAGTAATTTTTCAAACAAAACTGCATTAGACAACATACATTTACGTGTGTAATATTATTATTAATCTCCTATTTATATAGTATCTATTTAATTGTGATTATAATTATGTAATTGCATTCATTTAGGCTATTTTCTAAATTACGTATGCTATTTTTATGCAATTTAACGCATTATGAAATTATTTAATAATTATTTGTGGCTATTTTATATCTAACTAGTATTATTTGTGGATTTGTTTATAATTATTTACATTTATTTATAATTATTTATGTTTATTTATAATTATTTACAAATTTCTATTTTTATACTAACTATTTATATTTATAAGTATTTTAATTAAATATTAGTCATTTTGCTATCCCATTGCTATTACATTCAGTCAACGTCACAGCCTTTTGTCCACGTGTACGCCACCTAAGCTTACACCTCACTAAATACACTCCAAGTACAAGTATACACACTTTTAGCACAAAGTACTACTCTCCAAAGCACACGTACAACTCACTTATGCACGCAGTACAACCCCTCGAAGCCCCATTCTCCTTATACCTCAGATATACTACTTATACACATATATACACGTATGCCTACGTGGCACGATCCCAGCCGAGTCTGAAATCGGGTATGACAGAATGGCGACTCCGCTGGGGATTAAATGTTCTAACCATTACGATTTTTATATTGGGTTTATTATTGCTTTTATTATTTTTTTATTCAATACTAACTTTTCCTCTTTGCATGTGGGTAGCCTTTTATATTTTTGTAATTTTTCATAATGTGATATTTAGTATATTGTCGAATTATTTGTTGCATATTATTGAATTATTTATTGCACTTTGTTCATACTCCTCCACTCCTGAAAAATTGACACTTGCACACACACAAACGATTACGTGGATCTCACCATCGTTTCACTCTCAAAAAAATCCTTTAGGAGGAACGGTTAGAATCTAGTTGGCCCGTGGTACAGCCAACAATTCTAAAACGTTCCCACCTCTTGGTTGTCCGCCTGGGGGTAGGGCTGCCCATAGTACGATAAATACCGAATTACCGTACCGAACCGAAATATTTTTTACTTTGGTAACGGTATTTTGGTATTTGGTATGATATTTGGTATGAAATTTTAATTTTTTTTATTTGGTACGGTATTCGGTATCTATAAAGAAAATACCGAAATACCGAAAATACCAAAATACTTAATTACATATATTATATAATATAAATCATAATAACTTAATTAATTTAAATATGAGCTAATAAAATTCTAAATAGAATATCTAAAACTTGTGATATGATTATATATTAAATTAAAACTTATAAATATTTGTAAATAAAATAAATAAAATAGTATAAATACCATTAAATCTAATTTAATTCTTTACTAAAGAGTTGTTTTTCAAACACCATCAAAATTCAAAAGCTTGTTGTTTTGTGTGTAAAAAATATATTAGCTTATCATAAGTAGAATTAAAATTTCAATAATGAAATTTTTTGTATAAGCTTGTGTAGTAAAGTTGGTTTAATTAGATTTCGGCTAGTGTTATTTGTACGTTGGAGCTTTGCTACATGTTTTGTGGTATTTTTGTATTTTGCGCTAATGCATTGTGAAGGTTTATTGTTAATTGCCAGATGAAGTTTCGTAGTTCCTTTCGCATTTCTTCTCAACATATATATCTATTATATGTAAGTCGAAGTCGAACAAACTACGGTTACCGACTTACCATACTGAAATTACCGAAACCGAACATGAAAATACCGAACCATACCGAATTAGTTTGGTACGGCAATGGTATGACATTTTTAAAAACCGAAAACCGAAATTACCGAACCGAAATGTGAGCTACCGTACCGTACCACGGGCACCCCTACTTGGGGGAACCATGTCCTTGTCTAGATTAGCCAACTCTTAATGAAAACTCTTTTTAGGGATCATTCATCATGTTATATCTAGGACCATTTTGACTTCGGCTCATGTCTAAGTCTAGTAGTTCACCATATTTGAATGAATCGAACGGGTTTTCGACCCTAAGGGACATTTAAATATATTACGTGTGCATCTATTTAAAGTTAAATGTGTATAATGTAGACCGTTTGTTCTCAAAAGTGAGGATCATCCAACTATTTATTTTTGTTGGAGGATGTCACAAGTCGAAGATTTGGAAACTCAAAGGAAACAAATTTTAAATTGATTTTTCTACTTCTGTGTAACAAAATCAATTATTTATTTCTATAAATGGAAATCGTTATAGAAATCAATTATTTACATATGAAATTTTTTTTATTCATACAAAACCAATTATTTTATAAAATTATTTTTGGGTTATGAACAAAAATTAATTTTTTTTTTATTTTTATGAAAATCAAATCATAGACTTTAAGTTAATTTCTTCTACTTTTAATGTAGCAAGATCAATTATTATTCCTATTTATCAAAAAATATTATTCCACATTTATATAACAAAATTATTTTTCTGTTAACTTTGGGTTATAAGAACAAATGGGATGACGCACGATACACGTTCAATTTTAAATATCATACTCAAACTTAGGAAGACTTAACATCCTTGGCATGTTAAAGTCCATTAGCCAACTTCGTCCAAATGACGCCTATCATGCATCTTATAGGTGTTGGTCTTGTTAGGCCTACCTCCGATACAAGAAAGGTCCCTTGCATTATAAGGAGTGATATATTTTGTATTTGGTAATTATTACCTCGACTCTAACTTATTGTTTTCGTGTTTAAGTTTTACTCCCACTCCTGAGGTTTACTTGTGCATTCTGGCCGAACATCAGTACCGGACGAGAACCAAGGGACCAGTTACAACTTCTCCCCCTCACAAACTAGAAGAAGAGGAAAGCGAAACATCATGACTGAGTTGAATAATGCTGCCCTTAGTGACGATAACATTGGGGATAACGGGATACCCCGCAAACTTGCTTTGGTTGGGTATGATGAACATGTTGCTACTTTAGAGCAAAGAATTAAAGAACTTGAAGATTTACTGACAATGGCCAGTTTACCCGTTGGTAACTCCGCCCATTCAAGGGAGTCAGTCGATCCAAGTGGGTCAGCCCGCCCTAATGGAAAAGACCTTATACACCTAGATGATCCACCTGCTACTTACCAAACAGTGCCACCAGCCACATACCAAGCGGCACCACCAGCCACTTATCAAACAACACAACCTGCTCCCTACCAAACAGCACCACCTGCTACCTACAAAAGCGCACCAACCACCACATATCAAGCACCGCCTCCCTATCAAGCACTACCAGTTACTTATCAAGCACCACCTCCTGCATACCCTACATACCCAAACACAAGCCTACCTCACACTAACATCACGAATCCGTAACCTTGCAATCCCATGTTTACTGCTGAGACCAAACCACCCACTTCACCCGCCAAAGACCATGAAAACTATGAATGGGCGGAGGATGAAGCCAATGATGATGGGAAAAAAGAGAAAGTTCGCAAGCTAGAGGCAGCCTTTAAGAAGTTTGAGTTAGGCAAAACCACTAAAGGTTTAGCTTATGAAGATTTGTGTATCTATCCTACTTTGAAATTACCTGATGGTTACAAGATACCAAAGTTCGACTTGTTCAACGGCATTGGAGACCCTATGGTTCATTTGAGAACATATGGTGACAAGTTGATTGGAGCAGGGGAGGATGAGAAAATACGAGTAAAGCTATTTAGCTGAAACTTGACTGGAGATGCTTTAAATTGGTTTTCTAAACAGAAATCAGGCACATGGCTCGGTTGGGAAGATATGGCCGTAGACTTTGTAGAAACATTTGGGTACAATACCGAAAATGTACCAGACCGCTTCTATTTAGAAAAGTTGTAAAGGAAACCCACAGAGACATTCAGAGAATATGCTACTAGTTGGAGAGCTGAAGCTGCCTAGGTGCAACCTGCCATGAGCGAGAAAGAAATAAACATATTCATTCGCATACAAAAGGATGTATATTACGACAAGTTGTTGCATATGAAGAACCAAAAGTTTGCAGATGTAGTGTTGATGGGAGATGACGTAAAAGAAGGGTTGAAAAGTGGAAAGATTATTAGCTTAGCTGCACTACAAGCTGCTAATAAGGCTATCAAGGCTGGAAATGTGGGTCTCTCCAAAAAGAAGAAGGATGAAGTCTCTTTTGCTGCAACCATTCAAGACCCCGCTCCCAACCACTATTATCAAATACCACCACCATTCCATCCCTACCCTTATACATCATCTGAATAATCCGTTTACAACACTCAACCCACTCGACCTATATTCCACACTCCAGCACCAAGCCGTCCATCATACCAACAAAATACTCAAAACAACTACCGAAATACATCACCATACTCTCCTAGGCCTCGCCCTAAGGCAAACCAAAGACCCAAAAGAAACTACACCGCATTAACTGAATCCCGCACCCAATTGTTCGAGAGGTTGAGAGCTGCTGGGCTTATTGTCCCAATCCCTCAAAAGGTGCCAGACAATCCTTCGCCACACTTTGATTACAACAAAAGATGTGTATACCACTCAGGTGGACCGGGGCATGAGACAGAGATATATTTTGCATTGAAAGATAAGATTCAAGACCTAATAGATGAAAAGGTTAATCATTTGAAGACACCAAATATGCACAATTATCCACTACCCAATCATGGAGATGAGAAGGTGAATATGATTTACATTGGTGAAGATTACAATCTGGAAGGTACAATCATAAAGGCAAAAATGGTGTTCAATGAATACAAGCTTGGCATGGGGTACATCCTGATTTGCAAAGGAGAAAGCACTACAAAGGATACAAGAGATTATCATTCACTGGAGAAAATTATTCCAACTCTGAAACAAGCATCCATCCTCTCAAGCTACATGAAGAATCTCGAGGGAGGAGGAATTGCAAAAGGAGTTCATGATGTAGCTATACATAGAAAAATATGATGCAGTCACCGAAAAGCATACTGAGGCCCTGAATATCCTGGAAGCTGAAACTGGAGTTATGCCGAACAACTGAACCTACAGCACATTTCGAAGATGCCGAGAACCTTAGTAGAGCTTGGGCAATAGTTGTTTTCTTAAATAAAATACGACTCCGAGTCGTTAGCTTTTTCTTTCTTTGTTTTTCAACTTTATTTCATCGTCGTTTCCTTTCGAAGACTATTTCTCAAGTCAAATAATAAAAGCTTTCCTGTTTTTCATTTTTTGAGTATGCACCATTAACTTTTTGCAAAATCATTTTAATTCCATTGAATCTATGACTGCGATGTGAGAAAGCGATCCAAAACGACGAGCACAAACCAGGCTATGGTGATTTTGACAAAAGGCATTTGAGGAAATCTTATAGCAGAAAACTTAGGCAAGAGCATATTGAGGAAGATGACTTACAATTCAAGGCAAAATAGTAGAAATACATATAAGGAGCATAATTAGACAATCCCAGACGGACCAAAAGCATACTCGAGCAAGTGACGCTCGTGGATAGCAAAGAATGAGAACAACAAGCAATAGAATGACAAAGGCGTTTACCAAGAAAGTTAGGGCAAGACAGTTGATTCTAGAATAGAATTCTCTAAATCGAGTCAAAACTCGGATAGAATCAAGAGATACTACAAATCAAGCAACATTGATCTTTACTAGATTCGAACTACGTAGCGACCTGATTCCCAAAAGGGGATACGTAGGTAGCCTACTCAAGGAACGGTCACATCATAAGAGAATTTTATTAGACACTAGGGCAGAATTTTTTGAGTTTCCCTCAAAAAATTAAAAGAGTACATTATACCACATTGGGGCGGAATTTTTGAGGGACCTCAAAAAATTCAAGAAAAATACAAGCAGCACACTGGGGCAGAAATTTTGAGCTTCCCTCAAAATTTCAAGATGAAAGATCTTTGAACAACAAATGGATATAGAGGAGATTATATCCAAACAACACGTCGCAGTCTATGATTCAATGGAATAAATTCACATTACTCTTTAAACATTATTTTTCTCAAAACACATGCATATTCCCTTTTGTTCTCCTATTTGCCCACAGCTCGACTAAGGTTTGACGCTCGAAAAGAGAGATATTACAAGGAGAAAATTATGCAAGATGCGGCAACAAAGTAAATTACAGCGAATGCGCAAGTGAACCTCCTCCCCCAAAATACTTACAAATTTTCTTTGATCGCAGGTTTACACAGGTACTGAGTATACCTAACAACTCTTGCAAAGCAAAATTTATCAAAATATCAAGTATAGAATCTGCATCGGCGGATATATAGGGTCCACGTCTGTGGACACGACATCAATTTGAAGAGCATAGAATCTGCGTCAGCGGATATGTAAGGTCCGCGTCTGTGGACACGACATCAATTTAAGAAGCATAGAATCCATGTCGGTGGGTATATAGGGTCCGCGTCTTTGGACATGACATCATTTGACAAGCATAGGATCCATGTCGTGGATATATAGGGTCTGCATCTGTGGACATGATATCAATTTGAGGAGCATAGAATCCATGTCGGTGGATATATAGGGTCTGCGTCTGTGTACATGACATCTCTTGTAGAAGCATAGAATCCATGTCGGTGGATATATAGGGTCCGTGTCTGTGGACATGACATCATTTGACAGAAGCATAGAATCCATGTTGGTGGATATATAGGGTCCGCGTCTGTGGACATGACATCAATTTGAGAAGCAACAGAAGCATAGAATCCATGTCGGTGGATATATAGGGTCCGTGTCTGTAGACATGACATCAATTTGAGAGCAACAGAAGCATAAAATATGCGTTGGTGGATATATAGGGTCCGCGTTTGTGGACAAGACATCTTTTGGGAGAAGCATAGAATTCGCGTAGGTGGATATATAGGGTCCGCGTTTGTGGACGTGACATCTTTTAGAGAAGCATAGAATCCGCGTCGGTTGATATATAAGGTCCGCATCTGTGGACATGGCATATTTTGGAAAAGCATAGAATCTACGTTGGTGGATATATAGGGTCTACGTCTGTGGACACGACATCAATTGGAGAAGCATTGAATCCATGTCAATAGATGTATAGGGTCCGGTGGACATGACTTCAATTTGAGAGGTATAGAATCCATGTTGGTGGATATATAGGGTCCGAGTCTGTGGACACGGCATCATTTGACAAGCAAAAAATCCGCGTCGGAGGATATATAGGGTTCGCGTTTGTGAACATGACAACAGGGTAGGGTCCACGATTGTGGGAATAATTTAACAGTTTGAAAGCAAAACAAGATTCGTGTTTGTGAACATGACAATAATGAAAAAAACATAGAATCCATGTCGATGGATGTATAAGATCTGCATTTGTGGACAATTCAGCAATTGAAGGTATAAGGTCCGCGTTTGTGGACATAGTTCGGCAATTTGAAGCAGAGTAAGGTCCGCGTTTGTGGGCATAGTTCGGCAATTTGAAGTAGAGTAAGGTCCGCGTTTGTGGACATAGTTCAGTAATTTGGAGCAGTAAGGTCCGCGTTTGTGGACAAACCGACTATTGATCAAGCATAGAATCTGCGATTGTTGATGATTTAGGGTCCGCGTTTGTGGGCGTAGTATTGAAGAGACTTATGATTCATGTTTATGGATGATGAAAATGAAAAGCTTATTGTTCGTATTATGCGGACAAGACAACGTTGAGCAAGCAATAAAGATACTCGCCAAAATAAGGGACAACTCGAGTATGTTATTAGTGAGAATACGAACAAACTGGAAAGCAAGGTAATCAGAATTTAGGTTTTGATACATATAAAACAAGAAGACAATACCTCCGGAGAGGAAATATCTTTGAATACGAGTAGTGCTGCAGCTCACATGACAGAGACGCAGATATTTTCGGCATGACAATCGGAATGAGAATGCAAAAGACAAGTGGCAGAGAGAGGTTTTCGGGAAAGCTTTGAGGAGAGGTCGCACCCTTCCCATTTCTCATCATAAAATTCCTATTCCTACTCCTAAAATCGTGCCTAAAGCCTTTACTCGTGCGTCATAAACCCTTCACACAGGCTATATGCAATTTCGCTTGTCGTGAAAAAATTGGCTATTTCGTCAACTATCTTTGCCCGAAGACTCTTTCATCATCCCCGGGCAAAGAGGGGGCAGCTGTTGACACCCAATTTTGTCCATCCATTTTTCACAATTTGGCTATATTTAATTGAAATTTTTTATAGTAATTTTCCAAATAAAACTGCAGTAGACAACATACATTTACGTGTGTAATATTATTATTAATCCCCTATTTATATTGTATCTATTTAATTATGATTATAATTACGTAATTGCATTCATTTAGGCTATTTTCTAAATTACGTATGCTATTTTATGCAATTTAACGCATTATGACATTATTTAATAATTATTTGTGGCTATTTATATCTAACTGGTATTATTTGTGGATTTGTTTATAGTTATTTACATTTATTTATAATTATTTATGTTTATTTATAATTATTTACAAAATTTCTATTTTTATACTAACTATTTATATTTATAAGTATTTTAATTAAATATAAGTCATTTTGCTATCCCATTTCTATTATATTCAGTCCACGTCATTGCCTTTTGTCCACGTGTACGCCACCTAAGCTTACACCTCACTAAATACACTCCTAGTACAAGTATTCACACTTTTAGCACAAAGTACTACTCTCCAAAGCACGCGTACAACTCACTTCTGCACGCAGTACAACCCTCAAAGCCTCCATTCTCCTTATACCTCAGATATACTACTTATACACATATATACATGTATGCCTACGTGGCACGATCCCAGCCGAGTCCAAAATCGGGTATGACATTAAATACAAATTTAATTGTACTACCTGAAGTCGAATTTTAGGATACACAGTTTGGCGCCCACCATGGGGCCTAGGCAATAGATTTATTCCGAAATTTGTCGTTGATTCTACTTACGTTCGTTGTTTTTATGTGCAATGGCAGACAATCAGAGCAATAACACTCACAACGCCAATCTCGCTGTCAGTGATGGCCCTCTTCAGCCCAATCCCGCGGACGGAGCCTAGAATCCAGGCATCGAAGGGGTCGATGAATCATCCTACCATGAATAGGATCCACCCTTGAACGCCCCTACAAGTGGTTCTCAGTCAAATGTCAATCGAGAACGCCGACCCGGCAAGGAACCCGCGGTCGAAGTAACATCAATCGATACAAACACTTTGTTGCAAGAATTTTTGACTAAGCAAACCGAGCAGATAGAGAGAGTGAGTGGATTTTTTGCAGCTTCTGTCCGGCTCTACAAGTCATAGAGCACCTGCCTCCCCAGCAACACCCCCCCGCAGGCAATCCGATCTCTGTTCCTTAGGGTGTCGCATCCTATTTTTACCGAAACGGTTAAAGTTTGAAATAGGGCTCGACTTATTGGGTAACTCTCGGGTAAAGAGTTGGAGTCGCCACCTAACATATTTTTTAACTAGGCGTATTAAGGCACCTATTTTGTTTCTAGCTAATTTTATAATTAACTCCGAAACTTAATCTACGAACCAGATTTTCTAGGTAAGAGGTTCAAGTTAACTTGAGAGGAAGGGGTTAGTCACCTCTCAAACTCCACCACATGTGGTTACCGGCCGAACTTTATAATTGGGATTCAAAATAAGTAACTAAACAAATGGACTAGACAAATAATTAAACGACTATTATGATATGCATATAATAATTAAGATTAGATAAAAAGCTCCAATCCACTAATAGGCTTCATCCTTAAAGAATTTCACCTTGCAAAAACAAATGAAGTCAAGTTAGTAAATAATAATAAGGTAATAATAAATAATAATAATAATAATAAGAACCAATAATAACTAATAATAACAATTAAAGGCTTTTCTATAAATGGTTGTTTTCCAAAATGGATTGTCGTCTATCAACCAATTTTACCTCGTAAAAATATCAAGAAAATGAGTTAGTAAAATAACAATAAGAAATATAATAATAATAATAATAATAATAATAATAATAATAACAATAATAATAACAATAGTTTAAAATAAAGGGGACATAGTTTTTTTTTATAAAAGTGTATGCTCAGAATATGTCATGATCAAGCGGAGGTTAGGGATGTCGGTACGGCTGCAAACACGGAACTGGTCGTTTTGCCGTGCCAAGTACCTTTAATCCCACCGCTCCACTATCGCTTACTTTGTAAAGTGATATGCATTGTCATCGCCTATTTATTTTTAGGGACTCAGGGAGTGTGACGGGACTAATTTTAGGCCTCCAAACATCATTGGCCTAAGTGTAGTGTCATGTTCAAATCAGTCCAAATAAGCCTCAAATTCAAATTAATTACTATTGAATTATTTTCACTGGATGCAAGTGTAATGTCATCCAGAGATTGGTGCCATGCTCGCAAATGTTAAGCAAAATTGATCAGTAAAGTGCATAATGCAAAACCAACAGTAAAAACATAGTCAAAGCCAAACATATGCACAAAGACCAGTCAAACAAAGAACATTGCTGGTCAAAATTAGAAACCAAGTCAGATTTTGGTGAGCGACACGAACAACAAGGCGGAGGGGAGAAGGAGGAGCGACCACCGATGGGGGCGTTGCTGCAACCCCAGCACCTCCTTTCAACTTCAATTACCCATCTGCCCTAAACGAGGGATCCTTTGAATAAAATCTGCAATAAACGAGATAGAGGCAAACAACAAGAAACAGTAGACAATAAAAACACAATAGATGAGTCAAAAGAACAGTAGCAGTCAAGAATATGCGGGGGAGCGACAATTAACCGTTTCTCCGGTGAGAGAATAGTAGCGTCGCTGCTACCCCAAGTCCCATTTCTCTTCCGCTGTGGGTCCCCTGTCTCCGATCTCCTTCCCTCTTTCCCGATCTGCGACTTCCTCATTCCCTTATTTTGAATGATGTGTGTGTTTATGTTTCTGGGTTTGTGTGTGTGGTTGTTTCTGGATCTGTTGATAATGGGAATTGGGTGTTTGATATATGTTGGAGGAGTGTAACGGATGGTGATGCCGTGTGTGTACTGTTTTGTATTGTTGGTGATGTTGAGGGGAAAGAGGGAGTATGTCTGGTATTGTGGGATTTCAAAGGAGTGTGTGTGTGTTTGTTATCAGGTGTAAGAGACGGAGTACGTATGCTTTAGGATCTGTGTGGTGTGGTAGAAAAGGGAAAGGACGAGGAGAATGTACTACACTTTATATTTGTTTTTTGTGTGTAAGTTGATGTAAGTGAGGATGATAGTAAGTGATGATGACAAGTGTAAGTGATTGTGTGTATTTTTGTAAGTGATGATGAATATGAGTGAGTGTGTAAAGAAGATGATTTATGCGAGTAAGTGAAAAGATGAAAGTGAGGAGAAGTACTGATGTTTGTGAGTAGATGTAAGAGCTGGTTTTGTGTAAGTGAGAGGTGATTGGGGGATTTTGAATGGGAGTGAAGCAAGGGAGAGATTGGATAAGATTCTCCATTTGAATTCTTCTCCAAAATGGGGAAGGACTAGTTTAGGAAAGAATATTTGATTAGATCTGGACAATATCTTCTCTCAATATTTAAATAACAAAGATGAATTTAGACCTTATTTTATCTAGATTCAAGTAGGAATAGGAATCTTGAAATTAGGAAGAAAAGGATTTAATGTAAGAAAAATGTATTTGGTTAAGCATTATGTCTAAGTTCGAACGAAATTTGAAGGAATCGAAATAAAGTGAAAAATATATAAAAATGGTATGGCGCAAAACGAATGAATCTAGACGAACACTTGTCTAGATTCAAGACGAAGGAGGGTTTGAAAATAAATGAAAAATATATATTTTTGAATCCAAAAATAATTACAAGAATATTCAAGAGAATTCGGACTAAATTATTGGAAGAAAATAGCAATTGATTTCTAACGGAATTGATGTACCTAGACAGACAGTTGTTCAGGTACGTAGGAGAGATTTCAAGAAGGAGGACTTGCACATATTTAAATTCAAAAGGAACTCAAATATGACAAATCAGGGAGTCAAAATGAAATGATTATTTGCTCGGCTAATATTTTACTTAAAGGTGCTGAGTAAAATGAAATATATATATATATATATATATATATATATATATATATATATATATAGATAAATGGGATGATAAATAATGAAATGCACATATAACGAGAAATTGGAATGCAAATTAAATTAATTAAGTATAAATAGCTACAAATAATTACTAAATACTATAAATGCACTAAAATTGCACAAATAGCCACATTTAAGTATTAAATATATAAGTAGGGGATAACACCCGTAAATGCATACTTTCTAATGCACATTTTGCATAAATAGCCAAACTGCACCTTGAAGTTGATTTATAGCCGATTTTATAAAAAGAAGGGACAAAATTGTGTGTCAACAGCTGCCCCTCTTTGGCCGGAGACGATGAAAGAGTCTTCAGGCAAAGATAGTTGACGGAGTAGCCAATTTTGTTGCGATTGGCAGGCGAAATGGTAGAAAGGGAAAATGAGAGTTTTGGGGTGTTTCAGCCAAACCTCGGTCTTTAAGTTTCCTACATATCTCGGGGTTCATGAAAATCAGGCCGTGTGTAGTTCTAGAATGGAATTTTGCATGTGTGAGAGATTTATGACACGATTTTAAATATAAAGACTAAACTTATCCAAGTATGTGAAGTTTAGACTCGTGTATGTTTTGCCTTTAGACGAGATAAATGGAGAATGAAGCAAAGGTACTATCGAAGATGAGATAACATCAGTAGATCGAGCGCGGGAAAAGAGTCTTATAATCATCCTAGTTATGAAAATGTGGCGCGCTACACACCCATAAAGAGTAGTTTGTACGTACATAGATTCCATTTCATCTCGATAAATGAGCAATCTCGCCTTCAATATTGCTTTGGCTAAGTTGAAAAATATTTACGAAGCGAGTTTTAGAAATGCGCATGATTCAGATAGATGGGCACGATTAAGCACGAAAATATGCGTGATCGACGCAGATAGGCCTAAATAGATAGAGTAAGCATTTATTGGAAGGAAGTACAAAAAGACATCCTAATCTGTAATGAAAGATTGGCGGATTGCTTGTGAGAGTATGAGATGATCGGCTTTGGGCTTGTCGGAATTCGGCAAAATAGGTAGTTTGCCGGTACAACAAGTGAGGTGGCATCGATAAATCGAGTGTGGGAAAAGAGGCTTGTAATCATCCTACTTATGAAGATGTGGTGGACGACACACCCATAAAGAGGAGTTTACATGGGCATATTTTCCACTATTACTCGATAAATGAGTCATCTTGGCTTCAACATTGTCTTTAATGAGCTGAGGAACTTTGAGAAGTAAAGCACGATAAATATGCACGATTCAAACAGATAGGCACGAATAGGAAGGAATATGAGCTGGTACCCAATCGGTGAGGGAAGGTTAGGTAGATCACTAGTGCGAGTACGGAACTGTGGTTTTGGGCGCTTTGGAGCTTGGCAAAATAGGTAGCTTGCGGGTGTAGCAAAAGCATTGTCTGTAGGATTAGGCCTTTTCAATTGGGTTTTGGGATGATGCTTTGTATGTATTGTGGTTGCACAATTGGTAGTGATTTTGGGAGCAGGTGTGGGAGTAGGGCGCATGGGTTTGTTGAGAGATCGGAGAGTTCCTATAGCGAAATCAAGACAAATGGAAATTGAGATAAAAATAAAGATAAAGTAAACTTCCCTGTTGAGTTGAGCTCTGCTTTGTCTGGTCCGCTTTCAGGTGCTCAGTGCTAGGGAGTGTGTGCCTCTCCTGTAGGGGATATCCATTTGTTAAGTGCTCCTCGTCAGGAGGTAGTTTCTTTGTCGTGCTGAATCGTTGTTGGATCATCTTGCCAGTGTGATGCCGGATTGTATGTCTATTGCTCTTCGTCCTTTAAATGTGTGCCTGTCACATCGGGCTACATACTCTTTTTGTATTGAGCTGTGTATCTCTTCATGCAGGGTTGCCTATCATTCTTTCATCTTGGTTGTGCACCCTTTGTTATGCTATCCTTTCGCCGGGCTGTCTACCCTTTGTCATGCTGTCCTTTCAACGGGTTGTCTACCTCCCAGGTTGTCTTCCTGTTACAATATCAAAATTTGTATCGGGTTGTGTACCCTCCTTCGATTCATCGGACTGTGTACCCTCAGCAAATTGAAATGACAAATCGATATCGGGCTGTGTACCCTCAATCGATGCTTTGGGCTGTGTACCCTCAGCAAATTTAAATACAAATCAATATCGGGTTATGTACCCTCAATCGACGCTTAGGGCTGTGTACCCTAAGCAAATTTAAATGACAAATCGATATCGGGCTGTGTACCTTCAATTGACGCTTGGGGCGGTGTACCCTCAGCAAATTTAAATGAGAAATCGATATCGGGCTGTGTACCCTCAATCGACGCTTCGGGCTATGTACCCTCAGCAAATTTAAATGCAAATCGATATCGGGTTGTGTACCCTCAATCGACGCTTCGGGCTGTGTACCCTCAGCAAATTTAAATGCAAATCGATATCGGGCTGTGTACCCTCACAGCAAATTTAAATGCAAATCGATATCGGGCTGTGTACCCTCAATCGATGCTTTGGGTTGTGTACTCTCAGCGAATTTAAATGCAAATCGATATCGGGCTGTGAACCCTCAATCGATGCTTCGGGTTGTGTACCCTCAGTAAATTTAAAATTTCATAATCGACATCGGGCTGCGTACCCTCAGTCGATGCATTGAAAGCAAATTAAAGTGTAACAGGTAGGATGCTATTGGTATGTCATGCGATGTGCTAAGGAGGCTATCATGTTGCTGTTGTAAGGACTTTTCTTGAAATTTTTTAAGGGACCTCAAAAATTTCTGCCCCAGTGTCAAGTTTGCGTCTTTTGGAATTTTTGAGGGGATCCTCAAAAATTCTGCCCCAGTTTATTGTTTATGACAGATCACTGAGAAAAGATGGTTGTATTGCACCAATCACCAAATATATTGGCTAGAAGTCTGCATTCGTCTTTTAGTGTGACAATTGGATGCATTGATGACTATGAGTATCCGGATATTTTGCATACTCAGACTGGGGTTTGATATTTGGATTTTGCCGGATTTTGAAGGTTGTCAAAAATGGTATTTGTTTTTGGTTATGACGGGATGCCTTTCATATTTCGTGCTTTTCTTTTTGACAGTCATGGAGCTAACCTTGATGGATTAGCCTTTGTTGAAAGTGTGTTTGTGATTTGGGGGTTAGAGCTTCCATTTGTTGGTTTTTGTTGTATCGTTGTCTTGCTTTGGACAATCAGACTCTGAATTATGTGTTTCAGTGCTGGATGTCTTGCGGTGTCATGGTATGGAATGTTTGAGTGATGAGTGTAGGTCTTGTTGGATTGTATTTTTAGGAATGGGTATCTAAAGAGTAGTTTGTCTGTTGGTTGCAATGTCATTTGATTGGGCTAAAGGAAAAAGGCATAAGGTTTTATCTTTTTGGTATGTCTTTGATTGTGTTGAGCCTGATAAGGTTGTAGTTGGAAGTCTTGACGGATAAGGATTGTTTATTGTGTAAGCTGGGTGCAGTTTGAGGTTGTGAGCTCGATCATATAGTGATCAGATTTCTTCATTGTGACTCTCGTGTGAGTATAATGCAGGTTGTACGGTATTGGGATTGTCTGAATACTCTTGGTGTCATATGCTGATGGATGAAAGGATTTTGTTGCAGGAGAAAATTGTTTTCAGCTCGGCTTGCTATTTCTGCTTTTTCGAATGCAGATTTTTGACCGATTTCAGTGTTCAAGCGCACGACAACCTTAACAAAATGGTGAAATGCACAAAATAGTGTGGGCATATTAGCAAAGATTAGACGCAAAATTACACTTAAGCATGAGAGAATGCCTAGACCACAGATGGCGGATTAACGCTTGAATTTGGAGGTTGTGATAGATCGTATAGATATCACGAGAGATTGCCTAAGTTCTTTATGTAGCATTCAAGGCACGGATTTTGGCCAAACGACCGACGCTTGTTCAAATGGGAGATGAGGAGTTGAATATCAATGAAAGGTGGTAAAGACGCTGTGTTAAGGAATAGATTGTGTTGTGTGACAGAAAGGGTTGTTGGCTTTTATCGAATACCAGGACCTTGAGTGCATTTGTCATTATTTCTTGCAAATTTGCTTGTCATGAAGCCTATGTGTCTTCGAAGAGATACTTATCGTCTTTCATACTTGTCAACCAGTTGTTGCAATATAGTCCTTGCACCAACTTTCTATGTTGGGTAATATCTAATTGCTGAGCCGTTGAATTTAATGTAGGTTGGCTATGTATCATGTGTATTCTTAGATTGTTGCGTCTTGTCGTGGCTGTTGTCATGAGAGTTTACAAAACCTTGTAAGTGTCTCAAATTACTTCCTTGTCTTGCTTTATATTTGCTAGTGGATAGAGACATGCTTCCAAAATACTCGAGGGGTCTCTAGGTTTGTCATATAACGATGGTTTTGCATTGTATCTTTGCCTCTCCTTTTCGAGTTGAATTGGTTTGCTTGTTTTTGCGCACGAGTATTTGCTACACCTCTATCTTCCCAATATTATCTTTCACTGGCCCTTTGAATGCTAGGAGCAAGTTGAAAAGTTCTTTGAATCACAGTCATGTATTACAAGTCGTGTGACTGTGTAGACTAGAGCAACAAGGGCGATCCTTCGATGTTGGTGTCAAAAGGTCTTAAGGTGAGTCATGTGCCTTTGAGTTTGACCAATATTTCTCTTGCTTTGTCAATTTTCTCTCCATGTTCATAGTGCTTGCTGGAACAATTGAGGTACTTGGGATAATAAGCCAGGCAGTTTCCAGTCTCTTGAACAATTGAGTGTGGGCTTCGGCTGGTGGAGTTTAGTTTCTTTTCGGTGTTTGTTTTGCATCAGGGCGAGGCTTAGGAGGGATATAGTGATACATTTTGGTAGTTGGCTTGAGTGTTTTGCTGGTATGGTGAACGATTTGGTATTGGGATGTGGAGTATAGGTCGAGGGGGTTGATTGTTGCAAATGGGATATTCAGGTGGTATATGAGGGTAGGGATAAAACGGCTGCGGCAAAAGAGACTTCATCTTTCTTCTTGAAAATGCTCACATTTCCAGACCGGCAAGCCTTATTGTTAGTTTGTAGAGAGAGGAGAGAGCTGGTGGGAATTGTTGTGAAAAACTCCCTTATTTCGAAAAATCCCTGACAAGTGCACTCACTTAACCTTGTCTTTTGCCTTGGTATTCAACTCGAGCCAAGCTTTTGGGTAATAGACTTTTGAGTTTGGTAGTGAGTTAGAGACAGTTTGGACATGCGAAAGATTTTAGATATCAGGATTTGGGCATAGAGTAGGGAGAGGAGGTGCCTCGGTAGGCGATTGGATTTGGAGAAAGGATTCCTTTAGAGACCTAGAGAAACAAACAAGTTCATGCAATGCACACATATCAAATAAGAAATGCATCCTATAATATGAAGGACTGTTTTACGCACGATGATTTTGAAAAATGTTTTGTGCCACATGCATCATTTCGTTTGCTAACAAAATACGGAGTCTAGAAGATACTATCGCATTGATTGGACTTTTGTTACATTGGCTGATATTGAAACAATACAAAAGGTGGAAAACATTGCTAGGAGATTAGATCATGGCCAGGCGAACATCTTTCAAGCTGATCCTTCCTTAGAAGATTCTTCTTGTCCTTCTTCAGACGAGTCTTCTCGGACAAGCTTGCCTCTGATGAATATCCTTGGAAGATGATGTTGTCCGCTTCAGTCAAGAGCCGGGATATGTCAAATGTGAAGTTCTTCAACATTTCCCAAGACTTTCTTCCTTTCTCTTCTATTCCCTTATTTGCCTAAAAGTTCATCCCCTCGCTAGCCCATATGCTGATAGACTCTATGCGTTTTTTCAGGAGCTCTGCCTTGCTGCGCCATTTGCCTTTTTCTTCGTTCTTTGCTTCGACCAAACTTTGCTTCTTTGCTATTTTCCCTCATGCCCTTGCCAGTTGTTTTCGTAACCTTTTGTACTCAGATTCCTACTCATCATCATTTCCTTTCCTTTTTGCTGTTGCGCTCGGTTGAATTGCCCTTGTTATGCCTTTCCTAAGCCAGTCTGGATAGTCTTCATCATAGCCGGCGTCAAACCTGTCTCGTCTAATAGTCTCGATTCCCATTCGTTGCCTTTCTTTCCAAAGTTCTAATATTTTGTCTTTGAACGGTATCTCTTCTCCGAGAATATTTGCTTTGAAACTTCGGATATCTGCAATTTGGGGTACAGTCTGCTTTCTCCCTGCTTGCCTAAGTGTCGTTAAAGGAGTGTATGGGTAAACTCCTTTAAAGCCCACTAAGATGAGGAATGAGTCTCTTTCGGACCGTATGATTACTGTTGTGTTGGGAAAGTAATCAAACATCCATTGTATGTTTTCAGGTGTCAGTTGACAGAACCTATAGTGCCAACCATTGGTAGTTGTTGGTTGGTCCTTTTTCTTGATAGCGTTGTCCATGCGGGTGGTATGGGTCAAGATGTAGTTCTCTCATGGTATGGAATGGAAAGCTTGGTCTGTCCTAGCCATCCTTTGCAAATGCTCCATCAGCCAAATTTGTAAAAGAAAATTGCAACCTTCAAAGAAACCAACGCCCTTCTTGCATCTTTCTAAAGCTCGGTACATCTCTACAATAATCATCGGTACCAAAGTGTATTTCTTATTAATGTCTTTGAGTAAGGCATCATCAATTGAGACCATGCAAACATCAACTTGTCCTTTGTATTGTGGAAAGACGTCAGTCCCTAAAAAGCTGGTGACAAAAGCAAGTACCCTTCGCTCTTTCCAATATGCCTGGTCAATGTTGAAATAGCCTTCAGATTCTTGAAATGCTTCTCCATACCCAAATTTGATGTAGAGGGAAGTTAGAGAAATTCCCGATTGCCGTATACTGTCTGTGCATAATTCGGGCTTAAACCCTACCATTTTGAAGAACTCCTCGGCTGTAGTGTCCTTAGGCGTCAAGACTTCTTCACTTTCAAATAGCAATTGAGTTAACCCGCCTATTTCCTCCAATAGTGTTGTCAACTCTACACTCCTAAAGTGCAAAACTACTAGGTCTGTATCCCAATAATGTACTGCTACTTCTATCATCCTTTCCACTGCAGTGTGCTCCATTAATGAAATCATATTCCCCAACACTATTTTGACTTTGTCTTTTTGATCTATGCTTAGGTTTTTCCACCAATCTCTGAGCAACTGAGGGATTTCATCAACCATGTCAAATGTTCTAGTGGCCATGATCTTTTGGAAAAGGTGAAAGATGATACGAAAAAGGGAGAAGGAAAATGCCTAAGATTCGGTTTATTGTGAGCAAAATGATCAACGTGTGGCACAAGCTTTTGAAAACAATGCAACAAAGAATATGAAGAAATGTGTCGTTGTGGGTTGAGAACCCTTTGGACACTTTAGACGGGAGTTGCTAATGGACCTCTGACATGCCAAGGATGTCAAGTCCTTATATAATGATTAAAGGATAGACGTGCGTTATGTGTCATCCCATCTATTGAGCAGTCATTTCTGCTTCGAAACGGGCTTTTAATGGCTCTTCGATTACCATTTGAGCCTTCGAATAGTATTGAATATAGAATGATTCCAATCCTTTAAGATTAAACAGTCATTTCTGATTCAATTTGGGCTTTTAACGCTTCTTAGGTTACCTTCGTGCCTTTCAATGACATTGAATACAGAATAATTTCGACTGTATGTGAACAAACAGTCATTTCCGATTCAATTTGGGATTTTGACGCCTCTTAGGTTACCTTTGTGCCTTTAAATGGCATTGAATATAAAATAATTTCGACTGTATGTGAACAAACAGTCATTCTGATTCAATTTGGGCTTTTGACGCCTCTCAGGTAACCTTTGTGCCTTTGAATGATATTGAATACAAAATAATTTTGACTGTCTATAAACAATCATTTCTGATTCAATTTGGGCTTTTAACGCCAATTGGGTAACTTTTGTGCCTTTGAATAGCACTAAATTCAGAACAATGCCAATAAACGGTCCACATTTTGCACGTTCGATCTTTTAAGCAAATGCAAATCAATCATGTTCAACGCTTTTTGGGATTGAAAACCCGTTCAGATTGTTTGAACTAGTTGGCCTATTGGACTTGAGAACAAGTCGACTAATGATATGTCATGATGCATGATTCCTAGCGCCGTTACTAAGGAATGGAGTTAGCTAGACCAGGTTTTATTATCCTCTCAAGCGGACAACTTGGGAGCGGGAACGTCTCAGACCAAATAGATTCCAAGTTGTTCCCCCCAAAGGAATTTTTTGTGAGGAAAAAGATGGTCGTATCCACCGTGTTTTCAACGCACGATTTAGAAAGTTGCCAGGAACGGCGGAAGATATGCATAATATGCACAAGCTTGAAAATGTATAAATTTTGAAAGAAATGTACATGTTCCCTAAAAATACTTAAGTGTTGTAAATATGCACACATAGAAATATTTCACAAAAAAAGATAACAAAACAAACACACATTAGTTTTGCAAAATAGAATTAATGGAAACTAGACAATATTGAATTAAGTAAAATGATTTTAAAGAAAAGGAATTTAGCAATTTTATGAAAAAGATGCACATTGAGATATTTTGCAAAATGACTTTTAAAAAGGAGGAGTAAAAATAAATAAAACGAAACAAACAAATTAGTTTAAAAAAAATAGGATATAGAAACTAGCTAATAAAGAAAATACAAAAGAATTATGACGTAAAATTGTTTTACAGAAAAAGATTTAGCCATTTATGGAAGATTTGAAAATAGTTGAAGTGTGGGACGTGTTGTGCTATCCTAAAAAACCTTCCAAGAGTGAGTTTACTAGCCAAGGACATGGTTCCTTCAGGCGGACAACAAAGGGGTGGGAACATTTGGAATTGTTGGTTGTACCACGGACCAACTATACCCCAAACCGTTCCCTCTAAAGGATTTTTTGAGAGTGAAGTAGCCGTGAGATCCACGTAACCGTTTATGGTGTATGCAAGTGTAGAACCTTCCAGGAGTGGAGGAAGGGACAAAAAAAATATAACCAAGCAATTAAATAATATAGCGCCAAAATTCAAAATTTCAAAAATGAACCTTAGTCCTGCAAAAAGGAAAGGAAGCAAAGTCAGTATCGAAATAAATGGAAAGAAAATAAAGCGAAAAAAAAAGAAAAGAAGAAGAATCCCAATTTAAAGTCCGTTATGGTTTGAACCTTGATATCCCCAGCGGAGTCGCCATTCTGTCGCATCCTATTTTTACCGAACCGGTTAAAGTTCGAAATAAGGGTCGACTTATTGGGTAACTCTCGGGTAAAGAGCTGGAGTTTCCACCTAACATATTTTTTAACTAGGCGTATTAGGGCACCTATTTTGTTTCTAGCTAATTTTATAATCAACTCTGAAATTTAATCTACGAACCAGATATTCTAGGTAAGAGGTTCAAGTTAACTTGAAAGGAAGGGGTTAGGCACCTCTCAAGCTCCACCACATGTTGTTACCGGCCGGACTTTATAATTGGAATTCAAAATAAATAACTAAACAAATGGACTAGACAAATAATTAAACGACTATTATGATATGCATATAATAATTAAGATTAGATAAAAAGCTCCAATCCACTAATAGGCTTCCTTCTTAAAGAATTTCACCTCGCAAAACCAAATGAAGTCAAGTTAGTAAATAATAATAAGGTAATAATAAATAATAATAAGAAACAACAATGACTAATAATAATAATTAAAAGTTTTTCTTCAAATGGTTCTTTTTCAAAATGGATTGTCGTCTATCAACCAATTTTACCTCGTAAAAATATAAAGAAAATGAGTTAGTAAAATAACAATAATAATAATAATAATAATAATAATAATAATAATAATAATAATAATAATAATAATAATAATAATAATAATAAAAACAATAGTTTAAAATAAAGGGGACATGGCTTTTTATAAAAGTGTAGGCTCAGAATATGTATTGCATCAAGCAGAGGTTAGGGATGTCGGTCCGGCTTCAAACACGGAGTCGGTCCTTTGCCGTGCCAAGTACCTTTAATCCCACCGCTCCACTATCGCTTACTTTGCAAAGTGATATGCATCGTCGTCGCCTATTTGTTTATAGGGACTCGAGGAGTGTGACGGGACTGATTTTAGGCCTCCAAACGTCCTTGGCCTAAGTGTAGTGTCATGTTCAAATCAGTCCAAATAAGCCTCTAATTCAAATTAGTAATTGAATTATTTTCATTGGCTACAAGTGTAATGTCGTCCAAAGATTGATACATGCTCGGATATGTTAAGCAAAATTGATCAGTAAAGTGCATAATGCGAAACCAACAGTAAAAACATAGTCAAAGCCGAACATATGTACAAAGACCAGTCAAACAAAGAACATCGCTTTTCAAAATTAGAAAGCAAGTCAGATTCCGGTGAGCGACACGAACAACAAGTCGGAGGAGAGAAGGAGGAGCGACCACCGGTGGGGGCGTCGGTGCAACCCAAACACCTCCTTTCAACTTCAACTACCCATCTGCCTTAAACGAGGGATCCTTCGAATAAAATTTGCAGTAAACGAGATAGAGGGAAACAGTAAGAAACAGTACACAATAAAAATGCAATAGATGAGTTAAAATAATAGTAGCAGTCAAGAATAGGCGGGGGAGCGACAATTAACCGTTTCTCCGGTGAGAGAATAGTAGCATTCTACCCCAAGTCCCATTTCTCTTCTGCTGTGGGTCCCCTGTCTCCGATCTCCTTCCCTCTTTCCAGATCTGCGACTTCCCCATTCCCTTGTTTCGAATGGTGTGTGTGTTTCTGTTTCTGGGTTTGTGTGTGTGGTTGTTTCTAGATCTGTTGATGATGGGAATTGGGTGTTTGATATACGTTGGAGGAGTATAACGGATGGTGATGCCGTGTGTGTATATGTTTTGTATTGTTGGTGATGTTGAGGGGAAAGAGGGAGTATGTCTGGTATTGTGGGATTTCGAAGGAGTGTGTGTGTTTGTTGTCAGGTGTAAGAGAGGGAGTACGTATGCTTTAGGATCTGTGTGGTGTGGTAGAAAAAGGAAAGGACAAGGAGAATGCACTACATTTTGTACTTGTTTTTTGTGTGTAAGTTGATGTAAGTGAGGAGGATAGTAAGTGATGATGACAAGTGTAAGTGATTGTGTGTATTTTTGTAAGTGAGGATGAATATGAGTGAGTGTGTGAAGAAGTACTGATGTTTGTGAGTAGATGTAAGTGCTGATTTTGTGTAAGTGAGAGGTGATTGGAGGATTTTGAATGGGAGTGAATCAAGGGAGAGATTGGATAAGATTCTCCATTCGAATTCTTTTCCAAAATGGGGAAGGACTAGTTTAGGAAAGAATATTTGATTAGATCTGGACAATATCTTCTCTCAATATTTAAATAGCAAAGATGAATTTAGACCTTATTTTGTCTAGATTCAAGTAGGAATAGGAATCTTGAAATTAGGAAGAAAAGGATTTAATGTATGAAAAAATATACTTGGTTAAGTATTATGTCTAAGTTCGAACGAAATTTGAAGGAATCGAAATAAAGTGAAAAATATATTAAAAATATACGGTGCAAAACGAATGAATCTAGACGAACACTTGTCTAAAATCAAGACGAAGGAGGGTTTTAAAATAAATGAAAAAGAAATATTTTGGAATCCAAAAATACTTACAAGAATATTCAGGAGAATTCGAACTAAATGATTGGAAGAAAATAACAATTGATTTCTAACGGAATGGATGTACCTAGACAGACAGTTGTCCATGTACGTAGGAGAGATTTCAAGAAGGAGGACTTGCACATATTTAAATTCAAAAGGAACTCAAATATGACAAATCAGGGAGTCGAAATGAAATGATTATTTGCTCGGCTAATATTTTACTTAAAGGTGCTGAATAAAATGAAAAATATAAATATACGTGTATATATATATATATATGCAAATTAAATTAATTAAGCATAAATAGCCACAAATAATTACAAAATACTATAAATGCACTAAAATTGCACAAATAGCCACATTTAAGTATTTAATATATAAGTAGGGGATAACACCCGCAAATGCATTCTTTCTAATGCACATTTTGTACAAATAGCCAAATTGCACATTTAAGTTGATTTATAGCCGATTTTAGAAAAAGGTAGGACAAAATTGGGTGTCAACACAGGGCGCAGTATTAGGGGGACCTGAAGCGGTGGTGGAGCTCAGAGGATTGGGTTCGGCCGTCGTGGCTAAGGGAGCTCCGGCCTCCGGCATGACAGAAGCAAGGATGTTGGCTATGATGCAGACGTTGTTGAATGATACTGTGTAGAAGAAATTCAATGAGATGAAGTCGTTTATGGAAAAGTTGCCAGGAGTTCCAAAATTAACGGAGGACGCCGCCAAGAAGTCGATATCAAAGCGGCCGTTCCCTCCAAGTGCAGCTCCGCTACCCATTCCGAAAGTTTTCAAGCTACCAGAGAGTTTGAGGTACGATGGAACTACAGATCCAAGGGATCACATCTATATGTTTTCGAGCGCAGTACAATCAATTGATTTGACAGCAGATGAGATCAATTCGGTGAGTCTAAAGAAGTTTTGTGAAGGGAGCAGTATTGAAGTGGTATATGCAATTGCCTGAAAATGGGATATCAGACACTACTAGAAAAAAGGTGTTTTCCGACCGCTAATATAGTCGCCAACAGTTGTTCGACCAAACGGAGCGGTCGGAATATGGGTGGTCGCATAAGGGTGTCCGACTGAATCGGTCCGACATTCCGACCGCAAGTCGGGTCGGACACCGGTCGCACACAAGCTTTTCTGAAAAAAAAATTCTTGAGCTAGGCAACCGATTCGGTCCGAGATTGTAAATTCTGGGCAAAAATTTCTTCAATGTTCCGACCGCGTCGGTCGGACATTGTAATATTTTGGCAAAAACATATTCATATTTCAGACCGATTCGGTCAGAAATCTGGGTAAAACCTGCAATATAAAACCTGTAATTAGAGCTCCACCACCTGTAAAAATAGTAAAATACAGCACCCAGTAAACAATAGGCTTCTACAAGCCTTAATATTTTTCTAAACAAGGCTTATTGCCTTTAAACTAAAACTTTAACAATTTACATAACATCAACACTTTATAACGATTCAAACATGTTAAACTTAACAACAATAAGTCTAACAATCAAAGAAGTTTATCAAAAACCAACCACATGTCTAAAACATCAACAATCCATTATTTCTACTCCGTTGCCTTAGAACTAGACTCGGAACGACAAGCTGTATTGAAGTTTGCTCTTTCTCTTCCCCCGCTCCTGCTCTTGCTCTTGCTCTTGCTCTTGCTCTTGCCCTTGCCCTTGCCCTTCTTCCTTGCCCTTGGCCGCACTACCACACACAAAGTTCTGCATCATTTTCCATATGACTCTCATATTTTCCTCATTACGCAAATGACCTTCTTCAGTCTTTCTCTTAAGCTCTTCATTTTCATTGCGCAACGAGACTTTCACCGAGGGATTAATTGAACTAGCAGGAGTGTAAGTGCCAAACAAACCTGGATTTAGACATTCGAGGCATATTGCGATCCAAGGCCGTAAGCACTTCCCTTCTTTACCCCGCCATTCACCTCCAACCATAGTACGGTTTCCTGCTCTAGTGTCATTTGAGGTGGGGTATTGCTACCACACTTGGATGCCTGACTTGCCATCCTTTCTTCATAAGCCGCCATAGCCTTTTCCTGAAAAAAATTTAATAACAAGAATTAGATTTAATAATATTGACGGATTTAATAACTTTAAAAGTTTGAATTTAATAACTTACATTTAGCTCTCTAGCGCGCTCCTCGACCCACACTTCTTCTCCTTTTTTGTTTCTGTATATATGCCTCTTCTTAAAGATTTCAGGCACACGTACTGGCCGCCCTTCTTCCTTTTCCTACAAAATTAAAAAGATGACAAGTTAGATAAAAAATTAATGCGAGTTACATAAAACAATACGTATAATAATTAATAAGTTATCATTATCATCCGCTGAGTCGCTGCACTAACCGAACCCCCGGTATGCAGCGATCCACCCTTTTCAGAAGATCGCGCGGCTTTTCCTTGGGCGCTCTTCTTCTTAAATTTATCACTATTCCAGTATTGCAGATATTTTATCCAAGCATGATCGTATATCCAATCGGGCTTCTTTCCTTTGGCCCGACAATCATACAGGCTACCTTTGACTCTATCTGCGTATTTTTCAAGAAAATTGCTTCGAACAACACTATCAAAGGCAGGATGCCACTTATACTTTGTCTGAAATAAT
Source organism: Petunia axillaris subsp. axillaris (assembly GCA_029990575.1). NCBI lineage: Eukaryota > Viridiplantae > Streptophyta > Magnoliopsida > Solanales > Solanaceae > Petunia > Petunia axillaris. Next base: position 124,902,303 of record JARKNS010000008.1, on the reverse strand, counting down.
TAAAAATATTAGATTTTAAAAAAAGTGACACTTAACTAAATTATTAAAAAATAAAACATAGTTATTGCCTTAAAATCGTCAAATATGGACAGCTTTACGGGGAAGGTTACCTTACCCCAGGATGGCCATGGCTCACTCCATCTAGATCTAATGCATATTGTGACTAAGGGAGTAGCCACGTGCGAGGGAGTAAAACTAGATAAAAATCACTAGTGTTAATAAATATACTAAAAATTAAACTTTACAGTAGTATTAAATAGTTAAAAAATAACAAAAAATAATACTTACCCACGACTACCCTCAGGATAAATCCTCACCCTCCCATCATCATCATATGATCCTAGAGCACCAATGTAAAAAGGCGAGCTCGGATGATAATATGGTACAATAGGTGGTCCCAAAGCGCCAATAGAGCTCGGATCAGAAGGTGGTACAGTAGATCCAGAAGGAGTAGATGATAAAGGGGATGGTGATGGACTGGAAGATGGTGAAGGCATGAATGAGTTCATGCCATGCGGACGAACAACATAACCAGGAGATGTAGGAAGTGGCATGCCAGGGGGAAAGGCAGCGGGAGGAGTGAAAAAACCGGGATCATATGTAGACGGAGGATATGTAGGAAGCATATGAGGTACAGGAGCAAGGTGAGTAGTATGACCTGAAGCAGGAGAGGTACTTTGAACCTTTCTTTTCCCCACAGCCTTCTCCATAGATGCAATATCTGTGAAATAAGCACAATAAATTAGCACAATATAAGAAAATTATAAATTTATATGGAATACATTTATAAAGTAGTGCAAATAATTGTAGTAAAGTAACAACAACAAACTACGAACATGTCAATCATCATCATTCGCCTCAAGTTCATCGGCTATTTCTTCTTCCTCGCTCGTCTCATCGTCATCAACAAATTCTTCCTCGCTTGTTTCAACGTCATCCATATATTCATCCTCCTTGTTTGCCTAGATGTTCCTTCTCCAAAATTAGTCTTTTTTTTTTTTCATTTCTAACCACCGATTCATCAAATTCTTCATAGATGCCTTCACTATGTTGCAACTGACTAATTCTATATCTACAATCAAGGGAACGGTTGAAACCTCATTTTGATATGCAACATCTAATACATCATCTACTTCCACTCTTCCCACCGGCTTGCCTTTTAGAACAGCCCACCAATTGGCCCTGGCTTTGGATTTGGGTTTGTTCTTTGTCGGTGAATAAGAAACGTACCACACTTGCTTCACATTCTGGGAAATGATGAAAGGATCATAATGTCTATATGACCTTCTGTGATTAACTTCAACTATTTTAGAACATGAGTCTACCCTCGTACCCTTGGGACTCAGATCAAACCACTTGCACCGAAAAAGCACCAATCTTTTACGAGGCCAACCTACTGTAAACTCTATTTCTAAAATCTCATCAATCACACCATAGTAATCAAAGTCTACATCTTGGTCACCAGTACCACCTTTCACACACACACTGCTGTTGTTGGTTTTCTTCCCCAAGGACCATTCTTTAGTATGAAACTTGTAACCATTAACAAAGTACTTAGACATCCTCTTGTATTTATAACAAGGCCCGTGAGATATATCATGCAACAATGGGAAGTTTATGCCATTATCTGGATTGAGTACCTATATAAAGTTCAAGATAGTTATACACATTAAACTAACTAACTAATATATATATAGCAAAAAAACTTATGTATTTTTTTATATAACACTTACAAAATTCTCTAAACCAATCTGAAAATTTTTCGTAAACAGCAACAGTGCCAAATTCTCCAATAAAGTGATTGGATGATGCGCCAAAAAAATCTCATTAGTTAGATTAATGATGAAAATTGAATGTTAGGCTTCAATGTAAAAAAAATCATGCTTGTAAAAAGGCGTGATATCGGGACAAATTCAACAACACATATGTTGTAGCTGCTTTTCTATCCCGGTCAGTGAACTTGCATACTTCGGTCATTAACTTTCCTCTACCAGGTTGATTGAATATAGAAAATGGTGGATAATTCGGATCATTATTGTCTCCAACACCATCTCGATCCGGACTATTTTTTCAAACATGGCACATCTTGATCGAAATAATATGAACAAAAATGAGAAGTTTCTCTAGCCAGATATGCCTCACATATGGACCCTTCAATTTGGTTCCCATTTTTCACGTCCCGCTTACATTTGCCAATAATTCTGCATAATACATTGTATTAATTAATTTACTTAAGATGAATTAAAAAATGAGTTAATAATAACTTAAGGGATCTTACCTTTCAAAAGGATACATTCATCTACAGTGCACCGAGCCTCCCAGTAGTGCCTCTTCCGCGAGGTGAATTGGAAGATGCTCCATTGCATTAACGAAACCAGGGGGAAAGATTTTTGTCAACTTAGTCGCGACAACAGGAAAGTTACTTTCCAACGACTTAAGATTCTCTTCCTTCAGTGTCTTAGAACACAGCTCCTTAAAAAATATGCTCGTCTCTGTAAGGGGTTTCCAAACTTTATCAGGCAAGCCATTGAATGCAATTGGGAGCAAGTTTTTCCATAAAGATGTGATAATCATGGCTTTTTATGTGAGTCAACTTTCCTTCTGTCATATCAATACACCTTTCTAAGTTTGATGCATATCCATCAGGCATCCTCAAATTCTATACCCAATCACAAATCATTCTTCTCATATCCAATTTGAATGTGTAACTGGCCTTGAGAAGCCAAATCGTGTTGCCAACTTGAGATAAGTGTAACTCAGGTCGCCTACAAAGTTCCTCAAGGTCCAACCTGGCCTACACATTATCTTTTGTCTTGTTCCGGACATCCATCATAGTATAAAGACATCCTCGAAAAATTCTTCTCAATATGCATGGGATCCAGGTTATATCGAAGAAGATTATCCTTCAAATAAGGCAACTCCCAGAAGATACTTTGTTTTGTGCAATTATGATCAATACCACAACGAGGTGCTTTAGATGGCCGTTGGTCAGTTAACGTAGGATACACCTTAACCCTATCCCATATTTCTCCTCCTGACGGCCTTCGCGGAGGCTCCTCAAAATCAACCTAATTCTTCATTAATGCACTAGCGTTATTCCTAAAAGGATGGTCCATTGGCAAGAATCGACGGCAACAGTCGAACCATGTGTTCTTACCGCCATTTTTCAAAGTGAAGGCTTTTGTATCTTCTATACAATAAAGGCAAGAGAGCTTACCTGCAGTAGACCACCCAGACAACATTTCATAAGCTGGAAAGTCATTTATAGTCCACATAAAAAAAGCACGCAGTTGAAAGTTCTGTTTCGTTGATATATCATATGTTTCCACACCTTCATACCACAATAACTTTAACTCATCAATAAAAGGTTGCAAAAATATATCAATCGAGGCTTTCAGTTTATGTGGCCCTGGGATAATGCAATTCAAAAACAGATAAGGACTAGTCATGTACATTTCGGGCGAAAGATTTTACGGCGTGACAAATATGGGCCAACAAGAATAAGGTGCAGACGAGACATCAAAAGGAGTGAACCCATCTGAACATAGACCCAACCTTATGTTTCTTGGTTCACTAGCAAATGCCGGATACACCTTATCAAAATGTTTCCATGCCTCACCATCTGACGGATGGCTTAGAATGCCTAGCTGTTTTGTACGATCATGGTGCCATCTCATATGAGGAGCAAAGCTCATCGACGCATACAACCTCTTTAACCTAGGTATAAGGGGTAAGTAATGCATCGACTTAACAGGTATCGGCTTCTTTTTCGGGTTTAGAATCGGCTTGTAACGAGGCTCCTCATAAAATTTACATGTATCTAATTCTGCATCATCTTTATAAAACAACATGCAACCGTTGACACAACAATAAATTCTCTATGCAGAAAGGCCTAACGTGGAAACCAACTTCTTAGTGTAGTAATAATCAGTTGGTAATGCCATGTTAGTCGAATTGAGTTCATTCATAAGGCCAATAATGGAATCCATGGCTGCTTGAGATATACTAAAATCAGATTTAATACTTTACAATCTAACAGCAACTGATAACTTGGAATGCACTGAGCCTTCATACAATGGACGACTAGCTTTCTCCAACCGTTTATAGAAGAGCTTTGCCTCATCATTAGGAATGTGCTCAACATTTGGTTGCGGTACCCGATTGGGATGGCTCCTTGATAAGCCCCAAATCGTGCCAAGACACTTTCCAACACTTTCCGACATGTGCCAAGCTTGGAAGATACAATGGACTTGAAGTCAAGGGCTTTGGAAGTGTTCTGGATGGTTTCAGCATTAGGCTCCACGCCTAAGGAGGAGGAAGAACGTCCAGCACAGCCAGGCGCCCCGCCTAGACCCAGGCGCTCCGCCTGACCAACTCACTGCCTAAGACTCTGAAAGTGCTCCAGGCGCCCCGCCTAGGCTCAGGCCAGCCAGGCGCCCCGCCTAGCCAGGCGCCCCGCCTAGCCAGGCGCCCCGCCTAGCTGCCTGCAATTCCAGGCGCCCCTCCTGCAGTCCAGGCGCCCCTTCCAGCTGTGAAGACTTATGTTTCTTTTACTGTTTTGCCCTACGAGGCTTATTTGATGAACCTTATTAGTAAGGGTATTTAGGTCATTGTGTAAGCTTGGGAAACACTATAAATAGCCAAGCCTAGCTTATTTTACACTTATTTTATGTTGAATGATGAATTGAATATTGTGAAGAGTGAATCTCTTTGGGTTTATGAAAACCAGCCTTAGTTGGGACTTGTTACTTCTAGTGGATTCTAGTTGCCTAACAACCCCTATCCGACCATTCTACTTGCGAGTTCTAGTTGACTCGAGGGTAGTTGCATAGCGTAGGTGTTCTTGTCCTTCTCCCGGGGTGTAGCGGAACAAGTTCTCCGTTGCTACTTGGGATTAGAGATCGAGTTACGTCTCGTTCTTATCCTTTTTACTTTCCGCGTTTTGATTCTTATCAGCTTGGTATCAGAGCAAGGCTCGGGTTTTGTTTCTACAAACCCCCGACCCTTGGTTCTTCGTGCCTAGTATCTATCCTTTTAGTTTTCTTGTTGTTGAAGTTATTGAAAGAAGAAAATTACAAAAAAATTGAAAAATTGAAAAATACAAAAATTTGGTGTATCTTGTTGGTTTGGATGATTTGTGATATGGGTGTTATGGATTCTTGATCGTGATTGATTTCCCGTTGCTTAGGTATCAAAATTGTTTGGATTGGTGGAGTTTGAAAATTTGAAACCCCAAAACCCCTTAAACCCTTGAAGAACTTGTTCTTGATGATTTTGGCTTGATTCTTGGGTTGGATTGATGTTTGATTGAAAACTTGATATTGGGGATTGATCTTCATTGAAAAAAATTCGGTACCAATTTTGTGGGATTTGAACATGTGTAACACCTACTTTGATGAATCACAATCCTTGTTGAAACCCTTTTGTTAAACCCTTGTGTTCTTGAGATTTCTTGCATTGAACCTTGATTTGATTGATTGTTTGGATATAAATTTGATTGGGTTTTGTTAAGGAAGATCAAAGGCAACTTTGGGTATCATTGGATTGTGAAAACAAGTTGAAAACATCGGATTTGGAGCTTGGAAATCGACTTGAAACAAGTTGGGAACGTGTTGAAACTGTCCCAGGCCCAGGCGCCCCGCCTAAGCCAGGCGCCCCGCCTGACTTGGCTACTGCCTAAGATCTCAGGCGCCCCGCCTAGGTCCCAGGCACCCCGCCTGATTGCCTGCACAGTCTTGGGCGCCCCTCCTGAGTGCTGAAGTTGTAGTTTGGGGTAGATTCTTCTAGGATTTCTTGTTTTGTTGATTGCATTACTTCCGGTTAGTGCTATTAGAGTATAATCCTACTCGATTAGTACTAATTACTTTGAGCTATTAGGATCGTCGTGCCTAGAAAGGATACTAGAATTCAAAGAAGATCCGTAGTATCTCTTGGTTCAAGTCCTCACTTCAAATTGCTTAGCGTTCATCAAGTCATATCAACTCCACTCGCCCCGGAGTACAATTGGCTTGTGATTAGTTGGTTGAATTGAGGATTGATAGTCAACTCCTTGAAGCTTTGAGTAACAAGTCCGAGTGAAATATCCACCTCCACCCAAAAGAGTGATCCGAGTGAACACAAGTGAGGGAGCGAGTGAGGTGTTTTGACTAACTCTTGATTCTTTTCCTTGTAGGTACAATGGCAAACGATGGAGATGATCCCATGAAGAACTTCATGGCCACCATTATGGCTAAATTGGAGGATATCTCATTGAGACTTGAAACCGTCGAGAGGAATCAAGTTGAGACCAGTGAGAGGAGGACCCCGAGTGTCCAAATTGAATCCGGAGAGGGCACGAGTCATAGCACTCCTATGACTCCCGGACACTTTGTTGAGCTAACCAAGAAGTATGAACAAAGCAAAGTTGAAGCTCTACGAGAGCGTGGGTTGGGCAATCCCCAACAAGAGAGCAATCCTCTCAACTTGGGCAATCCCCAAGGAAATGCTCCACTTCGAAGACCCGTTAGGTTTGTCCCACCTCTTGAGCAAGTTGTTGAGGCTCAAGAAGAGGAGGAAGCCGAGTATAGTGATGAAGCCTATGGGTATGATGCTCATTATCAACCTAGGAGGCAAATGAACTGGGGTCGAAATGTGGATCGGGGTAGAGGCCGAGGTCGAGGGCCACCCATGAGATTTGATGGAAGGAATGCTAGGAGAGAATATGTTGCTCATGATGACCATTATGGAGGCCAACCGGAGCCTAACTATGGGGTGTGTGACAACAACAACAATCTCAATAGTGTGAAGCTTAATCTTCCATCCTTTAAGGGAACTTGTGATCCGGAGGCGTACATGGAATGGGTTCTACTCATAGAGAGAGTGTTTGACACAAATGAGATGACCAATGAGAAGAAAGGTACTTATGCTATTTCATCTTTTGAGTCTTACGCTTCTACTTGGTGGGAGTCCATAAAGAGGACAAGAAGGAGAGCGGGTGTGCATGTGAATGTGACATGGAATGAATTGAAGGCCCTCATGAATACCAAGTATGTGACTCCTAGATATCGACAAGAGCAAATCAAGAAGCTCTATGATCTAAAGCAAGGTGTCAAAACGGTTCATGAGTACTATGATGAGTTTGAGAAGATCCGAATGGCCTTAGATATGGAGACCGAGGATGAAGAGCAAGCCATGATCCGTTTCAAGAATGGCTTGAGCTATGGTATAGCTTCTCAATTGAGGTTGCATTCTTATCCTTCACTTCAAGATCTATTGGAAGCTGCTATTGAAGCCGAGCAATGGCTTAAGGGAGAAAAGTCCACCCGGTACAAGAGTAGCACTCCTACTCCCGTGAACCAACCAAAAGAGTGGAAAACTCCAAATGCAAGCTTTCCAAGTGCCAATGCTAGCAAAGAAGTGAAGAAGCCTTATGAGAAGATTACTCCACCCTTGGAAGGTACTTCTAAAACTCACTTGAGTAATCCTATTTCTACTTCTACTCAATGTTATAAGTGCAAGGGTGTTGCTCCCAAACGCACACACAAGTATACGTGGTCGACAAGTAATAAAGTGATAAGATGAGTATCGTTCCCACGAGGACTATGCAGACTGAGTTCTAGCAAACAATTTATTTAAACTATTCAGGGATCTTTTTCCAATAGTGAGGATTTTGTTAACTAAAGAACGGTAATTAAATGGTAAAAGTGAATTCAAGCAATGGAGCAAAACTTGGTTGTTATCAGTAATAAGGAGACGGTCCAGGGTCAGAGTTACGAACAATCCAGTTGAGTTTTCCAATTGATTCCACTTCTTAAATCCCGGGTTACTAACTAACAGATTAAATGTACCCGTGAAAACCTTTCAGTTCTTCACGGTCTATGCAGGCTACTCCAATCCCTATATGTCTATGGGTTGAATCACGTGCACGCATTAACGAATTCTGTAATTAGTTAAACTAGGCGAGCAAGTATATGTCTATCCTACTCACAAATTGGTTCCCCGATGCCCGGGTTCACAAACTAGTCCTATTCTTTCTTATTACGTAATTAAATTCTCTCTTTCGAGTTCAATCTAAAAACCATAGATAATGCGTAATAATCGGGCCCTGACAATTACACAAGTGAAATCAAGAAAGAATAAGTAACCCGTAGTGGGATTCAATTAATGGGAATCAAGCTTCAAACATCAACCTTCATGTAATACTCTAACCCTAGAACGATAGATTCAGCCACGCATACTCATAATAACAACACAAGGAATTGATGTAATAATGATGAAATAAATTAATGGAAGGAAGAAAAACCCTTGTTCTTGATGTTATGAGCTCTCCAATTTCTCCAAAGTCTGAACTCCTATGAAAAACTAAGTAAAAGAGTATTTATAGTGTTACAAACACCTAGTAATAAGTTAGACCCAATCCTAGACGAAATAGGAAGTAAAAACGCGCACAAGGGGCGCTATAACGGGCGCCCCGTGCCTCGGAACGCGTGCACCAACCAAAAGACGCCAAAATCAGCCCGCTTTCGGGACGTGGCGCGCAGCCAAACGCGCCAGAAGCTGGGCGCTTTGGCTGGCGCGCCGCGCCACTGGTAGCGCCAGTGTATTTTTCTGTTTTGTTCGCTCCTTTGCTCGCTCGTGTCGTGGCCTTCGTGTGCTCGATCCAATCATCAATCAAAATCCAATCTTTTCTTGCTCAATCATGCTCTTAAAAGCTCCAATTACACTGCGTAACAACCTACATACACACGACATGAAATTAGTGTAAAACCATATTCATAAACCATAAAACGAGCAAATAAGGTACTAAAACGTGAGGAAATATTAAGGAAATATAGGCATAAAATGCCAAACATCAAAGGGCTATGGGCATATTGCTAAATAATGCTCCACAAAACGAACCATGGTTGTGGTTGGCAATTTAGTATATGAGCAATAAAGTGAGTCCGAAAATGGGGAAGTAGAGGGGGATGAGGAAGTTGATTGTGAGGAGGCCGTAGGAGAGGATGATGGCCCTCAAATGTTCTTGGTGGTTAGGAGAAGCTTGAGTACCATTTTTATGGAAGAGGAGGTGGAAAATGATCAAAGGGAAAACCTCTTTCATGCTAGGTGCCGAGTCATGGGCCAAGTATGTTCAATGGTTGTTGATTGGGGGAGTTGTACCAACATAGTGAGCCAAACCTTGATTTCCCAATTGAAGCTACCCACTCTAAAGCATCCAAAACCATACCGTTTACAATGGCTTAGCGAGTGTGGTGAACTAAGGGTGGTGAAATAAGCGTTGATTGAGTTTAGTATTGGGAGCTATAAGGATAAGATCATGTTTGACGTGGTCCCGATGCAAGCATGCCATTTATTGTTTGGGAGACCATGGCAACATGATAGGTGTGTAGTGCATGATGGCCGGACCAACTCCTATACGGTCAAGCAAGATGGGAGAAAGTATGTGCTTAGACCTTTGACTCCAAGGCAAGTAAGGGAAGACTACAAACGGATGAAGGAGTTGAGGGAAGAGGCTAAAGCAAAGTCACCCATTGTACTTGAACCCGAGGCAAACAATCTTATTGTTTTGCCAATGCATGATGAAAATGAGAGTCACTCCACTTCAAGTGAGAGAGAAAAGATAGAGAGACGTGAGGGAGTGACCGGTGACAATCCAAGAGAGGAAAAAGGAGAGGATTTGAGGAGTGATGTGAGGGGATTGTCACCACAAACTACACTTGACCAAGAGGTAAAATTAAGAGAGATGAGAGGTGAGGAAGGAAAAATTGAGAGTGAGAGCACCCATTGTTCTAACCCTTCTTTATCTTCTACTTTTTCTTGTGAAAGTTCTTGTGTAGGTACATTTGGAGACAAGTCATTGGAGCCTCAATGTGAGCTTCATGAAGGAGAAGTTGCTTATGACACTTCAACCTTGTGAGTGATCAAGGAAGTACTACAAATGTAAGTGTTACTTCACCTATTCATGAGCCTACTAGCTACTTGTTTTGTGATGACTCAACACTAGTTGGTGTTTTGAATGCAACTAGTGAGTATGCCACTAGTGAAGAGTCTAGTTGTCAACTTGTGTGTGCTTGTGAAACACTAGTTGGAAGGGATGCTATGCCACATCATGATGTGAGCTCATTGTTCATTGAACCCCTTCCTAGTGTAGAATTGATAGTTGACCATTATTGTGACCTTTGCTATGACACACCGCCAACCTTTGACATAGGGGAAGATGAGGTAGTTGACCATTCCCTAATTGATATGCTTCTATTTGGTGGACCAATGTGTTGTGGTGAGGATGGACTTGTCCTTGAGGAGTCCGAATTGCATGAATTGGACAAGGTTGTCTATGATGACTCCTCAAGAGAACCTAGCCTTGATAATTTGTCTACGCTTGATCATGATAGTGAGATGCATGTTTACACTAATCCATTATTTGAAGGCATTCTCAATAGTGGTAATGATTTGTATCGGGCTAGGGTGAATAGTAAATTGGAACCTCCATGGTGTGAAGGAATTGATTCCTTGGGCAACCCAGCGTTTGAGAATTTAGGTGAGGTAGATGGTTCTTTGAGTGACCCTACTATTGCTAGTTGGGGTTATGATGAAGAAGAATCCATCATCAATGCCTTCCTTGAGAGCTTGTCTTTTGAGAAGGGTTGCTTAGGTGATGAAATTGGAGGTAAAAAGGAATCCCTTGATGTGAGTAATTATGCTCTAAAGAAGGGGAGTGGAGTACTTGATATCCCTAGGAGGTTGAGTTATTTGATTCACTCCACTCCACTTGTTAATCACACCTTGAGGATTGATGGGTTTGTTGATCTTAAGCTTAAGGTTCAAGGGGATTTTGATAGCTTTATCTTGCATTTTTCATATCCCCATGGCTTATTTGATCACTATTGTGTTAGGTGCATGATGATCTTTAACCAAGTACTTATTGTTCTCTTTGGAGACTTGATATTTGTGCTTCTCATTGATGCTTGGTTATATCACAAGAGTGTGTTTTCCACACTTCTTGCACTAACCTACTTTCAAAGTAGGAATTCTTGTGTTTTGCTTGTCGTTGCTTGTAGGTTCTAAGATCCATGTTAAGGCAAGGGAGATCTTGGAGATCTTGGAAGAGACCTATGTCAAGGTGACGATCAAGAGTTACAAGGGAGGAGAGCATTGGGCACCCCGAGGAGAAGATGCCATGGACATGAATGCATTGATTTCGAGGACGAAATCTTCTCAAGAAGGGGAGGATGATAAGCCCCAAATCGTGCCAAGACACTTTCCAACACTTTCCGACATGTGCCAAGCTTGGAAGAAACAATGGACTTGAAGTCAAGGGCTTTGGAAGTGTTCCGCATGGTTTCAGCATTAGGCTCCACGCCTAAGGAGGAGGAAGAAGGCCCAGCACAGCCAGGCGCCCCGCCTGACCAACTCACTGCCTAAGACTCTGAAAGTGCTCCAGGCGCCCCACCTGCCCAGGCGCCCCGCCTAGGCTCAGGCCAGCCAGGCGCCCCGCCTAGCCAGGCGCCCCGCCTAGCTGCCTGCAATTCCAGGCGCCCCTCCTGCAGTCCAGGCGCCCCTCCCAGCTGTGAAGACTTATGTTTCTTTTACTGTTTTGCCCTACGAGGCTTATTTGATGAACCTTATTAGTAAGGGTATTTAGGTCATTGTGTAAGCTTGGGAAACACTATAAATAGCCAAGCCTAGCTTATTTTACACTTAGTTTATGTTGAATGATGAATTGAATATTGTGAAGAGTGAATCTCTTTGGGTTTATGAAAACCAACCTTAGTTGGGACTTGTTACTTCTAGTGGATTCTAGTTGCCTAAGAACCCCTATCCGACCATTCTACTTGCGAGTTCTAGTTGACTCGAGGGTAGTTGCATAACGTAGGTGTTCTTGTCCTTCTCCCGGGGTGTAGCGGAACAAGTTCTCCGTTGCTACTTGGGATTAGAGATCGAGTTACGTCTCGTTCTTATCCTTTTTACTTTCCGCGTTTTGATTCTTATCACTCCTCTGGGTACATCCCAAAAGCATTATTAACCATATCGTTCATTCGATAATTATCAAGATCATTCTCCACAAACGGACCACTCCCACCGACATAAGCATTTTAAAAATTAACATCACCACCCATATCCCTAAACTCTCCATGATAAACCCAAACAGAATAATTTGGCATAAAACTCTTCCTATAAAGATGCATTTCAATATCTTCCAAACTTTGTCCTTTTGTGCACTTGTATTTCACATAAGGACACTTAATCTGGCCATACCGTATAAAATCATCAAGTATTTTCGCCTTTTCAATAAATTCTTGAACACATACTGCAAATTCTTCCCTCATCCCCCGCCGCCCGGGATTATTTCTATTATACATCCAACTATGACTTTCATATTCCATATCTACACAAAAATTACAACTTTTAGATACATATTAAATTGCAAAGATTAAAAAAAAAATTACATTGATACTCTACCAATTTTCATAAGATTAAGTAATTGTATCATTTTCTAAATCAATTACTTTTATATTACTAACTAATTTATTCTCTAAGATTATCATTTAGTAATTAATAACACTTCTCAAGAATCAAATGAACTAAAAAAAAGATTAAAAGATGAATATTTAAAAAAATTTATTTCATTTAAATGAATTTACGAAAATAATTAAGACATTTTAAATTGTGTAACTACTATATTACTTATAGCTAATGTCTCTCAAATTATTGTTAAGTGTGAATGTGTTATAGTAGTTAATTTACTTACAATTAATGCGACGAGAAAGTTCGATATTTATTCCTTTGTAAAATAAATATTTCATTCTAAACAAATGGTTAAAAAGATGCAAACTTTAACAATTTAGGAGATAACAAGAATCTAATTTTCTTCCTATGTTCCTAACTCTCTAACTATGGTTCTACTTGAGAATATAGTATTATATTAATGTCTTTAATAGTATAATTAAGTTGAATTTTTTTTATTAAGCTGTTATGAACATAATACTAGTTCACTTGCTAATAAAACGAAACCAAAAGGACCACCTCCAAATATTCTTCTACACAAACCTCACCATAAGGACCAACTCCAAAAAAAGGCTAACTTATCTTCTACACAAACCTCACCAAAACCCAAGTCTCAAAGTGTATCACTCAAACCAAAACAAACAAAAATGTTTATTAATCATCTCCCAAAACTCCATTTTCTATCCAAACCCCAATTTTCTCATAATATCCACACTTTTATCAAAATCCAAAACAACATTAAAAAATGGCTAATAAGAATCTCATTGGGGCATTTTATCAACTACATAGTAGCCATAACTATAATAAACAAGTTACTACTCTAATTAAATCATTACATAGTTTCCCAACTACGAGATCAACAACATTACATTCCAACCATGACAATATCATCACCCAAACACTATAACAACTATATAAGTTCACATTTTTTATTTTTTTATTCTTTTTATATTTTTAAGCTAACTAGTTAGCTTTCTAAACTAAACTAATAAATTAAACGAAGTAATACTACATAAAATGTACTAGTTTACTACTAACCTTCAACTAATAGTTTGCTTTCATAATCTTAGTTTCATATACCAATCCAAGATCATAGCAAAAAAATAAAAAAAAAGGAACAAAAACACTTACCTAGGTGGCGGGCTGCCTGAGGTGGCGGGATGCCTGAGGTGGCGGGCTACCTGAGGTCCACCGGAGCTGTGGTGAGGAGGTGGCGGGCCGGATCTATGGAAGAAAGAAAAAATAAAAATTGGGGGTTAGGGTTTGTAAAATCGAAGAAAAGAATGAAAAAAGATAGTGAAAATGAAGGAAACTTACTAAAGATAGTGAGTATTTGGGGGATTTTTGGAGAAATTGGGAGTTGGGGGACGAATTTGTTTGAATTTTGGGGAAAGGAATTAGTGAGTTTTTGGTATGAGAGAGAGTGTGTGTGTTTAGCTGAAATGGAGAGGGAGGCGGGTTATAATTTTGGAGGTCTGACCGCTGCGGTCGGACAGATTAAAGAAATAATATATTTAAATAGTATCCGACCGCGGCGGTCGGATGATATAAAAAAAATTATTTAATTTAAATTTGCTAAACTGTTCGACCGCAGCGGTCGGATAGGGTGGTGCGACCGAATTTCAGTCTGAAATGTTCGGTGGGAAATCTCTTGATTTTAGTAGTGAGATTTCGATGACATGTCAGCCAAATTTATTTGGGCACATACTGGAGATAAGAAGATAGAAAGGAGAGTTGAGGATATTTTGAACATTAAGCAGCGGCCTAATGAAACGATCAAACAGTTTTTGAAGCGGCTTAATGATGAAAAAATAAATATTCTGAATGTCGAAGAAGGTGGGCTTGTCTGTCCTTTGTGAACAATCTGAGCAATGATTCAACGGAGGCATGTAGGAAGTTGAAAGATCGGTTGAGGGAAGTCACTCCATGGACTTTCGACGATCTACATTGTGAATGTGAACCAAAAATAAGAACTGAGGAGGAGGAGGAGTTGCAGTTAGTTCTTTACAACCGACGATATGAGAGATCTGCTCCACGAAGAGTGGAAAATGACAGGCGAAATCACAGGGCCCAGCAGAGATTCGAGCCCTATGGTTTCCCTCGTCAAAACGGGAATGGATACGACACTAGTAGTTCGAAGGGTCAGCCAAGGAAGGAACAGTCGGGTCCATCTGGTAAACAATTTCCTATCTATTATGTTAATAAAACCTTACTCGATGCAGAAACAAGGTATCTACACTTAGAAAAACTTGCACTAGCACTGGTTATAGCAGCACGAAAATTAAGGCCATATTTCTAATGTCATGCTATATTTTTTGTACCTACATTTCCTTTACGAAATATTTTGCATCGACCAGATTTGTCCGGCTAATGAAGTGGGCGGTCGAGCTGAGTGAGTACGATATCACTTACCGGAATCGTACCGCTATTAAATCACAAGTTTTGGCTGACTTTGTAGTAAATTTTAGTGCTAATATTCTTCCGGAGGCATGAAAAGAGGAGCTCATGATGAGGGACCCAGACCCCGGAGTGTGGATGCTTTCTACGGACTGAGCCTCAAGCGTAAAAGGAACTGGTCTCGGAGTCTTGCTAATAGCACCAACATGCGAAAAGCTAAGGTATGCAATTAAGCTACATGCTAAAACTAACAATGATGCTGAATACGAGGCCCTTGCTGTAGGCCTTAAAATTGCTACGGACTTGAAGATCAAACAACTGGAGATTAAAAGTAATTCTCAGCTAGTGGTAAATCAAGTCCAAGGAGACTTCAGTGTTCGAGACACAATGATGAAGCAATTGCTCAGTAAGGTACAAAGCCTCTTAGCTTCTTTTTGAGAATGGAAAATAACGCAAATCCCGAGAGAAGAGAATATCGAAGCAGATGCTTTGGTCGACCTTGGCTCTGCAGTGGTTATCGAAGGAGATCCCGATGAAACAATTGTACACTTGTTCGAGTCTCAACTTAATCGGAGTCTTAAAGAGGTAAACAATGTCAAATATACTTGAGATTGGAGAAACAAATATTGCCTTACTTGCAGGCGGGAATTCTTCCCGAGGACAAAAAGGCCACCCGATCACTTAAAGCTAAAGCGGCTCGATACTGCCTTTTGGACGATCAACTCTATAGGAACATGTATAGTGAACCTTTGCGAAGTGCATGGGCCTAGGGGAAACGAGCTATATAATGAAAGAAGTTCACGAAGGCGATTCTGGCAACCACTCCGGCAGCAAATCTTTGGTAAGAAAGTTGATTAGAGCTGGCTATTATTGGCCAACGATGGGAGAAGATGCCAAATCCCTTGTTCAAAAATGCAACAAGTGTCAACGGCATGACAATCTTATTCACCAACAAGAAGAGCCCCTTCATTCGATCACGTCACCGTGGCCGTTCATGAAATGGGGAATGGATCTGGTCAGGCCGCTTCAACAGCGCCCGGTGGGGTAAAGTTTATTTTAATTTTAACAGATTATTTTTCTAAATGGGTAGAAGCAGTTGCCTTGGCTAAAATTCGTGAACAAGAAGTCATCAAATTCATCTATCAGAATATCATTTATCGTTTTGGATCCTGAAAGAGATCACATGCGACAATGGCAAACAGTTCGTGGGAAGTCGAATCACAACTTTTTTCAAGAAGTGGGAGATCAAGCAGATTGCATCAACACCTTATCACCCTAGCGCTAATGGACGAGCTGAATCTTCCAACAAGATGATAATCGAGTACTTGAAAAAGAGGATGGATGAATCAAAAGGCAACTGGCCGGACAAACTCCCAGGTGCGCAGTGGACTCATCGAACAACGGTGAAAAACATCACTGGAGAGACTCCATTCTCACTTGTCTATGGAGCAGAAGCATTGATCCCAGTAGAAGTCGGTGAACCAAGCCTTCGGTTCGCTCACTCCACCAATAAATCAAACAAAGAAGCCAAGCTGATAGATTTGGATTTGATCGAAGCAAAAAGAGATATGGCGCTAATTCGGATACAAGCACAGAAGCAAAGGGCGGAAATTACCTCAACAAAAAGATCAGGTATCGAACTTTTAATGCAGGTGATTACGTGCTGAAAATCAAACGACCAAAGAAGGATGATCCTAACCAAGGCAAGCTGGGAGCAAATTGGGAGGGACCCTATCGGGTCAAAGCAGTTGTCCGCAAAGGATCATACCAGCTAGAAACACTAGACTCGAAGCCGGTCGAGTTCAACTGGAATGTCACCAGTTGAAGAAAATACCACTTCTAAGAATATTTGGTATCGCGTATTTTTTTCCTTCTCTTATACTCACTCCAATTCGGACACACTTCATCATTGCTTTTGGTACTAACACTTTTAGATGATAGGCATAGTTGGAATCGAATGATGATATACATCACCTACGAACACAAAGAGCTTGAATCGCTCTTATTCGGGGTCGATAAGTCTGATGAACACTCTAACGCGGTCTTCATCTATTAGGCATACTCCGTTTTTCCTTCGCATTTTTTGTCTTAGGAAATGGAAGCAGTGAAGCAGTGTCCGACCCCTCATATTTCACGCTCAAACACTGGGGGGTGAAGGAGGAGGAGAGGTGAGAAAGTTGGAAGTTTGAATATTTTTTCACGAATTGATATCAATCGCTCGACGACTGGGGACTGCTTGGGTCCAAAACTGATGATTGTACAAAAAGATACCGGCGACTGCCCCAATTACTAGGGAGTGCTCCGATGTCAATCTTGTAAGCGTTCGAAAAAAGACTGGGGACTGTTTGAGTCCACTAACCTTAAAGATATCGATGGACAAGAACTCACACTGGGTACTGTTTGTGATCTTAGTTTAGAATGAAATTTAAACGGTCCATTACAGACCCAAATTTTAGTCCTTCACGAAAGCCTTAAAACGGCCACCCTCTAGAGTCGATCACAACGATCGATCGATCGATATGTACTAAGCGCCCGTTAGCGGCCAAACAATTTAATCAATACAACACTTTGTTAAAATATCTACTATTCGCCGATTCGAAACAAGTGTTTGAATATTTTTTCCGAATTTTATATTCAAAGAGTGAATTTATATGAAAGTGAGACGTCATTCTTCATTACGCGCTAGTTACATTGGTCCAAAATATTCCATTCCTTCCGACAACTATAAACGATCGCGTTGAAATATCGAACGATGAAAACACTAGTTGTCTTGGTAAACGAGAACATAAACTTCATCTTCGAAAACAAATACTTATAGTAGTAAATGGAAGGTAACATAAATAGAACAAATCATTGAAGCAAAGTATTCACATAAAAGTGGCCAACGGCCCATTTTCTTTACAAAAATGACCATCACTATTGGTCGAAGTCAAAACAAACAAAAACTCTTAAAGTCCTAATCATTCTTCGTCTTCATCATCGGAAGAGTCTGGGGGAGGCCAAGTTCTTCACGAGCCAATTTCACAGCTTAAACAGCCTCTTTAAGCTTTGTAGCAACATCAACACTGCGTTCGAACATCTCACACAGTACGTCGCGCCTTGACTCTGCCAGAATGCGCTCTCTCTTTTCCTCCATTGTGCGCCTCTGAGTGACCAAGTCTTGTTGAAGGATCAGATTCCTCTCCGATAAGGCCTTGACTTGAGCAACCAAATCTTCTCTGTTGCCTCGAAGAGCATAAAGCTCTTCGTTCAGCCAAACAAGCTCTGACTATTTATCCTTCAGCCTAGACTCCAATTTGGCACACTTACTGCCTATGCTGGCTTCGAATTGCCCAAGTTGGTCATTTAAAGCCTGGATTTGGGATTCCAGCTCTGACTCACGAAGAGCATAAGTGGTAGCCTTTTTGGCTAAATTAGCCTCGAGTTCGGAATACTTCACCTTCAAAATCTTCAAGTTGTCGTGCCATTCATCACCAACCAAAGCAAGGTGAGCAGCTCATTCGTTCAAATGTGATATTTTCGCTTGGAGCTGCTGAATTCGATCAGCTGTCTCGATGGCCATGATAGTATTCTAATATCAAAACAAAATGAAGTCAAAAGAAGGAAAGAAAAAAGAGCAAAGATTATGTGATCAAGATAGTAAGATTACCCAAAAGCGCTAAAGGTAATCTGAGAAGGCAAGTTCAAATCATTTTAGCAGTTCAGCCGAACTTTTTCCATCGGCCCCATCACCTCGAAGAGATAGTCAGCAAGATGCTTTGGGCACCTAAACAGGTCTACCTCTCCGGGGACGGTAACTGTGATCGATCTAACATTTATTTCCCCTACAGCATCAGCCCTCTTGAGTGCGGAAAAGGAGGCATCCTCTTCACCCCGAGGAAAAGGAACAATGGGCTCCTCATGATCTGCCACGTAAAATGACGAACCAAAAATTTCCGCATTCTTTGACTTCGTCGTCTCTACCTGAAGATCGAGAGGCAGTTTTCCTTTCTTGGGATCTCTCTCCCTCGATGCTTGATCCAAAGGAACATCATCGGCGCCCCTCACTTCGGGCATTGGTTCCATAGGAACGATGGCGACCTCATTCCATCCAGACCCCGAAGTAACTTCGATCAAACCCTCTGCTATATGCGACAACGGAAGCCGCCTCTCGCCCGCGAAGTTAGCTAAATGAGTCCAATCATATTCTTCGGCCGCCTTAAGCTGCTCAGCCGTTTCAAAATTTATTTCTTTTCTTGGCCTCTTCGGTCGCCTTAGTGCCTGCTCGGAGCCAGACTCCACAGCTTCTTCGTCCTTGGGGGTAGGGGGAATAGACACACCCCCATCAGTACCCTTTGTTGCCTCCACGGTCAAGACTGCACCCGCAACAACGCATTCGATAGATTTGGGGGTAGCCGACGTACCAACATCTTGACCTTGTGAAATACCTTCAGCAAGGTACCTCGCCTTTAGGTCGTGGTAAAAAGTCTTTTTCTTCTTCTTCGGGGGAGTTTCACTAACCTTCTTTCCCTCGATCTCTTCAACATCCTCCTCGATTGGCTCCGCACCAACACTAGTGATGCCTGTAAGAAATTTTCATCCGTTAACAAGAGAAGTAAAGTTAGGCAAGGTTCACAAGTTAAGAGTAAGGAAGCATACCATGATTCTTTGCTTTTACTTTCAAGAGAGCTGTTATCGGTTTCCAAGCTCTCTGGTCATTGGTGGTCTTGTCCAGAACTCGAATGAGCCATCCCACCATGTCAGAGACCAAGTCGAACAAAACCTTGTTGGCTGCAAATATGAAATAAGTAAAGGGATGTGGAGGAAAATCATAGGAATTAAACGAGAGTCGAACACTTACGAGTACGGTTCCATATGACAGGGAGTGGTTCCGCCCCCGGAGCAGTGAGTTGATTTGTCAAGATGAAAACAAAACCTTGATCCCATGCCCTAAGATCGTCATCATTATCAAAAATCAAGGCCCGATGTCCTCGATTTTGCATGAAAATAATTCCGGCTTTGTAGACTCGAGGAGAGTATAGATGGAGAATGTGTTTAAGAGTAACCTCCACCCCAACTTTCTCGCCAATCCACCGATACATGGCAACGAACCGCCATATCATCAGAGAAATCTATTTGATACAAACTCTGTACATGCGAAATAATTCTTGGATTATAGGGTTGATCAGAAGAGTGAACCCTATCGTGAGTGGATACGTTAGAACGGATGAATGACCGCCGTAGAAAGTAGTCAGAGTGGATCTTCTCGGGGGATATACCACATCGATCACACCCTCTTTCTACCCACAATCTTCTCCAATCCTTGGTATCGATTCCTCAGTGACCGCACAAAATACGGAATAAACATGAATATTCTTCTTCTTTTTCAACTGGGCATCGCTTTGATAACTGACTTTGCAATCATCATCATCATAGCTAAATTTCCTCGGAAGAATTTCCGTGTAAAACTTCTCGGGGCCAAAACACTTCGCCTTTATTTTTCCCTTCATCTTTTCTTTAGAAGGGCCAGCAACGGTTGCTTGCTCAGTTACAGCAACAGGCTGCAGCGGCACCGCGGTGACAGGAGTGGCGAAGATGAAGACCCGAGCGGTAGTCCCAGGCACAAAAATATTATCAATTGCCATTATGTGAAAAAATAGATGAAAACAAGATCTGAGATAAGATTATAAGTTTAAAAGCAGAAAATCAACAATCACCAGAGAAGAGATCGCAAAGAAATTCTGAAAACTTGGTGGAGATGAAGAAGTAAAAGTTTGGAAGTAAGTTTTTGAAGTTGTATTAATAGGGGTGAAGTAATGAGTGCCTCGGTAACTGGCGAAAACTGCCACCTACATGATGGTGTGCACATGTCACGATGGGAAGGAGAAGTGACATTCTGGCATTTCAAATTGTAAGGCTGAGGAAGTTCCACGTGTTTCCTCGCTTAAAATTTCATGCCACTTGCCAAGTTCACACGAACACTCTCTCGGCAAGTGGAGGGACTATCTCTATTGGTCGAAAATCGTCTGAACACGTGGCGACATGTGTTCGTTGACGTGGCGGGTTCAACGCCAAAATCGGGGACAAGCCAGACGTTGCTAAGTAGAGTTTGTTGTCGAAGACAACCATTTGGTTATGTTGATCATAATAGTTTATCCGAGGACACAAGATGATATCGTAGCAGACGGATAACACTTATCTGATCCCTTTATTTTCGGAAGCTATTAGACATGGATAATGATCTTATCAGATCGTGGGAAGACGTGCAGATAATGAAGTCTTGCTAGGGTTTGAATCTTAAACCTATAAATAGAACTCCCATTCCCCATTGTAAGGTTACGTTCTTCTGAACAACAACCTCCCTCTTTAAAATTATACTGCCCTCAGCCGCCATCACTCTCATATTACCACCACCGTTATTATTACACCACCGCTGTTCCACCATTACTTAGCTTTGCTCTGGAGGAGGGAATCATCTCTTTCAGCAGAGCATCAATCTTCGATCATAATACAATAAGCTTTATCTTATTTCATTTTATTATTATTGCTTGCTTATTTCTTCTGTTCATTGTTGCTTGTTCGATTGCTCATTGATTTACTGTTCCTCGTATGCTCGTTCATTGATTGTTTAGTTCATTCACTCATCGTTATCGCTATTATCGAATCAGTAAACAAATTTTGATCGGA
Source organism: Petunia axillaris subsp. axillaris (assembly GCA_029990575.1). Classification (NCBI taxonomy): domain Eukaryota; kingdom Viridiplantae; phylum Streptophyta; class Magnoliopsida; order Solanales; family Solanaceae; genus Petunia; species Petunia axillaris. Next base: position 124,880,757 of record JARKNS010000008.1, on the reverse strand, counting down.
ATCCTGCTAAACTAAAATCATTTCTAGTAATACATATACGATCTGACCATTGGCTAGCGATCGGTTATCTATCGAGTCATCTTTGAATAATCGCATCTTCCATGTTTGTTTAACTTGTTCGAGAGAGAAGTTATAAGCAATTTCTCATTCTGTCGCTATAGATCATATATCACCATCGAAATTTCATTATTACTTGAAATCGACAGAATTGATTTGCTCGTTTGTTGTGTGTTCGCATCTTTATTGATTCTTCATTTATTTTGCTATACTTGTCGCCGATTTTAAGTGGTATTTAGTCATATGAAAATCTATTTTTGCTCGAATCTGCTTACATCTCGATTACGGCTAAGCTCTAGTTAAAACGATCAATCTTGGGGTAGGTATGGCCGGAGAAGTCATTGTGGGCCTACTTCTCCACCAGGTCAATATCCACAATCTATTCATTAATTATGTTTAATTTCATTCTAAATACATGAAACTCTACAATATACTCTATAATTAAACTAAACTTTGCTATATTCTTTTCTGAAGAGTCATCATCATCTGTACATAACAAATGTAAATAATAGAGCATAAGTACTAATCTCAAGGAATTTAAAAACTTTTGAGACCTAAACATTATCTTTAGAAAGGACAGAAGTGTAAATCCCTGCGCAAGAAGTCAATGGTGCCAATCGCGGTAAATAATGACTACTATCACTTAACATGTGATAAAATGAATGAGATCTATCTATATTAACTAAATATTTTTTGATAGAGTCAGGTAAATAAAAAAGTCTTTGATAGAATGTGCTTTTCTCTATATCTCTTACCTTGATTTTTAGTGAATGCAAAGACAATGAACTTACACATTCATACATTCATAAATTAATCTTAAGTCGATGAATTTAAAATTGTCACCCATGTTAGGGTGATGTTGCAACCCATAGAAGATAAAAGGAAGGGATTTAAGATAAATTTGGGAGACCCAACACGAAAAAAAGAATGGCAATGGCAATTGAATGTGTCCAGACTCCAGTGCTCCAGTACACACTTGTGCACATTACAGATAGAACACGTTGTGCACATTAATATTTGCCTTAGGTTCTACTTGAATACCGACATACATTAAACCAGATTGATTAATTTACAACTTTCTCGGTGTATTTTATATTTTAATATTTGTCTGAATATTTAGAAGATTTGATCCTTAATATATCATGTCATTTTAATATTAGTATATGTTGCTATCGGTAAGATAAAATAGATAAAATTAAGCTTTCGAATATGAGAAAGCATCAATTTTTTGAAATGGCCCAAAAAAGGAAACATGTAAAATATAGCGATACAATACGCCCACTGATCCAACAGACTATATTTTTATCAAATCAATAAATATTTTTAACAAATGCATTTTGCATACACTTTTATCATTTAAACATAATTTTATCACTTAAACGCGATTCATTCTCACACAAACACACACATTTATATATTTGCTTATAATTCAATCGTGATAAACTAATAGTATATATTGTAAACATTGCAGAGAATGTATCTTCAATGATTCAATTGGGTAACTAAAAATTTTTGGACACGATATTTATAGCTAATTGATCAATTTAATGTTTGTAAATAAGCATGAATTTAAAGGTAATATAAGATACTCATATTTATTGATTTCATGGAACATCGAGTAGAATTAAGGTTTTATCGATCCAATTACGTTGTAATCTATGGTGACGGCGCATGCAGAGTCAACTCGTATAAGACACGTTCCCTTTAAGGCTTGATACGCGCAAAAGCCAAATACTATTTTGTTCTACCTGCCATTTTTCTCTTTACTCAAACATTTTGTACCTATCATTTAATTAGTTCTACCCCTTTTTGTTATTCACCATGGGTGCAAACACGAGCGGATTTACCTGCAATGGACCGGGTGCCGCTAACTTCGGCGTAACTTTATATATTTATGTATATTTATCAGTGAAATATGACATATACTAACTCTGGCACCCTTTGTTAACAAAGTTGCCATGGTGCCAGTGGTCAAGAGGGCATGCTCTTACCCTAATGTCTGTGGTGCGAATCGATTACAGCAGCTTTCTTTTACTTTTTTATGCAAAAAGTACCAGACCACAGGTTGAACTTTGTAGTAGCCAGCATAGGTTTTTTTTTTTTTTTTTTTCGTTTCTTTTCCCCTTTTATCTTTCCTTTTTATTTTCTAATGTGTGTCTCTCTCTCTCTTCTTTTTTTTTTTTTGGGATAATTTCAAAGACCTCCACTCAGGTGTACCTCTATAACACTAACTTTTCTTGTGGTTTATGATATTATGTCAACCTCTCTTATTTTGAATTTTTTGTAACAATTCTTTTAATATGACTACTTTACCCTTTCAAATGCACTCTTTTGTTTAATTAATTCTTTATTTACTTCTTTTCTAAAAAGAAAAAAAATAATTTTGCTTGGCCACCTTCAATTCTTAAGCTGATAGCATATTAAGATTTCTAGCCGATCAATGAAATTTCTGCACGTCTTTTCCGTTGTAATTTAATATTATTGCTTGTAGAGTCACTGATACCTAAAATTCATGATTCAAACGGGAAATTTTCAAAATAGATAGAAACGAAGGAAAAATGTATCTGTATTGCTTCAACTGATGGTCTTTTCTATGGCCAAAACAACACGTCATCATCCATGCATAGCCCTACTTCTACTATCTCTATTAACTCGACCTCTTCTATTATAAAACAAAATGAAACTTCTTTACAATCGCAAGAACTCACAAAGACTAGTGAGACAATTAATTCACCAGCACAGTTCAAACAAGAAATCAAAAGTCATGGATCCAAACAATCCATTGCCAAACAACTTCTAATTTCCACCTCCTCCATTGATAAATCAGCCACTAATGTTTGCTCTACCTCCACAACTGGATCGCATACCACAATCATGGATGGAATCCTCACTCTGGGGCCATGCAATAGCAATACCAATGACCCTAAATGGACAACTAGCATATGCAGTAATACAAGACCCTCATTACCTAGCACAGATAGTAAGCGAGGGAATGCATCTTACCATGCAGAATTATATGAACAACATGTAGCCACAATTCTTACAACCTCTCCAGGGACAACTACTGATGGATCTTCCCTTCTTCCCTCCGAGGGTGGTGCCACCTCAAAATCCAGTCTTCATAGCATGGGATATGGCACTCAATCAACCTTTTCAACAGCTGAATGGTGCCCCTCAAAATCTCAATCCACTGCATGTGCAAATAAATCCTCAACCTCCCATGCAGATGGACATTCCCCCTCCTCCAGCCCCACCACCATCTCCAGTGCACCATCCCAATCAACCAGAACAAGAGCAAAATCAGAGAGAGGAGCAGGAAATCGTGTTAAGGGGAAGGGAGAGTCGCACGGAATTTGCAAACCTAAAGGAAATTATCATTCTACTTTACAGAGAAAGACTAGACAGGAAATGTATTCTAACATGTCATCCCACTCTCTTCAAGTGCTCACTGGATGTGAGGGCACCACCCAACAAGACTGTGGGCAAGTATGCAGTGGTGTTGAATCCCACGTTGACAACTGATCATGAACTGGAAATTATTGAAAACCCTAATGCTAATGTTCAAATAGATAGACAAATAAAATTTATAGTTTGGAATGCTAGGGGTGCAAACAACCCAGACTTTCGTAGAAACTTTGGGGCCATTATAGAAGTTTATCAGCCGGTGGTGGTTGCCTTACTAGAAACTAAAATGGACGACCACCACGATTTTAGGGTTAGATATGATTTTACTGATTATGTTGAGATTCCTGCTGAAGGAAGATCTGGAGGTCTAGTTCTTCTTTGGAAGAATGAGGCAGTTACCATCACAGACATACATATTAATGGAAATGAGATACATGCAATGATAAAGGTATTGTATTCTCCTTTTAATTTTAATTGGCTTTTTTCTATTATTTATGCTAGCACCTCATGTTATCATAGAAAAATCTTATGGGAAAATCTCATGCGTGTGTATGATAACTATAGAGGGCCTTGGCTAGTAAGTGGTGACTTTAACCAGGTCTTATCCCAAGATGATAAATGGGGTGGCAGACCTATAAACTATAGGAATACTATGAACTTTAGAAACTGTCTAAATTATTGTAATTTAAGTGATTTAGGATTTAAAAGTTCAAAGTTTACTTGGTCGAATCATAGGAGCAGAAAGGGAGGGTTGATTTTAGAACGTCTAGATAGATGCTTGGCGAATCAGGACTGGATTTCCCTCTTTAAAGATGCGAGTGTGATTCATCTCCCTAAAACTTACTCGGATCATAGTCCTATGTTACTATGCCTAAATAAACGAGTGCATCATGAGTATACTAAGCCTTTTCGTCTGGAAACAATGTGGTTATCGCACCCAGACTTTAAGAATGTTGTGTCAAATGCTTGGCATAATAGACCTTTAAATGAGGCTATCCAATTATTTCAGGAAGAAGTCATGATTTAGAATAAGGAAAATTTTTGTAACATCTTTCGTAGAAAGGCCAATACCCTAGCAAGACTTAAGGGTGTTCAATTCTCGCCAAATTATGCCACTAGTCTTTTCCTTCAAAATTTAGAGAAAGAGTTGATTTATGATAATAATACCATTCTGAAACAAGAGGAGGAATTTTGGAAATTAAAATCAAGATTAGACTGGTTAAGTTATGGGAATGCCAGTACAAAATTCTTTCACATTTCAACCCTAAATCGTAGACGAAGGAACAAAATTACTCATTTCCAAGATAATAGTGCAAACCTAGTTTTTGAACCTAAGCAAGTTTTTGATCATGTCATATCCTACTTTAATCAGCTCTACACCACTAGTCATGTGAATAGCCAACTAGCTCCCGTTCATAACAATGCATTATGGTATAGTGGTACAGACTTGACTACCCTAGATAGTCCTTTAAAGGATTGTGAGATTACTAATGCTTTATTCTCTTTTAAACCTTATAAAGCCCCGGGTCCCGATGGTTTGCACCCTATATTCTTTCAATCAAATTGGAATATTGTTGGCTCTTCAGTTATTAATATTTGTCCTGAGATATTTCACAATAGTGTTATGCCTCTTAATTTAGATACCACGTATATTTGTCTCATTCCTAAGGTGAAAAATGCTGTAAATCTGAAAAACTTTAGGCCTATAGGCTTTTGTAAAACGGTTTACAAAATTGTTACTAAAATTATAGCAAATCGTTTGAAGCACCACCTAGACTCTATAATTAGTCCCTGTCAGGCTAGTTTTATGAAAAATAGAAGAGCTTCGGATAATGCCATAATTATTCAAGAGATAATTCATAAGTTCAATCGAATAAAAGATATTAAGAGTGAGATGATCATTAAAATTGATTTAGAAAAAGCTTTTGATAGAATTGAATGGTCGTTTATTCGCACCATGTTAGCTTTTTTTAAATTTCCTCCTAAGATTTCAAAATTGATTTTATCATGCATTACTACATCTTCAATATCTGTGCTTGTTAATGGGTGTAAGACAAATTATTTTTCCCCTTCAAGGGAAATTAGACAAGGGGATCCGTTGTCTCCATACATCTTTATTCTTTGTTTGGAATTGCTATCTATTTATGTTAATCATCAAACTGAGGAAACTTTGTGGGACTCCATAAAACTTTCATCGATTAGTCCTGAGTTGTCCCATCTTTTTTTTTTTTTTTTTTTTTTTTGCAGATGATATAACTTTTGTTGCTAAAGCCAATATAAAATCTGCTCATGCTATAAAAGCCACGCTAGATTTATTTTGTCACATGTCTGGGGAGAAAGTCAATAACGAAAAATCTAAGATCATTTTTTCTAATAATATTGATCCTTCTCTAGCTTTCCAATTAACTAATATTTTATATTTTAAGAGAGGTAATCACTTTGGTAGATACCTAGGGTTTCCTATTCTTAATCGAATGCCAAAGCATAGTGACTATCAATTTATTATAGATAACCTTCAGTCTAGACTCTCTAGTTGGAAAACCAACTTTATCAATTTAGCTGGAAGGGCAACTCTAGTCAAAACTACCTTGAACACTCTTCCAAACCATATCATGCAGTTCCATTGTCTTCCTATAAAAACTCTCAACACAATTGACAAAATTCAACGTGATTTTTATGGGGTTCTAGTGAGCATAGGAAGAAGATTCATCTCTTATCATGGGATACTGTGACAAAACCTAAACATTTAGGTGGTCTTTCTATTAATAAAGCTAGGACTAAGAATACTTCCACCCTAGTCAGCTTAGCTTGGCGATTCCTTTCAAACCCTAGTAAACTTTGGACTAAAGTGATTAACAACAAATACTTAAATAAATCCTACCCTAAATCTGACTCCTTTGTTTGGCGGGGCATTAGAAAATCCTTTCCTATTTGTCTTGATAACACGCAGTGGGCAATTGGTAATGGTAGAAATATCTCTTTATGGGATCACAAATGGCTCCCTAGTAGAGTCACTCTCAGAAGTTTGATTCGTGGGCCTTTAACAAAGGATGATCAACTTAAAAGAGTGTTCAATGTTGTTAAAAATAATTCTTGGGACTTATCCCAAATTGGCTTTGACTTTCCTTACTTATATTGAAGATCAATTTAGAAAGGCTACTCCTCCATTGTGTCATTCAAATATGGACCATCCTATTTGGGCTCTAACATCAAATGGCTCTTTTGTTCAAAATTCCCTATATGCTCAAATAGATCACAATATGTGTAGCAATGATGATTTCATGTGGCTTTGGAAAATTGATGTCCCAAATAAGATCAGGTTCTTCATTTGGAAGTGCCAACATGATAGATTACCTACTAGATACTATCTTCATAAAATTGGTATTAATATAAACCCTATGTGTCCCATTTGTAAGAGTGATATTGAAACGGCTCAGCACATCCTTTTGGACTGTGTTATTGCGAGAAAATTTTGGAGGGAAGGATCTATTAGCCATCATATAGACCAAGATAGGCATTGGCTTTCTAGCCTAAGAGAGACTTCTCATCATCTAAGAAATAGCCACTATAGTTGGGAGGAGCTCATCTTTTTCTCCCTATGGAACCTATGGGTTAATAGAAATCACAATAATGTTGACAATCTGAGTTCTCCTTTAGTTTTTAGCCAGGTTCGAAACAAAACTCTAGAATTTATGCTTCTGACTACACTCAACTCTAGAAAAACTATTGTTAGGAGCATCAATGTCTCGTGGTTCCCTCCAAGACAGGATACAATTAAGCTTAATATAGATGGATCCTTTAAAAGTAATGACCAATCTGCTAGCATAGGAGGGATGTTTAGAAATTGCAAAGGTCAATGGATTTTAGGTTATCATAGAAAGGTTCATGTGCACAATCATTTACATGCGGAGCTTTTAAGCCTGCATGAAGGCTTGCTCCTAGTTGTAGACCAAAAATTTATCCCACTAGAAATTGAAACTGATTCAACAGAGGTTATTTTACTCTTGGATAATCCATCACCTATTTATGCGTCTATTATACACAACTGCAGGTTATTAATGCACAAGCTGGAAATACCGTCAATCAGGCATAACTTTCGCCAAGGAAATGGAGCTGCTCATCTACTGGCAAAAGGAGCTCCCTCAAGGTCCAAATCTTTTGATACCATCCACTATGCAGTACCTCCTGATTTTGTTCAACAAGCTTTGAAGAAGGATCATGATGGCACAAGTTTTGTGAAAACCACTTCGGATAGTAACTGTTTGACGTTGTCCAAATTAGGAAACTTAAGTGCACTTTATGCTATTCCTATGTTTTCTATGAACTCTATTATTCATACGCTTGATTCTAGTGGAATCCGTATGGGCACATTATATAATCCCCCTTAAGTTAAGTATTAATGAATATCGTGTTCTAACAAAAAAAAAACTGATGTTCTTTTCTTTTTGGTCTTCAAACAATTACTTCCATACAAGCTACTTGATAGGTGAATTATATTTAATGATAAATTAGTAATCTCAAGCTACTAGAGTTGATGTAGAAACTACTTGGTCGACATTAATTTAGAAAAGAGATATGAAGAATTAGTTAAACAAAATATTGTATTAAAAGGGGCAAAGTAGTCATAATAAAAGAATTGTTACAGAAAAATTTAAAATAAATGAGGTTAGCGTAATATCGTAAACCACAAAGGAAGTCACTGTTACGAAGTTAAAAAGGGAAAAATAGTCATATTAAAAAAATTGTTGTTTTGTTTTTTCATTTCTTTCTGCCTTTATTTCTTATTTCCTGAGTAACTTCTTTTTAGTAAACTATTTAATTAATTTTAATAAATATGTAGTTCTTCTTTTGATATGCCACATTAATCTATACATATTAAAAAATAATTTGAGCAATATCTTCTAGTGATTTTTAAAAAATTAAGTGGTTTGAGTAAGAGATATTTTAAGTTAAATTTTCATAGATTAAAAATAAAAAAATTTTGTTGTGCAAAGAATTTTCATAAAACGTGACATTTTAGATGAAAATTTATTGAAGACAATCAAGTTAAAATATATATATATATAGATCACTAATTAAAGGTATTTTAAGTAAATTTTTGAATTGGGGCATTCTTTCAAATATATACCAATGTTCTTCTATTATGAAGAATTCAAAATAAATGTGAAAAAAATTATTAAAAAAAATTTAATAATTTTTATTGAGAAATGTGTGCTTAATAAACCTTGACGTAACAAAAAAATTTTTGACCCGACCCGCCCGTCCTATTTAGTCTTTGTGACTAAGAGTAACAAAAAGTGGCACGCGTAGCTCTCAAATCTTGGATCCGCGCAGAGTGCAAAAGAAAAAATGGTTTAAGGATCCATCACTGTATGTCATAATACAATGCCATCACGTACGATATTTAAAATGTACTTGTATTGGGTAAAAATCGACCCACGGCGATTTGCCCCGGTCACGCAAATCTCAACGACCGAACACGTCGCGACTAAGCAATCGCCGAGGCGGTTGAGCGAGTCGCCGAAGCCTTGGAACCGAAGGTGCGTTACCGAAGGCGAGCCGTGAGCTGAGCTTCGGTAACCATCACCTCGGTCAAGCAACAGGGCCAAGTCACCGAGGTCGTAAACTCTCACCTCGGTGGACCCCCCTCGGTTCGTCCGGCTTTGCAGCCCACTACTTCACCCCACTAACTCAGCCACTACACCTCAAGATCGTGGGACAACATGGCGATAGATAGTGGAGATCATGGGCAGAGGCTTACATCTATAAATAGCAGTTCATTTCATGTAAACGGGCATTCAGAAATACATACCGAAACTCTTCCCAAATTTGTACTGAACATCCATATATTGAAAGCAAGTTATTTTACGTATTTTTCGTCTATTTCGTGCATTATTTACCGCTTTGATACAAAGATTTGCTTATATTCGAATCCAAATTCGATTTGTGTACCTAAAAACGATTTAGGCCCATACAAATTGGCGCCGTCTGTGGGGATATAAGCAATAACGCTTTGTTCCAAAGTTCGAAATCTGTTTTTCATCAAGAAATTTGTGATCTAACACTATGGCTGATAACAACAATGGTGGTAATGGTGATCGGGTTGACGTTCCGACGAACCAACAATCCTTCACCCCAATGACAACCGAAGAATTTCAAATGTATGTTGTCACCACACTAAGAGCTCTCCAAAATAAGCAGGATGAGCAGGCCAGTATCAACGCCGAGTTTCGCGCCTCGCTAGAAGTGCGAAACAGCGCCGCCCCAAACGGCACCCAGCCCTCGGCTCCTGGTGGAGGCACCCCGCCTTTCGTTCCTCAGGGCGCGACAACAGGGGGACCTCACAACGGAGCCGCGTCTGGGGGGTCGGGGAGTAATCCATCTTCCATGCCACACTTCGGGACGGTTCCCTCCGTGGCAGAAACAACGTCATCGGTTGACGTTGAAAAAATGAGTAGAGAAATCGAGGCTCGCATCGAGGCGCGTGTCGAAAAACGCCTCGAGCGCGTACCGCGGATAAGCAAGGAGGAAGATGACCTCGACATCGAGCAATATAGGGAGCAGCCCTATAAGCCCGAAGCAGCACCAGCTCCAACTCTTGTGGGTTTCAAACTCACATTCCTCAAAAAGTACGATGGGACAACTGATCCCAAGGAGCATGTTAGGGAATACATGTCCATGGTAAAGAGCAATGACTTGACGTCCACGCAGCTTGAATCCATGTTCTTAAAGAAGTTTGGTAGTTCGTTGGAAAAGGGTGCCCTTCGGTGGTATTTATGCTTGCCGCCGGGGTCAATCTCCTCGTTCAAAGAACTATCCCGCGCCTTTGTCAAAGCTCACACCGGCGCGCAAAAGATCCTCCAGAGGAAGGAGGATATATGTGAAGTGAAACAATGGCCCGGTGAGCCACTTAAAGAGTTCCTCGAGCGATTCCATGCTGAACGTATGGAGTTGCCTCGAATGGATGATACCTTGGCTATCATGGCCTTCGAAAAAGGTATCAACGGTCGCAATTCAAGTGCTGCTGCCGAATTGCGAAAAGAGTTGCAACAATATCAGGTCCTGACGTGGGAGGACCTGCATAGAAGAGCTTACTCCAAAATCAGATTGGAGGAGGCGGAGTTCAAAAACCGAGGTTACCAAAACCGAGGTGATATTTCAAATCGCGCCGAGGCGCCACGAAATAATTTGAAAGGGAGGTATGAACCTTATACTTCGCCGAGGCAACATGTTACTCAAAGGTTGGGGAACAACCCCGGTAACTCATACCCGACATCTCACATAAGCCAAAGGCTTGGAGGGAAGGTTCAAACCAATATGAACCAAAGGAATCCCTCGAGCTCCGCTTCGGTCCCAAGAAAGGATCTTCCCCGGATCCAAGATTATAATTTCAACATATCGACCTCAGAGCTGGTCGACGTCGTTTAGGGGACAGCCGGGGTAAGAATTCCCAAAGACATGAGAACCCCGGCAGACAAAAGGGATCAGAATCTGCATTGCGAGTTTCATGCAGATTATGGTCACAGAACCGAGGACTGCAAAGCTTTGCGCCTCGAGGTAGCTCACCTACTGAAAAAAGGAGTCTTGGCTCAATTCCTCACTGACAAGGGGAAGGATAATTTTTCAAAGAACCGAGGGGATGGGCAACCACCTCGGGCTCCACCCCCGGAGAGAGTAGTTAACGTCATCACCGGGGGGTCAGAAGTAAACGGCGTGAACTTCGCCGCAGCTAAAAAATTTGCTAAGCTCTCCATCACCATGGAGAAGAGGACCCGAGTTGGAGGCTCGGGCAAGGACATCGTGTTCGATGAGGATGACTGTGATGGGATGATGTTTCCCCATCACGATGCTCTAGTCATCATGCTAAGAATTAACAACGCTGACATCAAGAGAGTCTTGATTGACCCCGGTAGTTCAGTAAATATCATCAGCTACGGGGCCGTGAAGCAGATGTGGCTAAAAGGGGAAATCGTTCCCAAATCAACAGTGTTGGCTGGTTTTAACAACTCAACAGAGAAGACGTTGGGTGAAATCACGCTGAAGACATTCGCTGAGGGTGTCACCAAAGAGACACTGTTTCAAGTGATGCCCGAGGATTTGGCCTATAATGTAATCCTCGGGCGGCCATGGATCCACTCCATGGGAGCTGTTCCTTCCACTTTACACCAAGTGATCAAATTCCCAACGCCTTGGGGGGTTCGGTCAATTAAGGGGGAGCAGCGAGCAGCGAGGGAATGCTACTCGGTTGTGCTGAAGAGTGGAGTCGCCCCAAGCGGGCCCAAAAAATAGCAACCAACGCAACCGGGGTCGAGCGAGGCGAGCCTCCAAAATGAAATTGAAAAGATCCCGGCATGCGTGCAAGAGCCTCGGAAGCAAAAAGCCGAGGACTCTACCATTGAGGAACTGAACTCTTTCACTCTATTGAAAGAATTCCCAGAAAGGAAAGTGCACATCGGCTCGGAGTTGGACCCGAAGTCGAAAGAGGCAATTATGGAAGTTTTAAGGTCCAACCATGACTGTTTTGCTTGGGCTCACTCAGACATGACGGGTATCGATCCGGAGATCATGACTCACAAGCTGAATGTAGACCCAAGGTTCACCCCGGTAAAACAGAAGAAGAGACCTCAAGCCGGGGTGAAAAAGAAGGCAATCGAAGATGAGACCACGAAGCTGCAAGAAAATGGTTTCATCAGGGAGGTGAAATATCCCGAATGGCTGGCAAATGTGGTAGTTGTGCCGAAGAAGAATGGCAAGTGGAGAATGTGTGTAGACTACACCGACCTGAATAAAGCTTGCCCCAAAGATTCTTACCCATTGCCACAAATCGGCAGGTTAATAGACTCCACGGCTGGACACAAACTATTAACTTTCTTGGATGCGTATTCGGGCTACAATCAGATCCTCATGGATCCTGAGGACGAAGAAAAGACCTCGTTCATCACTGACCGAGGTACATTCTGTTACAAGGTCATGCCCTTCGGTCTCAAAAACGCCGGGGCGACTTACCAAAGGCTGGTATGTCGCATGTTTAAGGAATATATTGGAAAGTCTATGGAAGTCTACATAGACGACATGCTCATCAAGTCGATCCAAATGGAGGATCACTTAAATCATCTGAGGGAGGCCTTTGCTGTGTTGAGACAATATGGCATGAAGTTGAATCCTGAGAAGTGCGCCTTCGGTGTTGGGTCTGGCAAATTCTTGGGATTCATTGTCTCTGAACGAGGCATCGAGGCTAATCCTGACAAAATCAGAGCTATTGAAGAAATCCCCGAGAAGCTTACCGGGGTGAAAGAAGTCCAACGCTTGACTGGCCGAGTCGCTGCCTTGAGTCGTTTCATCTCAAGGTCCTCGGAGCGATGCCACAAATTCTTCTCCGTTTTGAGAAAAAACACTCACTTCGAATGGACACCGGAGTGCGAACAAGCGTTGAAAGACTTGAAACAGTATTTGGCTAACGCACCGTTGCTTGCCAAGCCAAAAGAAGGTGAAACATTGCTAGTCTATTTAGCAGTGTCCGAGGTATCAGTAAGTGCTGTGCTGGTTCGAGAAGAGGATGGAAAGCAGCAGCCCATTTACTATGTGAGCAAGACACTCCTCGACGCTGAGACCAGGTATCCACATCTGGAAAAACTAGCTCTTGCTTTACTTGTTACCGCTCGAAAATTGCGGCCCTATTTTCAATGCCATCCAATAGCCGTAGTTTCAACCTTCCCTTTGAGAAATATTTTGCATAAGCCAGAGTTGTCGGGAAGACTGTCAAAATGGGCGGTAGAGTTAAGTGAATATGACATCACCTATCAGCCTCGGAACGCCATTAAGTCCCAAGTCTTGGCAGACTTTGTGGCAGATTTTAGCGTTGGAATCTTACCCGAGGCTGAAAAAGAAAACGCCGAAGCTAAAGCAACAACCCCGGGCTTATGGATACTCTATACTGATGGAGAAACCAACTCCAAAGGTTCGGGGCTGGGCATAGTCTTGAAAGCACCCACCGGGGAGAAAATCAGACACTCGGTTCGGTTCAAGAAAGTAACCAACAACGAGGCAGAATATGAGGCGGCTTTAGCAGGTTTAGAGTTGGCCAAAGAAATGGGGGTTGAAAGAATCGAATTGAGATGTGACTCTCAGTTAGTGGTGAACCAAATCCTCGGTGATTACATGGCTCGTGAGCCCAGAATGCAGTTATACCTAGATCGGGCACAAAGGATCTTGACCCAATTCCAAGAATGGCAAGTTAAACAAGTGCCTCGGGAAGAGAACACCGAGGCTGATGCCTTGGCGAATCTGGGTTCGGCTATTGATGAAGCTCACTCGGGGACTGACTCGGTGGTTCGGCTATTATCTGCGCAGATGAGAGAGATGAAGCTGCAAGTCAACTCGGTGGACAACCGATGGGATTGGCGAAGTAAATTCATCTCCTATTTCGACTCGGGGACTGTCCCCCAAGATAAGAAAGAAGCGAAGAAGCTAAGGACCCAAGCTGCCTCGTATCACATGGTCGAAGGCAATCTATACAAAAGGTTGTATTGCGGCCCGATGGCCAAATGTTTGGGTCCCGATGAGGCAAGATGGCAGAAGTGCATGAAGGCGAGTGTGGCAACCATTCGGGGGCAAAGTCCTTGGTACGAAAGCTATTAAGAGCTGGGTATTACTGGCCCACTATCAGTACCGATGTGAGGGATTTTGTGCAAAAATGTGACAAGTGCCAACGCCATGGGCGGCTGATCCACCAACAGGCCGAGCCTCTTCATTCGGTGGTGTCGCCATGGCCCTTCATGAAATGGGGAATGGACGCTGTTGGACCATTGCCCAAGGGAAAAGGTGGTGTTCGTTTCATCCTGGTATTGACTGATTACTTCACCAAATGGGTGGAAGCAGCGGCTCTCACCGAGGTTAAGCAAAAGCAAGTAATCGACTTCATCAAAAAGAACATCATCTACAGGTTCGGGGTCCCAAGAGAAATTGCTTGCGACAACGGCAAGCAATTCATGGGGACTGCTATCACCAACTTCTTCAAGCAGTGGGGTATCAAAAGAATAGCTTCGACTCCCTATCATCCAAGCGCCAATGGCCAAGCCGAGTCTTCAAACAGGATCATAATTGAGAATCTCAAGAAAAGGCTCGATGAGAAAAAAGGTCCTTGGCCCGAGGAGTTGCAAGGGGTTCTGTGGGCCATGCGAACGACTGAAAAGAGCAGCACCGGGGAGACTCCCTTCTCTTTGGCGTATGGCATGGACTCTCTTATCCCCGTAGGGGTGGGCAAACCAAGCCTTCGGTATGCCCATACGGCCGAGGACGCAAACCAGGAAGCAATGCGCATTGAGTTGGATCTGCTCGAAGAGAAGAGGGAGCTAGCTTTGGTTCGGTTGGTTGCTCAAAAGAGACAGATTGAAGCGTATCTCAACAGAAAGGCTAAATTCAGGGACTTCAAGGTCGGGGATTATGTGTTGAAAACCGTGAAGCAATCAACCAAAGAAGAAAATGGGGGAAAGCTCATCGCAAATTGGGAAGGACCCTACAGAGTCAAGGCAATTGTTGGAAAAGGCTCTTATCAAATCGAAAGTTTGCAAGGAGAGCCCGAACCGTTGAATTGGAATATCTCCAACTTGAAGCGGTACTACTTCTAGTCGAGGTAAATATCTTCAAACTTTTTAAATCAAACAGCCCCGAGCCGAACTCCGCTCCCATGGCATTAACAAAAAATGTACTAACTTACCCCTCGTTCCGTCTTTTTGCTTGACCTTTTCAGGAAGCGAACCGAACCGATTCCAGTGCTCGGATCTTCATCAAGATTCACAACCGAACACTGGGGGGGAGTAAGAAGGGGTTGATATCGAGGTCGGCATCGAGCCTCCCAACCGAAGCTTATCTATCCGACAACCGGGGACTAACGCCCGGGGACTAGATTTAGTACATTAAATTAGCCCGGTAGCGGCGTGTTTGTCAGTTTGCTTTTATTTAAAAATTCTACCCAAGGTCCGTTTCGGCTTGGTTTTATGTACATAGCCTTTCGGCTCGTCAATATCAATAAGAACGACTTCGGTTACACTCATTTTATCTATGTAAATCTTACATTTTGAAGCCGCGTAATGCGTCGACCCGAGGACGAGACGTCGCCCTAGGTTCGCATCGGTCAAATTCTGTTTAAGTCTTGCAAGATCAAAGTATTCGATATGCTTGAAAGGCCATTACACAAAATAAGGATGCAAATATTTTTTACTAAAAGCCCGAAGGCTGAATATATACATTCTCAAAAAGACCCGAAGGTCGAAAGTACAAACTCAAAAGCCCGAAGGCTTGCAAAAGAAGTGCTAAAAGTAATTCAGGCCTCAGGAGAACCACCTCCATCCCCGGAGCCCACTTCGGCCTCTTCATCTTCCTCATCTTCATCATCGCCGCTCGAGGCCTCACTTGAAGGAAGATCCTCGATGATAGCTTGAGCTTCGGCTGCTTTAGCTTCGGCCTTCTCAATCTCTTCATCAAGGTTAAGCTCCCCGGCGCGACACCGCTTGAGCAACCTTAACCGAGACTTGATGATGGCCCACCGCTTGTCGAGCTCGGCCCTTTTCACCTTGAGTGCAGCTTTATCCTTTCGGGCCGCAATTTCATCTTTCAGGGCAACGATCTGATCATCCTTGGCTGAAAGCTTGGAAGTCTCGCCCTCTAGCTTCTTAATGTGAAGCAGATGATCTCTCAGCTGCTCTTGGTGCTTTTTGGCCATATTAACCGCCTCGGTTTTGGTTCGTGACAGCTCGTCGCTCAGCCTCGCGACTTCCTCTCCCAGCCTCGAGCGTTCGGCTTCAAAATCATCACCGAGGATCTTAATCTTGGCTTCGGAGTTCGCCTCAGCTTCGCGTAAATCGGCCTGGGACTTGGCTAAATCAGCTTTCAGCAGAGCTATCTGAGCATTGAACTTATCTTTTTTGCTGATCCCATAGGCGAGCCACGCGCCGAACCTCAGCGGTCCTCGAGGACTCAACCTCGATGGCTTTCAAAGAAAGGATGAAAGTCTGAGTAAAGGCCAAATAAACCGAAGTCAGAAATAACCCGAAGGTAAAGATGCAAATCAAATTCTTTTGGTCTCTTGAGAGTTTTTAATATGACGAAACTTACCCTTACTGCGTTGGAGGCCAGGGTACTGTATAACTGGCCCGAGGTAAACTCTTGCATGAGCCTATCCTCGGTTGGCCCTAACAAGGGTGTAAGCCTAAAGAGATCCTCGGGGCTGCACCCAAGCAGATTTGAAGAGATTGGCACCTCAAGTTTCCGATAAGACCCCACCGAGGAAGAAATCCTTGCGGGTTCGGAATGCACTCTCACTGATCCAGAGCCAGCCTCCCCAACAAACGCAGCAGCACCCGCCTCGGTAACTTTAGCCTTGCCCTTGGCTTTTTCTGCAGCAGAGGCGGATTCGGGTTCTTGACCCTCAAGGTCAACGACTTCCACTCCCCTTTGAGCCCATACTCCAAAAGCTTCATCCCCGGGCTCATCCACCAATCCTCGGCGCTTTTCCGCCACAGCTGCGGGCTGGGGAGGAATCTCCGCCTCGGTGCGAGGAGCCACCGAGCGGGACGACTTCTTCGACGTAGCCCTCTTCCGCTTCACGCCTACGAACGAAGGAGAAATCAAAAAACATTGGAACAGGAAGAGAACGATACTTAACAACGTGAGCCGAGGACAAGAGTTACCTTTGGAAGTCCCTTGATCGGGGGCTCCCTTGGAAGTTTTAGAAGACTTGGAAGCCTTCAATCCTTTGTACTCCCCGGCTACCGCAGCCAGATCATCGTCAGACTCGGTCTCTTCATCATTTTTCTTCTTTTCTTCCTTCTTCTTCTTACTCTTCTTGGTGTTAGCGGCACGATTTGGAAAACCTGACACCGAGGGAAAGAAAGTCAGAAAAATCCCAAAGTTAACCACTATTAAAACACCATCAAAACTCACCGTGCCTCTTGCACTGCCAACCAAATTCGGCAGCCATATTCATCCATGTCCTCTCGGGGCGGATACGAGCCCCGGTCATTGCCTTAACCCATGCTGTCAAGCCTGCCGGGGGCACGATGTCTACCTTGTTGGCTGAAAAAGAAACAAAGGGACAAAATCAATAAAGTATGGATAAACGACCGAGGAGTAAAACTTGGAAGGCAGTGTAACTTACGCGTGTTGTTCCACCGCTCGGGGAAATTGGGCTCGGCAGATAAGACCCTGGTCTCCAGCAAGATGAACCGCTCACTCCAGCCTCGGTCTCCGTGATCCTCACTCTTGTGGAGGAGAGCAAATTTGCCTCGGTTATTGAGTGCCACCACCCCGGCTTTGTGGAAATAAGGGTAGTAAAGGGAAATAAGGTGTTGAAAAGTGAAGTCCACCTTCGCCTTTTTGCTTAGCCAATCCATGCATTGGACGACTCTCCAGACACCGGGTCCAAGTTGGGCCAGACACAAATTATAGGCCCGGCAAAAGTCATCGATGACTTTATGGACAGGAAGACTGAAGCCGATGGTGAATGGGTAAGTATAAGCAAAAGACATACCCTCAATATTGTGGCATACCCTACTTGTCGGATCGGGGATAACAACCTTGACCTCGGGCTCAAATCGACACTCCCTCCGAACCCGCTCAGTGTGAGCTTGTGTAATGAGGGTTGGGGTAGTGTTCACGGGAACATTCCTATGCTTCCCCTCCTGCTCAGCCGTCTGAGTTTGTAATTTCAAATCCTTGGAGTTATCGAAATGGGAGGGGATTATTTGATGCGGCTCAAGCTCCTGCTCGAGGGGAATCACAGGACCCGAAGATCCCCCCTCGGTAGCAGTCCCTTTCTCTCCACCGCCCTCGGCATCGCCGCCCTCGGTGCCAACATCCTCACCATCCCCTCCATCGTCGTCGTCTCTAAGGAGGGCATCACTGAAACTGCGTAATGCGGCGTCGTCCAACACGGCGTCGTCTTCGCCTGAAGCGACTTCCTCCTCCACCGCCAGTTGGCGCATCGCTCTCATTTTACGGCGCGTCACGCCCCCAACGCCAGACGACACCTCACCTCCTTCAACCACAGTTGTGGCGCCCACTGGTGCTACGGCAGCGGCGTCGCCGCTAGCGACGGCCGCGACTAAGGGTAGAGCTCGCACCCTCTCACCCGAATCACTGGAATCTTGCCTAGAGATTGTGGTAGACATGACAACAATATCGGAAAGGGAAGCTTTTTGTGAAATCAGAAAGTTGAGAAAGTTTGAATGAGTTCTTAAGCTCTTGGCACTATTGATCGCTAAAAGGTAAATGGGAAAGAGTTTGATGAAATGCTCCTTTTATAGGTATGGAATACGAAGGGACGATGACGTCAGCGTCATCATTGTAACGTTGGAGAAAACAAAATTTGCGGCGCGACAGTTCGGTCAACCCACGGATGAACGCCACGTGTCCACGAGAAGTGACCTGATGGGACACGAACCGTTGGCAGATTTTGAAACGCTTGGATAGGATCGAGCCACGTCGCTTCCCGCTAAAACCTCATTCCACTCCTCGGTCACCTCGGTAGTCAACCGAGGAGTGGGGGGACTATCTGTATTGGGTAAAAATCGACCCACAGCGATTTGCCCCGGTCACGCAAATCTCAACGACCGAACACGTCGCGACTAAGCAATCGCCGAGGCGGTTGAGCGAGTCGCCGAAGCCTTGGAACCGAAGGTGCGTTACCGAAGGCGAGCCGTGAGCTGAGCTTCGGTAACCATCACCTCGGTCAAGCAACAGGGCCAAGTCACCGAGGTCGTAAACTCTCACCTCGGTGGACCCTCCTCGGTTCGTCCGGCTTTGCAGCCCACTACTTCACCCCACTAACTCAGCCACTACACCTCAAGATCGTGGGATAACATGGCGATAGATAGTGGAGATCATGGGCAGAGGCTTACATCTATAAATAGCAGTTCATTTCATGTAAACGGGCATTCAGAAATACATACCGAAACTCTGCCCAAATTTGTACTGAACATCCATATATTGAAAGCAAGTTATTTTACGCATTTTTCGTCTATTTCGTGCATTATTTACCGCTTTGATACAAAGATTTGCTTATATTCGAATCTAAATTCGATTTGTGTACCTAAATACGATTTAGGCCCATACCACCTGCGAGATTTTTCATCACGATGTTTAAATATATCACTGTATAGAAGATATATTGTAAAACTTACAATAAAATATTTAGTAGATTTTAAACTCACCATTTCACGTGTCATGTATTTACTGTAACAACATAAAAAACTGAATTCATCAAGGTTAATACTATTCCCCTTACCGTTGAAAAAATGATCAAATGCAGAAACGTGAGTTTCAAGGCCATTATCTTGAATAATTAGCCGCATGGGAAAAACAGTCCAACTCCCAACTTAGTCTACAGCTAAAGTGCTAATTAAACACGGGCTAGAAAACGTGAAGAAATATCACTTTATAGGAAAACTATATCAATACTAATACTTGGCATTCCGATTAGTTCTCCAGCAGACAGAAATTTCTTTACTTTGTGTCTTTGTGATGTATAAGAAATATCACTTTATAGGAAAACTATATTAATACTAATACTTGTAAGATAAGCATTCCAGTTAGTTCTCCAGCAGACAGAAATTTCTTTACTTTGTGTCTTTGTGATGTAACTTGCTCTAAAGGAAATTGAAAGTATTACGCTTCCTATGGAAGCTTTTCAAAATATTCCGTATTCATGCAGAGTTTGAAAAAATATTGTCCTCTAAAAAATGTGATACACGCAGTCTATTTTGATACTTTAACTGTTTCCACAACTCAACACAACTTTATGAATTACTACGGAAGCTTTGTGATGCCTCTTAAAAGTAGTTTTTGGCCAAAAGAGGATAAACATATTTAACCAGTGAATACTTTTGTACACTAATAAATTATAACTTCTGATATACTATATTATGTTAAGGTTCATTCTACTAATTTATTATCACCTTAAAGTCATAGACTCATAACACTAATATATTTTTAAGGCTTAATAAAGAGTATTTTTTTTCTTTTCTTTGTGTAAGAGTAGGTCTTATTTACGCCTAAAACTTCCTCGCTAGGTTAAACAGAAAAATTTATAAAGGATTACAAGTGATATGAGGCTAGATATTACTATATTTCACCTAATTTCGCCCCGTGTTCATGTTTCTACTTACATTATCTTGTCATACTTTGAACTAAATTTCTTTCATCTGGTTTTTTGTTGTTGTAGGGATTACATTGATGATATGAGGCGTTCTTAGAGCATAACTGATGAAAATCAAAGGTTTTGAAGTCTGAGTAAAACTCTGAAGGTCATGCGATTGAAGGTCGGATGATATAAGGACAAACCTGAAATCAGCATACCGGACCTCGTGTTACACTATGTGTAGCACATCGTATGGGCACATAATATGGCCTATAGTATGAAGTCCTGCAGCTTGTTTTTGTAATCAGAAAATCAGACAAGATGTATGTTTAGCTACATAGCGTGCACAACCAAAAAAATTCCTAGACCGAGTAAAACATGGCTAATTCAAGGGTAGTTTTGTCCTATGGTGATTCCTACACTATACCATTAAACTCAATTGGATGGGACTTTTGGCTTATTTTGCATCCAAAGGAGACAAGGAAGAGAAATGATCAAGATTCAAGGCACTACTTCATCCATCTATCGGTAAACTCACTACTAAAAATCAGGGATTTTCCCACCGAAGATTTTCCACCAAAATTCGGTGAGAACCCTCTGTCCGACCGAAGCGGCCGAACAAAATATTTTTTTATATTGTCTGACCGCCGCGGTCGGACAAAAATTAAATATATATATTTTTTAATATTGTTCGACCGCCGCGGTCGGATGAGGCGGTCGGACAGCTTAAAATAAGTCGGGCAGAACCCCCATTTCCCCAACCCCAATTTATTTCATTCTCTCCCCATTTTATCAAAAAACAACTCAACCCCTTCCCAATCCCTAAATTCGATCCACCCCATTTCCCCATCCCCAAATTCTTTCTTCCCCAAAGTCCCATCCACCCCCCATTTTTCATTTTTCTTTGTTAGTTTTTAAAATTTTCATTGTTTCTCAATTTTTAACTTTTTTCTCAATTTCTTCACACTAAACCCTAACCCCCAATTATTTTTTCTTGCACAGATCCGGCGTGCGTGGGGATTCCGGCGTACCAGATTTCGGCTGCCGCAGGTAGGTCATTTTTTTTCTTTCCATTTATTTGAATAAATTGGGGCTGTGATTGTTTGAAAGTGGGGATTGTTTGGTGGTGGTTATGTTGCTTTGAAGGCTGTTTTGGTAGCATAAAATATGGGGAAGGTGGTGGTGGTGAGAGTTTCTTGTTAGCCCATGTTTTATTTGTTTGTGTTGTTTAAGGTATAATGGTACTTTAGTTTGAGAGTAGAAAAGGAAATATGTAGTAGTAATATCGATAGAAATGTTTGTGGGGATGAAGTGAATTGAACTAGTACTATTGTATGTTTGTAAAGATTGGTATGTTTACTTTATGGGTGTGTTTGGTACATACGAAATGCATTAGTGTTGATGAAAATGATGTTTTAGTGTTCATTTGCATTAGTGTGTTGATGAAAATGATGTTTACTGTTGAATTTAGCTCTATTGTGATGAAATTACATAGTAACTTTATATTTGGATGAAATTACATAGTTAAAACCACTACTAATAGAAATGCACATAGATTAAGAGTGGAATGAAGCAGATGTTGAAATTGTGCATAGTTTGAGTAGAAACATAGTTAGAGAATTAGGAATATAGGTGGAATTTTAGGTTCTTTTTATCTCCTATGAATCTTGTTAACTATTTACAAGTAATATGATACTTGTTTTACAAAGGGTGAGAATATGGAACTTTCATATCCTAAAGATAGCAAATGAACTAGTATCACACTTAACAATAATTTAATATAAATTAGCTATAAATAATGTAGTAGCTAAACAACTTAAAATATCTTATTTTGTAAATTGATTTATATGAAATAAACTATTTTCAAATATCCATTTTGTAATCTTTGATTCTATTTTATTTCAAAGAAATAGATATAAGTTGCAAATGAGAAGTGCTAATAATTACTAAACGATAATCCTAGAGAATAAATTTGTTAATAATATAAAAGTAAAGAAGAAGAGAGTAGCAAAAAATTAATGAAATATTTTTAACCATTTGTTTAGAATGAAATATTTATTTTACAAAGGGACAAATATAGGACTTGCTCGTAGCATAAATTGTAAGTAAATGAACTACTATCACACTTAACAATAACTTAAGAGACGTTAGCTTTAAGTAATACAGTAGTTACACAATTTAAAATGTCTTAATTATTTTCGTATAAATTATTTTTAAATATTCATTGTTTAATCTTTTATTCTAGTTCATTTGATTCTTGAGAAGTGTTACTAATTACTAAATGATAATCTTAGAAAATAGATTAGTTAGTAATATAAAAGTAATTGACTTAGAAAATTATACAATTACTCAGTCTTATGAAAATTGGTAGAGTATCAAAGTAATTTTCTTTTAATCTTTTTAATTGAATATGTTTCTCAAACTTGCAATGTTTGTGTAGATAGGGATTATGGAAGTCGTAGTTGGATGTATAATAGAAATAACCCTGGGCGGCGGGGGATGAGCTAAGAGTTTGCTATAGGTGTTGCAGAATTTATTGCTAAGGCAAAAACACATGATGATTTTATAAGGAATGGTCAGATTAAGTGTCCTAGTGTGAAATGCAAATGTACAAAAGGAAAGAATTTGGATGAATTAGAAATGCATCTTTATGAGAAGGCTTTTATTCCAAATTATTTTGTTTGGGTTTATCATGAAGAGTCTCATGAGATGGTGCGCAGTAATATTAATTTTCAAAATGTTTGTGGCGGTGGGAGTGGTCAATTTGTGGATACTGATCTTCATAATTATCGAATGAACGATATGGTTAATGATGCCTTTGGGATGTACCCGGATGAGCCATCGCAACCGGGTACATCGCAGCCAAATGTTGAGCACGTTCCCAATGATGAGGCAAAGCTCTTCTATAAACGGTTGGAGGAAGCTAGTCGTCCATTGTATGAAGGCTCGGTGCATTCCAAGTTGTCAGTTGCTGTTAGATTGTTAAGTCTTAAATCCGATTTTAGTATATCTCAAGCAGCCATGGATTTAATCATTGGCCTTATGAATGAACTCAATCCGACTAACATGGCATTACCAACTGATTATTACCACACTAAGAAGTTGGTTTCCATGTTAGGCCTTTCTGCACAGAGAATTCATTGTTGTGTTAATGGTTGTATGTTGTTTTATAAGGATGATGCAGAACAAGAGACTTGTAAATTCTATGATGCGCCTCGTTATAAGCCGGTTCTAAATGCTAAAAAGAAGCCGATCCCTGTTAAGTCAATGCATTACTTACCCCTTATACCTAGGTTAAAGAGGTTGTATGCGTCGATGAGCTCTGCTCCTCATATGAGATGGCACCATGATCGTACAAAGCAGCCGGGCATTCTAAGCCATCCATCAGATGGTGAGGCATGGAAACACTTTGATCAGGTGTATCCGTCATTTGCTAGTGAACCAAGAAACATAAGGTTGGGTCTATGTTCAGATGGGTTCACTCCGTTTGATGTCTCGTCTACACCCTATTCTTGTTGGGCTGTATTTGTTACTTCGTACAATCTTCCGCCTGAAATGTGCATGACTAGTCCTTATCTGTTTTTGAATTGCATAATCCCGGGTCCACATAACCCGAAAGCCTCGATTGATGTATTTTTGCAGCCTTTGATTGATGAGTTAAAGTTACTGTGGTATGAAGGTATGGAAACATATGATATATCAACGAAACAGAACTTTCAACTGCGTGCTTTTTTGATGTGGACTATAAATGACTTTCCAGCTTATAGAATGTTGTCTGGGTGGTCCACTGCAGGTAAGCTCTCTTGCCTTTATTGTATGGAAGATACAAAAGCCTTCACTTTAAAAAATGGCGGTAAGAACACATGGTTCGACTGTTGCCGTTGATTCTTGCCAATGGACCATCCTTTTAGGAATAACACTAGTGCATTTATGAAGAATTAGGTCGATTTTGAGGAGCCTCCGCGAAGGCTGTCAGGAGTAGAAATATGGGATAGGGTTAAAGACTACTCTAAGGTAACTGACCAACGGCCATCTAAAGCACCTGGTTATGGTATTGATCATAATTGGACTAAACAAAGTATCTTCTGGGAGTTGCCTTATTGGAAGGATAATCTTCTTCGACATAATCTGGATCCCATGCATATTGAGAAGAATTTTTTCGAGGCAGTCTTTAATACTGTGATGGATGTCAGGAACAAGACAAAGGATAACGTGAAGGCCAGGTTGGACCTTCAGGAACTTTGTAGGCGACCTGAGTTAAACGTATCTCAATTAGGCAACACGATTTGGCTGCCCAAGGCTAGTTACACATTCAGATTAGATGAGAGAAGAATGATTTGTGAATGGGTAAATAATTTAAGGATGCCTGATGGATATGCGTCAAACCTAGAAAGGTCTATTGATATGATAGACGGTAAGTTGACTCACATGAAAAGCCATGACTGTCACATCTTCATGGAGAACTTGCTCCTAATTGCATTCAATGGCTTGCCTGATAAAGTTTTGAAACCCCTCACAAAGACGAGCCTGTTTTTTAAGGAGCTGTGTTCTAAGACATTGAAGGAAGAGAATCTTAAGTCATTGGAAGTAACTTTTCTGTTGTCGCGACTAAGTTGACAAAAAATCATTTACCCTGGTTTCTTTAATGCAATGGAGCATCTTCCAATTCACCTCGCGGAAGAGGCACGACTGGGAGGCCCGGTGCACTATAGATGGATGTACCCTTTCGAGAGGTAAGGTTCCTTCTCTTACTCAGTAGCTTTGTTTTTTAATTCATCTTAAGTAAATTATTTAATACAATGATTTTGCAGAATTATTAGCAAGTGTAAGTGGGACATGAAAAATATGAACCAAATTGAGGGGTCAATATGTGAGGCATATCTGGCTAGAGAAACTTCTCATTTCTGTTCGTATTATTTTGATCAGAATGTGTCATGTTTGCGTAACAGGCCGGATCGGCATGATGTCAGAGACAACAATGATCCGAATTACCCACCATTTTCTATATTCAATCAACCTGAAAGTTAACGACTGAAGTATGCAAGTTCACTGACCGGGACAGAAAAGCAGCTACAACACATGTGTTGTTGAATTGTCCCAAGGTCACGCCTTTTTACAAGTATGATTTATTTTGCATTTACGCCTAACATTCAAGTTTCATCATTATTCTAACTAATGAGAATTTCTTTGGCGCATCATCCAGTCACTTTGTTGGTGTTTTGGTGCTGATGCTGCCTATGAAAAGTTTTCAGATTGGTTTAGAGAATTTGTAAGTGTTATATAAACAAATACTTAAGTTTTTATATATATATATATATATATATATATATATATATATATATATATATATATATATATATATATATATATATATATATATATATATATATATATATATATATATATATATATATATATTAATGTGTACAACTATATTCAATTTGTATATAGGTACTCAATCCGGATAATGGCATAAAATTCTCATTGTTGCGTGATATATCCCACGGGCCGTATTATAAATACAAGAGGATGTCTACGTATTTCGTTAATGGGTACAAGTTTCATACTAAAACATGGGCTGAGGGGAAGAAAACTAACAACAGCGGTGTGTGTGTGTGAAAGGTGGTACTGGTGACCAAGAATGTAGACTTTGATTACTATGGTGTGGTTGAGGATATTTTAGAGGTAGAGTTACAGTAGGTTGGCCTCGTAAAATATTGGTGCTTTTTCGGTATTAGTGGTTTGATCCGAGTCCCAGGGGTATGAGGGTAGACCCATGTTCTAAAGTAGTTGAGGTTAATCACAGAAGGTCATATGGACATTATGATCCTTTCATCATTGCCCAGAATGTGAAGCAAGTGTGGTACGTTCCGTATCCACCGACAAAGAACAAAGACAAAGCCAAATCAAAAGCCAAGGGCAATTGGTGGGCTGTTCTAAAAGGCAAGCAAGTGGGAATAGTGGAAGTAGATGATGTATTAGATGTTGCATATCAAAATGAGGTTTCAACCGTTCCCTTGATTGCGGATAATGAATTAGCCGACCAGTTGCAACATAGTGAAGGCATCTATGAACAGTTTGATGAATCGGTGGTTAGACGTGGAAAAAACACGCCTAAGAAATAGCCGATGATCTTGAGGCGAATGATGATGACTGACATGTTCGTAGTGAGCCGGTTGTCATGTTACTACAATTAATAGTACTACTTTATAAATGTACTCCGTTCTAAATTTATATTTTTTTTATTGTGCTAATTTATTGTGGTAATTTATTGTGCTTATTTTACAGATATGGCATCCACGGGGAAGGCTAAGGGGAACAAAAAGGTTCAAGGTACCTCTTCTGCTTCTGGTCATGTTACTCCTCCTGCTCCTGTACCTCATATGCTTCCTACATCTCCTCCGTCATCATATGCTCCTGGATTTTTCACTCCACCCGGATTTTTTCCCCTAGGCATGCCACATCCTACATCGCCCGGTTATGTTGTTCGTCCACATGGCTGCCCAAGTTCTTCCATGCCTTCACCATCTTCCAGTCCATCTCCGTCCCCTTCATCATCTACTCATTTTTGATCTACTGTACCACCTTCTGAGACATTTAGCTGTACTGTACCACCGCAGACTATACCATATTGGCATGCGAGCTCGCCCTATTACATTGGTGAAGCAGGATCACATGACGGAGGCTTGGTGATTATTTATCCTGAGGGTAACAAAGGGTAAGTATTATTTTTGTGAGTTTTTAACTATTTAGTTTTGCTTTGAAGTTTTTTAGTATATTTATTAACTCCAGTGATTTTTATCTAGTTTTACTCCCTCGCACGTAGCTACGCCTATAGTCACAACATGCATTAGATCTAGCTAGACTAATGCGTGGCCGTCCTGGGGTGCGATACTTTTCCCGGTAAAGCTGAACATGTTTGATGATTTTAAGGTAATAACTATGCATAAGATTTATTAATAATTTAGTTAAGTTTTACTTATGTTTAAATCTAATATTTTTAATTATTTCAGACAAAGTGTAAGTGGCATGTTGCCTTTGATAGCGTTATCCGAAGCAATTTCCTCAAAAAATGCGGTGATCTAGTCAAGGGCTCCATGTATACTTGTCGGGATAGAGGACAGAAGCCCGATTGGATATTTGAGCCTCAGTGGCTACAACTGATGAAATACTGGGAGAGTGATGAATTCAAGAAGAGGAGCGCCCAAGAAAAGGCAGCGTGAGCCTCCGAAAAGGCTTGATTGCTGCACACCAGGGGCTTAATTAGTTGCGCGACTCAGCGGATGCTATTGGTAAAGATCGTTAATTTATATATATTATTTTTAATGTAACTCTCGTTAATTTTCTATCTAACTTGTCCTCTTCTAATATTTGTAGAAAAAGAAAGAAGGGCGGACAGTACCCCAGCCCGAAATGTTTAAGACTAGACAATTCTATACGAAAAAAAAGGGGAAGAAGTCTGGGTCGAGCCGCGCGTTAAAGAGTTGTGGGTAAGTTATTAAATTCAAACTTCTTTGTATAATCCTTCAATATTTATACATCTAATTTTTATTATTAATTTCTTTTTTTCAGGAAAAGGCATCAGCGGCTTATGAAGCAAGGTTGGCAAGTCAAGCATCTAAGTGTGGAAGCAGTACCCTAGCTCCAATGACCCTTGAGGAGGAAACCGCACTATGGTTGGAGGTGAATGGAGGGGTAAAGAAGGGATGTGCTTACGGTCTTGGGTTCGCAGTATGCCTCGGATCGTCTGGATCCAGTTTTGTTTGGCTCTTACACTCCTGCTAGCTCAGTTAATCCATCCGTGGAAGCTCGACTGCTCATGAAATTGAAGAGCTTAAGAGAAAGAGCGAAGAAGAACGTTTGCGCAATGAGGCAAATATGAATGCCATGCGGGAAATGATGCAAAACTGGATGGCTAGTCATTCTGAGAAGGGAAAGAAAAAAGACAAGGGCAAGAGCAAAAGGAGTAGCAGGAGCTAGAGGAAAGGCAAGACCAAACGTCGATACAGATCGTCATCTGAGTCTGGATCCGAGTCTAGTTCTGAGGCAACCGAGTAGTATAATGGATTGTTCATGATGTTAGACATGTGTTAGACTTATGGATAGTTTTTGTTAAGCTTCTTTAATGATTGTAAGACTTGTAGTTGATTTGTTTGACTTGTTTGATCATTGTGAAGTCTTGAAACTATGCATTTTGTTAGACTTTTAGTTTAAAGTCAAGTTTAGACTAATATTAAGGCTTGGTGAAGCCTATTGTTTATTGCTTGCTGGTATTTTCTGCGTTTACAGGTGGTGCAGCTCTAATTATAGCTTTTATGTTGCAGGTTTTACACAGAATTCCGACCGCAATTTCGACCGCTTCGGTCGAAAAATTGAATTTTTTTTCCAAAAATTTATCTGTCCGACCGCGTCGGTCGTGCAGTTCGGTCAAACAGATGAATTTCTGGAATTTGTTTTATTCATTTGTTCGGCCGAATCGGTCGGACAGATGAATATTTATTTTTCCAAAAATTCATCTGTTCGACCGCCCTCCCATCGAAAGGCGGTCGAACGTTCGACCAAAGCAGTCGAACATACTTCTCCTACCACCAAATCTTCGACCACCTGTTTTGGTCGATCATCAGTCGGTTGTCTGACCGATGTCCGACCGTTTGGGCGGTCGAAAAACCCCTGATTTTTAGTATTGTCTAGTGGTTTTGTATGCTTATAGTTATTTCATAGATTTGAACATGACAATGAGTGGTTAAATCACACACTCTAGGATTGATTGAACCACTCCAATACTTATGTGTTATGAATAATTGCATTGATTAATGAAATTTACTTAATCTTCCTATCTAAGTGTTTATGATTTGTATGCTATTGATTTAGAGCTCCCAATTGATTGTGCCATTTATCCTTGTGCATCTAGGGATAGATTCATGAGTTAAGATTAAACACTTAGCAATATTTCAACCTAAAACAAAGGCATTATTTAGGTTGTGAAAAAAGGTAAATTTGCACCATTGATCCCTATTGTGAACCAGAATTGTGGTCCTACCTATCTTCATTAATTAATTAAAAAATTATTTTGTGAAAGTTGTAATTATTGTGATGAAGTAAGTAGCGAAATTGGAGCAATTCAATTGGAAGAAGCAAGTTGAAGTTGTCAATGTATTGTTCTAACACATGAGTATGAGTTAGGAAGATTAATCATAGGCTTTTAAATCCTTGAATTTCTTTACGGCTTTGCTATTTAATTTCTTGTTAAGTAAAACCATCATAAAGATGCAACCTTTATAAGATAAGCGAAAATGTAATTTATTTAGATTAGCAACTGGATTTCGAGTGTTCTCAGTGGGATTCGACCTCAGGGCTTTAAATACCGAGCTATATTTACCATGACCTCTTAGTCCCTTGTATAGGGCATAGTTGCCTGATCAAATTTTAACGCCGTTGTCGGGGAGCACTGTGTTATTTTAGTTGTTAAGATAGCTAGTTTTATTTTTCTATTAACTTCACTCTTATCATCTTGATCTCGTTTCTTTGGTATTTGCAATTGAAAGTTCAGATATCGAAGAACTTAAGATGGCTCATGATATGGTTCGTAATGCTTTTGCGCAAACTGTGGCGGGGAATTTGGCATTTTCTATTCAGCTTCCAACATCCGAGACAGAAAATTTTTACATCACTCAGACGATGGTAGCTTTGTTTGGTAATGGAGGTTTATTTACAGGTAGAACTACTGATGATCCTCAAAAGCATTTGAAAAAGTTCATAAGGGTGTGTCAAACTCAGAAGCATGCTAGTGTCCCTATAGAGGTGGTGAAATTGATATTCTCCCATTCTCCTTGATGGATGATGCTAATGACTGGTTCGATTCACTACCAGTCAGTTCTATAACTTCGTGGGATGATTTAATGATCACGTCCATGAAGAAATATTTCGACCAAACAAAACTGCGAAGATGGTTAATGAGATTCTCCTGTTCAGGCAGAACTTGCTTAAAACTTTGCCAGAGGCTTGGGAGAGATTTAAAAGTTATTTGAGAAAGTGCCCTCATCATAGAATTTCGGACCAAATATTGGGGCAAAGGATCTACATAGGAATGGAAGATCAAATCAAGGGTAATCTGGATGCAGCAGCTAGATGAGCACTCTTGAGCAAGACGTTTGAAGAGGTGATATTCGATGAGAAATGCATGTTTAGAGCCTTGTTTCGCCTCATATTTGCTACCTTTATATATTGATTGAGTTGATATCGTAGTGTTCCTGAGCTTATTACGTGCTTTTACTTGTGTAGGAATACCTTTGGAGAAAATTGAGGGATTTGGAGCATAAATGAGATGAAAAGGAGCTTTGAATTCCGAGTAGAAGCCCGAGATTCGACCTGAAATCAAGACGAGAACAAAATTTTGAAGAAGAAACTGAGAAGCAGTGTGATTGGCTTGCTATGCCCTGCATTGTGTGGCGCATCGTGGCAGGCCAAAGATTCAGAAAGATGTGATGCATGCAATTTCCCTTGTCGCAGCACGACGCGCCATAAGCTTAAAATCCTGCTGTGTTGATTTCGTATTTGTTTTGGATTCCCGACTTGTGTGGGTCTATGGGGATGATATAAAAGCCCTTAAACATGTCCAAAAACATAATCTTTTGACCGGGGAAGGAGCAAAAGCAGGCTAGAGCTTTGGAGTCTTCAAGATCATAAGATTTTTTCTTACATACTTTCTTTCTTCTAGTAATTTATTCATTCATGAATTACTTTGACATGATTCTTATGAACATGAGTGGCTAAGTTACCCACTCTACGGTTGATTGAACCACTCCAATACTTATGTGACGAATATTTACTTTGATGAATGAAACTTGTCACTCTTCCTATCTAAGTGTTTATGATTTGTATGTTATTGATTGGTAGAGCTCCCAATTGATTGTGCCCTTTATTCTTGTTCATAGGGATAGATTCATGAGTTAAGGTTAAAAACTTAGCAATATTTCAATCTAAAATACATTACTTAGGTAGTCAAAAAGGTGATTTGTGAACATTGAACCCGATTGGGAACAATACTTGTGGTCCTACATATCTTCATTAATGAATTGGAATTTGGTTAGTGAAAGTTATATTTATTACACTGGAGTGAATAGTTATGAATTTGGAGCAAGTTTTCAATAGGAAGAACCAAGTTGAATTTTTTAAATGTTTATTCTAATACATAGGCTGGAGTTGGGAAGATCAATCCTAGGTTTCCATCTCTTGAATTAGTCATTTCTGTACTACTTGTAATTTACTTGTTAATTTTATCGTTAATTAGTTAATATTATAAACCCAACTTAAGATAAAACCACCTAGAAGTTAATCGATAGATAAATTAGTTAGAATAACGACTAGAATTTGGGTGTTCCCTGTGGGATTCGACCTCGGAACTTTAAGTACCAAGCTATATTTTCCGCGACCGCTTAGTCTCTTTTATAGGGCATAGTTGGGCGTGATCAAATTTTGGTGCCGTTGCCGGGGAACACTGTGTTATTTAGTTGTTAAGATGTCTAGTTTATTTTTCTATTAACTTCACTCTTGTCATCTTGATCTCATTTTTTTGGTGTTTACAATTGAAAGTTCAGATCCCGAAGAATTCAGGATGGCTCAAGATTGGGCTCTTAATGCTTTCGTGCAACCTGTGGCTGGGAATCTAGCGTCTGCTATTCTGCTCCCAATATTCGAGGCAGAAAATTTTTACATTACCCAGACGATGGTGGCTTTCCTTGCTAATGCTGGTTTATTTGCAGGTAGAACTACTGATGATCCTCAAAAGCATTTGAAAATTTTCATAAGGATTTGTGAAACTCAAAAACATGCTCGAGTGCCAGCAGAGGTTGTGAAATTGATGTTGTTCCCGTTCTCGCTAACAGAAGATGCTAGTGATTGGTTGGACTTGTTGACAGGTAATTCTATTACGTCGTGGGAAGGCTTGGTAAATAAAGTTCATGAAAAAGTTCTTTCCACCCAATAAGATTGTCATGCTAGTTTATGAGATACTTATGTTCAGGTAGACCCCGCTAGAGACTTTGCCTGAAGCTTGGGAGAGATTTAAAAGTTATTTGAGAAAGCGTCCTCGTCATAGTATTCCCGACCAAATACTGGGGCAAAGGATCTACATAGGCATGGGTGATCAAATTTAGGGCACTTTGGATGCAGCAGCGGGAGGAGCATTTCTGAGTAAAACATTTGCTGAAGCGAGCCTGCTCGATGTGATGGCTCAAAACTCAGGCTGTCTTAGAAGAGATGCATCTACCGGCCTAGGTACGGGAGCTTTAGCTATTGGTACTATTCTGGAATGGAAAAACATATGTCAAAGCTGCAGACTATACTTGATGTTGTGTCGAAAAAAACTAAACGAGAAGATGCTAAAATATGTTAACGAAGTTGACTCAGGGGCTCAAACTCAAGTTCCAGATCCTGGTAATTTTTCTGATGCTGATTTTCTTGCTTATAATGAAGATATGAACTTCGTGAATTATGGGCAACACCGGCAATATAATCAACAGGCGAATGATATAGCTGAGATTAAGACTATGGTACAGGCTATGATGGGATTTAATAAACAGCTTCAAGGCCAAGTGGCAGCACATGACACTACAATAAAGGGTATAGAGACCAAGTTGGGACAACTGTCCCTAACTTTACATAATAGACCTCAAGGTGCTCTACGGGGCGACACTGTGGTGAATTCTAAGGATCTAAATCCTTATAAATTGATCGCAGTCGCTTTGAGGATTAGACTTGGACAATGGGAAAGAATTAGCTAAAGGTGCACTACCCACTGTGCCAAACATTAAGCCTGTTGATGACTCTGCCAAATTGGCTGGCAATGATCAAGCTGAGAAAGAGGGCTCATGGTACTGAGAAGGTAATTGCCAACGAACCTGTTAAAGAAGACGAGAGGGTGGTTGAACAAGGTAAAGTGTCAAGAGAGCAGAACTCCAAGACGAAAACACCACCACCTCCTTTTCTTCAAAGATTGGCAAAACAACAAAAAATTTTGAAGTTTAATAAGCTTTTTGATTTGTTGAAACAAATGAAGCTTACTATGCCTTTCATGGAAGTTATGCGAAAGGTCCCTGAATATGCTAAATTGTTAAAAACTCTTCTCTCTAAGAAGGTTCACTTTAATGAGGGCGAGTTGAATAAGGTATGTAGTGTTGTCATCACAAAGCCTGTAGCTAAAAATAAGCAAGATCATGGTAGTTTTACAGTCTTGTGCTCTATTGGTGATCTCACAATTGGTAAGGCCTTGTGTGATTCTGGTGCAAGCATTAATCTGATGCCGCTGGTAAGTATACAATAGGTTTGGTTTAACTGGCATGAGAGAGACTTCAATGCGAATCCAGCTAGCAGATGGAAGACAAAAGCACCCTGTTGGAATAGTTGAGGTTGTACTTGTGCATGTGGGTAGTTTCATATCTCCAGTAGATTTTATGGTTCTTGACTGCCCCGTTGATAAAGATGTTCCAATTATCTTAGGCCATCTATTCTTGGCTACTGGTAAAGCAGTGATTGATGTTGACAAGGGGAAGATGACCTTAAAGTTGTATGATAAAGAAATAGCGGTTCATATTGGTAAATTGCTGAAGGGACATTGTGATGATGTTAATTGTTAACCCGTAATTGTAATTGTATACAAGTAAAATAAAAAAGAAAAAAATTAAAAAAATAAAAATATAAAAAAAATGTTATCTTTTGAAGGATGTTACTTGGTGAGTTTCTTTGTTTTACAGGTTTCGACTGGTTTGCATTCTAAGTGTGGGTGCTTGCAACCTCATACGGTTGGATAAGGATGTCCTGCTTGTGGGTAGTCTGAGTACCTCGTGCCCTAAGGAAGCTCACATGGATGTTCTTCGGGCTTAGAGTCCCAAGGAGTTTCTCTACCACCCTTAATTTTTATTTTTAATGCATTGAGGACAATGCCTAATTTTAAGTGTGGGGTGGGAGTCTTCTTATTTGTGTTAATTAATCCCTTTTGATTTTTCTTTGTTCATCGGTTCTTTTCCAAAGGAAGTAGTTTGAACCGGGTATAGATAGATTTTTTTTTTTAGGATTAGAGTGTAGTAAATGGATGGGACAGTCTTGGCCTCACTTTGACTAGTTTTATAAAGATACTTGATTTGGGGTATGTGTACTTCATATATGTATTCTGTCAGGATCTATTTGCCTTGAGAAATACTAAGTGTATTAGTTGAGACCTATGATCAGGATGTTGACTCTAGATTTGCTTGAGAGTTTGCTTGTCATTGCTTTATTTGAGAGCGCGTATTGAGCCGTTTTGAGTAGGTTATCTTCTATGAGTGAGTGAGGTATTTATTTTCTCTATGTTCAATACTTGATGTCTAGAACTTGCCCGGTGTGTGTGCAATTGTGCTCGGTTAGGAAGTGATATAGGCATTCCTTTCATAGCCAATCTGTTTGAAGCCTCAGACTTAGATATTACCAGTGAGATTTGACCCTAGATAACCCTTTTGAGCCTGTAGCCTTTCTTTGATAGCCATTGGAATTTCTATTCTTGTGCTAAACACCTGTGTGTTGTACTTTAGGTGCAGGCTAGTTAATGAAGGGGAAAATTGTGGTTGTTGGAGGAAGACAAAAGATGGCTTAAGTGGAGGCTATGTGGAGGGATTTACAAATATGAACATGAGTGGTTAAGTTACCCATTCTAGGGTTGATTGAACCACTCCAATACTTATATACGACGAATATTTATTTTGATGAATGAAACTTGTAACTCTTCCTATCTAAGTGTTTATGATTTGTATGTTGTTGATTGGTAGAACTCCCAATTGATTGTATCCTTTATTCTTGTGCATCTAGAGATAGATTCACGAGTTAGAGTTAAACACTTAGCAATATTGCAACCTAAAACAAAGGCATTACTTAGGTAGTCAAAAAGGTGATTTGTGACCTTTAAATCAGATTGTGAACAATACTTGTAGTCCTACATATCTTCATTAATGAATTGGAAAATTGGTTAGTGAAAGTTATAATTATTACACGGGAGTGAATAGTTTTGAATTTGGAGCAAGTGTTCAACAGGAAGAACCAAATTGAATTCGTTAAATGTTTATTCTAATACATAGGTAGGAGTTGGGAAGATCAATCCTAAGTTTCCATCTCTTGAATTAATCCTTTCTCCACTACTTGCAATTTACTTGTTAATTTTATCGTTAATTAGTTGATACTATAAACCCAACTTAAGATAAAATCACCTAAAAGTTAATCGACAGATAAATTAGTTAGAATAACGACTAGAATTTGAGTGTTCTCTGTGGGATTTGATCTCGGGACTTTAAGTACCGAGCAATATTTGCCGCGGCCGCTTAGTCCCTTTTGTAGGGCGTAGTTGGTGTGTTCATGAGGAAAAAATGTTGCTAGACGCTATGGCTCAAAACTCATGCTGGCTTAGAAGAGTTATATCTATTTGCTCAGATACAACGACTTTAGTTGTTGGTATTGTTTATGAGATGGAAGAACAAATGCCAAAATTCTAGACCATACTTGATGCTGTGGTGAAATAAATGAACGAGAAGATGTTGAATCGGTCAATCAAGTTGACCCACGGGCTCAAACCCAAGTTCCCAATCCTGGTAGTTTTTTTAATATTGAATTGCTTACTTATACCGAAGATTCGTGATTTATGGGTAGCGTGAGCAATACAATCAACAGAGTCGATTTTGGAAAGTACAACAACAAGTAACTTTACCCCTACAACAGGCGAAATGATATAGGTGAGATCAAGACTATGGTGCAAGCAATGCTAGCAGTAAAATAAGCAGTTGTAAGACTTGGCAGCACATGACACTGGAATAAAGGGTATAGAGACCAAGTTGGGACAACTGTCCCTAGCTTTACATAATAGACCTCAAGGTGCTTTGTAGGGTTAAACTGTGGTGAATCCTAAGGATCCAAATCCTTATCAATTGATAGCAGTCATTTTGAGGAATGATATAGACTTGGACAAGGAGCAATAATTAGCTAAAAAGCGCTACCCACTGTGCCAGACATTAATTTATTGGTGACTCTTCCAATTTGGTTGACAATGACCCTGCTGTGGAAGAGACCACTCCAAAACCTGTTCTTGGTATTGAGAAAAGAAATCCAAAGAACCTGTTAAAGAAGCCGAGAAGGTGATTGAACGAGCTGAAGTGTCAAGGGAGTAGAACTCCTATGCAAAAACACGACCACCTCATTATTCTCAAGGGTTGGAAAAACAACAAAAAGGTTTAAAGTTTAATAAGCTTTTTGATTTATTGTAAGAATTGAAGCTAACTATGCCTTTCATGGAGGTTATGTGAGAGGTCTTAGGATATGCAAAATTGTTAAAAGATCTTCTATTTAAGAAGGTTGACTTTAATGAGGTAGAGATGGTCGAGTAAATAAGGTGTGTAGTTAAAAAGAAGCAAGATCCTGGTAGTTTTACAGTCCCGTGCTCTTTTGGTAATCTCACAATTAGTAAGGCATTATGTGATTCTGGTACAAGTATTAATTTGATGTCGTTGGATGTATACAACAAGCTGGGCTTGACTGGTATGAGATAGACTTCAATACGAATCCAGTTGGTGGATAGAAGGCAAAAGCACCCTGTTGGAATAATTGAGGATGTACTTGTGCATGTGGGTAGTTTCATGTTTCAGGTAGATTTTGTGGTTCTTGACTACCTCGTTGAAAAAGATATTCCAATTATCTTAGACTGTCCATTCTTGTTGACTGGCAGAGCAGTGATTGATGTTAACAACGAAAGACGGCTTTGATGTTGTATGATGAAGAAATAGCAGTTGACATTGGCAAATTGCTAAAGGGGCATTGTGATGATGTGAATTCTTTGTGTGTGCATACATACAAGTCTGGATGAGTCATGAGTAGAGCTAATTGAATTCGTGCCATGACTATAACTAAGGCGCTTCTCCAAAAGCAACCCTTGATTATAATTGCATACAAGTAAAAAAAATAGAAATACGGAAAAAAATGTTATCTTTTGAATGATGTTACTTGGTGAGTTTCCTTATTTTATAGGTTTTTACTGGTTGTTTGGAGTCTAAGTGTGGGGTGCGTGCAACCTCGTATGATTGGGCCGCACCTTCCTCAATGACAGCGACACACCTTTGGCCCGTGCGGCGCTCGTAGTCCCACCTGACTACAAGCCAGCCTGCTCCTTGTCCTAGGTTTCTAGGAAGCTCGCGTCATAGGCCTAGCTTCAACTGTGCCGCTCGAAGGTCTCTCCCTTGTGCGCATCTCATATGCAGAAACTTTAGTGCACGCACATTCGGGGTTGGCTTAGGACCTGCCCGTCCCTCGCCTAGCACTAAGCATCGCTCCTGCGCGCGAAGTGCAATCCTCAAGCTTGGCCCTCGCCTTGTGCCCTGGCACTTGGCTTGGCTTCGCCCGAGTAGGACAACTCTTTAGCCCTTGGCCTTTGTCATGTGCGACTCCAAGGATACCTCCCAATGTCTCCTGACATTGGCAAGCGTAGCCCTCGCATCATGCCTTCCTCCTGAGTAGCGCAGCGTCGCCCCACGACTGCGCGTCTAGGCCAACGAGCCCTTGCTTGTATGGTTGAACCCTTGCCATGCTTGCAAGCCAATACACGAGGCTCTCAATAGCTCCTCGAGTAGTCAATCGGCACAGAGGTCTTTATCATATCCGAAGACAGCCCGCGGGGCTTAGTCTTTACTTCCTTCAAGCCTCTGCCTCCAGTAGTTCGCCCAACGTTGTCCCTCTGGCCACACGCCGTCCATAGAGTCGCCTGACTCGTATGGATACCTCGAACACTCCTCTGAGATGTCCAGGCAGGCCCTTGAGGTCCTTCCTCAAGGTAGCTCACTTGGTGCGACTTCCCGACAAAGTGCACAGGGAGGGCTGGTAGGCTGTTACCATGTCTGCCCCCCCCCCTTATATATGTCCTTAAAAATTAAACCCATGTCTCAGCACTTGACATCCTTTGTCCAGAGAATCGTACAAGGGTCTAACTTTCCACTCCGACCTCCAAATGAGGTTCCGTTTGTTCCTACAGATTCCTCTTGACTTCCTGCACACCTCCATGAAGTTTTATCTCATTCCCATACTCGTGGAAAGAGATATAGCCCTCGGAAGATCAGCATAATTACCACAATGCCACTGCTTCTTGGCTAAGTCAAGCCCATAGGCAAACAAGCTCCGATCGGTACCAAACTTGGTATGCACACTCTATAGCATCTTAGCAACAAGGCCCTCACCCTATATTCCAAGATTCCCACTATAGCTCCAAAACGTGCGGCACTGACACTCAGCCTGCGCCCAGCTGACACTCGTCCAGCACCTTGCTGGCCCTCATCTAGCATATGTCTAGCATTCGTCTAGCAAATGGCCAAGGCTTCCTCTCAACTAAACGGCTGACAATCGTCCCGCGCACGACTGGCCCTCGTCCAGCCGACTGACACTCGTTCAGCGCATGGCCGACACTCGGCGGAGCAGCTGACACTCGTCTGGTCCGCCTGTGGTGTGGAGACGTTGCGCGCGCAAAGGCATCAAAAGGGCGCCGCGCAACAGATTGGATGATCATTTCCTGCTTGGGGAAGTCTTTGTACCTCATGCCCTAAGGAAGTTCACAAGGATGTTCTTCGGACTTAGAGCCCCAGGTAGTTTCTCTATTTGATTTATTTTAATGCATTGAGGGCAA
Organism: Petunia axillaris subsp. axillaris; assembly: GCA_029990575.1. Classification (NCBI taxonomy): domain Eukaryota; kingdom Viridiplantae; phylum Streptophyta; class Magnoliopsida; order Solanales; family Solanaceae; genus Petunia; species Petunia axillaris. The sequence goes on along the minus strand of JARKNS010000008.1, from coordinate 124,841,482 downwards.
TGCATAATTTTAACTTTGGGGTGGAATTTTTTCTATTGTGCTAATAATCCCCTTTGGTTTCCTTCATGCATCAGTTCTTTTCTAAAGGAAGTTGTTTGAACCGGGTATAGGTAGGTAGAATTTTTTTTTTTAAGGATTAGAGTCTAGTAAATAGATGGGAGAATCTTAGCTCCATGATCTGACTAGCTTTATATTGATACTTAGTTTGCGGGTATGTGAACTTCATGCATGTATATTTATCATGATGCACTTTGCCGTGAGAAACGTTGAGTGCATTTGTTTGAAGCCTATGATTATGATTTTGACTCTAGATTTGCTTGAGAGTTTGCTTGTGTTTACTTTGTTTGAGAGCGCGAATTGAGCTGTATTGAGTAGGTTATGTGCCATGTGTGAGTGAGAATTTTTGTTGCTCTATTTGATGCTTGTTATCTAGAACTTGCTCGGTGTGTAAATTTATGGCTATTTGAGGCAGACAAAATGTGCTCTAGGAGGATGTTATTTGAGGGATTTACTAGAAAGAAAAAGTGAAATATTGAAATATTTCGAAAGAATTGAAATACATATGAAAAAAAAAATGTTGTGCTTGGAAGATAAAATTAAAAAAAAGGTAGTCCCTAACATTAGCTCCTACCTTTGCTTAAAGAAGAAGCTTGGTGAAAGTTGAATATGTGATGGTAAAAGAAAGATTGGTTGAGACGAAAAATGCTTGAATTCATTGTGGTGTATTAAGTTACTTGGGGTGGTTAGTCACTATTACATAAATATATCCTACCTGTCTCATTGCCTACATTATAACCAAAAGAAGTGATAATTGATCTTAGTCGAGTAGATAGACATTAGTCGAATCCTACACTAAGGGCAAGCATATGGTACGTCTTGTATTGCATGTGAATTTTTTTCTGAGAGTGAGTGTTTCATCTATATGTGAGCTTTTTTTCATGTCTCATTCTCTTGTGTGAATTGCTTCTCTAAAATTTGATTTGATTGTGAGAGCACATGATTTGCGAGAAGTGAGCTATTTTATTTTTCTCTTGAATAAGTAGGTACTTGTACAACTTTTGAGTGAGTTTGGAGTTGTTTTGAGATTGGAAGGTTGATTTGATGCATTAGGTAGTTTTAAATATTCTTGTCATGGATTTATGTGCATAAAGCATACTTGTTAAGTGTCTGTATAAAGCCAAGATATTGATGTGAGTTGTTTTGGTGAGTCTTGAGTTCAAAGTAAAGGGTGCTCGAGGACAAGCAAAGGTTTAAGCGTGGGATGTTATACGAGTCTAGATATTGCTATATTTCACCTACTTTCACTTCGCGTTCATACTTTTACATGCATTATCTTGTCATACTTTGAACTGAATTTCTCTCATTTGGTGTTTTATGTTGTAGGAATTACATTGATGATATGAGACGTTCTTGGAGTATAACTGATGAAAATAAAAGGTTTTGAAGACTGAGTAGAAGACTGAGGGTTGTGTGAACGAAGGTCGGACAAAATAAGGACAAAACATGAAGTCAACATACTACACCTCATGCTACACTATGAGTAGCACACCATATGGGCACATCATATGACCTATAGTGTGGAATCCTGCAGCTTGTTTTTGTAAACAAAAAATAATACAAGATGTTGTATGTTTGGATACACATCGTGCACGACCGAAAAGTTACCTAGACCAAGTGAAACATGGTTAATTCACAAGGTTAGTTTGGTCCTGTGATTCCTACACTATAAATACCCATTAAACTCAATTGGACGCGACTTTTGGCTTATTTTACATCCAGATAAGGCAAAGAAGAGAGATGATCAAGATCCAAGGCTCTACTTCATCTATGTATCCATATTCTAGTGATTTTGTATGCTTATAGTTATTTCATTGATTTGAACATGACAATGAGTGGCTAAATCACTCATTCTAGGGTTGACTGAACCACTCCATTACTTATGTGTTATGAATAGTTGCATTGATTGATGAAATTGTCTTAATCTTTCTATCTGAGTGTTTATGATTTGTATGCTATTGATTGGTAGAGCTTCCAATTGATTGTTCCCTTTATCCTTGTGCATCTAGGGAGATTCATGAGTTAGGGTTAAACACTTAGTAATATTTCAACCTAAAACAAAGGCATTATTTAGGTTGTCAAAAGGTGAATTATGACCATTGATCTTTATTGTGAACCATAGTGTTAGTCCTACCTACCATCATAAGGAAAATTAGTTAGTGAAAGTTGCAATTATTGTGTGGTAGTAAGTAGCTGTGAATTTAGAGCAATTGTTCAATAGAAAGAAGCAAGTTGAAGTTGTCAATGCATTGTTCTAGCACAAGAGTAGGAGTTGGGAAGATAAATTCCTAGGCTTTTAAACCCTTCAAATTTCTTTACGACTTTGAAATTTAATTTCTTGTTAATTAGTTATTAAGTAAAACCATCATAATACAACCTTTAGAAGCTAAGGGAATAGGTAATTTAGTTAGATTAGCAACTGGATTTCGAGTGTTCTCAGCGGGATTCAACCTTGGGGCTTCAAATATTGAGCTATACTTCCCACGACCGCCTAGTTCCTTTTATAGGGCATAGTTGGGAGTGATCAACAAGAAATACTACAAATTATGAAGAATAATGAAGTAAAGAAAGAAAGTAGGAGTTGTATTCCTTGAATAAGAGAGGATCCATAGCAGAATCTCGCCGATAGACGATTTCGTATTCCCTGGGTTACACGACCCATTTCGCTATGCATCCTAAAAGTCCAGGTTTATACAAAATGGTTCTTAATGCGAAGGACGATACGACAATTAGTGTATGATCCTGGAAATAAGGTCGTAACTTGTGGGCTGCCATAACCAAGGAAAGCAAGAGCTTCTCTAAATGTTGATAATGAATTTCTGCATCTAACAGGGACTTGCTTACGTCATATATAGGAGATTGTGCTCCATTTTCTTCTCATACGAGGACAGGACTTATAGCTACTTTTGAGACCACCAAGTATAACAAGAGCTGCTTCCCGTCACGTGACTTGGCCAGCAACAGAGGGTTTGACATGTACCCCTTTAGGTTTCCTAGTGCTTGTCGATGAAGATCCATCCACTCGAAGCCTTTATTATGCTTCAACAAATTGAAGAACTGATGATAATGTTCCGACGATCAAGAAATAAACTTACTTGATGCGGGGATACGACGGTTTAGTTTTTTCACCTCGGCTTCTCTTTTCAGTACTTCTAGTATTGCTTCAATAGCTTTTATATGACAAGATTAGCTTCGATCCCCTAGCTCGAACGATGGAACCGAGGAGAGAGCCAGAAGATACCCAATGGCACACTTCTTAGGATTGAGTTTCACACCAAGCTTGTCTAATTTGTCGAACAATATTACCAGATGCTTCATATGATCATTTGCAAACTCTGACTTTACCAACATGTCGTTGATGTACACCTCCATTGTCCTCCCAATTTGGTCCTTGAACATCAGGTTTACCAACCGTTGGTAATTGGCTCAAGCGTTCTTCAATTCGAACGACATCACCTGGTAACAGTAAGTCCCTCGATCTGTAATGAAAGAGGTCTTCTCTTGATCATCCCGATTTATGAGGATTTAGTTTTATCCTGAGTACGCATCCAAGAAACTTAGAGTTCCGTGCCCATCTGTGGAATCAATGGACCCATTGTTCAGAAACTTTTCTACTTCCTCCTGAATAGCTTTCCCTTTCTCGTGACTTGTTGGTCGTTTATTTTGCTTTATAGCTTTGAATGTAGGATCTACGTTCATATTATGCGTGATTACCTGGGTGGATATTCTTGGCATGTCAGTGTACGTCTAGGCAAAAGTTATCGCCCAGGAACAAGGAGGTTGGCGAACTCTACTCGGGCCTTGGCCGTTAACTTTGAGTCGACTTATAACTTATCGTATGGTGTTCTTTCATCAAAGACTAGCAGGTCTAGATCATCTACGCGGCCTTTGAGACTTCTTCTTCATCCTGATCATGGATAACAACATGTGCTTCTTAGGGGTAATCCCCTCTCGGCTCTTCTGGTTTGATAGCTATATTTTCCACTAGGAGTGGTCCCAGTGATTTTTGACGATTCTTCCTCTCCTTCTTTGCTGCTAAAGAGACGGCTGTCATATAGCAGCACCTGGACAATTTTTGCTCCCCCTAGATACCCCTTACTCCCTACGGAGTATGATACACTATATCCATGGTTCCCCATTATGATGTTATACAAGAGATAATATAACATCGCCTGGAAAGGTGTCAACTTGGATAATCCTAGTACGAGGACCGACAATACTATCTCATACTGACCTTTTGATTGAGTTTTTGGAACTTAGTATGTACGGGCTCGGGACTATCTGGTCAAATAGCTCCATATCACGAATTATTTACCATCAAATTATACTGACGGCGCTTCCAGGGTCTATGAGTACTCGCTGCAGCTGTGTGTCGCCTATTTTAAGTGTAATGACCAAAGCATCGTGATACGAAAAAAGAAGATTTTTCTCATCACCTTTGGTTAGTTCAATTGCGCTGGTACGTGGCCTCTTCTTTCCCTCTTCACAAGCCTTGCAACTCATCACGGCCCTAGTTACCTCGGTGTCGATCCCTGGTCTGCCGAATATCATATTGACATCTCATTTGTTTCCTTGGACCGATGCATGGGATTGTCTCTCTTTGTTTGTTAATAGCTCTTTCAGGTGTCCTCAGTTTAGTAGGTGATCTATCTCGAGCATAAAGGCTCTACAATTAACGGTGTTGTGATAGTTCCCCTGGTGAAACTCAAAATAAGCTGAAGAGTGTTTTCCCAAATTGGTGCACTCGCGGACCCAATTCTTCACCAAGTCGACATTATTCACTCGAAATCAAAATTCTTTGAAACTTCGTGGCTTGGGGCCTTTTTCCCGAGGGATTGCTCCTCAGGCATTGCCTTGCCTATCAGAAGATCTCGAGGAATCTGAAAGATATGTTGTTCTACCCTTCATCCTCCAGCCATTTATTTCTTCTTTTTTGCCTGAGGGGCTACTCCTTCGGCTTTTGCTACTCATTTCTTTGATTTTCTCAGTCATGTCCAACACGGTTCTGAGCTTATGACTGTATCACTCACGCAACGCGTCCCAAGTTTTTGCTAGATGTCGAAGCTCCCGCATAGCGGTCGAACCTCGGGGGTTCAAGGTTTTAGCGAAAGCCATTGTCACTATATTATCTGGTACTGGAGGGAGTGTCATCCACTCTCTATATAACCTTTCCAAGTAGTCCTTCAGCAATTCTCCCTCTTAATATCGAATTACGAAAATATGTTCCATCATTTTCTCACGCTTTCGGGCGCCAGAGTGCGTCTTTTTGAACTGGTCCTACATCAGGGTAAAGAACCTATCGACCCCATAGGTAGTTGGGGGTACCACGTTAGAGCCCCTTTGCCTGAGGTAGAGCCAAGCCTTTTACCAGTGCTGATTAAATCTCTTCCTCGGTCATATCATTATTCTTGACCTTCGTGATGTAGGAAGCTATGTGATCCTCAGAATCAGTAGTGTTATCGTACTTTAGCGATCCAGAAGACGAAAGGTCTTTGATATTATTATCGGGGCAGAGCTTGTCTTGTAAGGGTGTTTGGAAAATTTTTGTGCGACCTTTGTTATTTAGAGCGGAGCACCCGACATGTAATTTATTCGCTTGTGGAAACTTCTCTCAATTCCTGGCATAACACTCGTATGGTGGAATATTCCGTCGAGGCTGGATTATTAGTTGTCACAGAACTTCCTAGGGTTGTATTCAAGTCAATCCGCTGGGCAACTGAGACTGAGGTGTTCCCTCAAGGCCTCGATCTATGAGGAGATTCTGGCTTTGGGGCTGACTTGGCGAAAATTTCTTCCAGTTGTTTGGCTAACGCTTTCGCCATCATCATCAAGTTTTGAACTGATTGTAGCCGATGAGCCTTGATGAGCTTGTCAAAAGTCATCTCAAATTTTTATTTAGCCCTGATGAGTCTTCCTCCCTGAGTAGGGTCTCTCCATGATTTTCTGTGGTCACTGTTACCTTCCAATTGAGTGAATCCTTGGGAGGATTTTCTTCTTGGCCAATGGGATTGGTGGGATCTTTTGTTACACTGTCTACTGCCTGAATAGTGTTTTATGGGAGCCTATCGTTGTCTTAAAACATGATTTGTGCATTTTTTCATAAAAAGAAACAATTTCCTAGGCCCCACGATGGGCGCCAAACTTTTTATTCCTAAAACTTGCTCGCTAGGTTAAACAAATAAATTTTTAGAGGGTCACTAGCAATAATATAAATTACAAAGAATAATGAAGTAAAGTAAGAAATAGGAGTTGTATTCCTTGAATAAGAGAGGATTCATAGTAGAATCTCGATGATCAATTATGATGAGGGAGAGTGGTATTTATAGGCTTCGGTTTACCCCAAATCCTAATTGTTGTAAAATACTAACTTTATATGCCATGAGCGGTAAAACTCTTCACCTAATTATCTTCCTTTGACTCTTGAAGGCAATGCATGTATTCTAGATAATTTCTTTGAAGACGAGCTAGATATTTGTTATGAGGAAGGGGATGAAGAATCTACGGCTCACAATTTTCTTCAAGTAGCTCGTGAAGGTGATTTTTCACCAAGGGAGATTACAGAAAAATCATTAAAGCGAGTGAAGAGGCAGACTTCTGCTTGAGCCTACTAGAGTACAACCTGCACAGAGGTTAAAATCAAAAGGTTCTAAGCATGATGGAAAGAAGATATGATCAAGATAGGGAACTATTATTTATCAAGTTAGAATTTTAGTGCATTTTTACATATTTAATTTCATCGCTTGCAAAAGGAAGTTTGGATTACATAATTTCACTTTCTTTATAACATTTATACTTTACCATTATATTAGTATTATCATATATAATATCATCACAGAGTGTTTTATAAATTCTGTGATGATTATAGAGTATTTGGTGCTTGTTTTTTGCATTCGTTCTAGGTGTTAGGTAGCCCTCCTCGATAAGATGATGTAAGGTATGGTTTGGATCTCCTTACATTGTATTGTCCTCATTGAGGCTTTTTATTTTTATTATTTATAAAATTGGTCACTAGGTGCAACGCCTAGTTGACTTTTTACTTTAAAAAATAAATAGTCCTTGAACTTGTTACAAGTGGCGGTTATACAAAGTAAAATCTAACTAAGAGACTAAGAGCCTATTTGGCCAAGCTTCTAGAAACTGCTTATTTTGAGAAGTGATTTTTTTCAAAAGTACTTTTGGGGCAAAACAGTTTGCATTTGGCGAACTCATTTGAGAAGCACTTTTGCCAATAGTTTAGTAGTAATTTGTGTTTGACCAAACTTTTGCAAAAGTACTTTTGAGTGTTAAATTATGAGTAAGAACATTTAAAGATTCACTTTACAGATATTTAACAAGATGAATAATTTTAAATATTTCTTCTCAAACACTATATTTAAATTTATTATTCATTTAAAAAAATTCAAAATAAAGCATACTGTATTGGGTAAAAACCAACGAGCTTTAAATGACAAGGCCTGGAGCTTGGTGAGGTTGAATGCTTTATTTATGACCTCTCGAAAGCTCGTCCGGCTCCCGAGGCCAGTTGTCTCGAGCATGAAATGGAGGATGGCCACAAGTTTTCCCACGAGGCAATAAGCATGCAACTATCACGAGGCATGAGGTTCACCCCTCGAGGAAGATTTTGCCCCACGACGAACGAGCTCTCACCTTTTGTAACTGACAGCCGTTGCTTATACATTTAATAGGGAGATTATGCGTCAACCACAAACAGAACGTGGGATAATGGCCATAAAGTATATTTACTGTTGTTCTTATCCCTGTAGGCTATAAATAGCCATAAGATTATGCAAAGCATCCAGAAAGATAGAAACACATTTATACTTTATTTTCAATCTCTTGTCTCGTTTTCTTTGTTCAATTTCTTGTCTTTTCGTGGCTTTGATATGAATAAGTGCTAGTTAACTCGTTATAAATTCGATTTGTTGTTCTAATAAGATTTAGACCAACGCAAATTGGCACCGTCTGTGGGGAAACTAGCAATAAATTTTGTTCCAAAGTTACGCTCTTGTAATATGATTACAATGGCTGGGGCACTAGCTCTTAGGAAAATATTAAACGTTATAATAGGCGGATCAGAGGTGAATGGTGTTAACCTCGCTTCCACAAAAAAAATCACCAAATCGTCAGTCACCATGGAAGGGAGAACCTGTACCGATGGGACGGAGAATGAAATAACCTTCGATGAGAATGACTACGAGGGGATGATTTTTCCCCATCAGGACGCTCTAATAATCACATTGAGGATCAATGATTGTGATGTCAAATAAGTCCTTGCCGATTCTGGCAGCTCGGTAAATATCATCAATTATGAAGCCATTAAGAAAATGTGGTTGGAGGACCTCATCGTCCTGAAAGAAATTACATTGATGGGATTCAACAACTCCACAGAACAGATGCTGGGGGAAATCACCCTCACCACAACTGCTGAAGGAGTTTGTAAGAAGACTATTTTTCAGGTAATGAATGAAGACATGACCTACAATGTGATCCTCGGCAGGCCATGGATACATGAAATGAAAGTCGTTCCATCTACTTAGAACCAAGTTGTTAAATTTCCAACTCCATGGGGAGTTCAAGCCATATGAGGAGAACATCGAATAACTCGGGCATGCTATTCAGTTGCAGTGGAAAAATGGATCGCCTTAAGAGGTTTATCAACGTTGCAGTTAATCGATTCGGGGTCCAATGAGGAGGAGACCCCGGCTCCTGAAATTTCTCCTAAAAAAGAAACAGAAAAAGCTCCGGTGTTCATACAACTATCTCTGAAGCAAAGGCCGAGGACTTCACCATCGAAAAATTGGAATATTTTGCTCTATCAGAGAAATTTCCAAAAAGAAAAGTGTTTGTGGGCTTGGGGCTGGATACCGAGTCAAAGGAAGCTCTCGTTGAGCTGTTGAAAGATAATGACAACTGCTTTGCTTGGTCTCATACGGACATGGTTGGGATTGACCTCGAAATAATGATGCATAAGTTGAATGTGGATCCCAACCACCCCCTGGTGAAGCAAAAGAAAAGACAACATGCTGGTGTAAAGAAGAAAGCAATCCAAGATGAGACGAAGAGGTTGCTCGACAACGGTTTCATCAGGGAGGTAAAATACCACGATTGGCTCGCCACCGTGGTGGTAGTACCAAAAAACTGGAAAATGGAAAACGTGTGTTGATTACACCGATCTAAACAAGGCCTACCCAAAGGATTCATATCCCTTACCCCAGATAGATAGGTTGATAGACTCCACGGCTGGACATAAATTATTGACCTTCTTGTATGCGTATTTGGGGTATAATCAAATTCTAATGGAACTGAGCAATGAGGAAAAAACATCTTTTATCACTGATGAAGGAACGTATTGCTACAAGGTGATGCCCTTCGATCTCAAGAATGCGGGGGCGGCCTATCAAAGGCTGGTGTGTCGGATGTTCAAAGACTACATCGGCAAGACAATGGAAGCTTACATAGATGACATGCTCATGAAGTCAATTCAGTTGGAGCATCACTTAAATCATTTGAGGGAAGCTTTTGCAATCTAAAGGCAACATGAAGCTAAACCTTGAAAAATATGCCTTTAGGGTTGGCTCGAGTAAATTCTTGGGGTTTATTGTCTCTTAACGAGGCATCGAGGCAAACCCTGATAAGATAAAAGCTATACAGGAAATCTCAAAGGATTTGATGAGCCCAAAGAAGGTTCAGCATATGACCGGTCGACTTGCTGCTCTGAGTAGATTCATCTTAAGGTCATCTGAGCGATGTCATAAGCTCTTTTCTATCTGAGTGGACTCTTGAATGTAGAGAGGCATTGAGGGAACTAAAACACTACTTGGTGAACGCTCCACTGCTCGCTAAGCCAAAGGATGGGGAAAAGCTGATGGTGCAATGAATTCCAATGCCTCAGGGCTAGGAATAGTACTTGCAACCCCAACAGGGGAAAAGCTGGGGCATTCGGCGAAATTTGGAAAGTTAACCAACAATGAAGCTAAGTACGAGGTTGCAATAGCGGTGTTGAAATTGGCTAAGAAAATGGGGGTTCAAAGGATTGAGTTAAAAAGTGACTCGTAATCAGTGGTAAATAAGATCTTCGGTGATTTTTTGGCTCGGGAGCCCATAATGAAGCAATTCGTGGTTCGAGCACAAAAAGTCCTCAAAGAATTCCAAGATTGGAAAATTTAGCAAATCCCACGTGAAGAGAATGCCGAAGCCGATGCGTTAGCAAACTTGGCCTCAGTAATCAAAATTAGGGACTCGGAGGCTGACGCAGAGATTCAGATACTCATTGTTGACACCTAATTTTGTCCCTCCTGTTTCAATAGCTTTTATTCGGACAAATTGCATTGACAACCATACAATTACCCTACATTCATTTCTATCCTAAGTCATTACCTCGTGTGCACACATCAATTAGACTATTTTTCGGAACACCGGCACAAACTACGGCCATTTACGAAGTTCGCACGTTGAGTTAAGAATTGTCAAAAATTACATTATTTTCAATAAAATCGCCCAAAATCATTTTAAAACTCATACCAATATTTTCCACACTTCTTTAGGTCATTATGATATTTTTAAATTAATTTTATAATTTTTCTACACATTTATATGTATTTTATACATCCTTATACATACTTTATACTATTTTTATACAATATATACATATATACACGTATACGCGCACACACATGTTGAACCCTCCCAAAAATACATACAAATATGCATTGGGATGTAATTTTAACAAAATAGGACTCCAAAGGGCTTCTTTGGAGTCGCCACCTAATTTAAGGATTATTAGGAACCAATTGTTAAGTAAAGAGTGCAATTTCTTCCTTATTTTGAAAGGAAAATGAGTTTCAGAGATTCTTAGGTAAGTGGTCTTTTTATTTACAAAAGAAGGTCTTTTTTATTAAAAGAGCACTTTCAAAAATCCGCCAAAAGTGGTTAATCCGGCGGTTTTCACAAATTTTAATAAAATAGATAACTTAGAGATTTTAAGAAAAATATAGGATAAATAAATAAAGAAGTAAATAATAAGTAAATAAATAAATAATAAATAATAAATGATTAAATAAATAAATAAATAACTGAATGTTTAATAAAATAAATAAATTGATAAGTAAATAATTTAAATATAAATAATGATAAGATAAAGATACAAATTTAATTGAACTTTAATTTGCACTCATTAATTGACAATCGGTTCTTAATACCTTAAAGTAATTGGCGAATCCCAAAGAAACGGGATAAACAATTGCACAAACAATTCTAAATATGCGATAAGATAATAACTTTAATAGAGCGACTATCCTACCAAGCTTCTAACATGAAAAGTCGTAGTCCGATTTTCAGGGATCCTATAACATGTTTTTTTACAGGGAACGGGAAAGATGGAGTTTAGAAGCTAGAACCCGGATTTAGCAAACTCAATCATTGAGCCTTGAATTTTTATAAGTTTTTATTTTTTCTTTTCGGGGATCTCAAGCCCGAGAATGCAATGTAGGCCCGGACAAATCCAATGCCAATAAGCCATCCCAATTTTGAGTTTCCACCAACTCGTCCCAAGGCATTTTTAGGGCAGTGACTGAAGCGACGAACTGAAAAATACGACTCGAGCAAAAGCAGCGACGACGACTAGGAAACAGTGATGTTATTCCAGAAGCCAAAACCAAGAATTTAATCTATATGAAATTAAACCCACTCCTTTTAAGAAAATCAGAGCATAAGTAAAAATCTCATTAGTTTTCACTACTGCCGTTTTTATGTTCTTTTTCTATTCTAAAAAACTGGAACCCCCGAAAAAATGAGAAAACATTACCTTTATATAGTCGATGCTAGGCTTTTGAATTTTTTGCTCCAAAGATTCAAATCCATGCCCAAATTTGTCCTTTTCCTTGTAGGATAAGGGTGAAATTGGTCAATCCCCTAAAGGATTGTACAGTTTCATCCTTATCTCAAGGATCTGAATGTTAGACATAAAAAACCCACGGCTTGGATTGAATTAGACAAAATGAACGCATGAAAATCGTCCAACAGAGTTCTGTACAGAGAAGAGGAGAAAAATTTTAAGTTTGGATGTCGTTTGATTCACTGTAGGATGCATTTTGGCTGAAGAATTTTGAAAGGTCGCGGGTCGAGGGTTTTCCATGGGTTATCGGGTTAAATTTGGGGTTGGGGGAAATGAAATTGGCTGATATGTGTGTGTGTGTATTATATGTATTTTGCAAGTGTAGGCTTAGTTTACAGATTGAGAACAAAATTGGCCCCATCTTAGAATTAAATTGAAATAAGGGTGTTGCACCGGTAGGACAGAAATTAGGATACGCCTTGTGATTTTAGCCTTTTTCTTTTTGAATTTCAATAAATTTTCAATTATTATTATTTTTTATTTTATTTTCAAAGCTTAACATTATTATAAAATATTGCAACAATTTATTAATTTTAAGAAAATTTTCGGGATAAAATTGGGTGTCAACAACACACATACACATAAGCTTATTTTGCCACCTCTGCGCCTACGTGTTTGAATCCTGGCCGTCCATGTAGTGGATCCAACAGCCAGGATAAAAGCTTCCATTACTATACTACTCCCCCCGAAACCCTTAACACCCCTATCATTTTCCCCAAAATCTCAACCGCCACCATTCCCTTCTCTCCCTTGTCAAAACCCTAACGACGCCCTGTCATGGCCATTTTCCGGCCATTATCGCCGGTAAAACGAGAAACAAATGACATCACCGTGCTCCTTTCGACCTCCGCTGCAAAATCCTTGTAATGGTTTGTTCGTTAAGTGAAGTCGACATGTGACCTTCACATGACTGTCACCGATGAGGAAATTCCGGCAAAAATGCGGTAAGACCTAAACTTTACAACCTAAGAGGAGGGGAAAAATCCCCACGCATGCATAATCGAAGTAGGGTCAAATTCAACGCGACTCCGATGTTAAACGGGTAATCTCTAATCCTTTTGTCTGATTGTTTGAATTTGTGTGATAACCTGCCTCAATTTGCCTATTCCTTCCCATGTTAACACGACTAGTGGTTATTTAGCAATTGATTAGAGTAAAAATTGTGAAATTATTAATCTTCATTCGTTTCATTAAGTTTGAATAATAATCATGCCTGAGTTTGTCGTGAGTATGACTTATGTCCTGAAACACCTTGGCTAACATGTAAACTTGAAACTTAGGGCAGTCTAGTGAAATTGCCATGCTCATCCATGTTAGTTGTAGTGTATTTGGCCTCTTACTATGCCAGAATGCATAATTTTCATGACTATATGTTTGTAAACTGAATGAGTAGCCTATCTTGCATTTTTAAGAGAATTTGAATTGACTGGAGTCAGATTTTTATTGATACTTGAAAGGGTAACATGTTGCTTGATTGATCTGAGATTAATTACAACTGTTAATTGATTTTAAGCCTAAAATATGCCTAACAGATTGATTTTGAACCTTTACTATGCTAATTGAAAGAAAAGGAATTCTATTTTGTTTTAAATCCTAATTTACCTTATAATTAGGGATTGATTGAAATACGTTTGGTAAGTACACTTATTTGAATCCTTTTAATTATGGAAGACATTATTTTCTTGCCTTTTGGTGTCCTTCCGTTTGAACCTACACCCTTCACCCCTCACACCTATAAAAGGGACTTATTTTGACACCTTCAGACATAGTTCAATAGCTAAGAACACACTAAAAACTGAAAAAGAATTGAAACAGATAGGGCATTACACTCTTCTGCTTCTGATTATCTCTCACATCAATTGGGGACGGGGGTAGTCTGCTCTTTGCTACTTCTACTCTTGTTCTTTGCAATCAACATTGATCTATATATTGTCTCATGTGTTTGCTATACTCCCTGACAAGGTATATATATCTAGTTCTTTATCATCAGTGCCTATACTACTTACCTGTCTATGCTTGTTTCTTATGTGTTCTTCTCTTTGTCTGTACTGCCTATACTTGTGTAAAACCTAGTGATGGCAATTTCAACCCAAATATCTTTAACCCGCCCATAATAAACCATACCCAAATCGCGCATATAAAAATGGGTTGAATATGGGTCAACCCATATTTAACCCATCATAATATGGGCTGAATCTGGGTTGAAAGTGGGTTGAAAATGGGATTGGGTGAATGCATAATTTGATTCCTTCTGAGCAAGTGACAATGTTTCCCTCCAGTGGATTTGTTGGTAATGTTCGATGATACTTTCGATTTACGCAACACACTCTTTAAAATAACTATGTGAATTTGAGAATTCTTTCCTGATATTTTGATTTGCTTTACCACCCCCCCCCCCCCCACCACAATTGATCTTGTTGATTTCTTATTTTGTAAATATAAATTCAGTTCAATCAACTCTTTTACAAATCCTTGGATATCATTAAATCCTATAAATATCCTATTTATTTTGCGGTACCTTCCTTAAAAATAAACTTTGAGCAATTTTTAAACTAAAATATTTTCAAAGTATTTGGCTAAATACTAGTCATGGAATGACAACTAATGGGAGCATCGAACTCATTATACACAAAATTATGATATTGATTTTATTTTTATGTGAACTATGTTAATGATGGTGTACAAAAATTATTAAAGTAAGGTGAAATGGATTGAGTATGACATAATTGTCTAACAAAATCAAAAAAAAAAAATCTCACACCTACCCATAATATGGGTAAAATATGGGTTAACCCATATCCAACCTGCCCATTAACTACCCAACCTATTTTTTACCCACATAATATATGGGTGGGTTGGGACCCATTTTTGCTTAACCCATTTTCAACCCGCCCAAATTCAACCCAACCCGCCCATTTTTCACCTCTAGTGAAACCTATTCATTCTATATTGGCTTTGGGTCCTTGTTGGAGCCCTGTTAACCCCTAAGTGCAGCTTTTGAATGGATGGCCATAATAGGCCATACCAGTTCTGTTTAGTTGCAGGTTTAAGACTTTGAGAAGTCCATCAATTGTACTATACATTGACTGCTTAAGCACATTTATTTGATACCCTTGCTATGTTTGAATTCACGAGAGACAGTCTACTTGTCTTTCTGTATACCTTTTCCCCTTAGAAATTGTCCCCACTATGAATATTCATTAAGATTCCTATTTGTATCTGTATAACACAGGGAACACAGCTACTAGGCTGTGTATATGGGCTACTCAGGAGCCTCCTCTTATCCTTTTATCTCCTATTTGTTGCATCACTCAAAAATCATGATGTTCTTTTGAAATCTCTGTACTGGATAAAAATAAGTTATATCATCTTTTTAAAAAGTCTACATGTTTCTTGAACGACGACACTGCCCTACATGTTATGTCTCACATGTCTTAGAATCTTATACTTGAAAGCATATTTTTGTAATGTTTAATCTGAAACTTTACTTAAACCAAGGGTATTTGTGCAAAATATGCTAAAATCTGAATGGTTTCTGTTAAACTTGAACTGCCTCTATTCGCATAACTGTTCCAGGCCCACAAAAACTGTTTTAAAATGTGGCATCTATGTGCTAAAACTATTTTTATTACTTTAAAACTCTTATACACTAATCCAATAGTGTATAGGGGTGTATAAGTGATAGGGGTCGACTATACGGCTATATAAAAGTTTTCTAAAGCCTAAAATTTTTAACTACTCATGTATTTGCATGTCTATACTTATAATTACGTGCGACAGCCCCCTTATTTGCAGTTCTGTGCTCTATGTAATCCACTTTTGAAAAACAGCCCCTTTACCCAAATACTTTTCAAAACTGATCCCTAAACAAAAATAGCCATTAAGGTTAGGGCTCGACAATTAATGACGAGTCACACCAATTCCTAAATGGCTAAATATTTTGTTTTAAAAACAACACCCATTTGGTTTTAACTAAAATCTAATTTTTTTATAAAGTGGCTAGTTTCGCAAAACTGACTGTCTGCGTAAAATTATTTTGATAACTGAAATTACATGAATAAATTGAAGTTGCAATATCCTTGTGGGTTTAACATTGTATACAATTAGGCATTTAAATTAGAGGCGTTGAAACGCGATTAGGCGTTGTAATAGTTCGTATATGCAAAACGTAAAGCTTATTTGCACGTGTACGGTTTAAAATTGCATATCCATACTTGCCTTCATAAATTAGATACGTAATTAACCTCTCAAGTTAGTATTGCATGATATTATTCACGACTTTAACATCCAAAAATATAGACTCAGGCAGGAACCACCTATTGTGGGACTCGGGGCAGTGCCTAACACCTTCTCCCCTGAGTCATTTGGACTTCTTACCCTTTTTGAATCTCTGAAACTGGACTATAGTAACCATAAACTTGACCTTAGACGCTTTGGTGACCTAATACACCTTAGAAAAACTATATTAGGTGGCGACTCCAATTCTTGAACTCAAACGAGTAACCCAGTCAAATCCAAAACCCGACTCGCCTCGAGTTGAGTTGTGTCTAAAATTGTCACGACCCAAAATCCGAATAGGTCGTGAGGGCACCCAACTAACCCTTTCGGGCGAACCCACTTGATTAGGAATGAATAATATAAGCTTATCAATGAAAAATACAGATATCTCGATACCGTAGAATAGAGTAGAAATAATACCAACAAAGAAAGGTTTAGGTACTTCCCGAATCATGAACATCTAAGAGTACCGAATAAGTTATACAACTCTAAAATATTGGGAATATATCAAAGGGAAATATAAACTATATAGGTGGCCACCACGGACGAAGGATTGGCTCACCGCTAATAAAGAAATGCGCCACCTCGGTCAACCACGATGCTCACTAATAGATGGCGTCGAATCTGCAAGACATAAATAAACCAACAAAAAAAAGGAGAGGGGTGAGTCGAGTGACTCAATAAGCAGGGACGGGGCTCCAAGTAAACTAGCAAACAAGGCAAAATAACTCAAAGATAATCAAAAGTAACGAGAAACCGTTCAATTAACTATCAAGTAATATTCATATTCCATCATCAGGTACCGCGACACTTTCATTGTAACTCGGGGATGAATACATAACTACGTCACAAACAATATGCACGAAACTACATCGTGCATGATAATACGTACGGAACTACATCGTACGTCAATAATATGTACGGAACTACATCGTACCACAATAATATGCACGGAACTACATCGTGCCTCAATAATATGTATGGGACTACATCGTACCATAATAAGATGTATAGAAGGATATATTATACGTAGGGTGTGGAGCAAGTCCACCAAGAAAGAGAAATACACTTACCTCGGTCCGAAGCTCACTAGTTAGTCAACGATGATTTTTCCCCTTTCAAATCTCTTCCCAACGTTCTCACTCTATTAAAGAACGTAATACAATCAATACCATGTCTAATGGTTAAACGTTACAAACCTTAAGCTAAAGAGGTTAAGAAATCAACTTAAAAGTCAATCCCAATCCCATATGGTTAACCCCAAAATTGAACTCACTATTACGTTACCCGTAATCACACAAACCTAAATATATATTAGAAATCCTATCTCGATAGAAATTGGGGTGTCAATTATCTACTAAATATATAACTTAGTGTCATGCACCCACTTTCTACATCTCAAATACCATTCCATCCAATTGAAGTGAAACATATAACCGAGTATGATCAATATAAAAAGTATACATACCCAATATATAAAAATTATATTTCCAAAATAATAATTACAATTAGCTAGAGGAAAAAGTACAATAGATCACTTGATGCAAAACATGGACGAAAATGGCAATACAGTAATGAAAGAGGAACATAGCAACACCATCAAGCTCACGATACTAATGGAACATATGAACAGGTTCAATAGGTATCATTTCAGCACTTACTAGTAACAAACACTATTCAATCATTGCTATCATTATACCATTTCTATTCGCCATCATCATTATCTTAATCCTATAATTTTAATAAAGCTAACAAATGGGTAAAATCCTATTTGCATGGTTACTGTAATAAATACACTAGTAATAAGAAACTTACTTGCTATTTGAACTAATTTGAAAGCTCAATAACAAAGGAACTGACGGCTGCACATTTGATTTATCCCCAAATTGTTTCTCTTCTTAGCCATTGGTTTACAACCCTAAAAGTCTAAGGCATGGTCTTTTATATGATATAAATATGGACTTGAAATTAGTTATGGGCCTAATCAATTATTTCCACTTAGTCAAAATAATTCAAGGCCCATAACAAATTATCTATTTGGCCTAATGGTCATTTAGTAAATTTTCCATATATACAAAATTTCTACCTCATAAATAATGAGTAAATATTCTCACTAACTCATTAAGTAACTAGACTATAGGTAGAAATTATCGGGTCGTCACATTCTCCTCCACTTAAACACAAGTTCGCCCTCGAACTTGTTTCTTCCAATACAACAATCGATCTATACACAGAAACACAACACCAAACCTTTTACCACTCATAACCAAACTTCATAAGAACTCCAAAATTTGGCTAAGTCCTAAAATTTACAAAAATTTCGCCAGAGTTTCCTTTGTAAATTGGACTATCCAAAAATAATACCTGCCTCAAATACCAACAACCACCATATACAACATAACAAGCTATGCATAGGCACCAAACAAAACTCAAGATAATCATAACCGCTCCGACAAGGAGGTAAATCTCACTAATAAATCAAAAACACTCCGGCAAGGAGCTAAATCACTCTAATAAACCAAATACTCCGGCAAGGAGATAAATTACTTTAACGAATCAGAAAACTCCGACAAGGAGGTAAACATGCCATAACTCACAATTAATAAGAGAAATATAAATGCAAGAATTTAAACATTTACTTACCTGAAGCTTCAAACAAGTGGGGATATCTATCCCGCATGCTCGACTCAATCTCCCAAGTATCCTCATCATGCGGACGGTTATGCCATCACACTTTTACTAACGGAATCTCTTTAGACCTCAACTTTCGTGTGCCTCTTCCTACAATAGCAACTGGAGCTTCTTCATAAGCTAAGTTCACATCCAATTGAACTGGGTCCACCTCTATGACATGAGTGGGATCTCGAACACACTTCCGGAGCATAGAAACATGAAAAATGGGATGAACAGGCATAGACTCTGGCAATGCAAGTCGATAAGCAGCCTCCCCAATATGCTTCATAATCTTAAAAGGACCAATGAACCTAGGACTCAACTTGCCCTTCTTCCCAAATCTCTTCACACCCCGCATTGGTGACACCTTCAAGAAAACCATATCACCTTCTTCAAATACCAACTCTCGGCTTCTCTTGTTCGAGTATGATATCTGCCTACTCTGAGCAGTTCGAAGACGATCCTGAATGATATGAACCGTATCCAAAGTCTGACGAACAATATCAGAACCCAACACCTCAACATCTCGAGACTCGAACCAACCAACTGGAGATCGACATCGGCGACCATATAATGCCTCGAATGGCGCCATCTGAATGGAAGACTGATAACTGTTATTATAAGCAAACTCTGTAAGAGCCAAATGATCATCCCAATGACCGTCAAAATCCAAGGCACATGCTCTCAACATATCCTCCAAGATCTGAATAGTCCGCTCAGACTGTCCATCAGTCTGCGGATGAAATGCGGTACTAAGCTGGACCTGAGTACCCAACTCTCGCTAAAAAGCCTGCCAAAACTGAGAAGTGAACTGAGAGCCTCGATCAGAGATGATAGATAATGGAGTACCATGCAGCCGAACAATCTGCTCAATAAAGATCCGAGCCAACTTCTTTGATGTATCAGTTGTCTTCACCGGAATAAAATAGGCCGACTTGGTAAGTCTATCAACAATGTCCCAAACTAAATCATGATGCCTCAATGTCTTCGGCAAGCCAACTACAAAATCCATGGTAATCCTCTCCCACTTCCACTCAGGAATGGGTAGTGCCTGGGCTAAACCTGCGGGTCTCCTATGCTCGCACTTGACTTGTTGACAGTTCAAACACCGAGATACATGATCAAAGACATCTTTCTTCATCCCCTTCCACCAATACAACTCCCGAAGGTCCTGGTACATCTTGGTGATACCGGGATGAATGGAATACCGCAAACTATGAGCCTCATCAAGAATCAACCGCCTCAAATCACCAACATTCGCAACACAAAGACGACCCCCAACCCGAAGAATACCATCACTATCTAACTCAACAGGAGGGGCTCCTCCACTTTGAATGCGCCCTCGCAACTCAAGAAAGTAAGGATCCTCGAACTGTCTTTCCTTAATCTGGCTAACTAAGGAAGACTGAGCCACCATACAAGCAAATACCCGATTCGAGTCCGAACTATCAAATCTCACCTTCGAATTATATAGAGTCAGCAACTCTCGAGCTAAAGGTCTCATCTCAATATCAAGAAATGCAAGACTACCCATAGACTTCCTACTCAATGCATCGGCCACCACATTTGCTTTCCCCGGATGATAATGAATAGTAAGATCATAATCTTTGATCAACTCAAGCCATCTAAGTTGCCTACCATTCAAGTCCTTCTAAGTAAGCAAGTACTGCAAGCTCTTGTGATCGGTGAAGATCTCACAAGGCTCGCCATACAGGTAATGTCTCCAAATCTTTAAAGCAAATACCACAGCTGCTTAGTCCAAATCATGAGTCAGATAGTTCTTCTCATTCACCTTCAACTGCCTAGAAGCATAGGCAATGACTTTACCATGTTGCATCAAGACACATCCCAACCCAACACGAGAAGCATCACAATAAACTACAAACCCTCCAGCTCCAGAAGGAAGAGATAACACTGGAGCGCTAGTCAACAATGACTTGAGCTTCTGAAAGCTCGCCTCACACTCCTCTGACCAACGAAATTGAACTGCTTTCTGAGTCAGGCGGGTCAATGGAGCAGCGATAGATGAAAACTTCTCCACAAATCGCCGATAATATCCAGCCAAACCAAGAAAACTACGAATCTCTGTCGGGGAAGTAGGTCGTGGCCAATTCTGAACGGCCTCAATCTTCTTAGGATCGACTTTAATACCCTCACTAGACACGACATGACCCAAGAAAGCCACAGAGTCCAACCAGAACTGACACTTTGAGAACTTGGCATAAAGCTTACGTTCCCGAAGTGTCTGAAGAACCAATCTCAAATGATGCTCATGCTCCTCACGGTTATGCGAATAGACAAAGATGTCATCAATAAAGACAATGACAAATGAGTCTAGATAAGGCTTGAACACACGGTTCATCATATCCATAAAAGCTGCTGGAGCATTCGTAAGCCCAAAAGACATAACCAAGAATTCATAGTGACCATAACGAGTCCTGAATGCTGTCTTCGGTATATCGGACTCCCGAATCTTCAATTGATGATACCCAGACCTCAAATCAATCTTGGAAAAGAACTTGGCTCCTTGCAACTGATCGAACAAGTCATCTATACGAGGCAAGGGATACTTATTCTTGATAGTGACCTTGTTCAACTGCCTATAATCAATGCACATACGCATAGAGCCATCTTTCTTCTTAACGAACAACACTGGAGCTCCCCAAGGCGACACACTAGGTCGAATGAACCCCTTATCCAATAAGTCTTGCAATTGATCCTTTAACTCCTTCAGCTTGGCTGGAGTCATACGATACGGAGGAATAGATATAGGCTGAGTTCCGGGCACCAAATCAATATCGAACTCAATATCCCTATCTAGAGGAAGTCCAGGCAAATCATCGGGAAACACATCAGTAAACTCCCTCACAACAGGAAAAGAATCAAGAGACGAAACCTCCATACTAGTATCTCGAATCATGGCAAGATAAGCATAACACCCCTTATTCACCATCCTCCTTGCTTTCATAAAAGAGATAACACGTCCGGTAGGTGGCAAACAAGAACCGTGCCACACTACCGGTACTGAGCCAGGAAAAGAAAGCCGAATAATCTTGGCATGACAATCGAGAGTAGCATAACATGATGCCAACCAATCCATACCGATAATCACATCAAAATCCACCATGTCCAGAACTAATAAATCAACTATGGTCTCACGCCCCCCAAAAGATACAGTACAACCAGGATACAGCCGCTCCACCACAATAGACTCTCCAACAGGAGTAGAAACACAAAATGGATCACGAATACACATATAATCAACATTAAAACCCGACGCAAAATAAGGCGACACATAAGAGTACGTGGAACCTGGATCAATCAAGGAATAAGCATCACGTCCACAAATAGAAAGTGTACCTGTAACCACTGCATTGGATGCCACAGCATCCTGTCTGGCTGGCAAAGCATAAAACTGCCTCTGAGGCTGAGCTGAACTAGTACTCTGATGACCACCCCTCGAAGGGCCACTACCACCACGCCCACGACCTCTGCCTGGCGGTGGTGCACTCCTAGCTGGCTGAGAACCTGATGTAGTACCATAAGTCTGCACAGATGCCTGGGGACGAGGAAAAGACTGACTACCTCCCTGAAGTAGTCTAGGACAATCCTTTATATGATGACCAAGCTCACGACAATGATAGCACCCAGAATTGGGTCTGCGAGGTACGTGCTGCTGAGGTCGTGAAACAGACTGGCCTGGCTGAGAAGGCTGAGAGAATCGAGTCTGCTCATGACGGGGTACAAATGTGCTCCTCGAGCTGTGAGCCATAGACTGAGCTAGCCTATCAGAAGACCTCCCCTGAACCCCCTTGCCTCCAGATGAGGCAATAGGAAGTCCACCATATCCACGAGATCTCTTACTATCTCTCTCAAACTCTTCTTGCTCTAGAGCTCTATAAGACTCATATCGGCGAGCAATATCCACCGCTACATCAAATGAAGTACCAGCCTCTATCTCCCGAGCCATACTAGATCTCAAAGTAGCAGAAAGACCATCAATGAACCTCCTAACCTTCTCTGACTCCGAACAAACCAAATCAAGAGCATCACGAGACATGTCTAAGAATCGAACCTCATACTCAGATACAGTCATATGGCCCTGTCTCAACCTCTCGAACTGCCTGCGCCTCTCATCCTGCTGACTACACGGAAGGAACTTATCCATAAACCTCTGCGAAAAGTCACTCCAAGACAGCTTCGTCAAGCCCTGCCTAGCTAGAGTAAGTGTATTCCACCAAATCAGAGCGGGACCCTCAAGCTGGAAAGCTGTATAATCAACTCCATGCTCCTCAAGATATCCCAAAGCAGCTAATATTCGCTGGCAACGATCCAGAAAGGCCCGTGGATCCTCGGATGGAAGTCCTCCAAACGTCGGGGGCAGTAACCTAGTGAAGTGAATAAGTCTGACTTGGTTCACCTCCGGAACCACAATCTGCCCTGGCTGACCTGCCTGAGCAACCTGGGGTACACTACCCACAGCTACTACCTCTGGAGTCTGCATAGCAGGAGTAACAAACTGAACTGGGGTCTGCATACCCCGCATCTGAGTACCCGCTGGTGGGCCAACATGAGAAGCTACCTGGGTCGCGGGAGATCCCTGTGGTGCAAGAGTCTGTAGGACACCCAAAACCTTCAACATAGTATCCTGAAGTACCTATGTAGCAATAAATCCCTGATCAACCTGAACCTCTGGCTGATCCTCAATCTCTGTATCATCATGATCTACAACTCTCGTGGCCCTAGCAGCTCTAGCCCTAGGCTGGGCGGCAGTACGAATCTGAACTCCACGTCTACCTCGGCCACGTCCTCTGCCTCGACCTCTCGCTCGGCCGACACCTCTAACTCCACCTCCTGCGGCAACTGGTGCATCAGGTCGTGCCTCCGGCTCCACCTCCTGAGTTGAAGAGTCCTCACCATCTGCGCGTTATATAGTGTAAAAAGATTAGTCTTGTTATGGAAATACTACGCACGATAAGGAGGGAAAGAAGGGAAGTTGCCTAAATGTCACCATAGCGTCTCGTAGATAGGTACGGACGTCTCCGCCCGATCAGCAAGACTCTATTAGACACTGTTCATGATTCGTGAGCACTCTAAGCCTATGGCTCTGATACCAATTTGTCACGACCCAAAATTCGAATAGGTCGTGAGGGCACCCAACTAACCCTGTCGGGCGAACCCACTTGATTAGGAATGAATAATATAAGCTTCTCAATGAAACATACAGATATCTCGATACCGTAGAATAAAGTAGAAATAATACCAACAAAGAAAGGTTTAGGTACTTCCCGAATCATGAACATCTAAGAGTGCCGAATAAGTTATACAACTCTAAAATATTGGGAATATATCAAAGGGAATTATAAACTATATAGGTGGCCACCACGGACGAAGGGTTGGCTCACCGCTAATAAAGAAATGCTCCACCTCGGTCAACCACGATGCTCACTAATAGATGGCGTCGAATCTGCAAGACATAAATAAACCAACAAAAAAAAGGAGAGGGGTGAGTCGAGTGACTCAATAAGCAGGGACGGGGCTCCAAGTAAACTAGCAAACAAGGCAAAATAACTCAAAGATAATCAAAAGTAACGAGAAACCGTTCAATTAACTATCAAGTAATATTCATATTCCATCATCAGGTACCGCGACACTTTCATTGTAACTCGGGGATGAATACATAACTACGTCATACTAAAACAATATGCACGGAAATACATCGTGCATGATAATACGTACGGAACTACATCGTACGTCAATAATATGTACGAAACTACATCGTACCACAATAATATGCACGGAACTACATCGTGCCTCAATAATATGTACGGGACTACATCGTACCATAATAAGATGTATAGAAGAATATATTATACGTAGGGTGTGGAGCAAGTCCACCAAGAAAGAGAATTTGAATTGATTGGAGTCAGATTTTTAAGAGAATTTGAATTGATTGGAGTCGGATTTTTATTGATACTTGAAAGGGTAATATGTTGCTTGATTGATCTGAGATTAATTACAACTGTTAATTGATTTTAAGCCTAAAATATGCCTAACAGATTGATTTTGAACCTTTACCATGCTAATTGAAAGAAAAGGAATTCTATTTTGTTTTAAATCCTAATTTACCTTATAATTAGGGATTGATTGAAATACATTTGGTAAGTACACTTATTTGAATTCTTTTAATTATGGAAGACATTATTTTCTTGCCTTTTGGTGTCCTTCAATTTGAACCTATACCCTTCACCCCTCACACCTAT
Organism: Petunia axillaris subsp. axillaris; assembly: GCA_029990575.1. NCBI lineage: Eukaryota > Viridiplantae > Streptophyta > Magnoliopsida > Solanales > Solanaceae > Petunia > Petunia axillaris. The sequence continues at coordinate 124,816,318 of JARKNS010000008.1, read as the reverse complement.
AAAAGGGACTTATTTTGACACCTTCAGACATAGTTCAATAGCTAAGAACGCACTAAAAACTGAAAAATAATTGAAAACAGATAGGGCATTACACTCTTCTGCTTCTGATTATCTCTCACATCAATTGGGGACGGGGGTAGTCTGCTCTTTGCTACTTCTACTCTTGTTCTTTGCAATCAACATTGATCTATATATTATCTCATGTGTTTGCTATACTCCCTGACAAGGTATATATTTCTAGTTCTTTATCATCAGTGCCTATACTACTTACCTGTCTATGCTTGTTTCTTATGTGTTCTTCTCTTTGTCTGTACTGCCTATACTTGTGTAAAACCTAGTGATGGCAATTTCAACCCAAATATCTTTAACCCGCCCATAATAAACCATACCCAAATCGCGCATATAAAAATGGGTTGAATATGGGTCAACCCATATTTAACCCATCATAATATGGGCTGAATCTGGGTTGAAAGTGGGTTGAAAATGGGATTGGGTGAACGCATAATTTGATTTCTTCTGAGCAAGTGACAATGTTTCCCTCCAGTGGATTTGTTGGTAATGTTCGATGATACTTTCGATTTACGCAACACACTCTTTAAAATAACTATGTGAATTTGAGAATTCTTTTCTAATATTTTGATTTGCTTTACCACCCCCCCCCACCACAATTGATCTTGTTGATTTCTTATTCTGTAAATATAAATTCAGTTCAATCAACTCTTTTACAGATCCTTGGATATCATTAAATCCTATAAATATCCTATTTATTTTGCGGTACCTTCCTTAAAAATAAACTTTGAGCAATTTTTAAACTAAAATATTTTCAAAGTATTTGGCTAAATACTAGTCATGGAATGACAACTAATGGGAGCATCGAACTCATTATACAACAAAATTATGATATTGATTTTATTTTTATGTGAACTATGTTAATGATGGTGTACAAAAATTATTAAAGTAAGGTGAAATGGATTGAGTATGACATAATTGTCTAACAAAATCAAAATAAAATCTCACACCTACCCATAATATGGGTAAAATATGGGTTAACCCATATCCAACCCGCCCATTAACTACCCAACCTATTTTTTACCCACATAATATTACCCATTTTTGCTTAACCCATTTTCAACCCGCCCAAATTCAACCCAACCCGCCCATTTTTTACCTCTAGTAAAACCTATTCATTCTATATTGGCTTTGGGTCCTTGTTGGAGCCCTCTTAACCCCTAAGTGCAGCTTTTGAATGGATGGCCATAATAGGCCATACCAGTTCTGTTTAGTTGCAGGTTTAAGACTTTGAGAAGTCCATCAATTGTACTATACATTGACTGCTTAAGCACAGTTATTTGATACCCTTGCTATGTTTGAATTCACGAGAGACAGTCTACTTGTCTTTCTGTATACCTTTTCCCCTTAGAAATTGTCCCCACTATGAATATTCATTAAGATTCCTATTTGTATCCGTATAACACAGGGAACACAGCTACTAGGCTGTGTATATGGGCTACTCAGGAGCCTCCTCTTATCCTTTTATCTCCTATTTGTTGCATCACTCAAAAATCATGATGTTCTTTTGAAATCTCTGTACTGGATAAAAATAAGTTATATCATCTTTTTAAAAAGTCTACATGTTTCTTGAACGACGAGACTGCCCTACATGTTATTTCTCACATGTCTTAGAATCTTAATACTTGAAAGCATATTTTTGTAATGTTTAATCTGAAACTTTACTTAAACCAAGGGTATTTGTGCAAAATATGCTAAAATCTGAATGGTTTCTGTTAAACTTGAACTGCCTCTATTCGCATAACTGTTCCAGGCCCAAAAACTGTTTTAAAATGTGGCATCTATGTGCTAAAACTATTTTTATTACTTTAAAACTCTTATACACTAATCCAATAGTGTATAGGGGTGTATAAGTGATAGGGGTCGACTATACGGCTATATAAAAGTTTTCTAAAGCCTAAAATATTTAACTACTCATGTATTTGCATGTCTATACTTATAATTACGTGCGACAGCCCCCTTATTTGCAGTTCTGTGCTCTATGTAATCCACTTTTGAAAAACAGCCCCTTTACCCAAATACTTTTCAAAACTGACCCCTAAATAAAAATAGCCATTAAGGTTAGGGCTCGACAATTAATGACGAGTCACACCGACCCCTAAATGGCTAAATATTTTGTTTTAAAAACAACACCCATTTGGTTTTAACTAAAATCTAATTTTTTTAAAGTGGCTAGTTTCGCAAAACTGACTGTCTGCGTAAAATTATTTTGATAACTGAAATTACATGAATAAATTGAAGTTGCAATATCTTTGTGGGTTTAACATTGTATACAATTAGGCATTTAAATTAGAGGCGTTGAAACGCGATTAGGCATTGTAATAGTTTGTATATGCAAAACATAAAGCTTATTTGCACGTGTACTGTTTAAAATTGCATATCCATACTTGCCTTCATAAATTAGATACATAATTAACCTCTCAAGTTAGTATTGCATGATATTATTCACGACTTTAACATCTCAAAATATAGACTCGGGCGGGAACCACCTATTGTGGGACTCGGGGCAGTGCCTAACACCTTCTCCCCCGAGTCATTTGGACTTCTTACCCTTTTTGAATCTCTGAAACTGGACTAGAGTAACCATAAACTTGACCTTAGACGCTTAGGTGACCTAATACACCTTAGAAAAACTATATTAGGTGGCGACTCCAATTCTTGAACTCAAACGAGTAACCCAGTCAAATCCAAAACCCGACTCGCCTCGAGTTGAGTTGAGTCTAAAATTGTCACGACCCAAAATCCGAATAGGTCGTGAGGGCACCCAACTAACCCTGTCGGGCGAACCCACTTGATTAGGAATGAATAATATAAGCTTCTCAATGAAAAATACAGATATCTCGATACCGTAGAATCAAGTAGAAATAATACCAACAAAGAAAGGTTTAGGTACTTCCCGAATCATGAACATCTAAGAGTGCCGAATAAGTTATACAACTCTAAAATATTGGGAATATATCAAAGGGAAATATAAACTATATAGGTGGCCACCACGGACGAAGGATTGGCTCACCGCTAATAAAGAAATGCTCCACCTCGGTCAACCACGATGCTCACTAATAGATGGCGTCGAATCTGCAAGACATAAATAAACCAACAAAAAAAAGGAGAGGGGTGAGTCGAGTGACTCAATAAGCAGGGACGGGGCTCCAAGTAAACTAGCAAACAAGGCAAAATAACTCAAAGATAATCAAAAGTAACGAGAAACCGTTCAATTAACTATCAAGTAATATTCATATTCCATCATCAGGTACCGCGACACTTTCATTGTAACTCGGGGATGAATACATAACTACGTCATACTAAAACAATATGCACGGAAATACATCGTGCATGATAATACGTACGGAACTACATCGTACGTCAATAATATGTACGAAACTACATCGTACCACAATAATATGCACGGAACTACATCGTGCCTCAATAATATGTACGGGACTACATCGTACCATAATAAGATGTATAGAAGAATATATTATACGTAGGGTGTGGAGCAAGTCCACCAAGAAAGAGAATTTGAATTGATTGGAGTCAGATTTTTAAGAGAATTTGAATTGATTGGAGTCGGATTTTTATTGATACTTGAAAGGGTAATATGTTGCTTGATTGATCTGAGATTAATTACAACTGTTAATTGATTTTAAGCCTAAAATATGCCTAACAGATTGATTTTGAACCTTTACCATGCTAATTGAAAGAAAAGGAATTCTATTTTGTTTTAAATCCTAATTTACCTTATAATTAGGGATTGATTGAAATACATTTGGTAAGTACACTTATTTGAATTCTTTTAATTATGGAAGACATTATTTTCTTGCCTTTTGGTGTCCTTCAATTTGAACCTATACCCTTCACCCCTCACACCTATAAAAGGGACTTATTTTGACACCTTCAGACATAGTTCAATAGCTAAGAACGCACTAAAAACTGAAAAATAATTGAAAACAGATAGGGCATTACACTCTTCTGCTTCTGATTATCTCTCACATCAATTGGGGACGGGGGTAGTCTGCTCTTTGCTACTTCTACTCTTGTTCTTTGCAATCAACATTGATCTATATATTATCTCATGTGTTTGCTATACTCCCTGACAAGGTATATATTTCTAGTTCTTTATCATCAGTGCCTATACTACTTACCTGTCTATGCTTGTTTCTTATGTGTTCTTCTCTTTGTCTGTACTGCCTATACTTGTGTAAAACCTAGTGATGGCAATTTCAACCCAAATATCTTTAACCCGCCCATAATAAACCATACCCAAATCGCGCATATAAAAATGGGTTGAATATGGGTCAACCCATATTTAACCCATCATAATATGGGCTGAATCTGGGTTGAAAGTGGGTTGAAAATGGGATTGGGTGAACGCATAATTTGATTTCTTCTGAGCAAGTGACAATGTTTCCCTCCAGTGGATTTGTTGGTAATGTTCGATGATACTTTCGATTTACGCAACACACTCTTTAAAATAACTATGTGAATTTGAGAATTCTTTTCTAATATTTTGATTTGCTTTACCACCCCCCCCCCCCCCACCACAATTGATCTTGTTGATTTCTTATTCTGTAAATATAAATTCAGTTCAATCAACTCTTTTACAGATCCTTGGATATCATTAAATCCTATAAATATCCTATTTATTTTGCGGTACCTTCCTTAAAAATAAACTTTGAGCAATTTTTAAACTAAAATATTTTCAAAGTATTTGGCTAAATACTAGTCATGGAATGACAACTAATGGGAGCATCGAACTCATTATACAACAAAATTATGATATTGATTTTATTTTTATGTGAACTATGTTAATGATGGTGTACAAAAATTATTAAAGTAAGGTGAAATGGATTGAGTATGACATAATTGTCTAACAAAATCAAAATAAAATCTCACACCTACCCATAATATGGGTAAAATATGGGTTAACCCATATCCAACCCGCCCATTAACTACCCAACCTATTTTTTACCCACATAATATTACCCATTTTTGCTTAACCCATTTTCAACCCGCCCAAATTCAACCCAACCCGCCCATTTTTTACCTCTAGTAAAACCTATTCATTCTATATTGGCTTTGGGTCCTTGTTGGAGCCCTCTTAACCCCTAAGTGCAGCTTTTGAATGGATGGCCATAATAGGCCATACCAGTTCTGTTTAGTTGCAGGTTTAAGACTTTGAGAAGTCCATCAATTGTACTATACATTGACTGCTTAAGCACAGTTATTTGATACCCTTGCTATGTTTGAATTCACGAGAGACAGTCTACTTGTCTTTCTGTATACCTTTTCCCCTTAGAAATTGTCCCCACTATGAATATTCATTAAGATTCCTATTTGTATCCGTATAACACAGGGAACACAGCTACTAGGCTGTGTATATGGGCTACTCAGGAGCCTCCTCTTATCCTTTTATCTCCTATTTGTTGCATCACTCAAAAATCATGATGTTCTTTTGAAATCTCTGTACTGGATAAAAATAAGTTATATCATCTTTTTAAAAAGTCTACATGTTTCTTGAACGACGAGACTGCCCTACATGTTATTTCTCACATGTCTTAGAATCTTAATACTTGAAAGCATATTTTTGTAATGTTTAATCTGAAACTTTACTTAAACCAAGGGTATTTGTGCAAAATATGCTAAAATCTGAATGGTTTCTGTTAAACTTGAACTGCCTCTATTCGCATAACTGTTCCAGGCCCAAAAACTGTTTTAAAATGTGGCATCTATGTGCTAAAACTATTTTTATTACTTTAAAACTCTTATACACTAATCCAATAGTGTATAGGGGTGTATAAGTGATAGGGGTCGACTATACGGCTATATAAAAGTTTTCTAAAGCCTAAAATATTTAACTACTCATGTATTTGCATGTCTATACTTATAATTACGTGCGACAGCCCCCTTATTTGCAGTTCTGTGCTCTATGTAATCCACTTTTGAAAAACAGCCCCTTTACCCAAATACTTTTCAAAACTGACCCCTAAATAAAAATAGCCATTAAGGTTAGGGCTCGACAATTAATGACGAGTCACACCGACCCCTAAATGGCTAAATATTTTGTTTTAAAAACAACACCCATTTGGTTTTAACTAAAATCTAATTTTTTTAAAGTGGCTAGTTTCGCAAAACTGACTGTCTGCGTAAAATTATTTTGATAACTGAAATTACATGAATAAATTGAAGTTGCAATATCTTTGTGGGTTTAACATTGTATACAATTAGGCATTTAAATTAGAGGCGTTGAAACGCGATTAGGCATTGTAATAGTTCGTATATGCAAAACATAAAGCTTATTTGCACGTGTACTGTTTAAAATTGCATATCCATACTTGCCTTCATAAATTAGATACATAATTAACCTCTCAAGTTAGTATTGCATGATATTATTCACGACTTTAACATCTCAAAATATAGACTCGGGCGGGAACCACCTATTGTGGGACTCGGGGCAGTGCCTAACACCTTCTCCCCCGAGTCATTTGGACTTCTTACCCTTTTTGAATCTCTGAAACTGGACTAGAGTAACCATAAACTTGACCTTAGACGCTTAGGTGACCTAATACACCTTAGAAAAACTATATTAGGTGGCGACTCCAATTCTTGAACTCAAACGAGTAACCCAGTCAAATCCAAAACCCGACTCGCCTCGAGTTGAGTTGAGTCTAAAATTGTCACGACCCAAAATCCGAATAGGTCGTGAGGGCACCCAACTAACCCTGTCGGGCGAACCCACTTGATTAGGAATGAATAATATAAGCTTCTCAATGAAAAATACAGATATCTCGATACCGTAGAATCAAGTAGAAATAATACCAACAAAGAAAGGTTTAGGTACTTCCCGAATCATGAACATCTAAGAGTGCCGAATAAGTTATACAACTCTAAAATATTGGGAATATATCAAAGGGAAATATAAACTATATAGGTGGCCACCACGGACGAAGGATTGGCTCACCGCTAATAAAGAAATGCTCCACCTCGGTCAACCACGATGCTCACTAATAGATGGCGTCGAATCTGCAAGACATAAATAAACCAACAAAAAAAAAGGAGAGGGGCGAGTCGAGTGACTCAATAAGCAGGGACGGGGCTCCAAGTAAACTAGCAAACAAGGTAAAATAACTCAAAGATAATCAAAAGTAACGAGAAACCGTTCAATTAACTATCAAGTAATATTCATATTCCATCATCAGGTACCGCGACACTTTCATTGTAACTCGGGGATGAATACATAACTACGTCATACTAAAACAATATGCACGGAACTACATCGTGCATGATAATACGTACGGAACTACATCGTACGTCAATAATATGTACGGAACTACATCGTACCACAATAATATGCACGGAACTACATCGTGCCTCAATAATATGTACGGGACTACATCGTACCATAATAAGATGTATAGAAGGATATATTATACGTAGGGTGTGGAGCAAGTCCACCAAGAAAGAGAAATACACTTACCTCGGTCCGAAGCTCACTAGTTAGTCAACGATGATTTTTCCCCTTTCAAATCTCTTCCCAACGTTCTCACTCTATTAAAGAACGTAATACAATCAATACCAAGTCTAATGGTTAAACGTTACAAACCTTAAGCTAAAGAGGTTAAGAAATCAACTTAAAAGTCAATCCCAATCCCATATGGTTAACCCCAAAATTGAACTCACTATTACGTTACCCGTAATCACACAAACCTAAATATATATTAGAAATCCTATCTCGATAGAAATTGGGGTGTCAATTATCTACTAAATATATAACTTAGTGTCATGCACCCACTTTCTACATCTCAAATTCCATTCCATCAAATTGAAGTGAAACATATAACCGAGTATGATCAATATAAAAAGTATACATACCCAATATATAAGAATTATATTTCCAAAATAATAATTACAATTAGCTAGAGGAAAAAGTGAAATAGATCACTTGATGCAAAACATGGACGAAAATGGCAATACAGTAATGAAAGAGGAACATAGCAACACCATCAAGCTCACGATACTAATGGAACATATGAACAGGTTCAATAGGTATCATTTCAGCACTTACTAGTAACAAACACTATTCAATCATTGCTATCATTATACCATTTCTATTCGCCATCATCATTATCTTAATCCTATAATTTTAATAAAGCTAACAAATGGGTAAAATCCTATTTGCATGGTTACTGTAATAAATACACTAGTAATAAGAAACTTACTTGCTATTTGAACTAATTTGAAAGCTTAAGAACAAAGGAACTGACGGCTGCACATTTGATTTATCCCCAAATTGTTTCTCTTCTTAGCCATTGGTTTACAACCCTAAAAGTCTAAGACATGGTCTTTTATATGATATAAATATGGACTTGAAATTAGTTATGGGCCTAATCAATTATTTCCACTTAGTCAAAATAATTCAAGGCCCATAACAAATTATCTATTTGGCCTAATGGTCATTTAGTAAATTCTCCATATATACAAAATTTCTACCTCATAAATAATGAGTAAATATTCTCACTAACTCATTAAGTAACTAGACTATAGGTAGAAATTATCGGGTCGTCACAAAAATCGGATGCGACAATCATATCCGCGGTGGAAAAAATTAAGTTTGAAGTTAACGCAATCAATAGGCATTGGGATTGGCGAACCAAATTTATCACTAGTTTTGTTTTGGGAATTTTTCCAGCAGACAAAAGGGAAGCTGAAAGCTCCGAAGGTAAGTTGTTCCATACTCATGTTATACTTTAAGCACCTCCTAAGGACACTAGAAGGGGGGGGTTGAATAGTGTCCTCCGATTTTTGTTGTAAGAACCTGGTTCTTCCGTAGTAGAACAAGGTTCCTCAGTTCTCTTTTTATGCAAACTATACTTAAGAACACACTTCAAAACATTCACCAAGAACACAAGGATTTTACGTGGAAAACTCCTTGCTCAAGGGAGAAAAACCACGACCCACACTCTGGGATTTTCAATCTCAATCCACTAACACAAGAGCAACGTTTCAGATTACAGACTCTGTAACCAAGGGGCTACACTCTAGACCCTAATCACTAACCAAAGCTAAACTCTAGCTTTTTCTAGTAATCACAAAGTAGTTTGCCTAATACATATGCTTCTGAAATAAGCTAATAGACAAAACAATGAACACTTGTAACAGAGACAACTTACAACTCGATGAACCTAGACAAGAGATCTAGACTCAAATACTCAGCAAGCAACCCAGTTGTCTTCTTCAGTTTTCCAACGTAGACAGTTCTTCAGATCACCTCTATATGCTCTCGACTCTCTGTGTGAAAAACTAATTTCGGCTGTCTCTTCTACTTGCTTTTATATAGGTCTTACAACCCTAGTTGAGTCCTGCTGGGAATTCTCTTAATTATGGCAATATGAGATTCGCAGTAACTCTTTTCCATGTTGAAGTCTAACTCTTGTCCACACTTCAAAGATATAGCCTGGACACCGCCTCTTTTAGTCTGACTAGGATACGTAAACAACCACGCGCCACTACTCCTAGTTCCACAGGGATTTGCAACCCGTAATCTTTTCGATCAAGCGTGTCCTTCATCTCAAGGACAAGGTTCTTCTCCTGAACCTCAGTGTCCTTCCCGTTTGTCATACTTCAAAACCAGCTCTCAACAAATTCCCCCTTTTTGATGATGACAAACAAACGTTTGCCCAAGAACCTACATAACATATACCAAAAACAAGAACAACAAAAAAAAAACAGAACAATAAAAACAGATGAGTTAGGTCACAAACACCCCAACATTATTCTTCCCCCTTTTGGCATCATCGAAAAGATTCAAAGACCTGCAGAAACTTATCAGAGTAATCTAGTCTAGAGCACAAGGCTACTCATCAGTGTCAAGAACATAGGTATATCAAAATAAGGGCCCAATAAGGAACCAGGTACTGAAACAGGAAACAGTCGCAAACATAAGAAAATTAAAATCAACATCCAGAGGGTGACAGCAGCACCACTCTATTTAGTTACACAACAAAAATTGAAATTGTCTTAATTATCCAAAACATGCAATCAAAGGAGAATAGGGAGGAGTAAAGATCAGGTGGGGTAGGAAAGGAGAAAGATAGGAGGACAGGACTGGAAGAATCACAGCTGAAGGTTGAAGTGCTTAACGAGTGCCTCAAGTTGTTTTGTATTTTTGGCCCTCTCCATCACCAGCTCGGCCTCATACTTGTGGCAATCAATCTTCAAGCGATCAATCTCTTGATCCTTCACCTTCAACTGCCTGTGCAGTTCAGCATTTTCTTCATTAACTTCAAGAACCATTTTTTCCAGTTCCTGCACAGCACCGATGGCCTCATCAGGTCCAAAGTCTTCACTGTCCTCTGACTCCTCCTGCTTGACCTGCATTGGCCTTTTGGAAGCCCTGCTTTCTTGAAAGAAGTCACAGCTCTTCAGCACATTAACCCCAAACCTCTGATGGATAGTTGGCTTCTTCCCTGCACCTAAAGGCACTCCAAAATGCTCAAGAATCTGATGGATGATGTAAGAATGCACAAGAGAGTGTGGCTTCTGATCAGTATCACAGATTCTCTTTATGTGCCTAATAATGAGCCCAGGCAAATTTATTTTTACCCCTCTGTCCATCAGATCCATATAGGTCAGATCAAGAGCACTGGCCTCACAATTTCTTTCCCCCCTAGGCAGAAGAAACCTATGCACAAACTCAAACAAAAGCTGATGTGCAGGCTCCATCTCCTTTTTCTCAACCTTCCTCTCCTTCCTCAATCTGGGTTTCCCTGAAAACTTTCTCACAACATCTAAAGGAGTAACTCTATCTGTTCTCTTTGGCCATTTTAGCTTAACATACCTGCAATACCCTTCAGCAGGTACATCCAGAATTACCCCCAGTTCAGGTCTCCCAAATTCAATCTCCACTTCTTTTACAGTGGTAAACACCCTCCTGGCTACTACCCTGCAATTTGTATAAAACTCCCTGACTTCATCCACAAACAGCTTCCTGTCATTGTTTCCAAACAGGCTCAACCAACCCTGATCTCCTATCATTCTCAACAAGGATTTCATATGAAACTCCTTTTCATCATACAGTATACTTCCTGGCAGCACCTGATGTCTAGAAAAGAAGGCTTCCCTATCCACTTCTTTTCTTTTCTTCTTACTCTCCACCTCACTGTCAGTATCAGAATCACTGGGTTCCACATAACTCCCAGCTTCACTTTCCTCCTCTTCCTCACCAGCTCTCTTCTCCTCTTCTTCTTTCTTCTTCTCTTCTTCCCTCATCTTCACATTTTTTACTGTCTTTCCTATCTTTTCAATCCTCTCCATCTGCATTTTGAAAGCCGACCTAGTACCAACTCTCCTGACCACAGGCTCACTAGCCTCTTGGTCACCTCCTTCACTGTCTTCATCTACCAGTCTAGATTTCAACACTGGTTTTCCATCTCTCACCAACCTTCTTCTCTTTTCAGGCTCTACTTTATTTTCTTTTACAAACACCACCTCATCCTCCTCTTCCTCACCTGTCACCTTCTCATCTTCTACCCCAAATTTTCTTTTCCTTTTTAATTTTTTCTCTTCCTTGTCACTCTCTTGTTTTTCAACAACAACTTCCTTGTTTCCATCTTCATCAGATTCTGTCCAGCTAAAATCTGCATCATCAGCTCCAGTAGGGTTTAGACAAGTAACAGGTTCTTGTCCCTCTCCCCCTGGAACTTCAGCAGTAGCAGTTCCATCACCCTCAGGGCCTTTAGGCACAGAATCCTCTAAACACACCCCTGTTCCACTCACATCTTTACTTGACTCACCAACATCTTTTCTCAGAGATTCATCATTATCCAGTTCCCTCAACTGTTCTTCTATTTTTTCGGCTATATTTAACTCGCCTCTAGACACACCGTCTACACCATCCTGCACATCTTCTCTAGGTTCATTCTCTTTAGTTTCTTGTTCCTCCTCACGTGGGTTCCCCCTATCTATATTGTCCCTCTGCTCAACATCTACTATTTTATCTAATTCAGCAACTAGGGTTTCAGTTTCTACAATGCCAGGACTGGCTATATCAACTGAACCAACAGGTGTAGATGGAGTAGGATCAGAAATTACCTCAGGTAACGGTTGAGATGAACTTTGAGTAGTGGGTGTTGAAGGAACGGCTCTTGATTTTAACTTCTTGACCAGTTTCTTGTCCCCCTTTTTGAGAAATTTTAGGCGAGCCCTAGCAATTCTTTCAGCAAGAGTGGATGGAGGTGGTCGTTCAGACATCTTGAAGAATTTTGTAAAGAGTCCTGAGTTTGTTGACGGTTTATCTATTTTAGGGCTTGAGAGAATTTTGATGTTCAATTGGAAGTGGTGGACGAGATCATGAGAGATTGAAGAAGTGTTGTAGAAAGAGAGAGGGTTTTGGTGAAGTGACAATGTCTAGGGAAGGCAAAACAAAATAATGAGTATAAAGAAGGGCAGCTTTTTGAACTTTTTGAGAACCGGGAGAAGTTAAGAGATTTGACGGTTATGAACTTAATTTAAATATACCCTTTTCAAGAAGTGGGGTCCAAGCAATTTAACAGGAGTTCTATCCTAAAAAGGAATGTGCTCCTATAATTTTGGACAGTTATGAGACTATGGAGAATCTCCCATGATGCACGTATAATAACAATTTTAATTCCAGTTGTGACAACTAACAAATAGAGTAGATTTACTGTACCTGGACACGATTCCTCATGTTAACACTGGTTCCTCCTCAGTACACCGTAGGTTCTTCATGGGATCACATTATTTGTACCTAATGCTCAAAACACTAAAAACGAGTGTACTTACTCAAGTACAATTTTAGTCCAGATAGTAATGACAAATTCCTAACAGATACTTTTACTACTAACCTAGCCAATCACCAGGGGATTACCTGCTGGGTCATCCGTGTATTTTGGTCATCCCTAACTCCAACCTGTTCCTCTCGAACTGCACCTTGTTCAAAGCTTTGGTAAATATGTCAGCAATTTGGTCTTCAGTCCTGCATGAATTCATAGTGATTAGACCCTTTTCTACATTGTCTCTCAGAAAATGATGTCTAATATCAATGTGTTTGGTCCTTTTGTGTTGGACTGGGTTCTTGGCAATGTTCACAGCACTAGTGTTGTCACAAAAGATTGGCACTGCCCCACACTTGATTCCAAAATCCTCCAGTTGCTGCTTGATCCATAGCAATTGTGAGCAGCATGAAGCAGCTGCCACATACTCAGCTTCAGCAGTTGACAAGGCAACAGAGTTTTGTTTCTTTGTAGCCCATGACACCAAGCAAGGACCTAAGAAGTGTGCCATCCCCGAAGTGCTTTTCCTATCAACCAAATGACCTGCATAATCTGCATCAGCAAAACCAATTAGTTCAAAAGTTCCACCTCTGGGATACCAAAGGCATAGATCCTGAGTCCCTTTCAAGTATCTCAGAATTCTCTTCACAGCTGTCAAGTGTGATTCCTTAGGTTTTGACTGAAATCTGGCACACAGTCCTACGCTGTAGACTATGTCAGGTCGACTTGCTGTGAGATAAAGAAGTGAGCCAATGATTCCTCTATACTTGGTCTCATTTGTCGAAGGACCAAGTTCATCCATATCTAGCTTTGTTCCAGGAGCAATAGGAGTAGTCATCTCCTTAGCTCCTTCCATGTTAAACTTCTTCAACAATTCCTTGACATATTTTTGCTGGTGTATCATAGTTCCTTCCGGCGTCTGCTTTATCTGCAACCCAAGGAAGAAATTCAATTCACCCATCATGCTCATTTCAAACTCACTTCCCATCAGGTCAGCAAAACCTTTGCTCAGCTCCTCATCAGTGGCTCCAAAGATGATATCATCAACATACACTTGAACTACCAGCAGATCCTTTCCTTGCTTCTTGAGAAATAGTGTGTTGTCAATTTTACCTCTTGAAAAGCCATTTTTCATCAAGAACCCTGAGAGTCTTTCATACCAGGCTCTAGGAGCTTGCTTCAAACCATACAGAGCCTTGTCCAGTTTGTACACATGATCAGGGAATTCATTGTTCACAAAACCTGGAGGCTGTACTACATAGACTTCTTCATTTAGGTACCCATTCAAGAAGGCACTCTTCACATCCATCTGATACAGTGTGAATTCCATGTATGTAGCAAAAGCAATCAGCATTCTAATGGCTTCCATTCGTGCCACTGGCGCAAAGGTTTCATCATAATCTATTCCTTCTTCTTGACTGTAGCCCTGAACAACCAACCTTGCCTTGTTTCTTGTAACTATGCCATGTTCATCCAGCTTATTTCTGAACACCCATTTAGTTCCAATTATGGATCTGTCCTTTGGTTTAGGAACTAGGTGCCACACTTTGCTTCTTTCAAATTGATGAAGTTCCTCCTGCATAGCTATAATCCAATCTGGATCTTCTAGAGCTTCTTTGACATTTTTTGGTTCCAAGGCTGAGAGGAAAGCAAAAAATGCACAGAAGTTCTTTAATGCTGACCTAGTCATAATTCCTGTATCCAGTTCAGATAGAACATTCTCCAAAGGGTGAGAACTTTGATATTTCCATGGCTTGATCTGGATCTGATTAGAAGAACCTGCAGCATCGTCTTGAGTAAATTCTTCTTGACTTTCTTGATCTTCAGCTTCATCAGAAGTTCCCCCTGTCAAGTTGACTCCTTCATCGGACATGACTTTGCTCTCCTTTTCATCTGAGTCCTCCAGTTCATCTATGCTCTCTTCTCTTCTTAAGCCAATCACCTGATCATCTGCATCATCTTCTCTTATTTCCTTATCTGATTCATCGAACACAACATGCATACTTTCTTCTACTACTTGTGTTCTTCTGTTGAGTACCTTGTATGCCTTACTTTGAGTGGAGTATCCCAGGAATATTGCCTCATCACTCCTAGCATCGAACTTTCCCAAGGGTTCCTTGCCATTGTTGTGAACAAAGCATTTGCACCCAAAAGGCCTTAGGTGTGCAATGCTTGGCTTTCTACCTCTGAGTAACTCATATGGAGTTTTGTCAAGAATGGCTCTGATGGAACACCTATTTAGCAAGTAACATGCAGTGTTTACAGCTTCAGCCCAGAAGTTTCTTGCTAGTCCACTTGACAGCAGCATGGTTCTAGCCATATCCTCCAACGACCTGTTCTTCCTCTCAACCACCCCGTTTTGTTGGGGAGTTCTTGGTGCAGAAAAGTTGTGATCTATGTTGTTCCCTGCACAGTACTCAGAAAATTTTGAGTTTTCAAACTCAGTTCCATGATCTGTTCGAATACTGATGAGTTCAAGACTTAGCCTTTTCTGAACCACACCAGCCCAGTCTTTAAAGTTCTCAAAAGCTTCATCCTTAGAGGCCAAGAACAAGGTCCATGTATACCTTGAGTAGTCGTCAACAATCACGAACACAAACCTCTTTCCTCCTCTGCTTTTTACTCTCATAGGTCCACACAAATCCATATGTACCAGCTCCAGTGGCTTAGATGTGCTGACCACTTTCTTTGACTTGAATGACGTTCTTACATGCTTTCCCTTTACACAAGCATCACACACTTTTATGTTTTCAAACTTCTTGTTTGGCAATCCACGAACCAGTTCCTTCGAGGCTAGCTTATTTAATTGAGTGAGACTTGCATGACCCAGTCTTTTGTGCCACAGCTGAGAGTCGCTTTCTTGTACATTCAAGCATGTCAGGTTGTTTTCCGGTAAGGACCTCAGTGACGCCTTGTACACATTGTTCACTCTTTTTCCTTCCATTACCACTTCTCCACTCTGTAGGTTCTTCACGATGCACCCTACAGATGAGAAGCTCACTTCGTTTCCTCTGTCACATAGTTGAGAGATGCTCAGTAAATTGTGTCTAAGACCATCCACACAATACACATTTTCAATTGCATGCTCAAGAGATCTCCCAATCTTCCCAATGCCTACTATCTGACCACTTTTTCCTCCTCCGAAGGCCACACTGCCTCCTTGAAATGCTGCGAGTGAGAGAAAGTTTCTTCTATCTCCCGTCATGTGCCTAGAACAACCGCTATCAAGAATCCAGCTTGAGTTGTTCTCCCTCACTCCAGCCTGCAAAACAATTAGAGATTAGCCTTAGGAACCCAGACAAGCTTGGGTCCCTTCTTATGAGAAAATGGATAAATCAGATCTTGTTTGGCCCATTTGGGTAAAACACAATTTTTATTCTTGGCCCTTGCCTTGGTAATGTTAACACACCTTTGTTTAGTATGACCGGTTTGACCACAGAAAGTGCATAACATGTTGCAAGGTAATCCCACATATTTGCTTTTAGGATTATATGGAGGCAAGGGCTTCTTGAATCCTAAGCCTTGTTTTCCTTTATTTTGATTTTCAAGAACCCAATGCATTGCTTCTGAAGACTTATTCCATTTTGTAAGTCTGGTAAGTTCAAGTTTTGAGTTTTCAACCTTCTGATTTAACATCTTATTTTTTTCAATTTCTTGGTTTAAAATCTCATTTGTCCTTTTCAATTCATCTTCCAGAAAGGTTTGAACTTCACTCATAACTTGCTTACCATTCTTACTCTCTCTCAACTGTCTACATTCTAATTCAAGCTCAGTGATCTTAGAGTTTGACACAAGAGTCTGTCCTTTCATGATGGCATTTGTTTCTTCAAGCTCAATGTTCTGTTCTAGGAGACTCTTGTGCTTAGTTCTAAGATCACTCAATTCTTCAATTAATTTATCTTTTTCAAGCTTTTCTTTTTCATATCCTTCAATCAATGTGGCTGTGATTAGGATTAGATTTTCAGAAGAGTATGTATGTAAAGTTTCCTTAAGATCAGATAAACATACCTCTGCTGAACCGTCAGCTTCCTTTCCTTCAGTTGCCATGAGGGCAGAGTCCTTCTTGGTGTTGTCAGCTATGTACAACTCTTTCAGTTTCTTCCATATCTCCTTGGCTGATTTACATTCCTGTATCTGTCCGAGCACATCATCTGTAAGTCCTCCTCTTAGATAGCCCTCAGCCTTGGAGTTTGCTTGTAGCCAGTCCAGATCTTGTGGATCTAGTTCTTCTACTTTCTTGGGTACCAAGACTCCATTTGCTGCTCTCTTCACTGGAACATGAGGTCCTCTTTTCACAATTAGCCACAGACTATAATCAGTCGCCTGCAAGAAATTCTTCATTTGTTTCTTCCAGTAATTGTAATGAGTCCCATTGAACACTAGTGGCTTTGATGGATCTCTTCCCCATTTTGCTTCATGAGGATGTTCTTCGTCAGAACTAACATCCGTCATCCCTGCTAATGCTAGTGGTGAGTCATCGTCAGCTTCCTTCTCGTGATCAGACTCACTGTCAGTTGGTCCCCATGTGGCATAGAAAGCTTCCTTCCTTTTCCTTCGTTCTGCTCTGAAGTTTGGGGGCCGTCTTGACTTCTTTCTATCTGCATCCTTTTCCTTTGTGGTTTCCTTTTCCTTTTCCTTAGCAGCTCTGTTCTTCATCCACTCTATTTCCCACATTGGGCAATCCATGACAGCATGATCCTTCTTGAAGCATTTGAAGCATCCAGAGTAGTCAGGACTGTCAACTATGTTCTTCCTGCTAGAGCTCTCCTTGTTCCCTCGTTTAAATCCTTTAAACCTTCCCAGATTGAGTTTTTGTCTTAGAGCACTTACCATTGCAGCTTCCACTGATTGAAGATCAACATATTCATCAGCTTCTTCTGTTGCTTCCAGTGCAAGGGTCTTTTCCTTCTTTGCTGCAGGTTTAGCCTTTGAGTCCTTCATCATCTCGTGCGTCTTCAGACTTCCAACCAGTTCTTCAAGCTTGATGGATTTCAAAGGTTTGGATTCAATAATGGCCGTCATTTTTGGTTCCCATGCTTCAGGTAACACATTCAGGATTTTATCAACCATCTCCACCTCAGGCAGTTCCATCTCCAGAGATCTCATTTCATTTGTAATCATGGTCAACCTGGTCATCATATCCTGAATCGATTCCTTCTCGCCCATAGTAAATAACTCAAATTGTCTCTTCAACATTCTTCTTTTTGAGTCCTTTACTTCAGTGGTTCCTTCGTGTGCAACTTGTAAAGCATCCCATATTTCCTTAGCCGTCTTATACGATGATACTCGATTGAACTCTTCTGGACCCAGACCACATATAACCAACCGCTTGGCTTTGTGGTTCTTTTCGATCATCTTATAGTCAGACTCATCAAACTCTTCTTTCAGCTTAGGTTCTTTTGTGGCAGTGGTTCCTTCACCAACTATTTTGGTGGGAATCAGGTTTCCTTCAGAGACTATCAGCCAGAGTTGATAATCTTCAGTACATATGTAATTCTCCATCCTATTTTTCCACCATGCGTAGTATTGCCCATTAAACTGTGGAGGCCTCAGAACCGACTGTCCTTCAGTAATAGTAGGCGGTGCACTCATTTTGATCCTTCTCAAGGTGTTAGCCTTACAAGAGAAGACCTGCTCTGATACCACTTGTTATACTTTAAGCACCTCCTAAGGACACTAGAAGGGGGGGTTGAATAGTGTCCTCCGATTTTTGTTGTAAGAACCTGGTTCTTCCGTAGTAGAACAAGGTTCCTCAGTTCTCTTTTTATGCAAACTATACTTAAGAACACACTTCAAAACATTCACCAAGAACACAAGGATTTTACGTGGAAAACTCCTTGCTCAAGGGAGAAAAACCACGACCCACACTCTGGGATTTTCAATCTCAATCCACTAACACAAGAGCAACGTTTCAGATTACAGACTCTGTAACCAAGGGGCTACACTCTAGACCCTAATCACTAACCAAAGCTAAACTCTAGCTTTTTCTAGTAATCACAAAGTAGTTTGCCTAATACATATGCTTCTGAAATAAGCTAATAGACAAAACAATGAACACTTGTAACAGAGACAACTTACAACTCGATGAACCTAGACAAGAGATCTAGACTCAAATACTCAGCAAGCAACCCAGTTGTCTTCTTCAGTTTTCCAACGTAGACAGTTCTTCAGATCACCTCTATATGCTCTCGACTCTCTGTGTGAAAAACTAATTTCGGCTGTCTCTTCTACTTGCTTTTATATAGGTCTTACAACCCTAGTTGAGTCCTGCTGGGAATTCTCTTAATTATGGCAATATGAGATTCGCAGTAACTCTTTTCCATGTTGAAGTCTAACTCTTGTCCACACTTCAAAGATACAGCCTGGACACCGCCTCTTTTAGTCTGACTAGGATACGTAAACAACCACGCGCCACTACTCCTAGTTCCACAGGGATTTGCAACCCGTAATCTTTTCGATCAAGCGTGTCCTTCATCTCAAGGACAAGGTTCTTCTCCTGAACCTCAGTGTCCTTCCCGTTTGTCATACTTCAAAACCAGCTCTCAACAACTCACTTGTGCATGGGCAGTTATACAAGAGGCTCTATTGTGGCCCAATGGCTAAATGTTTAGGTCCATGAGAGTATAGCTACGTAATGAGAGAAGAGCACGAGGGCAAAAGTCGGAGGGAAGTTCGATCATCCTAGTTGGCCTTCGAGGGATTGAGTTACATGTGGGTTCAGACGCAGCTCGTGAGGCCCCTCCTTTAGAGAGAGGGTTCTCATCCACGCTCTTTCCTTTATCCGCAAACGAAGGAGTTGTTTCTTCAACTTTGTCAGGCGATTAAGCCGACGCTTCGAGATCGATAGTCTCAACCTTCTTCTGAGGTTCCATCTGCTCAGGCTCGTCAATCAATCCCTACGAGGAGGGGTGGCCCCCTTGAGGACGACGTCCTCTTCCACTCTGGCTCGTTTGGCAACGGAGGATTTCTTTGAAGGGTGTTTCTTCCTCTTTAGGGCTTTAAAAAAGAAGAAAGGGTCGGCAAGGAATAATGGAGTTAGATATAAAGAAGAGGGAGGAAGATATATTTACCTTGGCCCGATAACCCCTCGGGAGCATTCTTCTCTTCTTTCTTATCCTTCTTTTTTCCATAGGATCCAACCAGGTCCTCGAGCTCGTTTAAAGCTTCCCCATTCTCGAAGACCTTTGCTTTTTTATCATTTTTCTTCTGCTCCTTCGGCCAGTAATTTCCTTACTAGGGGGACTTGAAGGAAACGAAGGGTGATAAGGAGAAAATCTTTAGGAGAACGAGTCAACAGAAAGAAGGAATGTCTAACCATTACGCTTGCACACCCATTGGTTTTCATCTAGAGCAGCTAGCCTTGGTTAGCCCTTATGATGGCCTGCAAATCTTTGGGGGTGTAATTGGAACCGACTTGGCTGAGAAATGGTGGAGCTAACCGTTAGAAGAAAGATGATGAAATAAAAATTTGAAAGTAATCGAGATGAAAGTTTACGCTTTCGGTTCCACCGCTCGGGGAAGCCAGGCCTCGAAGAGAGAAGGCTCGTGGGCAGCAACACAAAGCGCTCATTTCACCCTTGGTCTTCAGTGTCCTCATCTTTTGTGATCAACGAGAACCTGCCTCGTTTATTGAGCTGAATGACTCCATCCTTATGCAAAGTAGGAGAAAAAAGTAAATAAAATGATCGAAGGTAAAGGAAACACCAGCCTCTTTACTCAAGTAGTCTAGGTATTGGACGATCCTCTAGAAATTGGGTCCAATCTAAGCTAAGCACACATCATAGGTCCGGCAAAAGATATTAACCACTTCATGAATGGGAAGGGTAAATCCTATCATGAAGGGGTAGGTGTAAGCAAAAGAACTCCCATCAATTATGTCACAAGTTCGACTCTCTGGAGCAGGGATGCTAATTTGGACCCCAAGGCCCCACTTGCAATCCTCTCAAACTAAGCGAATATTGGCTTGTGTGATCAGGCTCAGGGTGTCCCCCACTAGAATGTTCCTTTTTCTCTTGATGTCGGCTTCGGTCTGAGCTCGCATAGTAAAGTCGTTGGATAAATCAAGCTTCGAGGGGATAACGTTCTCGGGAGTCAATTCTTTCAAAGGGGAGTTTTCACCCATGGGGTTTGGGATCTCAGATCCAACACCACCAGGATCTACCGTGGTAACATCCTCTTCTTCATAGCCCATCTCACCAATGTCGCCACGGTTGGCAGTGGCTTTGTATCGTCGGGAAATCAAATCACTGTAGTGCGATGTTGCCACTGTATTGTCATCCAACGACGGTAGAATATTTAAGGGGACCGAAACATTAACTAGTTCATTACCTACGATCATGGTAGCAACCTCAGGAGTCCTTTCTTCAGAAGGTCCTGAGGAATTTTATACTGAGTAAGTGCCAGATATTTTTGGTGAAAGTTTGAAGGAATATTGAATTAAGGGGGAGGAGTTCAAAGAGTGAAGTCACTGTAACGGAAAAACTGTGGGTAGAACAAGTGAAAGTAAGGAGGTAGGAGAATAAGTTGAGTTATTTATAAGGGGTGGCGGGACTATCTATATTGGGTAAAAACCAACAGGGTTTAAATGACAGGGCTCGGAGCTTGGTGAGGTTGAATGCTTTATTTACGACCTCTTGAAAGCTCGTCCAGCTCACGAGGCCACTTACCTCGAGCATGAAATTGAGGATGGCCACAAGCTTTCCCACGAGGCAATAAGCAGGCAACCACGGGGAAGATTTTGCCCCACGAAGAACGAGCTCTCACCTTTTGTAACTGATAGCCGTTGCTTATACATTTAATAGGGAGATCATGGGTCAGCTACAATCAGAATGTGGGATAATGGCCATAAAGTATATTTATTGTTGTTCTTATCCCTGTAGGCTATAAGTAGCCATGTAAAGATTATGTAAAGCATCCATAAAGATACGAAACACACTTATACTTTGTTTTCAATCTCTTGTCTCGTTTTCTTTTTTCAATTTCTTGTCTTTTCGTGGCTTTGATACGAATAATTGCTAGTTAACCCGTTATAAATTCGATTTGTTGTTCTAATCAGATTTATGCCAACACACATACAGAATTGAATATTCTAGATCTATACCTTAAAAAACGTTGTTATTTGATTAAAAATTTCTAACAATAGTGATTTAGGCGGACATAGAAAAAGAAAGGAGAAAAAAAATAACGTATTATTTATATATTATAATCATTAGGCTAAAATAAAATGGGGTAATTAGGTATATAAGTATTTTGGTAAGGATATTTTTGGAATGATAGAAATTAAAAACAACTTCTGCTTCTCCTCAAAAGCACTTTTGGGGAAAAGCTACTTTTTCCGGCTTCTTCCCCATAGTAGAAAAACAGCTTCTATTGCTACTCAAAACCACTTTTGGTGAAAAATAAGCACTTTTGGCTCCCTAGAAGTTTGACCAAACTGCTCTAATACTATTAAGGTAGCTGGGTATGTACC
Source organism: Petunia axillaris subsp. axillaris (assembly GCA_029990575.1). Taxonomy (NCBI): domain Eukaryota; kingdom Viridiplantae; phylum Streptophyta; class Magnoliopsida; order Solanales; family Solanaceae; genus Petunia; species Petunia axillaris. The sequence goes on along the minus strand of JARKNS010000008.1, from coordinate 124,793,992 downwards.
CTTTGGCTCTAGGCCCGTGCCTAATGAGCGGTCATGGCTTATGGCGCAGACGTATATCCTCAGCACCCATTAGCTTCTAGAGTAAATTTAGTATTCGCCAACTGAACTCGTATCCCCGTAATTATATATGGTATATTTTTATCCACACAGGTCTAGCACACCACAGTTCGGACGACATACTAATAAGTGCTCCGTCCATCCAATTTAAGTATTTTTAGCTAAAGAAAAAGGTCGCAAGATATTTATTGCTTTAGAATATTAAAATATAGTTAGAAAAATTTCAACTCTTACTTGTTTTAAAGAGGTCAAATTACAGTAATTAATAATACACACTTTCCATGTAACACATGATAGTAAATCAATAAGGATAATTAGCATATTACACCTTGTGCTTAATGTTATTGACATGTTACAACCTTATTAAGCGATTTTAAAATGGGATGGAGAGAGTAAGAACAAAAAAAGAAAAAAAAATCCTAACTTACACATTTGATTTATAATATATGGTTTGCATCATAGTAGTAAGGGCTTCTGGCATTAAAAAAAAGTAAAACATGTAGATATTGAAGAATGAAGATGCAATCAACAAGACCTGTCCTGAAGGAAATCCATTTACTCACGAAGAGTCTGTTTGACCAAGCTGTCAAAAACTGCTTATTTTGAGAAATATTTTTCAGATAAGTACTTTTAAAGAATAATCAGTTTATATTTGACCAATTCATTTGAGAAGTGCTCTTCTTAACAAAATGTATTTGAATAATCTTTACAAAAAGTATTTTTGAGTATAAAATTACGAGAAAGGGAAGTATTAAGATTCAATTTGGCACTAATATTATTTAAACGTAAAAAATTTAAATATTTTTTTATGAATGACTTAATTTAATTTTTTATTTTCGTTTAGTCTAAGTCTAAAATATAATTAAAAAAATACATACTATAATTCTCAATTAATAGGAATAATGATAAACCAAAAGAGGGAACTGGGGGATAAATTTTTGTTTACATTTGAGAGATATATTAGTTAGAATAATTAAAAATTGTATGGTAAATAAATATTTTTAATAAGGATATTTTTGTTTTGAAAAATTAATAAACTGCTTCTGCTTCTAGGGAGAAGCAGAAACTTATAGCTTCTTCCCAACAGCAGAAAAACTGTTGCTGCTTCTTCTCAAAAGCATTTTTTTTTCTTTTGGTCAAACACCTTAAAAGTCTTCAAATTTTTTTTTTTTTTTTTAAATAATACTTTTGACTTCTGAGAAGCTTGGCCAAATAGGCTATAAGACATGTATATCCCCTGCTCTTTTACTCACTAAGATCAAGAAGCAGTTCCTTTTTCTTGCCAAATCATCAAATATATGCAATATCTTCATCATTGAAGACAAAGAATTAAATTTCTAAATGCCCTAGATTCTCTATCCTTGGAAATTTGAATGAATACAAGTGCGTTTAATATGACCAAATTAATTCTCCACATTAAAAATATTTTCTTAAAGTATGACTATGGTCATACCAAATAAATACAATATACAAGCAAACAGAAAATGAATGCAACATATAGAGCACCTTTAGATATCATTAGAGGCAATGCATAGCGATCTTTTGGTCTCGCTAAAATGCATACATTTGAAGGACAGAGCCCAAAAGCTTACTTTGGTCTGGACCAGAAGAGAAAATTTTCTTGCAAATTATGGAGAAAAAACATAAATAGCCTTTGATTAGATACCCCTTACATCATAATAGCCGTGATAACATTTTCACAATGGCTAGCCATAAAATAACTGCCAAAATAACAGAGATTTGTTCAAGAGTTAACTTCATGCCTTTAAAAAAGGAGATATTTAAGGAGCTGATGAACTTCCATCCCACAAACATCGGGTAAACAATTGTTTTACCCAAATAAATTCTTTCCAAACTTGTAGAAGCTACAAGAGAGTAGGCTGAAATTTTTTAGATCCACAAGAGAGAGAATATATTTTCTGGAAAATATTATGTTGATTCATTGCTACTTATAAGATATATCTACCTTATAAATATCATATTAATTTTCATGTGAGGGGCAACTGCAAGTTTCCAGCTTTTGAATCCATTTCATTAAAATTTTATGATATATGAATAATAATGTTCACCCCAAATATAATTCACTCTGAAGTATCTATATAAGATGGATCAGTTCTTTTAACTTAATTTGTTTATCTATTGAAATTATCAATATGCATTAAATACTCATCTAATATATATACTGCATGTTATTTTAAGTCTAATAAGTATTTCACAATAGAAAAGAGTCATACCAATATACATTGGATATACGATAGATACACGTCAAATATAAATATAAATTGATCGCATATACATCAGGTACACAACTACTATACAATGATATATATCTTATATGCATTTTATATTTTAGCTAATTGGAGAACATATTTCACAATTGGAAAAAGGTATACTACTATTCATCCGATATGCAATAGATACATATCAAATACATATGTGATATAAATCTAACTGATAGGGAATACATTAGATAATAAAGTGGATGTGAAATATTTTGTAAGTAATAATTGGATATTAACATAGACATATAGTATCCAAAAAATATCGGTATTATTTTATAAATATTAATAGGATATTAATTTGGAGTAATATGCAAAAGTACAATATATATTTTTAGAATATTATGGACAGATAGTGTCCAAAAGATACGGAGGTATATTTTACAAATATTAATAGGATATTAACTTGAAATAGTATGCAAAGACATAATATATAATTTAGAATATTACGGGCATATAGTATCCCAAAATAATGGAATATATTTTGTAAATATTAATAAGATATTAACTTGGAGTGGCATGCAAAGACACAATATATATTTTTAGAATATTACGGGCAGTTAGTATTCAAAAGGTTTTGGGTATATTTTATAAATAATAATTAAAAATTTGGTTTTTTACTAACTTTTACCGTGTATGTTATAGGATAAATACTAGTAGTATTTATGAGTTAATTAAGCGATAATCATTAATACAGATATTTAGGATGTATTGAATAGATGGTTATCAATATAAATAATATAAAATATAATATAATTAAGGCACAATGTAATCTATATGTTTCATAAAAATAATGTTCATAACATATCTACTACATTTAGTTTTTATTTATGGTGTATAATAAAATGGTAATGTGTATATTTTATGTTTATAACTTTAATAAGTATCTATGCAATGTAAAAATCTCAATAAAAAATAGGAGATTTTAAAAAATACTCATACATCTCATCTTATTTACATGATTCTTTTTTTTTAGATAACTAATAATTTTATTAATCACCTGGATTGGTCATTACAAATCAAGCTGTTCTCGACACTCACAGCTACACTTTTAACCAAACATCACTACTCTAATACTCATCTACTACAGTTACTCATTGCCATAACAATCAGACAATACCATATATGAAAAAAAAAGAAAAAACATTCTGCTACCATCTATGTAATGCCAGAAGCTGTCTAGTAGCTGTAGTTGCCCTGAAGCTGCACACCACTGCTATGTCTCTTGCAATCAAGTACCACTTTCTTTCTTTCTTCTCAAAGATTCTTGAGTTCCTTTCTCTCCAGATAGCGTGGATGAACTCAGTGTAGATCATCTTCCAGAGTAGGGCTGTTTTTGTTCTTCCTTTACAGAGTTGCAACATCTCTTGCTGGTGAAGCCTCCAGTCATCTGCTTGGCCTGGTACCTTTCTTCCCCATAAGCATAGCTTCTCCCATATCATTTTTTTGTAAGGGCATTGCATGAACAGGTGTACTCTAGTTTCATCCTCATCATGACATAACACACACTTTTTGTCTACTGGTAGCCCTCATTTCCTTAGCCTCTCTACTGTAAGAAGTCTTTCATGTTGCATCAGCCACAGTGTAAAGGTGGCTTTTGGTCTTGCTTGGTTGAGAAACATCATATTCTTCCAGGGTACTTTGAGATGTTGTCCTGGTAGCTGCTTATAAACTTGACTGATCAGGGTTCCTGTCTTGCCAGCTGGTTGAACTATGATCTTGAGACAGTCTCTGGCCTTCAGGATTTTCAGCACCATCCAACTAGCTTGCTTAGGTAGGCTCATTTCTTCAATTTGTTGCCCTTTTATGTAGAAGCTGTGTATCCACTTCACCCATAGTCTGTCAGCTTTGCTTGCTAGATCTCAGCATGTCTTAGCTTTTGCTGCTTTATACCAAAGTTTCAAATCGAGTAGGTTGAGTCCCCCCACAGACTTTGGTAGACTCATCTTAGTCCATTCCACTAGAGCCCTCTTTGTAATATGGTTAGTTCCTGACCATATGTAGCTCCTACAGTAAGCCTCGATCATTTTTAAGACCTTAACAGGAAGAACAAACAGCTGGGCCCGATATGATTGAATGCCAAATATCAGTTGTATTCTACTAGCATAACACAGCTTCTTAGCTCTCCAAGATGAAATTCTTGCCACCACTTTCTCTATTAGGGGTTGCCATTGAACACCTTTGAGCTTCTTAATGTCCAGAGGTATACCCAGGTTTTTAAAAGGAAGCTCTCCTTGACAGTAGCCTAGCAAATCCAGCATCTGTTTTCTACCTTCTTCTTTCACACCTCCAAAGTAAATTGAACTCTTTGACAAGTTGGCTTGCAGACCAGAGGCTTTTGTGAATGCATGGAACTTCTCTTGTAGTAGCTTGAGTAAAGCTGTGTCCCATTTAGCAAATAATAATAGATCATCGGCAAAGCTCAAGTGAGTAATGTTGAGCTTAGCACACTTGGGATGGAACTTAAACTTAGGATTATCTTTTAAAGTATTAAGATTCCTACTGAGGTATTCCATATCTATGGCAAAGAGGAAAGGGGAGATTGGATCCCTATGCCTTAGCCCCTTTGCTGCATTGAAAGGTTTGGTATACTCTCCATTCACCATGATTGTGTAATTTACTGTGGTGACAAATCCCATAATCCAATTAATGAACTTCTCAGGGAATCCAATTCCACTCATCACTTGTTTCAGTTATTCCCACTCAACTGTGTCATAAGCCTTTTGAAGGTCCACTTTAATCATGACTCTGGGAGAAGTTTGCTTCCGTGTATAGGCTCTCACCAATTCATGAGCCAGAATGATATTGTCTGCAATCCTTCTCACTGGTATGAATCCTGATTGGCTATCACTGATTATACTTGATATCCTTGGAGTCTTGCTGCCAGGATCTTAGATATAATCTTGTAAAGCATACTACAATATGCAATGGGCCTAAATTCTTTTACATTTGCTGGTTTGAAAGTTTTAGGCACAAGAGTAATACCTGTGCAATTCACAGCCTTGTACATTTTACATGTCCTGAAGTAGTCTAGTACAGCTCCACATACATCTCCCTTGATCTGGCTCCATGCTCTTTTATAGAAGAGAGCATTGAAGCCATCTACCCTTGGTGCCTTCTCATCTCCAATGCTTTTCAAGCCATTTAGTATTTCCAGCTCTGTAACTTCTCTGCATAGGTCCACCTATTGCTGGTGAGTCAACTTAGGCCCTTTGTTCATTACAAGTCTGTCCACCGCTGGAAAGTATGATGCTGAAGTACCCATTAGTCCTTTCTAGAACTGCACAATCTCATTTTGAATCTATAGAGGATCATTTAGGTTCAAGCCATTTAAGGCAGTCAGTATTATAATTAGCTTCCTATGGCTCCTTTCTTTCATGATTGCTGTGAAGTACTTGTTATTAGAATCTCCAAGTTTGATCCATGTAGCTCTAGACTTTTGCTGAAGGACACTTTCTTCAATCATGGACCACTTTTCAATATCCTGTAAAGCCTTCCTCTCTTCTTCTGTAAGGTCATCAGTGTATAGTATGGTCATCTGCTGTTGGACCTCTAACATGTGATCTCTAGCTTGCTTCAGTCTACTTTCAATACCCTGAAATTCTTATTTATTTAGGAGCTTGAATCTTGGCTTCAAAGCCTTCAATTTGGTCAACACCTTCTTCATCCCCCAATCTGAGGATTGCCTGTGCCATTCTTCCTCCACTATGTGGAGAAAAGCTGAGTGACCAGCCCATACATTAAAGAACTTAAATGGGGTGACAACCTGTTGTCGAGTAAGCTTTATTTGAATAAGCATTGGTGAGTGATCAGAAATGTTAGGCAATTGAATTCAGTAGTTATCTGCCCATAATTCATCATCCATTCATCATTTCCCAGAGCTCTATCAAGTCTGCTAGTGACTGTATCTTCTCCTCTTTGTTTGTTGGTCCAGGTGTAGTATTCTCCTTGCCAAGGTAACTCATTGAGATGTAGGCCATGAACAAACTCATGGAAGTCTTTGATTTCAGCTGGTCTCACTGGGTTCCCTTGGTCTCTATCTTGCACGTACAGGATAGCATTGAAGTCTCCCCAAATTATCCAGGGTTCCTTAGTCCGTCTTCTTATCCTTTCCAGCTCTTTCCACATACTTTTTCTTTGATCAATGTCATTAAAGCCATATACCACAGTCATTAGGCAGGTCAGGTTATTCTTTCTCCCTTTCACTCTGACATGGATAACCTGAGCCTCCTTCTCTATATCTTGGATGTCATAAGCTGTTTCATCCCACACTATCCATACTGTCCCATTTCTAGAATACTCATAATTGCTTATTCTCCTCCATCTTGGAAATACCTTTTTTGTTATTTTTCCTGCATTTGGTTCTTTGACTTTGGTGTTTCTACAAGCCCAGCTATTTTTATTTTGTTTTCTCTTAAGTAGTTCCCCAACTCCTTCTGTTTGTACCTCTTATTGAGGCCCATTATATTCCATACTATCCAGCTCATCAGGCATGAGGTATTTGGCCCCCCTTATCAGGTGATTTAGATCTCACCAGCCCACTTATTTCTGTGTCTTGCTCTTCACCTTGCAATGAGGAGAAGCTGTTACTAGTAGTGATAGAAGCTTCTAAGTAGCTTCTCCCTTTAGCATATGTTATCTCTATGTTGGCCTGAGTGTCACTATTCTGTACAGCTTGAGAGGTATTCAGATCTGTACATTGTTGTTGTCATGTGCTTGTACTTACACTAGGTAGAGTCACACCATGTGTATCCCTCACATTTTTTGGCTCCATGTTCTTCTCATTTTGTTTTCCAGCAGTGATCTTATCATTTGTTCCTACAGGAGCAGGTTCAGTTTGCTTTGCTTGCCAATGCTGCATGACTTTCTTCTGTTCTCTTTTCTGCTGTGGAGCCTGTGCCTGTTGATCATTTTGTTGTGGCTCTTTCCTAGCCTCTCTTCTCTTTGGGGCTTGTCTGTGTTGCACCTGCTTACTACAATCATGTCCAATCTGGAGGCACTTGTCACAAAAGTCAGGTGCCCATTCAAAAACTACAGGTTGTACAAACTCCTTCCCTGAAGGATCAGCTACTAATATCTCTGTGGGTAGCTTCTTGGTAACATCTACTTCAATCAACATGCGCGCATATGAGATCATAGACTATGTAGTTGTACATTCATCAGCGTATAATGGTATCCCTATAGCACTGGCTATTCTACTCAAAGAATTACAACTCCAGCAGCTCATTGGGAGCTTAGGGAACATTACCCATAATGGGACATCTATAAGGAACTCCTCATTAATATCAAAGTTTGTAGACCATTGCTTTAGAATAATTAGCTTGTTGTTTATGCTATAAGGACCTGAGTAGAGGATCTCCTGCATATCCTCCAAATTCTGAAATCTAATTATATAATAGTCTTCCTCATGATAAAATACCTCAGGAGCAGCAGCAGCTATCCAGTTTGTTTCCACATATCTCTTCATAGCCTTATACCCTGGTGTTTCTCCTACAACATATGCTATAAGTGCATATTTCCACTTCTCAGTTTCCCTTTCTATCTCAGCTTGTTCCAATTCTAGTCTAGTTTTACCATTAACTATAGTAGGGGTACATACATTAGGGACATGCCATTACTAGCTTTTCGATTTCCTGAGAATAGGTTAGTCCAAGGATTTTCCATCTTCTTGTTATTCTTTAGATCCTCATTATTTGGATTAGGTTGAACTTGTTGATTACCTGAGTTTATCATCTGCTGAAACACCAGCTGTTTGACACATCTGGAGCTCTCAACTTCCATAGCCACCTTCTTCCCTTCCACTTTTTGTAGACTCTTTTCTTTGTTCTCATCTGGGGTTGGGTTCTCCTCTTCATGTGTTCTCTCAATTTGGGGTTGTTTGTACGAGCTAGGATTACTTTGAATTATTAGGCTTTTTCCAGTAGTAGGCACCGGAGGTGATACAATTTCATCCATCATCTCCTCTATTTGTCGATCGATTATGACTCGAGCACTAACTGAGCTCCCTACTGTTGTTATCTGAAGTTTTTTTGGTCTTCCCCCTTCGTGCCAGCCATGGCAGGACACAAGCACAGCCGTTTTACTAACGTGCGGTGGAGGCCATGCTAACGTGCGTTGAAGAGAGAAAATTTTTCAATTGCCAAGTTTTATTATTTACATGACTCTACGATTTATATTAATACTTATAACTTATTTACATCCTATACTCATTAGCTAATTACTTCTTTATTTTGAGGCATAAAATAAGGAACTAAAGTCCTTCCCCCTCTCTCTTTCCCCCAATATATTTTATTATTATTATTATTATTATTTTCTCTCTTTTTTGTCATTTTTTTATTATTCTTTCCTCCTCCGTTTTCACACTTTTTTTTGTCCTTTTTTCTTTTTTTTTTTTTTTTTTTTTGGTTTCTTTTTCCTTTCTCCTTTTCTAACATTATTCATGTCTTCCAATTTTAAGTTATTTTTTCTTTATCTTCTATCTCCATAATCTTATTCTATTCTCTTTTTTTTTTACTTATTTTTTTTTCTTTGTAAATTTTTCTCCTTTTTTTATTTTTTTCATTTCTTTTTCTCTATATTAGTAATAAATATAACTTACTTAATATCTATATGAAAATTTTGTTTGTCTATTAAATCAATAATGTACACTCTTAGATTATATTGTATATTAATATTGTACGTCGTGATATCAAAAGGTATATTATTTTTAAAACAACAAAAATTATTGCGTTCATAACATATATTTTTCTGTAATATCTCGCAGTTGATCAAAACATAAAAGGTATACCAAAAAGTATACAATATACTAAAAAGGTATACTTTGTTTAAAACAACAAAAACTGAAATATTTATTTCCTCAATATCATCTCACACTTTGATCTGAAAATAAAAAAGTATACCAAAAGAGTATACGGTATACCAAAAAGGTATATTTCGTTAAAAGTAACAAAAATTAAAATATATTTCTATTATGTAACATCTTGCACTTCAATCTGAGCAAAACAAGGTATACCAAAAGAGTATACAGTAGAACAAAAAACTATACTTTGTTTAAAACAACAAAAATTGAAATATATATTTGCTTGATAGCATCACACACTTTGAGCAAACACAAAAGGGCATACCAAAAGAGTATATAATATACCAAAAATCTAGACTTTTTTAAAAACAACAAAAATTAAAATATCTAGTATTGTGTAATATCTCGCACTTCAATCCGAACATAATAAGTTATACCAAAAGAGTATACAGTATACAAAAAAGATATACTTTGCTCAAAATAATAAAAAATAAAATATTTATTTGTTCGATAGCATCACACACTTTGATCTAGATACAAAAGGGTATACCAAAAGAATATACAATATACCAAAAAGGTATACTTCTTTAAAAATAATAAAAATTAAAATATCTATGTGTTTTGAAACATCTCGCACTTTGATCCGAACATAACAAATTATACCAAAAGAGTATACAGTATACCAAAAAGGTATACTGTGTTTAAAACAATAAAATGAAATATTTATTTGCTCGATAGCATCACACACTTTGACCCAAAAATAAATACCAAAAAGGTATACTTCCTAAAAATTAATAAAATTTGGAATACCTATGTGTTCTAAAACATCTCGAACTTCGGTTCGAATATAACAAGGTATACCACAACAGTATATCGTATATTTATTTACTCAATAGCATCACACACTTTGATCCAAATACAAAAGAGTATACCAAAAGAGTATACAATATACCAAAAAGGTGTACTTCGCCTAAAACAATAAAAACGGAAATATCTATATATTCTGTAACATCTCACATTTCGATCCGAACACAACAAGGTATACCATAAGAGTATACAGTATAACAAAAATGTATACTTTGTTCAAATAATAAAAATTAAGATATTTATTTGTTCAATAACATCGTACACTTTGATCCAAACACAAAAGGGTATACCAAGAGAATATACGGTATACTAGAAAAGTATAGTTTGTTTAAAACAACAAAAATTGAAGCCTCTATTATTCGATAGTTTCGCAAACTTCGATCCAAAAATACAAAAGGTATACTAAAAGAGTATTCGCTATACCAAAAAGGTATACGTTGGTTAAAAGAATTTGTTCGATAGCATCTTACGCATCCGTCCAAACAAAAAAAAAAAAAACTAAATTAGTATACAGTATAAAAATGTATACTTTGTTTAAACAATAATAATTCTATTTGTTATAGCATCTCACACTTCGATCTAAACACAAAAAGTATACTAATAAAATATATTGTCTACTACAAATGTATATAATAAAAAAGAATCATATTATTTTATCTCGTGTAAAAAAAATTAAATCACAATTCAACTTAGCTTGAGTAAATTAATACTTATTGATAACAAGTTTATTTTATCAAAAAATTGAAAGGATAAAGAAAAGAGTACAAATTTGATTTGTACCAATTTTTAGTCCAAATTCTCCAAAATTATTCAAGCAGCAGGCTTCCAAACAAGCAATATATACAAAAAGTGTGAAAAATTGATGACTAGCCAATTTTGCACACGTTAAATGAGTTCCATCCATAGTTTCAAAATTCATTGAGAAATAGCCAATAAAACACTCGCGTACATTCAGGCTACTGCCGCATATATTGAATTTACTAAACTACCCTTAAAAACCTACAGCTCAACAATAAATACAAAATAACGCGTGGAAAAAAACAGAACAAAGCATACGTTACTTCTCTCAACTCTCCAGATCATCCTCTCTCTCCCGGAACTTTCAAATTCAAACTGTAAAAGCTAATTGCAGGTGCGGTTACACAGTTTCTCCGACGTTTCTGTGCTGAGTTTGAATTATATTACATAAATATATCTGTTTTCGTGATTATAATCTGAATTTGTTTTTCTGAAACGCGAATTTACTGTTATATATAATTAATATGAATCTGAATTAAGTTCATAAGAGTATGAAATACCTAGAATTGTATTACGTTTAAGCAAAAGCCTGGTATTGTGATATCCCCAGCATATTGTGATGTGACCTTGCTTCAACGTAACAGTAACCTCCAGCATTTCATGCTGGGTGATTAATGTTGAAGCAATGTCCCAGTAGAAATATCCTGTTGTCCAACACTAAATGCAGGGGCTTAGTGTTACGTTGAAGCAAAAGCCCCGTTATAAATTTCCTGTAGCTATGATTACATTTTAGATAAGCACTTCAATATGGCCTGATATCCCCAGGATATTGTGATGGGAACTTCGTTCAACGTAACACTAACCTCCAGCATTTAATGCTGGGATTTCTGTTGAACCAATGCCCCATTAAAAAATATCCTGTATTCCAACGCTAAAAATGCTGGGGCTTAGTATTACGTTGAAGCAAAGCCCCATTATAATATCCTGTAGCTGTACTATATTAGGATATAAACTTGCACTTCAAAATGGCGTGATATCCCCAGGATATTGTGATGTGACCTTCCTTCAACCTACAGAATTTAATGCTGTGGATTAGTGCTGAAGCAGTGTACCATTAAAAAATATCCACAGCACAAAATGCTGGGGTTTAGTGTTAAGTTGAAGCAAAGTCCCATTACAATATACTGTAGCTATGCTATATTTTAGCATATAGAGCTGCACTTCAAAAATCCCCCTCCACCCTGTATAGTTAGCAATTAAACTATGGAAATGTATATTTATCTTATAGATTAGCAGTTCTTAAGCATTTATTATTAAGCTACAATTACAGTTTTTTACCATGTGGATTTCTTTGTAACTTAGTTTAGTTTTACTGTCTTTTGTAACTACAGGTGATGGCTAAACAGTGTATTGTTCTTGCATTCAATGGGAAATGGACACCAGATTATAAGTACATAGATCATGAGACAAGGATTTTTCTACATAGTGAAACAGATACTTTTCAAGATTTCAGAAGAAACCTTTGGAAAAAGATAGATTTAGACGAAGAACATTGTGAGGCATTGATATGGTTTGATATGGAACTTGGAACAAGCAAAGGTGTCCCTATAAAAAATACCGATGATTTAATCAGCTGTTTACACTTGATGAAGAACAATTCCGAGTATAGGAGTAGACGTTTCATAGTTGACATTACACAACGAACTCCACAGTCTGAGAGAGTTGATTACACTGAAGGCCAAATGATAATGCAAATAGACAACGATGATGCTTTTGAAGTGATAGTTTTGACACCTCCATCTGTGGAAGCTGTAGCAGTAGATCAACAGTTAATGCATGCTGAAAACACAGAACAACAGCTTGTAAATATTGAACTTCCTGAGCCATCCAGTGCTGGAAAAAAGAGAAAGATGTATTCAAGTAACAAAATAAGAGAATCTCCTCGTCCAATACTAAAAGAAAATGCAGATTTGGACGACATCAAGGTTGGATCAATTTTTTTAAACAAACAGTGTATCACTAAATGTTTCCAGACAACTGCAATTGCACACCATTTTGAATTCAAGGTTGTGAGATCAAGCACAACGAGATATTCACTGGCATGCATGAATGAAAAATGTGAGTGGACTGTTCGATCTTCCAGAATTAAACAATCCACACTGTTCAAAATACTGAAGTTTGAGAAGAATCACACTTGCTCGGTGGATGATAGAAAAAGAGACCAAAAACATGCTACGTCAAAGATTGTTCGAGATGAGATAGTTGAGAATCTAAGAGACGATAATTATCCTGTTAAGCCTAATTTTGTTGTTGCAGAGATTAGAAGGAAAATGGGAGTTCTAATCTCTTATAATAAGGCATGGCGTGCTATAAAAGAAGGAGAGTCTTTAATTAGAGGAACGCCTGAGCAGAACTTTCAGAAGTTACCAGCATATTTATATGTGCTAAAAGACATCAATCCAGGCTCACATGTTGCTCTTCAAAGAGATGTTGAGAACAGGTAAAAAAAAAAAAAAAGTGTACTTATATATTTTTGTGTAGAATTCCAGTAATGCCAATTAAAAAAATCCTGAGACTGCAGTGTTATTTGTTCGATTCCCGTCACAAAAATGCTGTGATGTAGCCATTATGTATAAGTGGGGTTCCAGTATTAAAACCTGAGACTCAAAAATTTTAACATTAATTTTACTGATAACACTGCAATTCTATTATCCAGGTTCAAATATATGTTTTTTGCTTGTGCGGCATCTATCAAAGGCTGGAAACATTGTAGACCTGTGATAGTTGTCGATGGAACATTCCTTAAGGGGAGATATTCAGGCACACTATTGGTTGCAGTGACGAAAGATGCAAATAACCAAATCTTCCCACTTGCCTTTGGAGTTGTCGACTCAGAAAATAATCTGGCATACAATTGGTTCTTTAGACAGTTGCGCATTGCATTTGGTTGTCGTGAGAATTTACTGTTCCTTTCAGATCGTAATCCTGCAATTGCAAATGGGATTGCAAATGTATATCCTGAATGTGCCCATGGTATCTGTGTATATCATCTGGAAAAGAACCTTAACAAAAGGAATGTGAGTCCTGCAGTGATAAGTATATTCAATAGTGCATGTCGTGTCTACACGATTGCAGAGTTTAAAACAGACATGAATCAAATGAAGGAAACGGATAGGGCAACCTATGATTACCTCATGGAAGAACCACCAGAGAGATGGACTAGAGCTTGCTGTCGAAATCGAAGATATGACATGATGACATCAAATATTGTGGAATCAATGAATAATGCTCTGTTACATGCTCGGGGGAAATCAATACTGTCAATGGTGGATAACATAATGAACAAGCTACAGACCTGGTTTTATGAGAGACGGAAAAGTGCGCAGGATATTTTCTTTGCAACATCAAAATGGACAGATGATGAATTGAAAAAAAAAATAAAAAGAGCATATAGAATGAATGTGAGTATTTTGGGATTTCATTTGCATTATGTCAATGATAATTCATTTGCATTATGTCAATGATAAATCATGAAGTCCCGGGTTTTGTGCTGGAACTACATTGTATGCAAAAGCGGGGGATCCAGTAATTTGCAGCATCGTATGTGTTATGCTAGTCAAGTGATCTTATACATTACATTTTTACAGGTTGACCGGACTGCGGATCAAAGCTTTAAGGTAACAGATGAAGGTAGAGAATTCATTGTTTGTTTGAAGAAAAAAGAATGTCAATGCCTCAAGTTCCAGATGGATGAAATGCCTTGTGAACATGCACTTGCTGCTATAGACAGAGTGCACCTAAACAAATCGGACTATTGCTCTATATGGTATAAAAGAGAAACATGGTTAAAACAGTATGAAGCGGAAATCAACACTGTTGGACATGAAGAATCATGGGTTGTACCTGATAGCATTAAAGTAGAGATAACAAAACCCCCAGATTTTAAAGTTAAGGCAGGTAGAAGACAGGAGAAAAGATTTGTCTCGACTGCAGAATATGTAAGACAAACGGGGAAACACTGTGGGATATGTAGAAAGCGTGGACACAACAGAACATCTTGCAGACACACTCCAGTACTTCACCCATATTCAAAGAAACATAACTCCCAATAGGTATGTCTCTCTATATGATTTTATTTTTTAATTCTATTTTAGTGCAATTCAACACCCCAAAGCTGGCTATGTTAAAATTTTTCTTTTTTTTTTTTGTTTTTCAGTTAGGAATCGCATCAACACTAGATAGATAGAAGACTATTCTTCTCTATTTTCATCCAGTCGCAACAAATCTGATGTCAAAAAGGACTATTCACTTCTAGAGAACTTTTTTTTTTTTACATTTTACTTCCTCTGTATTCTTTAACAAGGATTATTATATATAAAAAATACACTTCTCACTCGTTGCTGTGCAAAATAGTTGTCTTGATTTATCTATTTTCTAGTTTTTTTACTTATTGAACAACAAACACTTTGATCTTGCTTAAAATAATAAAAACACAGTACTTAGAAACACAGTTCATACTACGGAAAATCATTGTTCATAATTTGACATTAACTGAAAAAACACACATGAAAAAAAAGACAAACAAACATCCCACATTAACAGAAAAAACATAAAAACTACTAAAACTTATTCAATCACAATAGGCTTCTGGGCTGATCCTACATCTTCGTCGCTGCTACCATCATCATCATTGTCGTCATCATCATCATCATCATCAACATCATCATCATTGTTGTGGCCTTGACCAACCAGACGATTTACTAATGAAATTTCAAAAACCATAGTGGCAACGCCGTTGTAAACCTCATGAACAACATGATTAAACAGAAGAACATCACCCAGTCTGTAGCCTTTACGCAGAAGCATCTCCTTCCATCCATTGCACAACCTTGAATGTACCTTCCCAGCCTTGAACTTCATTTCATAATCAGTGTCATCATTTTCACAAAGTAAAAGTGCACTTCCATTGACATTTGGCAGCTTCATTTTCCAACTCTCTGGAAAGATCTGAAAAAATAAACTTTAACAGTTAATACAAAAAAAACAATGAAAAATTACATGAACAAAAGCATAAAAAAATAATTTGTAACTTTTTAAACATACCAAATCATCTCTTTTGAAGTATGATTTTCTTATTTGCATAGTGAAACTGCCTAGTTCTTCCCAACGATCATCCTCCATATTATTGTTTCAATGAAAAAATAAATTAGTTGCAATCTTTGTTATTGTTTATTTCAACTGCAAAGCCTTATTTATAGCCTAGGAGTTACTAACTTTTGTTCAACTGTTATGGTCAAAGTGAATATGTATAGTCAAAATGAGATTGAGTATCACTATAAATGTAGTCAAAAAAGCTGTGTTTCTATGTTCTTCCCTATGTTTCTTCCAGTTCGAGATCTTCTCGTATGCCAATGTTATCCTGATATAATGCTGGTACCCGAGATATTTGCTGACACACTCTTAAAAATCTGGAGTATTAGTATTACTTTGAAGCGAAGTCCCATTACAATATACTGTAGTTGTGCTATTTTTTAGGTTATAAGGCTGCGGTTCAAATTCACCCCCCCCCCTGTTGTCCCAGCATTAAAATGCTGGGACTTCGTATTATATTAATCCAAGGTCCCATTACAATATCCTGTAGCTATACTGCATTTATCAACAGAAGAGTAGTTACTTGTCACCTTAAACTACTGGTCACAGCATAAAAATCTGGGGGATTAGTATTACTTTCAAGCGTAGTCCCATTACAATATACTGTAGCTGTGCTATTTTTTAGTTTATAAGGCTGCAGTTCAAATTCACCCCCCCCCCCTGTTGTCCCAGCAGTAAAATGCTGGGACTTCGTATTACATTAACGCAAGGTCCCATTACAATATCCTGTAGCTATACTGCATTTATCAACAGGAAGAGTAGTTACTTGTCACCTTAAACTACTGGTCACAGCATAAAAATCTGGGGGATTAGTATTACTTTCAAGCGAAGTCCCATTACAATATACTGTAGCTGTGCTATTTTATAAGGCTGCAGTTCAAAATGTTTTAATCAGAAATGCTGAGACATGTATTGCTAGGACTATACATAAACATTATTAAAGAGTCAACAAATTACACAAAAGGAAAAATTACAGCCAATTTCATTAACAGTGACATAAAAATTACATAAAAGCATACTTCTAAAAACACAATCTGTTTGCCTTTTTGAATACATGATATCATTGTAAAACAATTACTAATATGTGAAAGAACAACAATACATAATATATCAATTTAAAACATTGTTTATTCTCCATAATTCCTAGACACGGGCTCCCCTGGCCCTGCGCTGTGCAATCGCAGCGGATCTGCCATCACCTTAAGCAATTCCATCAGTTTTTCAAAATATTGTCGCTGCGTGTACCTTAAATTCCACAACTCATCTTCACATTTCTTTCTGAATTCATTCAAGTATACCACCTCCTTCTTCAGATATTCAAAACGCCAACACAGGTCTCTTGGTATTGTAGGCAAGTTCGTATCATGCCTTCGAGTTGATGGTCCATAACCATTCTGGAAAACCTGTCTACCATTGGATGGTCCGTGGCCATTGGATGGTCGGTGGGCATTCTCCATAGATACTTTTTGATGAAATACTATTTACACAATTTCTTTTTTTTTTATTTGTTCAATAACAAAAATGACAAATTGGATTCCTCTCTATCTGTTTTATGGGTGGGAATTTATATAGATTGGCATTTGTTTGTAAGAGTCACTTCTGGAAATTCTGAAAATGTACAATGTGTATTTTGTCGTAAGTTCTGATAAGTCACACTGTTTACAATGGGTCACACTGTTTAACCGGATTTTGAAGTACTTTGTGTTTTGTCCAGCATTAAATTCTGGGGCATTATAACGAAAATGGTGTGTCTTGGTGTTACGTTCAACGAAAGCCCCATAACAATATTCTGGGGTTTTGTGTAAAAATACTGGGGAATATATTGCTGATACTATACAAAAACATTATTTTTACAAACAAACACAAAAGGCAAACTTACAGACATTTTCAATAACAGTAACATAAAAATTACATAAAAAAGGATACTTCTAAAACACACAAATGAAGTATCCTCAAGTACAATAAAGATAAATTACACTTGCTTCACATGGAAGCATAAAAACAGAACACTGCGAAACACATAGAAAAAATACAGTAAAACATTAATGATTACTAGGAACGCGAGAGCTAGAACCAGAGGTTGAATCTGTGAAGTTCTGCAATTCAATGTCCAAGAGTTTGTCAAAAAGTCGATCCATATCTCTGTTGTTTTTCTCTCTGAAAGCTACAAAAAATTCAAACAACACATCCAAGTTATTCTTCACGACTGATACCTCAGTTTTCAAAAACTCAAGATCACTTTTCAAATTCCTAACATCGTTATTCAACTGGCGCCATTGTTGTCTTCTTACTTCATCATTGCAAGCCATTTTTTATTCAATGCTTTGTTATTTTTCCTTTTTTATTTTGGAATAATATTTTCGTTTTGTACAAGTGAAAAAACAAGACCACTGTCTAATTTATAGAAAACAAAAACAGAAAAAACATGTAAAGAATATTTGTTCTATTTGAGCTGACATTGTAAGTCAAAAAAATCTGTAAAGATTCCTTGCTTCTTTCTTTGTAAAGAAGAGGTCGTATCTGTATAGGAAAAGATTACACTGAGATTTTCAACTGTATTAAAGTAACAGTATTACACAGTTGACAACACAAAAAGAAATCAAACAGATTCTGGGAAGATTCTATACATTAGAACAGACTCTCTTTTGTTCAAAAAATATATTGGAATCCACAAAATATTCCCTACTTTAACTTTAGAAATCCACAGCATTTGTGTATTGTCAAAAAAGTAGATAGATTCTTTTGTCATTTTACATGACAAGTCAAATCAATAAAAAATCTTACAAGATTCTGCAAGTTAAATTACTATAACAACACTTTTACAATATTTAAAATGCACAATAGATTTTGTTTTTTGAATGTGAGCAACATTTTCGTAATTATATAAATTAATAATATTTATTCATATATAATAAACTGTTCTCACATACATTAGTCCCAGTACTTATGCTGGGGCCATGGTATTATGCAGCTGAGAAACAACAGCATTTTGATCTGGAGGGTCCTATACTTGGTCCCAGTACTTGTGCTCGAGCAATGGTGTTATGCAATTGAAATTAACAGCATTTTGTTCTCACTTATAGAGAATTTTTTTTTTAAAATTTTAATTCCTCTGTATTCTTTAACAAGGATTAATATATATATAAAATACACTTTTCATTTGTTGCTGTGCAAAATAGTAGTCTCCATTTATCTATTTATTAGTTTTTTTACTTATTGAACAACAAACATTTTGATCGACCACAACAACACAGTACTTACAAACACAGTTCATAATGCTAAAAAGGATTCTTCATAATTGATCAGCTGCTGAAAAACTTAAAAACACAGATTAATAAAAAACGCACACAAACATACATACCCATATTATCTGAAAAAACTTAAAAACTACAAAAACTTATTCAATCACAATAGGCTTCTGGGCTGATCCTACATCTTCGTCGCTGCTGCCACTACCATCATCATCATCATCATCATCATCATCTTCTTCTTCTTCACCCTCTCCCTCAGCATCCTGATGATTTATGACAGAAACTTCAAAAACAACAGTTGCATTACCATTGAATATGTTGTGGAACTGGTGATCAAAACGAAGTATATTGCCTATCCTGAAGCCTTTTTTACTAAGCATATCCTTCCATCCATTACACAACCGTGCGTGCTTCCCAACTTTGAAGCTCATCTCATATACCTCATCATCATCTTCACACAATATGCATGCCATTCCATTTATATTTGGCAGCCTCTGCTTCCAACTTTTCGGAAAGATCTAAAAAGAATAATATTTCACAGTTAATAATAAAATCACAAAACACTAAAAAAAATAAATGAAAAAAATAAAAAATACTTTGGTCATTTCTTTTAACATACAAAATCATCTCTATCAAAATAAGATGATGTGATTTTCTTGTCGAAACTTCCTAGTTCCTCCACACGATTCTCTTCTTCTGCCATATCTTCTTTTCAAAAAAAACTTTACAGTTTATAAGAGGAGATGAAATCTCAAAAAACTTTGTACTTTGCTTTAACTACAAAGGGTTATTTATAGTAAAAAAAGTGAGAAACTGTTAGTCAGTCGGCATGTATTTTGCCAAAAATACATTAAATTTAGTCAAAGAAATTATATTTTCTATGGACTTTACAGTTTCTATAGGTTATCAATTTTCAACAAATATTGTGTAACTTAAATTACTATCACAAGTACTTCTATGGACATTGGTGCTGGGAGCACAAGTAGTTCATGTGCATGGTCACAGCATTTGGTGCTGCGGCCTATTATGCTTTGTTATGCAAAGTCCCATTTTTAGAACTGGGACACAAGCACTTAATAAACAAATGGGTCGCAGCATTTTGTCCTGGAGTCTATGATGCTTTGTTATACACAGTCCCATGTTTTAGAACTGGGACACAGAACTTTTTAAACAAATGGGTCGCAGCATTTTGTCCTGGAGTCGATGATGCTTTTGTTATACACAGTCCCATGTTTTAGAACTGGGACACAGAACTTTTTAAACACAAGGGTCACAGCATTAGGTGCTGGGGTCTATGATGCTTTGTTATACACAGTCCCATGATTTAGAACTGCGACACAAGCACTTGTTGACCACAAAAGGTCACAGCATTTGGTGCTGGGGCCTATTATGCTTTGTTATGCAAAGTCCCATTTTTAGTACTGGGACACAAGCACTTAATAAACAAATGGGTCGCAGCATTTTGTCCTGGAGTCTATGATGCTTTGTTATACATCCCATTTTTTAGAACTGGGACACAGAACTTTTTAAACAAATGGGTCGCAGCATTTTGTCCTGGAGTCTATGATGCTTTGTTATACACAGTCCCATGTTTTAGAACTGGGGCACATATCAAAATTACAGCATTTTGATATGGGGTCCTATGCTAATAACTGTAAACTAGTTGGAAATTATAGACTAATAATTAAAAATGACAACATAGAAACTTCACATAGAACTTCATAGCAACTTATAATTGAAAAGGCACCATTACATAATATTTGTGATGTTGTTTACTGAACAATCACAATTCAAAAAACAACAGTTATATTACACATATATAACTGCCCCAAAAACTCAGATATTGTTTACCAAAAACTCAGATATTGAACTAAAACACAAAATATATGCTATCTTATTTCAAGCATCTTCAACAGTAGAGCCAGAACTAGAACTTGAACTTAAAGGTTCTAGTTCAGGCTGCCATATATGAACATTTAAAACCACACGATCTAAAGATTCCAGAACCCTAAAATGTAACGTACTTCCTACTCCAAGATTGTTAGTGCGTACAAACTCCCTCCATCCATTACACAGTTTCCTCTGTCTTCTCACTTTTAGGTAGTTCATCTGGAAATGAATACCACGGCAAATAAGAGTGGCTGGAACATCACGTCTGGGAAGCCTAATTGCCAACCATACTGGCAAAATCTACAAAACAAAACAAAAGAAGAAATGCAAACTTTTATAATAACATGAAACTAAAACAACACTTTAAAAAAATGCTATGATTAACTCACAAATTGATCTAATTCAGCATCCAATTCACTTAACACTGCTTCAACGACTGTTCCCATCTTATTTATGAAAAATGTTCTCTAATATGCTCGGTATAGATTGTTTATCTAATATTAACTTTTGTCCAGCTCTTATGGTCAAAGAATCGATTAAAGATATCACAATAAATGTAGTAAAAAATGGTAGGTTTGTTTGGTCTTCCCTAATAAAGTCCTGACTTTTCGAATCCCAATGTAGCTGGTATTTCTTTATTTTTAGACCAAAAACCACCAGTTAAAGTGCATTGGAAAAATAAAAATAAAAACTCAAATGTCCACAGCAAAAACATCTGGGGCGTCCATGTGCCTTAAAACACTAGCCCCAGGTTAAACATCTGGGAGGCAGTATGATCCATGCGCCTTGTTTTACTACTCACGGCAAAAACATCTTAGCAATCCCCCAGCATATTAGATAACATTTTTCACACAAAACAAACACAAACTTACAGGCATTTTAATTAACATTATCATAAAACACAAAAGAAGTATCCTCAAAGTACAAAAAAAGATAAATTACACTTGCAGATGCAACCATTAAAAACATAACATTTATAGAGGCCTGACTTCATTTATCTTAACTAAGGGCAACTTAACCTAGTTATGATCAAATTTTACTTTGAACATCTGCGCAAATTAACACCAAATAAGGAACTCAGACACTAGGATTTGAAATATAATTCTGACTTCTGAAAACCTCATTAAAACAGGGAATAACAACGTCATTCATATAAACAAGACTTGAGATCAAAAATGATCATCAAGCCTTCATCAGTCGGACAAAAACAGAAGTAGTCAAAATATACATTTGTCCACAATTTAGCAATATTCAAAATTAACAGCATCCAGTAAATTTACAAGGACGACCAGATGAGGCCTTAGTCATCATTTGGGCCAGGATCTCGATCTGATGCACTAGCTCCATCAGTCGGATCCCCAGCCAAATCTTCATCTTCGTTATCCTCACTGCCTTCATCGTCCTCTTCGACATCATCGTCGTTGGCTCCTACTTCCATGCCCAAGGCCTGCTTGACACTGATGATAGCTGCTATGGTCTGATCAAGGACTGAGTCGACATTTACCTGGCCGCGCTGCATTTGGATGAGCAACTTTTTCTTGGCTTCAAGAGCTTCCAGTTTGGACTCGATTGTATAATGATCCCTCAAATTCGCCAACTCCTTCATCAACAGCTCTTGGGTCCTAACAGATTGCTCAGCCCGATTCTTGGCTTCTTGCAGTTCTCCTCGAGCAGCCCGAGATTCAGCTTCAGCCTTGTTCATGTTTCTCAACATTAGGTCAGAACTGCTACGGATGCTTTCCAAGGTAACTTCTTTCATATTAAGCTCATGGGCAAGCTGAGAAATCTGGCGACCTTGTTCATTTATCCTGGTTTTCAGATCCTCGAATGATAGTGCAAACCTTTCCTTCTCGTCCAGAAGACGGTCCTTCTCCTCAAGGAGGGCATGTATCTTGTCGTTGGCCTCAGTGTTGGATTTCTCCAACCTGTCTATCTTATACTCAAAGAAGCCACGCCTCCCCTCCAGGACTCGCTTCTCCCTGATCAGAGCTTCTTTCTCCTCTTCTAGGGCCTGCTTGTCCTGGAGAGCCTTCAAAAGATCTTTCTTCAAGCCAAGGACTTGTTCCTGGTTGTTCAACCTAGAGCGGAACATGAGCTCGGCAGCCATCATACTTGCCTGGCAACAAAATGAAAATATGCAGGTAATCAGAACTAAGGACTTAATAGGAATAAAGAAGTAAAGAGGGAAACATTACTCGAGCAGTATCTTCAGCAATTGCGTAAGCTAGCTGCTCGTCACTCATGCTACGCATGTTCCACTCCTCGCGAGGACCGATCAGGTTAGACGTCACTTTAACCAAGTGGCCAGGCTTCGCCAGAAAATTTGTATCCGGAGAGATAGTGAAGTCACACTCCCTCATACACGGCCTGGGCTCCCTCGCTTGTTCAGAAGGGTACTGGGGACCGAATTTGTGACGAATACCCTTAACAAAGTAGGCCCCAGTCTTTCCTCCTACCGATACTCGCCTGGTAAGCTTTGTGCGAGAGACCTCAACGTCACCTGTTTCCTCGGGGTCCAGAGTGTCGCACTCTTGCAGATAAATTGGTGCCACCCCTTCACCAGCCAAATTCATCATGTCCTCATAATAAAAGAGCTGAGGTTCAGCCTCCACCTCAGCTTTCCTCCACTCATCAACCCCCTCATCTTGCTCCTCCTCTTTTTCCTCATCCTCCTCTCTCATCGGCTCTTTGCCAGGGCGCCTGTGGCTGGCTTGCTCAGGCTCGCCTTGCTGACTACCAACCCGTTCAGGCTCATTCAGCTTTGGATCCTCAGGGAAGAAGGCAAAACCTTCGTGCATTCTTTCTTCCCCCATTTCCCCAGCTCTATCCCCTTCCCCATCATCAACTCGGGGACTCTTCTCGAAGGCATAAGAAGAAGTCTCTACATCCTTCCTCTTATCACCCTGAAGAGGTGCCCTCCTCCTCCAAGTCAAGCTCACATCAAGAGCATCTGAATCAGAAATATCGAATATCACAGGCCCAGCAGATTCAGGGGTGGCCGCCGAGCTTTTAACACTCTCCTGCCCAGCCTTGGTCATATCAGCAGCAGCAGCATTGGTTTCAATTGTCTTTTCAGAAGACTGAGGACTCTTGCGAGCTGTCCTCGTCTTCTTCTTGGGTTTACTCTTTTCAGAGTCAGATTGCTTTCTCTTCAAGCTCGCAAGGACCTCCTCACCACCTTCTCTGGCCTTAACAGCTACAGCAGTTTGGAGGATGGCAGCTGCCTCCTCGTTGATCTCGGCCACGGGGTCAACAGTCTCCTCAACAGGAGGAGGAGCAGGAAAGTAACTACCACTAGCACCTAAACCTGGGAATAAAGTCATATTAATACCACAGTGAGTTCAACATAAATTAGGAGGAAGTTGGATAATCAGCTTACCATGGGTACTAGGATTTGACAATTTCTTTTCAGAAGCATAGTAGGACCACTGCCTCTCCTCGTGGTTGAAAGCTGCCAAAATGGGTTCAACCCAAGCAGACAACTCCTCCTCGGAAATCAGACCGTTGTAAGGAATCTTGTCAGCTAACCAATAAAGAGTAAAGGTCAGAAGTTGCAAATACGTAACTCAGAGAGTATTTAATACAAAGACTCAGGGACTTACGAGTTTTGTTCCACACCTCGCGGAGATTAGTTTTGCTGCCACGTGTGAGCAGTTTGGACTGCACATAAACATACCTATGCATCCAACCCCTATCACCTGTATCTCCAGAATTATGCACTAAAGCTTTTCTTCCTCTCATACGGGCATTGATATACCCGTCTCTTGCAACCTGAAGGCTATACAAAGAGATAAAATGCTTAAACTCAAAATCTTGCTCAGTCTCATCGGCAAACCATTGTAGCAGAGAAATGATTCTATAAATGCTTGGGCACAGCTGCCCCGGGCAGATAAGGTAGTATTTACAAATGTCCTCTATAACAGGATGCAATGGCAGCGTATGGCCTATTGTGAATGGATACGTGGATATGGCCGTCCAACCAGTTCTCACAGAAGTAATATTCTCCGTTGGGTAGGGGCAAGAAACTGTAACATCATCGTCCCAGCCGCAATCTTCCTTAACCCTATGCAAGAGGTCGAGAGTAATTGAACTCTTAAACCGGCTTGAAGGCCACGACCTTATATTGCCATAATGACTGAACGAGATGACTGAACAATCATTTTCAAGGTTTCCCCAAACTTTTGGGATCACATCAGCAACCAAAGTTGAAGAACTCGTGGATTGACCACCTGCTGCTGAGGAAGTACTAGCCGCAGCATCCATATTGAGACTTTTCTTGGGTTTTGGAGACAACTGGATTAAAAGATTGGAAGAGTTTTTGCGTTTTAGAAATTGTTAGAAAGGTGTTTTGAAGCTTTGAAGGTTTGGATGAAATATGGAATGGAGTAAAAGGTTTTCAAGATGGTGAAAATCATATTTACTAAAAAAGCGACTGTTGCGTGCTTCGAGACTGCAGGAGTAATGATGAAAACCGTCATTTCGGTTCCTATTCTTTTTAACGGCTGGATTTTCCAAATGGGTCACAGCATTTGGTGCTGGGGTTTATGATGCTTGTTATGCACAGTCACATGTTTTAGAACTGGGACACAATCACTTCTTAAACACAAGGGTCACGGCGTTTTGTCCTGGGGTCTATGGGGCTTTGTTACTCACAGTTCCATGATTTACAACTGGGAAACAGCGCTTGTTAAACACAAGGGTCACAGCATTTGGTGCTGGGGTTTATGATGCTTGTTATGCACAGTCACATGTTTTAGAACTGGGACACAACCACTTGTTAAACACAAGGGTCACGGCATTTTGTCCTGGGGTCTATGGTGGTTTGTTACGCACAGTTCCATGATTTACAACTGGGACACAGCACTTGTTAAACACAAGGGTCACAGCATTTGGTGCTGGGGTTTATGATGCTTGTTATGCACAGTCACATGTTTTAGAACTGGGACACAACCACTTGTTAAACACAAGGGTCACGGCATTTTGTCCTGGGGTCTATGGTGGTTTGTTACGCACAGTTCTATGATTTACAACTGGGACACAGCACTTGTTAAACACAAGGGTCACAGCATTTGGTGCTGGGGTCCTATGATGCTTGTTATGCACAGTCACATGTTTTTGTACAGGGGGATTAAAGTATTTAGCATTCCAATTTATATAGTTCCCAAGCTCATAAATAATAACAAACAAACAACATATTAACTATACATACTTCAAAAAATGTATACACTGCATTGTTTATAAAAAAGATTAATGAAGATTCAAAGAAGAGGCAGCCTGCCATGTTCACAACCTAGCTTCTCATCGTGCTCTCCATAATCATCATTCAATTTCTCTGGTGGAGTTTCATAGCCTTCATCTCTTTTTGATTTTCCATGCGACAGTAGATTAACAGCAACCATTCTCCTGTAAATACTAATGGCTTCTACTCCCCATTCCTGTTTAAACAAATCCTGTCCAAGCATGAGAAGATCTGTAAACCTTGTTACAAAAATACCACAGTCTGTATCTCCTAATTGTTTTGGTGCTGCTTGATAAACAATATCAAGTTTCTTGTACGTTGTACCAAAATTAGGATATTCTGTATGGAAATCCATTTCTTTTAGTAGCTTAGGTATAGCAATTGCATACATTGCCATCTTGATCTTCACAAAATCTTCATCCCCATCAAAAACCGAATCATAGACATCGATTCTATGATCTTTTATAGAATAAACTCCCAACCAATAATGAGTGCAAGACATGTAATCATTAGGATCAACTGAAGTCTTCCTAATTGGCATAAAAACTTTTTCGACTTGACCCCATGCTATGCCACATTCATTAGAAGACCCATTCACACACTCAAGTAGGCTATTCTGTGCAGTTCCTTCATACTGTGCTAGGTAGAAATCTAACTCAATCTTCTCTAAATCCTCCAATGTCAAGTCATGAATTCCAAAAACAACTTCTGCTGGAGGATCATATTTTTTTTTCTTTTGTTGACCACGAGTCCTTTTTGCTCCTTTCTTTTGTTGGGCCTTCATTTTTTCAAAATTTTCTTTGTTCTTCCACTCCTCTTCCATTCTATCCTTCTTCTCTTTGATTCTCCTGGTCTTCTCTTCCTTTGCCATATTTTCAAAATAGGATTCAACCTTCGAAAAGAACAACGACTCTACAAAAAAATCAAAATTCAAGTCTGTCGTTGTGAAGAGCGCTGAGTAGTTTGTGAAATGATATACATGTTTCTTCCTCAGATAGTACAGTATAACATCAACATGCTGCATGACAAAAAAAATCACAAAACACAAAAAAAAAAAAATATTAGTTAACAAATATATATATAAAACACTACAGAACCAATAATAAAAAAAAGCTGTAGAAAACCTCATTGGTAAGTGGATATCTTCTATCTGCAATCTCTCTAAACCACATTTTGCTCTTCACTGAAACACTATACAATTTAATTTTATTCTGTGAATTGATGTCTGCAATTTTGTCATCATAAAGATCATCACCCCTGAAAAAGTTAAACACAAACAACATAAAGAATACAAATTTACTAATATAATCCACAACACCGTGTAACTTAAAAATACACAATAACTAAAAAAAATAAAATAAAATAACTTACACTTTAGAGACGCTGTTTTTATCAGTCACTTTCAAGCCTTGCTTCAACCATTTGTCAAAAATTGCCAAACAATTAGACGTGGCATTGACAGTATGAAAAGGGCATACACGCCTATAAGAAGGCTTCCAATCACACTTTTCCTTTGGATGAAAAGGCCTGAATGGAGATAATAAGTGCCGGCTAATCTTACGAACCCTATGTCCCCTGCCTAACACCTCTCCTCCTTCTGGATGATTTGATGATTTCTCTGGCAAAACAGCTAAATCCATAACTTCCTCCTTTTTCACTGAAGACTGCATTGCCGACTGTTGTTTACATGAAGACACATCTGCATAATTACTTGCACAGACATTTGTTCCAGCAACCTTCCTTGACTGTTCAGGTGTTTTCATGGCTGAATCCAAAGCAGACTCTTGCTCCAGTACTACAACAGATGCATCAGCAAGTGTCGTAAGTTTTGAATTGTCTTTGTCTATTAATGCCAATTCTGTACCACCCTTACTTTCTGAGCGATCGATATCCATAGAATCATGCCTGACACTATCAATCACTGCTGCAGTCTCTTGCGATGGCTGTGTCAAGCCAATTGAAAATGAAGGTGCATCTATGCAACGAATATTCATGATGCTTTTGCTTACATCAGCCAAATTTTCACCAATTTTAGGTTTGAGGGGAGATGCAATTTCAGGAGAAGCATCATTATCACGTTTCTTCCTTTTCTTGCTGGAAAATGCTTTCAAACCCTTTTTTGGAGACAAATGCTCAACACCTTTTTTAAGATCTTCTTTAGAACCTTCTTGGGAACCTTCTTGAGAACCTTTATAAATAAAGATAATATATCACACATTTGCGAACAATAAGAACACAAAATAACTATAAAAAAGACGATTACATACCTTCTGGTGTAAAAACAAGACCAGCTATGCAAAGCTCGCTGACAGCCCTAACTTCAAGTCGAACCTCAGCACTGTGACTGCGTTCATTGACAACATCTTCCTTATCAGCTTTAACATTTGTTGCTTCTGTAAATGGAACAAGACAAACTATTCATTAACCAACCAACAGGATATTTTATGCTGGAGTGTGGACCATGCAAAATACACAACATATTTTCGCATACCAGGAGTCAAAAACATTTGGTTATCAGCAAGCTTAATTGGTTGACAACCTTCTTGAGAACTTTCTTGAGAGACTTCAAAACAAGATAATTTGTTACACATTTTCAACAACAAAAATAGGAACACTATTTATGATATAAAAATTACTTTTCCATACCTACTGGTGTCCAAATACCAGTTTCAACAAGATGCTTTAATTCATTAATTTGTTCTACAACCACAGCACTTTTCCCAGATTCACAATTATTACCTTCTGTAAAAATAAATAAGCACAATACATTACATTTCTCTATAGAAAACAGAAGTGTCAAAACACACATATTTAAAATACATTCCCATTACTATAGACTTCCCAGACATTGGTGCTGGGGCACAAAATAATTCATATAAAAAGTCACAGTATTTTGTGCTGTACATATAGTGCTTTGTTATAGAAAATCCCATAATTTAGAACTGGGACACAAGTACTTGTTAAACAAAGAGTCCCAGTATTTTATCATAAAAACACAGTATTAGTGCATAATATGTTGGTTCAATCTACCAACAAATTTTTTTCTTCTTACCATTCAGTGTGGGATAAATTGTTTCATCACGAAGCTGAACATCTGTTGGATTCAAAGATACATCATCATCTTTAGATGGACACTTGTCCAATAAATCAGATGAAGGATTCTGTTTATCTGCATATACAAAAAATAAAAAATTATTACATTAAACAAAAAAATTCCCTTTTATTTAAATTACGACTATACAGAATACTCTATTTTGACTACCATGACTTTGCTGATGATTGTCTGAATTTGATGGCACCTTTTCTAAATCATCTGTACCTTTTGCTTCATCAATAGGGTCACTAGTATCAGCTTTGTAATGCTCTAAAACATCCACAATTATTTGATCACTTGCATCTATTAAAGGAGCTGCAATACCATGATCACTTTGTACACTACCACCAAGCTCTGCCTGATTAAATGTTTCTTTGAAAAAACTATTGCGACCATCTGAATAAATCAAATTATCAACAAAATTACTCTTTTCATTTCTACTCCTGGTAACTGATTTACTTACAGACACACCACAGTTTTCTTCGAGATCACTTGTTTTTGATTTTGCAACAAGAAGCAGTAATGCATCAAACTTTGCATTCAACTGATCTGTAATCCTCTTCTCCATGTCAGCAAGATCTTTCTTTACACTATTTTCTGAGGAATTGATCATATGTTGAATCTTGCTCTCAGTAGGTAAGTTAACTTTGAGATTAGCTGTCAATCTCTGGTAAAAGAAAAAATATTAAAACCACATAAGAAAAAAAAATTAAAAGACAAAACCCACGAAGAATTTCACCTTTACAACTTCATTCATGTCAATAGATTCTCCTGTTGAACTAGTCTTTGAAGATGACTTTGAGGGTGATTTTGAAGTTGACTTTGAGGGTGATTTTGAAGTTGAAGCATGTTTAGATTTATGCCTTATTGGTCTCACTGAGGCATCCTCCCAAAACTATTAAAAAATACATTTCAAAACCAACAAAAAAGTAAAACAAATAAATAACAAAGAAAAGCAAGTACTCATAAAACTCACCTGTTCATTATGAAAGTACTCATCACACAAGACATTGTATTGAGGGGTAAAAGTACATGTGTAACGAAGCATCACAGGTTTGATCCTAGGGCGAACAGTAAAATACTGCCTGAACACAGGGAACACCTCTGCCACCCAGCAACAGAATAGGAAGGGCATACCAGGAAACAAATAAGTAGAAGAACCTGGCTTTATGATTGATTGCAAATGGTGTACCATTTGACGATATATCTCAGTACCCCACTGATAACAGCTATGCACCTCTTCATTATCAATAATAATCATATGTTGATCATCCACTACTCTAGGTAATGGCCGGCCCAATAAAACAGAATTAAGCAAATATAGCTCGGCTAATTTAACAGCATCATCTTGCTCTAATGGAACATCCAATCGTGCAGCAGACACTCTATTCAGATTGCCCTTGCTCTTTGCAGCCACTCTCACATAACTAGAATGATGTTCAATCAAATCAAGCAAGTCATATAACTTTAAAGTCCATTTGCTGTCCTTTTTATTAACATCGTCTTCAGGATTCCTGAAATACTTCTCTTTTAATCTACTCTTTGAAAGCTTAAAAATACTTATATCTACAATACTGGAAATATTAAGACCACTAACTACATGAAAATCATCAGCTGTGAAATCCACTATATCACCAAAAACTTTAAAGCTAAGCTTAGTGTTGTCTGAAGAAACTATTTGAGACTGGAGAAAACAATTTATAAGCCTCCCAGAATATTTAGCATCTTCCAAAAGCATAAACTTGCCGAATGGCCCTTTCTTCATTTTCTCCAGGTAATCCGCAGACAGCAACCCTTCGATTAATCCACGATACTCTGTGTCACCTTTCCACTGGCAATCACGATTTTTCCACTGCGCAAATGGAAGCAATATACCATCGTCGTTTGGCAGATTATCCGTAACCTCATCACTTGGAATAATCTCCATTGCTGTAACATTAGCACATGTATTAAAATAAAAACAAAGGAAAATTAACACATATATGCTGGGGGTACAAGTAGTTTATCTGCACAGTCACAGTATTTGGTATGCTGGGGGTACAAGTGGTTCATGTGCAAGGTCGCAGTATTTGTGCTGGGGGAGAGCTTGGTAGCCCAACCCCTCCCCCCAGACATTGGTGCTGGGAGCACAAGTAGTTCATGTGCATGGTCACAGCATTTGGTGCTGGGGCCTATTATGCTTTGTTATGCAAAGTCCCATTTTTAGAACTGGGACACAAGAACTTAATAAACAAATGGGTCGCAGCATTTTGTACTGGAGTCTATGATGCTTTGTTATATACAGTCCCATGTTTTAGAACTGGGACACAGAACTTTTTAAACAAATGGGTCACAGCATTTTGTCCTGGAGTCTATGATGCTTTGTTATACACAGTCCCATGTTTTAGAACTGGGACACAGAACTTTTTAAACACAAGGGTCACAGCATTAGGTGCTGGGGTCTATGATGCTTTGTTATGCACAGTCCCATGATTTAGAACTGGGACACAAGTACTTGTTGAACACAAAGGTCACAGCATTTGGTGCTGGGGCCTATATACAGAGTCACAGTATATACTTCTGGGGCAAAGGGTTTGACAAAAAAAAAAACCGTTGCCCCCTTTCTAAAAAATAACCCACCATTTACAATGGACAAGTACCTCTTAAAAACACACAGTCCCAGTTTTTAATCATGGGCAACAGCCTATCCACAACAGAAGGTCACAGTATATAGTTCTGGGGAAAATGGGTTTCACAGAAACAAAGCGTTCCCATTAAAAAAACCCTACCATTTTAAAGGAAATCAAAAGCTTATACTGTACTCCAATGAAAATCTAAACATTGTTCGAAACAAAATCAAAACCTAAATAACCCATATACACGTACAAAAATGAAAAAAAAAACAATACGAAGTAAACACAGTTACCTTAATATACGAAGTAAACACAGTTACCTTACACACAAAGCTTCAAAATCTCAAAAATAAGAAATTGCTGTATTTCGAAAGAGAGTTCGTATAGTTTGATAGAGTTCAAAAGTCACAGTATTAAACAGAGAAACAAAAACACCGAATAAGTTGAAAATAAGGAAGGTTAAAACCGGAATTTCCAAAATGTGTAAAACGACATCGTCATGCTATTATTTTTAAAAAACGAGTCTAGTGGCTAATTCTCAGCGAATTTGTAAACAGAGGCTACGCATCACAAAGCGGGTGCCAAAGTGGCTTCCCCGCGAAATTTTTACACAAAAAGTAGCATAATTATGCTATTCTTTTTTAATAATAATGAAGAAAAAAGCTTTAAGCTGGCTAGTAAAACAAAGCTAATATTCAATTTCATAATGACAAACACATACAGTCCCTCTATCCTGCAATTCCTAACAACATCTCTTACAATCGTAATTCCTAATCTGTCAAAGGTAAGACTCCAAAATAAACCTAAATTCAAAATTATGTAAAATACATCGATAGTTTAGATGGATCAATAACAACAGTTACAAAATACGATTTGAATCAACGATGCCAAAATTATCAAATCTACGAAAGCGTATAAAGCTTTTTTCTTAAAAAATAATTAAAATTTCAGAAAAAGGTTTAGATGAAGAACAATAATTCCTAAAATTGGAGATTAATTCCCAACTTTAGTAGTAGAAACTAACCAGTTAATCTAAGCTTCTACTTGTCCCATACCTAATAGTCGGTTTACTTTAAAAATTGAAAGTGAAATTCATGGATATGAGGAGAGAAAAGAAGAGAGAGAATTTTGAAATGGGGGAGAGAAAGGAAAAGAGAGAAAGAGAGAGTAGATATGAAGGAACATAAATGATGAAAGAGTTTTAATTCTGGTAAAGTTGAATTGAGTCTTCCCATTCTAAATGGATGGATAAGCAGGTAATATTTTTATTCCAAATGGGTATAGGGCGTAATATTTTTATTTCGAATAGGCATAAAGTGATATTGAATTTAAAATGGGTAAGACTGTGTAATTACTTTACAATATAAGGTATATGGTGTAAATTCTCCAAAAAATTTAAGCCAGCTCTAAAAAGGGGTAAAGTACACAAATAGCCACTTTTGCCATTGGTCTTTGGTTTGAGGCCATTTTTTTTATTGATTTTGCATGAGAGACAACTTTTTGGAACTTCAATCCTTGTGGGCTTAACTTCAGGTCTAAGGTATGAAGTTCAACTTCAGCCTGCAAGGGCTGAACTTTTAGGCATAGAATACATAAAACTTCAACCCTTGTGGGCTGAAGTGTCAAAAAGTGGCATCTCATGCAAAACCAATAAAAAAAGTGGCCTCAAACAAAAAATCAGTGACAAAAATGGTCTGTGTGCGAAATTTTTGCCTAGAAAAGCTTTAATTAAGTTTCTTTTCTTTGTAAGACTAAACAAGTGAGTATTGATTAATAACCATATGGATATGCTCTAAATTCATCACTGAGGAACCATGCTCTTTTATTTTTCCTAAAAGCCGCTGTTAAAGCTTGCGCACTCAAACTTTATATACTGCAATAAATGCAAAGACTACTTCTAATAATGTATTCAACGATCTTATGATCATTGCGTGCAAAATGACCCGTGCTCAAAAGAAAATAGGGATAATTACACTAAAAAACAAGTAAAAGACGAAAATTATCAAAAATGGCTCATATTTCCGAATCTTACCCGAGCTGTCACTCTTTTCCTGAAATAGAAGTTTGCCGCAAGTTTATATAATTTTATACATTTTTATACACGTGTATAAAATTGTATAAGTGTGTATATGCGAGTGAATAAATCTGTATTTAAGGATGTTTTATATAACTTTTTACTTTTTTGTGTATATTTTTGTATTTCTCTCATTGCTACATATTTATATATGTATATTCATGTATAATTTAATTTTTAGAGGGAGATTTGTGTGTATAAACTTGTCCAAAGATATGATTTAGAGGCAATAAACGACATAAATTCAGTAAAATACAAAAAAATAATGACACCATTGGCGAGGAAGGTGTTTGCAGTGGATGGGGATGGGAAAATTTGATAGCTAGGGGTTTTTTTTTATAGAGGAGTGCTAAAATTTGTAATTTTAGGGATGAGTGCTATGCATAAAAAAAATATGACCTCCTATTTGTAATTTTGGGTAGTGAGCTGGCTATTTTTTAAAATTCTCCAACAAAATATCAAGAAAGAAAGAGGGTTCAAATCAAAGATCATCATGAACTTTCTCAAAAAGCCATATTTATCGATAATCGCCAACTGCGTATATCCTAGTTGCTGGAGAAATATACACTAAAGGGTCCTCCCAAGTTCTGAAATAAAAAAAGGGACCTCTCTTTTTTTCTTTTT
The DNA here is from genome assembly GCA_029990575.1 of Petunia axillaris subsp. axillaris. NCBI lineage: Eukaryota > Viridiplantae > Streptophyta > Magnoliopsida > Solanales > Solanaceae > Petunia > Petunia axillaris. The sequence continues at coordinate 124,759,317 of JARKNS010000008.1, read as the reverse complement.
TCTTTTTGACTTTCTTTTATTTTGAAAGTGAGATTAAGGAGTAAGTGGGGGGCAGATTAGCATTTTTAAAACTTGTGGGTTAAATTAAAACCCAAAAGAGAACAAAAAAATATCAATTCTCCTACTTTTTCTCATTCTCTTCCCCTTTCCTCATCTTCTCCTTCCTCATCCTCATCCTCCTATATTTTCTTTCGTCGTCTTCTTCTTCTTCTTCTTCTTCTTCTTCTTCTTTTATCTCTAGATTTAATATTTAAAATTTAGGAATCAACTTCAAAGTGAATTGGGCTTGAATATTCAAACTAGATTTTTATTCCATTTTGAAGTGGATGTTGTTTGAAACTATTGAGATTAGTATTTGGAGTTTGAATACAAAATTTGATATCATTTGGAGTCGATTTGGATATGCTTTGGACTGATTTTGCATCAAACCCGTAGTTGAAAATTGTTACCAGATTCAAACATCCGATTGATATTTAAACATATATCATAGATGTTTAATAGCTTTGATCTCAAAATATTTGAAACATCTCAATGATTTGCTAAACATCTCGCATGATGTTTCAAATATCCTATGTGAGATAAAACATCATGCGAGATGTTTAAACATCTATTGGTTGTTTGAAGCATAAACAACAAGCTTGCCTCGTATTTAAATAGATCATTGTGAAAATACTCGACAAGATTGAGAGACATTCTGATAGATTTTAAAAAATCCAATTTTTAATCAGGAACCTCCCTTGCCAACCGTTTCGTCTTTAAGTTCTCATCCTCCACCCATGGTAGAATTGACCAAGTAGCTCTTTTATTTTATTTTTTGTTAATATTATGTATATATGATCCTTAATAGAAGGAACATTTATTATAATAATTGTATTAATCTAATATATAAGTCATATATCTTAGTCTAAACACATATTTTACCCATCATAGTTGTACCAAAATCCCCGTGACACACCTCTATTATACGGGCGTTTTCTAACACACAAACGTTTTAAAAAGTGTAACTTTTACACACTTCATTTGCTGAGTTGGCAGTTGCATGTCAATACACAAAATGGGCGCGTCAAAACAAGAAATTTTGTTCCTGAAGCTATATATGACCACGTCACATTACAACCTTTTTGTTTTTGTTTTTTTCTTTTTCCCCTTTCTTCTTGGCTGTTACGTAGTTTCTTGCTTTGGTAAAACTAAAAATACAGAAAGTAAATAATTGAGGCTCCATTTTTAATTATCTAATACACAAACTAAACAACAAACAGAGCTCAACCTCAAAACTCCATTATCGATCTATAGCTCGTGAAATCTTTCGTCTTTTATTCACGGTACCAATTCTAATTGAAATCCAATCTTTAATTTCTCTTTCTTCACATTTAACAACAAAATTGTGTAGAACCCAGAAGAGTTTTGAATTGGGTAGTGAAAAAATTTCTAGTTAAGAAAGAGCTTTAATAAGAAACTCTTGTTGTACTTTTTTTTCTAGGTATTTCATGGATTGGAACATTTTTTCCATTTTTAATTTTTACTTTGTTTTGTACATGGTGAATTAGTGATTTCTTGCCATTTTGTCTTTAAGGGACTTCTTTTACGTCTTTGCTCTATTTTATATCTGGTGAATTGCTGATATCTTGCCACTTTTTATTTCTTTAAGTTGTCTTTTAAGATTGTAAAAAAGATAATTGAAAGTTTTGGTGGTGGTTATGGGTCTGAGCTATTAAAGGGAGTTTGAGGGTGTGAGTTCATTTGAGAAGTAAGATGAGACAATAGCAAAAGGAGCTGCCGGAGATATTCATTTCCACTCGGCTTAGTCTAAGAAGGCGGCGCATTGCTTTGATTATTTTTCTTTAATGGTTATTAAGAATTGACACTTGGAGTTAAGAAAAAGAAAAAAAAGAAGAGTGAAGAAATGGTGGCCGGCTAGATTTCTCTGGTGGATATTGAGAAGACAAGTGATATGAGGCAGAGAAGGTGGATTGGTAATTGTAACCATGGGGGCGGGCTTTTTCCTGAACTTATTTTAAGTATTTTCATTTTTTAAGCTGATGACACTTGTCATGATGGTATTGGTGCGTGACACCCGCATATTTAGAAAAGGTGGTCGGTCACAAAGGAGGTGTGTCTAAGGCACACTTTCTCAAAGGTTTGTGTGTAAACATATACCCGTGAACCATAAGTGTGTCATAGGGATTTTGGTACAAATACGATGGGTAAAATATCTATTCAGCCTATATCTTATTTTTGTATTTCAAATTCATGTTTTAATATTTATTTTAGCATATTCTTCTCTTCACACTGAAGAAATTATTTATTTTATCATATTCTGAAAAAATTATGGACTTTCCTCTTAAAAAATAAAAAATTGTTTAAACATTTCACTACTTATTTCAACATTTCTTGATTGTTTGAAATTCTTCCATGATATTCATTTATCGTTAAGTCGGTAGGTTAACGTTTTAAACAACAATCTTATCTATAAACATCCCTTGATATGTTTACACATCTTGGTAAGGTAAATATGTAAAAATTTCAAATTTTCAAGCATCCGTTGAGATGTTTAAACATCTTCTAAGATGTTTCAAACATCTTGGTAAATGTTTAAAACTTTCAAATTTTCAAGCATCCGTTGAGATGTTTAAACATCTTACAAGATGTTTGAAACATCTTGATAAATGTTTAAAAATCTCAAAAATATTTAAATATACCAATATATGTTTAAACATCCTCATTGATGTTGCAAACATTCGGCAGGACATTTGAAACATATATAATATGTTTAAGCATTTAATGGTTGTTTGAATGTAAATATATACGTAATTAAAGTTTGATTCATAATTGGAAAGTATTAAAATTAGGATTTTCGAACATCTATTAATGTTCAATTATCATTATATCAATAGGCTAATATTTAAATATTGATAAAGTTGCTCTACAAATGTTCAATTATTATTATTAAATCGATAAGATAACGTTTAATTATTAGAATCGCATGATAGATACTCAATTTTAATTTAATCAATAAGTTAACGACTAACTATTCATAGAATTGAGCGATAGATGCTCGATCATTGTTAAGTTAATATGTTAACCTTTAACTACTTGTATAATCACTCGATAGTTGTTCAATTATCATTAATAAAAAAATTAATGTTACTAGAGATGATCAATTATCATTCAATCAATTGTTAATAGTTAACTATTCGTGGAATTGCTTTATAGATGCTCAACTATCATTAATTGAATAAGTGAATGTTAGACTATTCATAGAATCACTCCACATATACTTAATCATCGTAAAGTTGATATAAGAACATTTAACTACTTGTATAATCACTCGATGGTTGTTCAATTATCGTTAAATTGATAAGCTAACATATAAATGATAGTTGTTAAATTATTAATGGTTGTTTAATTATCGTTATATTCACTAAGATAAGGTTTAGCTATTCGTAGAATTGTTTTATAGATATTCAATCATCTTTAAATTGATAAGCTAATATTTAACTACTATTTTAATCACTTAGTAGTTGTTCAATTTCTCTTACTAGATGTAGTATTATAACTATATAGACAAGTTCTATCTTAGTTTTCGCCTTTATATCTACTACTGTTATATATTTACTTTGGATATGTTTTAGTTTTATCATTCTATTTAGCATGATATTTCTGTCTTGATTTTCAAAAGGTGTTTTCTAAATGTTTTTTCCTAGTCGAGGATCTACCAAAACAGTCTCTCCATCTTGGTGGTGGTAAGGTCTGCGTACATCTCACCCTCCCCAGACCCCACGTGTGAGATAAGTTTGGTATATTGTTGTTGTTGGTAGTTGTTAAATTATAATTCACTACATTAATGATTAACTATTCATAGAATCATTTTATAAATGTTCAATTATCATTAATAAAAAAATTATGTTTAACTATGTGTAGAATCATGCAATAAATATTCATTATAATTAAATCAATAAATTAGTAGTTAACTATTTATAGAGTTACTCGATAGATGAGCAATTGCTATTAAATCAAAAGTTAATAGTAAATTATTCGTAGGATTGCTTAACTTATGCTCAATAATCATTAATTGTATAAGTTAATGTTTCAGTATTTATAGTATCACGTGATAAATACTCAATTATCATTAAATTGATATGTTAAAGTTTAATCTCTTGTATAATTACTCAATAGTTGTTCAATATCATTAAGTAAATGGTTAGATATTTGTATAATTGCTCAAATAGATATTCAAGTATCATTAAATCTATAAGTTTATGTTTAAGAAACTATCTAATATACAAACATCGGTTGAGACGTTGAAACATCTCACATGATATTTGAAACATCTTAATGAATATGTAAACATCTCACGAGATATTTCAAACGACATGTGAAATTTTTAAACATATCTAAGATGTTTGAATCATTAAATGGGATGTTTACATATTCATTGGGATGTTTCAAATATCATGAGATAAACGCTCTCAAACAATCTGAAAGATGTTTAAACATATATCAAAATATTTCAAACATTATGAGAAAATATTTAAACATCAATCGGGATGTTTGAATCTGGTAACGATTTTCAACTACGGGTTTGAGTGAAAATCAGTCCAAATCTTATCCAAATTAACTCCAAACGATCTCAAATTTTATGTACAACCTCTAAATATTGTTCTTAACAATTTTAAACAATACCCATTTTGAAATAACAAAAAAATATTATTTTCAAATTATCAAACCCAATTCAAAGCTTCAACCTTCAATAATGGAAAACCTTCACAAATCTTCTATATAAAGAATAAGTAATAGAAATGAGGTTCTATACATCTAGGTGAGCTGATTGAAGAAAAGAACATTAAATAAGCATTTAATTGAGTAAGAATGAGAAAAAGATGTAGAGAAGTAATGTAGAGAGAAAAAAATTTCAATTTTAAGATGAAATAGGACTAATTATAATGGGGACCGAAGTGTAAACTAAAATACTTGAGGGTTGTTTTGGATACAAGTTTCTGACCATTAACACTAGTCATAAATAATGACCCTATACCTAATATTTAAAACTAGGGGTCTTTTTTCTTATTTTCAGACTTGGACAGGACCCTCCAACCAAAGAACCCTAGTTGCTGAGCTTGACTGCAAAATTTTAGAACTCCGTTTATAACTTTTTCTATTAGTAATAGTTCTGATTAAGTTGTTCCCAATTTTAGTAAAATTCTTATAAGATGAGAGCCTTTAGATACTCTGAAAATTTTAATCCTAAACGAATTTTAGTTTTTATAAGTTTATTGATAAAACTAATCTACTCCAGTTATTTTCCCTCGCTGCATGCATTAATTTCTTTTATATTGGGGACAATTTTGTTACTTGGGCTCTATTAGTTATAGTTTTACACGTTATTACTTTTAGGTCATAATAAGTTGACCTCAACTTCAAAACATTGCTAATTTTGGAATTGGCTCAACCCTAAACCAAAGTTTGAAGTTGGCCTCGACGGTCGAAGTTTTCTGTGTTAAGTTTACGGACATTTTTCTCCAATTTTTATTTACTTACCATAAAGTCGCTATGGTTTGTAATAATAGGCTACACTTTACCATAATGCAGGGGCTTGGTAGGGCAACTTTTCCATGGCTAGATTGTTAGTATTTTTACCGTATCTAATATATAACGAGCAAAATACGCAGAGGAATTTAAAAATCGGGTTACCTCCGGCTATTGTTTTTCGGATTTATCGTCGGCATCGAATTCCCTCTGATGAGTCTGTTTTTGAGTTTGGTAGGCCTTCTAAGCAGTATATCCTTACTTTAGATGGTGTAGTTCAGATTAAGAATTTGTTCTTAGGGATCTATCAATTGTTACAAGTTTTATATTGTTCTTCCATCAAGAACAATTACTTAATTATGTATTTGAATGGGCAATTGTTTCTTTATGAAATTTTCAGATTAATGGAGGGAGTTTCAACTGAAGTTTCAAATTGGTCCAAAATACATGTACCACAAATTGTGAAATGTTCACAAGTGAACGTTACCTTACATTCTCCCACTTGGTCTGCATACCAAAAACCTAAACAAATAATACTCATACTTTAAAGAGATCATAATACATGAATCATGACAATAGTTCTCCAATAATGAGTAGTATCTCCCATGTATCACAATACATTATGTCTCTAAATTTTAGCCCATATTTGTTAACAAACAAACCCAATATTTATTCTAGGTACCTACTGAAATAATATTCTCAATAGAATGTGTGCACAATAACAAATAAATATTTCCATCAACAGTCGGCCCTCCTCTTGAACATACATGGTCAGAAGATCATTAATAGACCAATTTCCTTTATGTGTTATAGGAGATCTTAAAGGGACCATATTGTTATGGAAGAGAGTTCAGTATAAAGTGCAAAAGGAAAGTATCAGACATTTCAACCTCAAGAGTTTTTAATTGAGCCTCTAAGTCTTGCATTCATGATGTGCTCGCGCACACCTCTCACGCTGATGAGCTTCATTGACGAGAATTTCATTATTAAGGTGCTAGCAAGTGCTTTATCTGAAGTTTCATATTATTCATCAATAGCCTTCAGTAATACCTTGACATCATTATACTCTTCGACAAAACCACGAATACCAACATCGATTTTTGTCTTGATTTTGACACTCAAGCAGTTAGACCGCTTACACTATTCATGAAGAGCAATTTGAGCTGGAGTGTTGGTTTCAACAATAGGTGTAGTTCGTCTTTCCTTATAGCATAGTCACAGTCCATGCACCCTTACGACTTGTTTGGATGGTTGTTACCCATTGTATCATATTGTATTGTTACTAGGAGTACAATGCTGTTTTAATTGTTACTCTAATTACTATTATATCGTATCGTTAAATCCATCGTTACGTAACGATAAAAACTATCACTTTATGTAACGACCGATTTGGCGTGATCGCGTCGTTACCTCTCTTTTCTTCACATCATGCCCTTTACCCTTTACCTTATTATACCATAGGAAACAATACAGTTCTATCCAAACATTGTACGACACGATACGATACAATATATTATGATACAACGAGTAACAACCATCCAAACGGAGTTTTAGAAAAGGATAATTCTCTTCTTTCAAATCTTATAATTCTCACCGTTCAGTTCGGGAACATCACAGATATCAGGAAAATTCGTAGGTTTCATAACTGCACAAAATATTACACGCTTAACGTAAATTTGAGGCAAATATCATGATTCACCCAATGCAAATCATTTATAAATGAATCTACTGACATAAAAAGTGTCTGTGGGCCAAATTTTTAATTCAATTAGACTCATTATTTATGATAGAATTATCAGTTTGTTGCTAGAATGATATTCTATCTTCAAGATAAAACTATCAAAATCCAACTCATAATTCCCGTGGGTAATTATGAAAAAATTATTTAAATATTTATCCTAATTAATTGTACAAAAAAATATATATAATAAATATTTTTTATTTATTATATTGTGCATAATTAATTACAATTGAAATGTCTAAATTTTTTTTGAAGCGATCCTTAGCCTTAAATTTTATTTGATCAAAGATGTTGTGGCCATCTCTAATATGTGATCCTAAACTCAATATATAATTAAATTGTTGTGGCTAAATCGTAATAAAACAAAATTGTACAAATCACAAGATGCTACTTCTAAAGTTTATTTCTAAGTTTTATTGCTAAATTGATTATGCAATAAAATTAAGTTCCATGTACTCAAGTACTTTTTTAGTATTTGTATGTATAAGCAAACAATAATATACATAAATATTAATATCTACACTACTAGAAAAAGAGCATTTTTCGAGGGAGAATATTGAGAGAAATTCCTCAAAAAATACGTCATACCGAGGGATCTCCAACAGTACACATTCCTCAAAATTCGCCCACCTCGTTGTGCACACCACCGAGGAATTTCCTCGGTACTACCGAGAGATCTCCCTCAGTGGTCTCTCGGAAATAAATTTCAGGAAAATTATATTAACAGATTTTTCATTGAGGGAATTCCCTCACTAAAAAAAAATTAAAAAATTACATATTTTAGCGAGGAAAATATCTCAGTAATATTTTTTTTGCCGAGACTCTCATTCTTGGATAAGCAAACTGAAGGAACAAAGCAATGTAGATAATCTCGATGATGACTCCAAAGCCATTGACAGTAGGCACAAAATAGCTCCATGGCTTTATAATACCATAGTAAGTTCACAACGATATACAAATGTATGGAAGGCTTTCAAAATCTTCAGTTGATCGATGATTCACTATTTTTATGAATGCCTCTTTGCATACATCAAGCATCATATTAATTTTTAGTCAAAGTTCATCAAAACAAGAGCCTCAATCATAGGAAGACCAACAACTTTAACTAATATTATGATAAGTTCATTATGTCTTGTTACTTACACTGCTGAAAAAAACTTGAGAACTGAGATGATGTTGCCTAAAAACGAAAATATTTTTCAATAGCAGAGAAGAGAAACATGTTATCCCAAGTATTTCTTTTCACAAGAAAAATGTGCTACGAATAATCATTTGACATATATTAAAATGCTATATCAGTACCTATGACTCCGATGATGAAAGCAAGGGTTTCCATGTTGACAAAGTTTGAATGCTGAAAGAGGAGTGTGAGGTTGAATAAGCTTGGAAGTTTTGACTTATGACAAAGGAACATATCTAAGGACTTGTTCCTTTGGATCACTGCAGCTGAATAATAATTATGAAAAATTATTTAAGCGGGAACATTAATTGTTATCTTAAAATCTAATGTTAATCTTGATAATATATGTAGGGATGTACGAGACAAGAAAAGATTGCATAAGATTGAGATAAGGCTCGAAGATAAGCAAGGAGTTTAATTAGGACTCAAACACTTGAAGGACTTTGGAATTCTAATTGCTCAAGACTTCTCAAGTATTCAAGGCTATAAATTGAGAAGTATTTCAGCTGTTGAAGACACACACACATACAAAGAGTTTAGAGCAGCAACATAGAAGTCATTTTAAATTGTATTTGAGCAGTCGTCTAGCTTTATGGAACTAAGTGAAAAACTTGTTCCTTAGGATTGAGTTTATATTGTTCTCAGTCTTAGTTCATCTGTAGTAGGATCTACCGAGTTGTACTATTTACTTTCATAGAAGTTCTGTAAGAGTACACATCATTCAAGTCTTGTACTTGGAGAAACTTCACTGATTATGAAAGGCGTCACTATAGGATTAGAGTTAGTCCTAGATTAGTAAGAAGGTAGTCTTGTAACCAAGTGAATCTTTCAAATAGTGAAGTTGAGCTCCTACTTGAGAGAGTAGGACTTGGTTTTTTTATCCCTAGTTAACGGATTTTTTCCACTCTAAAATTGTGTGTTCATTTACTTACTTTTACTTATTCCGCAATTAATCAGTAAAGGAACACATAGAAGGAACTGGTCTTTCCGTAGTGGTGTGTCTTGGGAAATAACAATTCGTATCAGAGCGGGTTATCCTTGAAGAGGCTAACACCTAGGATTAGAATGAGTACATCACAAGAAAATGGTGAGGGTCAATCTACTGTTAGGGCACCTTTGTTCAATGGAAAGTACTACTCATGGTGGAAAGAAAGAATGAGAGATTATCTTCAAACTGAGGACTATGAGATATGGGACATAGTCACTGAAGGTCCCATGATTCCAATGAAGAAAGATGCTAAAGCGAATGATGTTCCCAAAATCAGAAAGGAATGCACGGCTGAAGACTCGAGGCAATAGGAAAAGAATGCAAAAACTAGAAAGTAGCTTGTCTGTGGACTTAGTCCTAATGAGTGCACTAGGATTCGAGGGTGCACCACTGCCAAAGAAATTTGGGATGTTTTGCAGGTTGCTCATGAAGGAACAAGTCAAGTGAAAAAATGTAGAGGTACACTTCTTTTTGTTGAATACGAAAGTTTTAAAATAAAAGAAGGAGAATCAATTTCTGAAATGTACACTAGGTTTAATGCTATTTTATCTAGACTTATCTCTTTGGGAAGGGTTTTGACTGTTGAAGATAGAGTTGAAAAAATTCTAACTAGAGTTCTTCCAGACTCTTGGGAAATTAAGGTTGTGCCATTATTGAAAGTAAGGATCTTACCACACTTTCCTTAGATGAGCTTATAGGTAATAAAAAAAGTTATGAACTAAGGAAAAAGGTTAAGAACATAAGTGAACCAGTTAAAACTGAACCTAAATTAGCCTTAACTGCTGCTGATAAGTCTGTTGATGATAAGAAACTTGTCCTTATAGCTAAGAGTGTCCAAAGATACTTGAATAAGAAAAAGGGGCTAATGGATAGGGTAGGTCTTCTAACATGAAATAGGCTGGAGAATGCTTCAAATGTGGAAGTATGGAACACTACATCAGAACATGACTAGTTATGGAAGGAGAATGGAGAAAGAGATATGTTGAAGAAAGAAGAAAGGCTAAGGAACAGGTCCACAAGAAAAGTGAAAATCTCAAAGCTATGGTTGCTGGTTGGATGGATATCGAGGATGAGCAATCTGATGATGATCTGGACAATGAGCTTTCTCTAATGACTCTTGAAGATTCAGATAATGAAGAAGATGTTGAGGTATTTGTTTCCAAACTCAAAGAGGATGTGAAAAACATGCCTAGAGAGAAATTAGTTAAAGTGTTTCACACTGTGCTAAATGAGTTTAAATCTCTAAGGGATGGTAAAGATCAACTGCATGATGAAATTAAAAGTTTGGAAACTGAATACAAAAAGGTTATAATTAAGAATGATACTTTGAAAAGGAAAAATAGCATGCTAAAGGAACATGTCATCACACTTGAATCAACTGTTCAGGAACTAGAAAATGAGAAATTAGAAGTCAAATCAGTTGAAAATGGTAAGGGCATTGCTAATTCTCATCAGCTCATTGCTGAAGAGAAATTGAAATTCACAATTGATGAACTATATAAGAAAGATAAAAAGATAAGATCTAGATCTTTGGAAGAGGACTTAGTTAAAACAAAAAGGGAGTTAAGCAAATCTGTAAAATGATTAGAATGGTTACAAGAAAATTATAGCAGTAATAGGAAGGGTATTCGGTTTATGAAATCTCAGTCATTGCTCAAATGGGATCCAAAGAGTAAGTATCTAACTCTTCCTAAAAATTGGTTATGTTTGTGGGAACATTGGTCACTTGAAAAGAAATTTCCAATCTTTAGAAAAGGCTGCACAAAGAAACAGGTCCTATAAACCCGTTCAAAATTTTGTGGCAAAGAAAACTGTTCACATAAAGAAAACATTACCATTCTGGGCTAAGAGAGATCTGATTCATCCTTTTTCTAAAGGAAAGGAACCCAAACTTGTTTGGGTTCTTAAAATTAACCCCTAGTTTTCTTTTGTAGGCTAGAGTGAAGGTGAGGAACCACATATGGTACATGGATAGTGGTTGCTCAAGGCATATGACAGGACACAAGGAACTGCTTCTTTCACTCTCAGCCTTTCAAGGAGAAAGTATTTCCTTCGGTAATGGTAAGAAATGGGAAATTATTGGCATTGGAAAGGTAGGTAGGCCTGATTCACATATCATAGATAATGTGTTTCTAGTAGATGGTTTGAAACATTATTATTGAGTATATCTCAATTGTGTGACAAAGGTAATAATGTTAAATTTTCCTCTACTGGTTGTACTATGACTAACCAAACTTCTGGAGAGGTTATTTTGCATGGAAAAGGCATGAAAATATCCACAAAGTAGACCTGTTGACACTAGCTGATGGCAGCATGAGTTGTCTAAGTGTAATGCAAAATGATCCCCTCCTATGGCACAAAAGACTTGGTCATGCTAGTCTTTCACAATTGAACAAACTAGTTTCTAAGGACTTGGTGATAGGACTCCCTAACATCAAGTTCAAGGAAGAAAGAGTTTGTAGTGCTTGTGCTAGGGGGAAGCAGGTAAAGTCATCTTTTAAACCAAAGTAACAGGTCAGTACTGCCAAACCATTAGAACTGGTCCATATGGATCTTTGTGGACCAATGAGAACAATGAGTCGCGGGGGTAAGAAATATGTTATGGTACTAGTTTATGATTATTCTAGATCTACTTGGACCATTTTTCTTACATCTAAGAAAGAAGCATTTAATGCATTTTCAATATTTGCTAAGAAAATTTTTAAAAAAATACTAGATAGTCACATTGTTGTTATAAGGTCAGATCATGGTACTGAGTTTGAGAATCAAATGTTCTTTAACTTTTGCAATGAAAATGGTATTGATCATAAATTCTCTTTACCTAGAACTCCACAACAAAATGGAGTACTTGAAAGAAAAAATAAGACCTTAAAAGAAATGGCTAGGACCATGCTATTATCTAGAAATCTTCCACAAAGTTTTTCAGTTGAAGCTATTAATACTGCTTGCTATATAATCAATAGATGCATGACAAGATCATTGTTAGAAAAAACCCCCTATGAGTTACTTAAAGGAAGAAAACCTAATATTGCTTACCTTAGAGCTTTTGGTTGTAAATATTTCATTCACAATAATTGAAAGGATGCCTTAGGAAATTTAATCCTAGAAGTGATGAGGGAGTCTTTGTAGGTTATTCATTACATAGCAAGTCATATAGGGTATTAAATAAGAAAACTATGAAAATAGAAGAAAGCATGCATGTTAAGTTTAATGAATCTCACAATCTATCTCAAGAACAGGTACAGGAGGATGAAGAAATTGGAATGTTGAGGCATGGTGAACCTGTTCTTCAACAAATACAATATGTGTCAGGTGAATCAATAGGCAGTGAATCACAAGGAACAGTTCCTTCAACTGAAATTGGCATGGGTAGCACAGAAATAGGGGAAATGCTACTACATCAGGAACTGTTCCTCAGCATGAACAACCAGATGATGGATTGGTGCCAAAGCCTTACAAATATCTAAGTTCACATCATGTGAATTAGATAATTTCAGACAAAGATGCTGGAATTCAAACAAGATCTACGGTCAAGAGTCACAATCTATGTGCCTTTAGTGCCTTCTTAGCTCTTGTTGAACCCAAAATATAAAAGAAGAACTGAAGGATGCAGATTGGATCAATGCTATGCAGGAGGAGTTGAATCAATTTCAAAGAAGTCATGTTTGGCATCTGGAACCTAAGCCAAGGAACATGTCCATCATAGGAACCAAATGGATTTTTAGGAACAAACTTGATGTGGATGGCATGGTAACCAGAAATAAGGCCAGATTAGTTATTCACGGATATAGCCAAGAGGAGGGCATTGACTATGATGAGACTTTTGCTCCCGTTGCAAGATTGAAAGTAATAAGACTTCTTATAGCTTTTTCTACTTACATGGATTTCACTCTACATCAAATGGATGTTAAGAGTTCTTTTCTGAATGGTTATTTAAAGGAAGAAGTATATGTCAAACAACCACCAGGTTTTGAGAATGAACAGTTCCCTGAACATGGCTATAAATTAGACAAGGCTTTGTATGGACTCACGCAGGCACCAAGGGCCTGGTATGAAAGGTTGTCAAAATTCCTACTTCATTATAGATACAAAAGAGGTAAAATTATAGAACATTGTTCTTAAAAGAAAAAGGTAAACATCTCTTAATTGTTCAAATTTATGTAGATGATAAAATCTTTGGTACTACTTGTGCAAAATTTAAGTAAGGAATTTGCAGGTCTGATGGGGAGTGAGTTTCAGATGAGCATGATGGGTGAACTCAATTTCTTTTTGGGCTTACAAATCAAGCAAAATTCAAATGGAACTATGATCCACAAACAAAAATATGTTAAGAAATTACTTATAAGATTTGACATGGATAATGCTAAGAAAATTGATACACCAATTGCCACTACTACTAAATTGGAACTTGATGAACATGGTAATTCAGTTGATAAAAAATTGTATAGAGGTCTGATTGGTTTCTTGCTTTATCTAACTGTAAGTAGACCTGATATTGTATTTAGTGTTGGCTTGTGTGCTAGATTTCAATCAGATCCTAAAGAATCTCACTTGAAAGGTGTTAAAATAGTTTTAAGGTATCTGAAAGGAACAAGTTCCTTAGGACTTTGGTATCCAAAAGGTGGAAATTTTAATCTTGTTGGATATACTAATGCTGACTATGCAGGATTTCTTATTGATAGGAAAAGTACCTCAGGTATGGCATATTTTCTTGGTAAATGTTTGGTTTCATGGGGAACCAAGAAACAAAATTCAATGGCACTCTCCACTGCAGAAGCTGAGTATGTGGCTGCTGCCTCATGTTGTTCTCAATTGTTGTGGATAAAGCAACAATTATAAGATTTTGGCATTGACGTAGGAACTATTCCTATCTATTGTGATAACACTAGTGCAATAAACATGACTAAGAATCCAATGCATCACAAAAGGACTAAGCACATTGATATAACACATCATTTCTTGAGGGACAATCATGAGAAGGGGTTAATCACTATTTCTTTTTGCCCCACTGATAAATAAATTGCTGATATTTTCAAAAAGGCATTACGTAGAGATCTTTTTGAAAGGAAAAGATTAGAATTAGGAATGATTAAATTCACCTAAATCTTAACATTACTTCAAAATTTTGGCTAGAAATGTCCAAAAATTAGAATATATCTAAGTCAATTTGAAGTTTCAGCTCAGTTTCATACTTAACTGTATACTATATGCTATGATTTTTACTTAAAGTTTGCTAAATTTTAATGATGTTACCCTTATGTTCTTAAAATTTCATATTATGCAATTTGATTGAAATTGGGTATGGGAACTGTTCCTTGTTATATTCTCAAGTATGTACTACCTTATTTTTCAGAAATTATTAGATTTTGATGGTAATAAGTAATTAGAAGAGTCTAAATCCCACTCAACCTCTATCTCTATGAAAACAGTCCCAACAAGGAACCATTCCACACTCCATCTCCCACTTGAACTCTAATCATAACGGCTATAATTGTAATGTTCAAGTGACCTACTTAGTCTGAAACTCTATTTAAACAAAGAAACTGAAGGTAAATCGTTTTAGACTCCATTTCTATCACCACTTCTTGCAATTATATAAATCCTTAAGCTCTTATCTAAAATTCTCATTTTAAGTTTCAAAATTTCAGAAACAGTGATTAATTATCTTTTGAATCGAATTGTTGCCCTGTCTCTTTCACCTGAAAACACTTCATTCAATCCTACCACTGAACAACCACCAGTTGCAAACCCTACTTCACCCATGCAAACAAATTCACCACTTTCAGAAAATCAAAACCCTCAAAACCCTGAAATTCAGGGGGAAGGATCAGGTCCATCTGTTGCTGAGACACTAGAACATATGGATAATTTGTCTAGGGCCATGATCCTATATGAATTTAAGGTAAATTGTGTTGAGTCTTTAAATGTTGTTGATGATAAGGGGGAAGAAGTAGAAGGTCTAGGTGTGTCTGTACTAGGAAATGAGGGGGAAAAGAAAACTGTGAAGTGTTTAGAGGCTCCCATGCATGAGTCTCATGGGTCTCCAGTGGCTTCTTCTAGAGCACCCATGGATGATATTGAAATGGTGGATGTGGATGAGGCAATTAGTGACAGTGATAGGCCACTTGTTGATTTAATTAAATTGAGAGGTTTGAAGAAAAAGTTAACAAAGCAGGGGCCTGTTGATCCTACTGAACTTGCTGAAATAAATGCTAAGCTTAAAAAGATCAGTGATAGTTATAAGCCTGAAATTCAGAAGAAAAGTCAAAAGAAAAGTTCTGGGAAGGGTAAAGGAACTGTTCCTTCTACCTAGACTCCTGCAAGTAGTGTTAGGAGAACCAGAGGTTCTATAAAAGCTGTTGATGCACAAATGGCTGAAATTCTTGAGAAAAATAGGAAGGGTAAGCAGAAACAGGTTCCTGAGGTTGTTGTGCTAGTTGATGAATCTGAGGAGGAGGAAGAAGAAACTGTTCCTTTGACCAGGAAAAGAAGAACTTCTCAAAGGAAGTCTGCACAGACTGATGGGAGATCTTCTAGTGCTAGTCCTATGTCAAAGAGAAGAAGATCTTCTAGGAGAACTTTAGTAGATGAAAGTACTGAGTCAGAGGGAGAAGCTAAGAATCAAGAAGAGGAGGCTGAAAGTGAAAGTTATGAGAAGGAGGCTGGAAAGAATTTGCATACTGATTATGATAAAAGGAAGTTGTTGAAAGGAAGAGTGTTTGATGATATGGAAGAAGGGATGAGTTGGTTGCTGCAGAAACTTGAGAAACAAGGCTGGAAGGACATGGTCCTTAAAATCAGAGGGAAGATTGCCAGAGATGAAGTGGTTGAATTCTTTTTCAGCTACTCCATTGATGAAGGCAGAATAAATAGTACAGTGAATAGAAAGGAAATTTCCTTTGATGCACAAGAACTGGGGGCACTGTTTGATATCCCTTCTGTAAGCTACAATGACTATGTTAAATGTTAATGTCTTGATCTCACAGGTTTGCCTACTGCCTTTGAGATTACAAGCAAATTTGCTGAGAATCCACAATAGGAAAAATCAACAGCAGTGAAAAAATGTGAGATTAAACCAAAGCATCAACTACTGTTTGAATTTGTCAAAAGATCAAAAAGTAAGTTTCTTGGACCTGGTCCTTATGGAGTTGCTGGACTCTGACAAGCAAATAAATTAGCCCATGTTTATGGTGCATCTGATCACTAGACGACTAGAAAAAAGAAACATGAACTGCCTTATGGATTCATCCTTATTGATCTGTTTGACAAATTAGGCATTCCATTGAAGGAAGTGAAAACTGCTACCGAGAAGGAAATATTTGAGGCTACTACATTGATCAGTTGTGACATGATTGTCAATGCTGAGCCTGCTGCTGCTACTGTCACTACTAAAAATCAGGGATTTTTCGACCGCACAAACGGTCGGATAATGGTCGAACAACCGATCGATGATCGACCAAAACAGGTGGTCGAAGATTTAGTGGTCGGAGAAGTCTGTTCGACCACTTCGGTGGAACGTTCGAGAGCGGTCGAACAGATGAATTTCTGGAAAAATAAATATTCATCTGTTCGACCGAATCGGGATAAATAAAAAAATTTCCAGAAATTCATCTCTTCGACCGATTCGGTCGAACAGATGATTTTCTGAATTTTTTTTTTTTCAATTGTTCGACTGAGTTGGTCGAACAAATGATTTTCTGGAAATTTTGGTCGAAATTCTGTGTAAAACCTACAATATAAAAGCTATAATTAGAGCTACAGCACCTGTAAACACAGAAAATACCAGCACCATATAAACAATAGTCTTCACCAAGCCTTAATATTAGTCTAAACTTGACTTTAAACTAAAATTCTAACAAAATACATAATTTCAAGACTTCACAATGATAAAACAAGTCAAACAAATCAACGTTTTGTCTTGCCTTTCCCCCGCTCCTACTACTCCTCTTGCTCTTGCCCTTGTCTTTTTTCTTTCCCTTCTCAGAATGACTAGCCATCCAGTTTTGAATCATTTCCCGCATGGCATTCATATTATCCTCATTGCGCAAACGTTCTTCTTTGCTCTTTGTATTAAGCTCTTCAATTTCATTGAGCAGTCGAGCTTCTACGGATGGATTAGCTGAGCTAGTAGGAGTGTAAGAGCCAAACAAACCTGGATTCAGACGATCCGAGGCATACTGCGATCCAAGACCGTAAGCACATCCCTTCTTTACCCCTCCATTCACCTCCAACCATAGTGCTGTCCTCCTCAAGTGTCATTGGAGCTGTGGTACTGCTTCCACACTCGGATGCTTTACTTGCCAACCTTGCTTCATAAAGCCTTTTCCTGAAAAAAAAATTAATAATAAAAATTAGATGTATAAATATTGAAGGATTATACAAAGAAGTTTGAATTTAATAACTTACCCACAACTCTTTAGCGCACGGCTCGACCCAGACTTCTTTCTCTTTTTTAATAGTGTAGATATGTCTAGTCTTAAACATTTCGGGCACAGGTACTGTCCACCCTTCTTTCTTTTCCTACAAATATTAGAAGAGGACAAGTTAGATAGAAAATTAACGAGAGTTACATTAAAAAAATACGTATAAATTAAAGATCTTTACCAATAGCATCTGCTGAGTCGCGCAACTAACTGAGCCGTCGGTGCGCAGCGATCCACCCTTTTCGGAGGCTCACGCTGCCTTTCTTTCGGCGCTCCTCTTCTTGAATTCATCACTCTCCTAGTATTTCAGCAGTTGTAACCACTGAGGCTCAAATATCCAATCGGGCTTCTGTCCTCTATCCCGACAAGTATACATGGAGCCCTTGACTAGATCAGCGCATTTTTTGAGGAAATTACTTCGGATAACGCTATCAAAGAAAACATGCCACTTACACTTTGTCTGAAATAATTAAAAATATTAGATTTAAACATAAGTAAAACTTAACTAAATTATTAATAAATCTTATGCATAGTTATTATTTTAAAATCTTCAAACATGTTCGGTTTTACCGGGAAAGGTACCATACCCAGGATGGCTACACATCAGTCCAGCTAGATCTTATGCATGTTGTGCTATGGGCGTAGCCACGTGTGAGGGAGTAAAACTAGATAAAAATCACTAGACATAATAAATATACTAAAAATTAAACTTAAAAGCAAAATTAAATAGTTAAAAACTGACAAAAATAATACTTACCCTTTATTACCCTCAGGATAAATAATCAACAAGCCTCCGTCATGTGATCCTGCTTCACCAATGTAATAGGGCGAGCTCGGATGATAATATGGTATAGTCTGCGGTGGTACAGTATAGCTAAATGTATTAGAAGGTGGTACAGTAGATCCAGAAGGAGTAGATGATGAAGGGGAGAGTGATGGACTGGAAGATGGTGAAGGCATGGAAGAACTTGGGCAGCCATGCGGACGAACAACATAACCGGGCGATGTAGGATGTGGCATGCCCGGGGGAAAAAATCTAGGTGGAGTGAAAAATTCAGGGGCATATGTCGACGGAGGAGATTTAGGAAGCATATGAGGTACAGAAGCAGGAGGAGTAACATGACCAGAAGTAGAAGAGATACTTTGACCCCTTTTTTCCCCTTAGCCTTCCCTGTAGATGTCATATCTGTAAAATAAGCACAATAAAAACAAAAATAAATTTAGAACGGAGTACATTTATAAAGTAGTGCTATTAATTGTAGTAACATGACAACCGGCTTACTACGAACATGTCAGTCATCATCATTCGTCTCAAGATCATCGGCTATTTCTTCTTCCTCGCTTTCGTCATCGTCATCGACAAATTCTTCCTCGGTTGTTTCAACGTCATCCATATATTCATCCTCGTCGTTTACCCTAGATGTTCCTTCTCCAAAATTAGTTGTGTTTTTTCCACGTCTAACCACCGATTCATCAAACTGTTCATAGATGCCTTCACTATATTGCAATTGGTCGGCTAATTCAATATCCGCAATCAAAAGAATGGTTGAAACCTAATTTTGATATGCAACATCTAATACATCATCTACTTCAACTATTCCCACCGTCTTGCTTTTTAGAACAGCCCACCACTTGGCCTTGGCTTTGGATTTGGCTTTGTTCTTTGTCGGTGGGTAAGGAACGTACCACACTTGCTTCACATTCTGGGCAATGATGAAAGGATCATAATGTACATATGACCTTCTGTGATTAACCTCAACTACTTTAAAACATGGGTCTACCCTCATACCCTTGGGACTCGGATCAAACCACTTGCACCGAAAAAGCACCAATCTTTTACGAGGCCAACCTACTGTAAAATCTACCTCTAAAATATCCTCAATCGCACCATAGTAATCAAAGTCTACATCCTGGTCACCAGTATCACCTTTCACACACACACACACCGCTGTTGTTAGTTTTCTTCCCCTCAGCCCATGTTTTAGTATGAAACTTGTACCCATTAACGAAGTACTTAGACATCCTCTTGTATTTATAATACGGCCCGTGTGATATATCATACAACAATGAAAAGTTTATGCCATTATCCGGATTGAGTACCTATATACAAATTCAATATAGTTGTACACATTAATATATATATATATATATATATATATATATATATATATATATATATATATATATATATATATATATATATATATATATATATAGCTGAAAAAACTTAAATATTTGTTTATATAACACTTACAAATTCTCTAAACCAATCTGAAAACTTTTCATAAACATCATCAGCACCAAAAACACCAACAAAGTGACTGGATGATGCGCCAAAGAAATTCTCATTAGTTAGAATAATGATGAAACTTGAATGTTAGGCGTAAATGTAAAATAAATCATACTTGTAAAAAGGCGTGACCTCGGGACAATTCAACAACACATGTTCTGTAGCTGCTTTTCTATCCTGTTCAGTGAACTTGCATACTTCAGTCGTTAACTTTCCTCTCCCAGGTTGATTGAATATAGAAAATGGTGGGTAATTTGGATAATTGTTGTCTCCGACATCATGCCGATCCGGCTATTCCGCAAACATGGCACATTCTGATCGAAATAATATGAACAGAAATGAGAAGTTTCTCTAGCCAAATATGCCTCACATATTGACCCCTCAATTTGGTTCCTGTTTTTCATGTCCCGCTTACACTTGCCAATAATTCTGCAAAATCATTATATTAATTAATTTACTTAAGATGAATTAAGAAAAAAGCTACTGAGTAAGAGAAGGAACCTTAACTCTCTAAAGGGTACATCCATCTACAGTGCACCGGGCCTCCCAGGCGTGCCTCTTCCGCGAGGTAAATTGGAAGATGCTCCATTACATTAAAGAACCCAGGGGGAAAGATTTTTGTCAAAGTAGTCGCGACAACATGAAAGTTACTTTCAAAAGACTTAAGATTCTCTTCCTTCAATGTCTTAGAACACAACTCCTTAAAAATAGGCTCGTCTCTGTGAGGGGTTTCAAAACTTTATCAGGCAAGCCATTGAATGCAATTGGGAGCAAGTTTTCCATCAAGATGTGACAGTCGTGGCTTTTCATGTGAGTCAACTTACCGTCGATTATATCAACGCACCTTTCTAAGTTTGACGCATATCCATCAGGCATCCTCAAATTATTTACCCATTCACAAATCATTCTTCTCTCATCTAATCCGAATGTGTAACTAACCTTGGGCAGCCAAATCGTGTTGTCTACTTGAGAAACGTGTAGCTCAGGTCGCCTACAAAGTTCCTGAAGGTCCAACCTGGCCTTCACGTTATCCTTTGTCTCGTTCCTGATATCCATCACAGTATTAAAGACAGCCTCAAAAAGGTTCTTCTCAATATGCATGGGATCCAGATTATGTCGAAGAAGATTATCCTTCCAATAAGGCAACTCCCAAAAGATACTTTGTTTAGTCCAATTATGATCAATACCATGACCAAGTGCTTTAGATGGCTGTTGGTCAGTTACCTTAGAGTACTCCTTAACCCTATCCCATATTTCTACTCCTGACGGCCTTCGTGGAGGCTCTTCAAAATCAACCTGATTCTTTATAAATGCACTAGTGTTATTCCTAAAAGGATGATACATTGGCAAGAATCGACGGTAACAGTCAAACCATGTGTTCTTACCGCCATTTTTCAAAGTGAAGGCTTTTGTATCTTCCATAAAATAAGGGCAAGAGAGCTTACCTACAGTGGACCACCCAGACAACATTCCATAAGCTGGAAAGTCATTAATAGTCCACATCAAAGAAGCACGCAGTTGAAAGTTCTGTTTCGTTGATATATCATATATTTCCACACCTTTATGCCACAGTAACTTTAACTCATCAATCAAAGGCTCCAAAAATACATCAAACGAGGCTTTCGGGTTATGTGGATCCGGGATTATGCAATTGAAAAAGAGATAAGGACTAGTCTTGCACATTTCAGGCGGAAGATTGTACGGAGTGACAAATACGGGCCAACAAGAATAGGGTGTAGACGAGACATCAAAAGGAGTGAACCCATCTGAACATAGACCCAACCTTATGTTTCTTGGTTCACTAGCAAATGATGGATACACCTGATCAAAGTGTTTCTATGCCTCACCATCTGACGGATGACTTAGAATGCCCGACTGCTTTGTACGATCATGGTGCCATCTCATATGAGGAGCAGAGCTCATCGACGCATACAACCTCTTTAACCTAGGTATAAGGGGTAAGTAATGCATCGATTTAACGAGGCGCCTCACAGAATTTACAAGTCTCTCGTTCTGCATCATCCTTATAAAACAACATGCAACCGTTGACACAACAATGAATTCTCTGTGCAGAAAGGCCTAACGTGGAAACCAACTTCTTAGTGTGGTAATAATCAGTTGGTAATGCCATGTTAGTCGGATTGAGTTCATTCATAAGGCCAATGATGGAATCCATGGCTGCTTGAGATATACTAAAATCAGATTTAATACTTAACAATCTAACAGCATCTGACAACTTGGAATGCACCGAGCCTTCATACAATGGACGACTAGCTTCCTCCAACCGTTTATAGAAGAGCTTTGCCTCATCATTGGGAACATGCTAAACATTTGGTTGCGATGTACCCGGTTGCGATGGCTCATCTGGGTACATCCCAAAGACATCATTAACTATATCGTTCATTCGATAATTATCAAGATCAGTATCCATAAACTGACCACTCCCACCGCCGCAAAAATTTTGAAAATTACTATCATTGCGCATCTCGCGAGACTCTCCATGATAAACCCAAACAAAATAATTTGGCATAAAACCCTTTGCATAAAGATGCATTTCTACTTCATCCAAATTCTTTCCTTTTGTGCACTTGCATTTCACACAAGGACACTTCATCTGGCCATTCCTTATAAAATCATCATGTGTTTTTTTCTTAGCAATAAATTCTGCAACACCTATAGCAAATTCTTCCCTCATCCCCCGCCGCCCGGGATTATTTTTATTATACATCCAACTACGGCTTCCATATTCCATATCTATACAAACATTGGAAGTTTGAGAAACATATTCAATTGCAGAGATTAAAAGAAAATAATTTATTGTGAAACAATTCCAGTTTTCATAAGATTCACTAGTGTACAACTTACTAGTATTAGTAGTATTAGATCTAAGACAATCACTTTTATATAACTAACTAATTTGTTATTTAAACTTTATTTCATTCAAATCAATTTACGAAAATAATTAAGATATTTGAAGTTGTGTAACTACTATATTACAACTAATGATTAGAAAGATTCAATCTTAAGCAATTTAGTAGAAAATAAGAACCTAACTTTCTCCCTATGTACCTAACTCTCTAACTATTAGCTAGTTCAATAAACTACATCATAACAACTATTAATCCTATTTTAATATCTACATTATACTTTTCTTTGATACAACAACAAAGTTCATTAACACTACTACCAAAATAGGATCCACACAAATGTTCTTTTCCAACTTACAATTATTCAACAACAATATTGAACAACAGCTTCTTCTTGCCCTTATCTACTTTCAAATTATCTAACAATATCAACCCCAACACCAAGACTATATGTTATACTTTTCAATTTAACTAATTTTTTATTTCAATTAAACAATAATATTAACTCCAACAGTATCCCCATCATTTCTTCTCTTTCTCGTTATCAATTTTCACCTACAAAGATAACAATTCAACTTTCCATAACAACTCCAAAGGTTAACCAAAGCCCAAAACAATAATTTACAACTAATTCAAAGGCGCTAACAACTCCATTTTCTCCATTTTCTAAAACAACAATTTACAACTAATCCAACAATTTGCCATGAAAATTTAGAACTATTATATACCAACTTACAACTTTCATTACTCATATATCAATGTTCATTTTATATACCAACTTAAAACTTAAAACTTTCATGAAAACATAAATACAAAAATAAAAAAAAATAAAAAATCTGTGATTCAGTCACTGCTCCGTACGGGTCCGGTGGTATCTTGCCGGATCTGTAAAAAGAAAAAAAAGATTAGGATTTGTAAAGTTTGGGATAAAAGAAATGGAAAATATAAAAATTTTAACAAATATTTACTCTAAAAGGATTAATGGGTGAAGATTTAGTGGTTAATTGGAAAAAATTAAGTGTTTTGGTGAGATTTAGATGTAGGGAATGGGTTGGGAAAAATGGGGTTAGAGAAAGTGAAAGAAAGAAGAAGAAAGAGAATGGGGAAAGAATGGGGTCTGTCCCAATTTTCTTTCTTTTTTTTCGACCGAATCGGTCGGATAAAGAAAAAAAAATTATTTTAATATTCTTCAACCGCGGCGGTGGGATAAAGAAAAAGAAAATTTTATTTTAATACTGGTCGACAGCGGCGATCGAACACTTTACAGATATAATTTATAATTAAAAAATATATTCATTTATTCGACCGCGTCGGTCGGATGGCCCTCTTCGATCGAAAGTCGGTCTGAAATTTGCGGTGGAAAATACTCTGATTTTTAGTAATGTGTTGAGGCTACTGTTGTTGGTTCCACCAAGGGACCTTTGAACAATAAGGTTAGGGTGTTGAGGCAGCAAATTGATATGCAAGATGCTGAGATTAAGAGGTTGGAGGTAGAGAGAGACTTCTGGAAAGCTGAAGCTGCTAAGGCAAAAGAAACAAATGAAGGGATGCTTCAGAAAATGTTTGACCTGTTGTAGGATAAGTCTCAAGTACCTGGTCCTTCCACCACCTGAAACCCAAAACCTTGTAGCCACCTTTTGACCATCGGGATTTAGATTAGTTCTGGTTGCCTAGCCTTCTTATCTTTAGTTTTTGACTAGTTTAGCAGTACTTGCTTAGTTTGTTTTCCCTGGTTGAAAATCTTTTTGCTTATGATGTTATATCTTCGATGACTAATATCATTTCAAAGCAGTTGCTTTTTGTTGGATTATATTTGCGTCTTGAGTTGCCAAAATGGCTATGAGTTGATTATTTTTATTGATTATAATAAGTCTGACTTATGCAACCTTTTCAATGATGCCAAAAGAGGGAAGATTAAGTATGATTTTGCTTGTGATATTTGTAACTAGTTTAAAGAACCTGATCCTTAATGATGAAATTGATTTTTACTAATGTGGCTTTTAAGTTTCAAATTGTGGTTCAAGACATTAAGGATATGAAGCAAAGTCTATGAGTTTGTCATCATCAAAAGGGGGGAAATTGTTCGCTTGAATAAGCTTGGATGTTTTGACTGATGACGAAAGAACAGATCCAAGGACTTGTTCCTTTGGATCACTGCAGCTGAATAAATAATTATGCAAAATCATTTAAGCAGGAATATTAATTGTTATCTTAAAATCTAATGTTAATCTTGATAATATATGCAGGGATGTACGAGATAAGAAAATAGTGCATAAAATTGGGATAAGGCTTGAAGATAAGCAAGGAGTTCAATTAGGACTCAAACACTTGAAGGGCTTTGGAGTTCTAATTGCTCAAGACATCTCAAGTATTCAAGGCTATAAATTGAGAAGTATTTCAGTTGTTGAAGGCGCACACACACACATACGGAGAGTTTAGAGCAGCAACATAGAAGTCATTTTAAATTGTATTTGAGCATTCGTCTAGCTACAGGGAACTAAGTGAAGAACCTGTTCCTTTGGATTGAGTTTATATTGTTCTTAGTCTTAGTTCATATGTAGTAGGATCTATCGAGTTGTACTATTTACTTTCATAGAAGTTCTGTAAGAGTACACATCATTCAAGTCTTGTACTTGGAGAAACTTACTAATTGTGAAAGGGGTCACACTATAGGATTAGAGTTAGTCCTAGGTTAGTAAGAAGATAGTCTTGTAACAAAGTGAGTCTTTCAAATAGTGAAGTTGAACTCCTACTTGAGAGAGTAGGTCGTGGTTTTTTGATCCCTAGTTAACGGAGTTTTTCCACGCTAAAATTCTATGTTCATTTACTTACTTTTACTTATTCCGTAATTAGTCAGTAAAGGAGCACACAGAAGGAACTGGTCTTTCCATAGTGGCGTGTCTTGAAAAATAACAAGGAGGAAGGGCAGCAGGAGAAATGAGCTAAAAGGTGGGATTGTTTTGGAAGAAGGAGAAAGTATTTTGGAAGTGAGTTTTATTGGGAATGGGGATGAGTTTTGAATTTCATCTATCGAGGAAAGTCCCTCGCTGAAAAAGCTACTTTAATTTCAAACTAAAATTAATTTAATCACAACGAGAGACTGTCCTCGCAGGCTTTCCCATATTATTTAATTAATTAAGTCAACGAGAGAAGTCCCTCACTGAAAATGCTCACCATTTTCTATTTTAATTCATTTATAAAAGCTACTAAGGGCAGTCACTTGGTGGTTTTGTACATATTGTAAAATCTTTTTTAACCAAAATTGATATAAATATTTGGATGTTGTTTGATATATATTATTTTTTCTTTATCTTTTGCATTCATTTCACCAAGGGATGTCCCTTAGTGAGTTAGAGTAAAATAATATTTTTTTATTTTCATTAAAAGCACCGAGGGAATTCCATCGGTACATTTTCACCGAGGGCTGCCCCACCCTACCTCTCCCTCAGTATTCAATCGTTTTATAATAGTGTTTAAGCACATGAAAATTCATATTTAAAAAAAAAAAAAAAAAAAAACTCAAACTAGCATCCACAGATCAAAATTTATACAGAGGGGAGGCTAAGCTAATAAGAACAAAATAAATTAAACTTCTAAGACCTAAAGCTTAAAAGGTTTGTGCTGACAGTACTTTCCATAATCTCATTGTACTACAACAACATACGTGTGCACCAGCCTAAAGATTTTCTCTTTTCACTTTTATTCTATTAGCTTAATATTATTTCCTTTTAAGGTTATCATATCTCATACTAATATAGAAGTGGGAACCTAAAAAATTAACAAGTAAAAGTTCAAAATACCCTTTAAAATCTGAAAAGTCATTAAATTAATTAATAAAATATTTAAAATTTGAAAAACGAAAACAAAAGAAAATGAGAATTTGAAGGGTTGTGTTGGTTCATTTAACCAGGCAATTACATGTTGGTCATTAACGATGGTTGAGTCATGAGTTATCTTATTCATGTTTCAACTCTTCTTAGGTGTTAGATAACGCTATGCCTTTCTAGATCCGCCGCTTTGGTTCTTACTTTTTCCGATGACTTCCACCCATCAGTTGAGAGGTGAAGCTTTACTTTTGATATGGACAAACAACTTCTCCTAACTCTTTTTACCTTCTTTAACTTCGATTAACATATTACTAAGGTAACACCTCTATGACAGATTATAGCCAAAGACGACACAGTATCAAACCAATGAATGGATGAAAATTGTAACAAGTTCTAGTTTTCTTAACTTTACTTAATATTTATTCTATTATGATATTTGTGTAATCTATTTTCGTAGAAAATTACAATTAGAATAGATGATTCATTTTGTGATGATCTGTAAATGATTGTTAGTTGTATGTAAGAACAACATTAATTAATGTTATAATTTACTTTATGTCTAAATGACTTCATGACATCAATCACATGAATTATGGGTTTAGGTTCATTGACTTCAGTGTGCTCACAGTTGTATGTGAAGTGATTCCTTATATTGAATGTATATATAGTGTTTGGATCTATTTCATACGATTGTAGGATACATCACAATGGCTAGCGAATTAGACATGGGCAAAGGTTGCATGCCTATTAGCGAGTTGAAACTGTTGCAATTTTCAGTGCGCTTATGCTTTGCAATGACAATAAACAAAGCATAAGGCAAAAAATTGCAAATGTCGTGTATTTATCCCAACATGTATTCTCACATGGACAATTATACGTCGCACTTTCACAAGGGATATCGATATCCATCACAAGAGTGTTGGTTAAGAAGGAACAACCGAATAGTCGAACTAGAACCTACACAAAGAACATAGTCTACAATAAAGTACTAGGTGAGATACAATCAAAGTAATTTTGTCATGCTTCTTTTGTTGTAGAGGTTGGGCTAAATTCTAGCTCTGGTTCAACCATTAACAACACTGAATGGGAATATAGTTGATTTGGTTTATCATTCATTAATAGACCGAGATCGCCAATTGATAGATGTGGCTTTGGAATGACATGACTGTGCCGATACCATATATTGGTGCTTTATAGATGCTGGAGTATGCAACCTTTTGTACCCGGTTAAAAGTTGCATAAAGCCTGATCTATGGATAGATGTGACTTTGGAATGACATGAATGTGCCGATACCATATACTGGTGCTTCATGGATGCTGGAGTATGCAATCTTTTGTACTCGGTTAAAAGTTGCATAGGACCTGATTTTGCTGTTGTTTCTCCAAGGCCCACATAAATTGATGTCATTTGCTTCAAGTATTTCTTTAAATTTTATTATAGGCTAAGAGATATGATTAATTTATTGATAAATTGTAAGTATGCTTGGGTGTGGATTTCTGGTTCTATTTGCGCCATTAATATTAAGGTTATTTGAAAAAAGTTCGATCATTAAATTATGTCGTTGTTTGATGAATCCTCCAAGCTTCCTAAATGTTAGATCATTTTCGGTTAAACTTAATTTCTTCTTCTTCTTCTTTTAACCGACAAATCACAACCTACAATATTTCAAATCAACAGATGCCAGTTTAAAAAGATTATCCTCATCGATTAGGTTACGTTCCACGCACAATGTGCATGTCCAATACTAGTTAATATAAAAGTGGGAATCCTATAGGTGAAAAAGTAAGTGACCATTCTGCCCTTCAACTAAATACTACTATCTATAAGTTTTGCACTAAAAATTAAATTTACCTTTTAATTCTCATTTACTTATCGCAACCTTTGGAATGCTTCCATATTCATTCATTTACTTATTGTAACCTTTAGAATGCTTAATCACTACTCCTAGAATGGAGTTCTTTCAACTTCCAATAATAACTACAAGCTCTTGAGCTAATTTACTTAGGAGAAGTTGAAATAATTCTACAAGTATAATACAATGTATATCAACCTTTTTTTTAATTTTTAAGTTTTCTCATCCATTATTTAATTGTTAATTTATGTTCAAACATCAAATAGTGGAAAATTAAACAATTGTTCGTCCAGTCAAGCATTATCAATTAACAAACATTGTTCTTCAAATTTATCAAATCTGCTCATTATCAGCAACACAACAAAGCAAACTACCAGTGCCAAATAGGTAAATTGAATTCTCTTTCTAAATTGATTTCTCATCCTATTACTTTCTATGAGTATTTTTCCAATTCTATAGCTAATTATCGGTACTCTAATTTATTATGCCTCTGAAATACTATTGACTGACTCCAGCCTAGCGCGGAATAAAGCAAACTACAAGTGCCAAATAGATAAATTGAGTTCTCTTTCTATTGATTTCTACGAGTATTTTACTAATTCTATAGCTAATTACCGGCACTCTAATTTGTTATGCCTCTAAAATAGTATTGACCGGTTCCAGCCTATGCTCGGAACTTAGCAAGCCAGCGTCGGTGGAATTGTGGGATTCCAGCATCGTAAGATATATGGAATTCTTGTACCAAGAATGCTTGCACTTACATAAAATTTTCTTTTAACATTTGGATTATTTTGTTGAATAAAATAGCTAATTCGTTGATGTTCATCAGAATGAGCGCGCTTGGTAATTAAACCTTTTGTAGAAATCCTATTAATGGTCTGTCTCTATGCATCATATTTTTCAATATCCTTCAAATACACTTTGCATGTTGATTGTATTAAAGTGTGTTATGATTTTTATTTTGGTTATTTCTTCAATAGTAGGATGACATGAAGGGCCTAAGATATAGGAAGGATCAAGTAACTACTGAAGCAGTTAGTCCAAAAGTTAACTGCGTTTGTACAGTCTCCCTATATCCCTTTTTTCTGTCGGATTATTCTTCCACTTTTAAGAAACTTTCATTGAATATTTCTTATTATTGTAGTGGCTACTCCAATTTTCTAAATTTTTGTATAGGATAAAGGACTCAAAACTTGCAGTTTCATCTTTTAATCGTGTATTTTATTTCAGTGGAAGGTATTTTATAACGAAAGGTGAACTAGATGAGTTAAATCGTTTTGTGGATTGTCTAAAGAAGTGGTTAGCACTATAAATGGCACAAATAATTTTTAAAATTTAAACTTTTTGCACTTTGCAGACATAATAGATAAATTGGGCATACATATTGGTCATGTTTTAATAACGAAACTGTTATTGTTTTTTTGTTCTGTTTTCTTAAATGACTTATTCCCTCTCATGTTTTTTAATCTTTTTCTAAATTGTTCCACATGAAAATAAATATTACGGAGTTGGTTTATCCAAATGCAAAATTATGCATTAGGGGAAGATGTGAACAATTTTGATTATGTTTTTGGTGGTATCTCTCTATTTATCATCTGGAAAGTGTTAGGATAAGCGATAACAATAGATAATATTTGTGTAGTTATTTTGATAGCCATTGTATTTCAAATATGTATTTCCTGATAGCTTTCTCTCTCACTCCCTATTCATCCAGGACTTTACTTCTCCTGTACAGATTCTATTTAAGCTGCAGTATTGTATCAGTATGAAAGAATATATATAAAAGTAAAGTTCTCTCTAAGTCTTACATGGTATCAGAGCAAAGCAACGATTCTCTTCCTTCATCCATGGCTAATCCCTCAATCACTAGCTTCAGTGTTTCCTCACAAA
The DNA here is from genome assembly GCA_029990575.1 of Petunia axillaris subsp. axillaris. Lineage (NCBI taxonomy): Eukaryota > Viridiplantae > Streptophyta > Magnoliopsida > Solanales > Solanaceae > Petunia > Petunia axillaris. Next base: position 124,728,732 of record JARKNS010000008.1, on the reverse strand, counting down.
ACACACCAGCAAACAGTAGCCCTTTCTCAACCAATTTTACTCATTCCAATCTCATTAAGCTGGATAGAAACAATTATATACTATGAAAATCTCAAATTTTACCAGCCCTGACAGGTCACGATCTTGAAGGTTATGTTGATGGGTCTCACAAATGCCCACCCAAGTTTGTTCCCAACAGCCCAACGGAAGAAACCTCGGCGAATGCTATAGTAAACCTGGATTACTTAACATGGAGAAAACAAGATCAATTATTGTTTAGTTGGTTGCTCTCATCTCTCACTGAGAGTGTTCTTGGACAAGTTATTGGTTGCACTACTACCAAAGATGTTTGGCAAACTCTTGAGACCATGTTTGCATCGCAGTCGAAGGCGCGACTAAGGCAACTACATTTGCAGCTTCAGACAACAAAGAAAGGGTCCTTGTCAATGACTGATTACTTACAGAAGCTAAAGTCCATAGCCGACAACCTTGTTGATGCCTCGCAATCTCTCACGGATGAAGATCCCATATTGCATATCCTTAGTGGTTTAGGACCTATCTATGATGCCTTGATTTTTTCAGTCACATCTAGACCTAAGTCAATTTTCCTTGCTGACTTACATGGTCTTCTCCTGAGTCATGAATCAAGGCTTGAAAGTTAAAGCGTTGTTGAACAAGGTCAGGCTAATTTCACTGCTAGAAATCCTAACTCAAGTAATTTTCGAACTGAAAGTGGAAACAAAAAGAGTTCTGGGTGGAATCAAAATCATGGAGGAAGAGCAGGAATGGGTCATGGTCGTGATGGCAGATTTAACAATACAATTCTACAGGCGTGTTCCAGTGTCAAGTTTGTAATAAATATGGTAATACGAATATCAATTGTCCTCATAGGTTTGATCATGCATATCAAGCCAGTACTATAACCCAAATGGCAGCCTATGTAGCCCAACCAAATGTCATCTCTGATCCAGCTTGGTATACCGAAAGTGGAGCTACTAATTATCTTACAAATGATCTCAATAATATGACTCAGGGGTGATTATAATGGAATAGATCAAATTTTGGTTGGTAATGGAGTAGGTTTGAAATTACTCAAATTGGTTATTCTAAATTACCTTCTTCGTCAAGATCTTTGCATTTGAAAGATATTTTATTTGTGCCTGAAATTACCAAGAGTTTACTAAGTGTAGGTCAATTTACTGCAAATAATAATATTTATGTTGAATTTCATCCTCGTTTTTGTGTTGTGAAGGATCGGGAAACGAGGAAGGTACTACTGGAAGGGAGCCTTGAGCATGGCCTTTATAAGCTTCGCTTAACCAGAAGGTCCAATTGGCAATCTTCAAATAAACCAGAAGCTCTTCTTGTGTAAAAGTCTTCTCTTGATGTTTGGCATAATAGATTAGGTCATCCTTCAATAAAAGTTTTTCATAGTATTGCTAGAACACTTAACTTGTCAATTCCTTTGAATAAGTCATCTACTGTTTGTTCATCTTGTCAACAAGGCAAAAGCCATAAGTTTCCATTTCTTTTATCTTCTTCCTTGGCTTTACAACTTTTAGACTTGATTCACTCTGATGTATGGGGCCCTGCTCCTCCTTTAGCAAGCAATAAATATCATTATTATGTTGTTTTCATTGATGATAGTACAAAATTCACTTGGTATTATCCTATGGTCTCTAAAAGAGATGTTTACTCTATTTTCTTGCGTTTCAAGACTCAGGTTTAAAATTATTTTGAACGGGAAATTAAAGCAGTTCAGACGAACTGGGGGGCGAATATAAAAAATAGTCAATTATTTTTGAATTATCTGGTATTTTACATCAAGTTTCTTGTCCCCACACCCATGAACAAAATGGTTCAACTGAATGCAAACATCGCCATATTGTTGAGACTGGCTTAATGCTATTAGCTCATGCCACACTTCCACTCTACTTTTGGGATGATGCATTTTCTACTGCTGTCTATCTCATCAATCGGATGCCTACTCCCATTCTTCATAATATTTCTTCTTTTGAGAAATTATATAAGAAACTTCCTGATTATAATTTCTTGAAAGTCTTTGGGTGTGCTAGCTATCCGTATCTAAGACCATACATTTCAAACAAGCTTGATTTTAGGTCTTCTCAATGTGTTTTTCTAAGATATAGTCACAATCATAAAGGCTGCAAATGTTTTCATATTCCCAGTGGTCTCATGTACATTACGTGTCATGTAATTTTTGATGAGTCTCATTTTCCTTTTGTTGTGCCAACAAATTTGCAGCCAGTGAAGCCCCCTACTTTTTCCAGTACATCAACTTTGCAAGTTATAGTTCCTTGTACGTCCAGTTCATTGCCTCCTACGCAAACTATTTAAAGCAGTGATATTCCACCAAAGAGTATGCACTTACAGCCACTTACTAACTCCCTTAGATCACTGTTTAACCTAGATCTGATTATAGGCCAATTAACAATTAAATTTGTATTTACGAGTCACGATCAATAGTTTAGATTAAGAGTTTAATCAAGTTTAAGATGAAATGGCGTTGATTACTAGATTATTAATATATGCACGATTTTCAATGATGATAATGGAAATAAGATATAATCGGAAAAAAATAAGATTAAAGCGTGAATAAAATAGATAGAGGTAACCGTATTGGATCTCTTGATCCCAGTGAGGATTCCTCGTTACCGATTGTACATGAAGATTAGAGAGCAAAGTATCAAAAGAATGTAAGAAAAGAACAGTATTTGAGCAAGAGTAAGTGAGAATATTCTTATTGATGTTGTAGACAGAGAATATAAAGTGTGTTACAATGATTCGGGGCGAATGCTATTTATAGGTCTGATAGGCGTTCGTTGGGTTTGTAACCGCTGGGCACATATCCGTTGGATATGTAACCACTGGATTGTGTAATTGCTGCCTTTATGACCATTCATTAAGCAATCGTGCATGATTAGGTTAATAACTGCTTATTCAGATCGTGCTGATCTAGGAAGCGTTACATTACTGCTCTGGGTCTGCTCGTTATGACCGCCTGGCTAGTTATCTGTTCTGCTGGATATCTGTCCGGGGAAATCTCTGCCCGTGCCACGTGGCAGATACGTGTCACTTTTTGGTGACGTCAGTTTTTATCCAATACAGATAGTCCCCGCACTTCTCGAGCAGAGTTTTTGCTCGAGGAGTGGATGTAAATTTTGGCGGGAACTTTCATCTTGCAAAATCCAATCTTTATATGACAAAACTGGGTGACGTACGTACTTTATCAACTACACTACAAGTTCCCATGACGTGCGCATTAAATGCGTGGTGTAAAATAGTAACTGCAGCTGTCACACCTGCACGTACGCCGTCAGCTTCGAAGTGACTAGTGCGCGTCCCAAGGGTGAAAATAATGATTTTAACCGCCTCAATCATGTGCACACGTCGACTGTTGATCGCGAGGTGACCGCTGCACTTCAGGGTAATGATGACACTTCGAAATTTGGTGAAACCTACTTCTCTTTTTTATGGTTGGATCTGATTGTGGCCTCTTTAATAGTCTCCACGTGTCTTGTGGGAACTTGATGGGCTAGATTTCCATCTCTATAAATAGGGGTTTGTTGAGTTTAAACCCTTTTACTTGCTCTCATCTTATATCTACCAAATCTTGAAAATTCATTGAATATCCTTCAATCTTTCTCTCAAATTTCTCAACTCTTCTTGAATCATGTCTTCAAAGGCTAGAAAAAACCTAAACATGGATGTAGCCGGTAGTTCTTCTACAGCCACCCCTAGGCCTAGGGCTGCTCAGGCCACTACTGCAGAGATCATCCCTAAGAAATGGGGTGAGTTGGAGAAGGACTGCAACATCAAAGCTTTCAACAATTACAGAGATGTACGCGCATGGCCGGCGTACAGATTCAAGTCTGGGATCACATCGGAGTTGATCCCACGGGCTAGAGTGGACTGCAATTGGGATGCAAGTGTTCCTCTCTTGCCGGTATCTGAAGCGGAGAACATTACTTCGCCTAAGGCTGGGTGGACGGCCATGTGCACGTACCCATTTACAGTTGGATGCACACTACCCCTGCACCCTGTGCTCGAGAGGCTCTGCAAGGAGTATTTACTCTGTATGGGGCAATTGTGCCCCAGCATGTATAGAATAGTGATGCTTATGGATTGGTTTACAGAAGAAACTGATCAAGTTTTTGAATATGAGCATTTTATTTCCCTGTATAGTATACAAATCTTCAAGGACGGCTTTGTCAATGCTAGGATGCGCGGGAGCAAAGGCTTGGTGCGCAGCTCTGAGGATACAAGCGACCGGGGCTGGTTACACCGGTATGTATTCGTACGCACCTAGGCCCTGTCCTTCAACTCTAAGACTCTTCTCCCCGAGGTCTGGAGCAAGAAGCGTAAGTCCCCGAGTTTTCATTTGAATTTTTCATGCTTCCTCTTTTTCCTTGTCAGCTTATCCCTTTGATTCTTTCTTACAGCCGCCAAGCGACCCTATGACGAGCTCATATCAATCGATGAGCTAACGGCATGGGTCGAGGCGTTCCTGAAGAAGTTCTTTCCTGAGAAGATGGAATGGGCGTATTTTACTGCGCAGAAGAGTTTGACTGTGAAGACTCACGGTGAGAACTTCCCGCTGTTAAAGCTATTCCCTTTCTTCGTAGCTTTGTTGTGTCTGACCGTTCTGCCTTTTGCAGGTCTGGGTACTCAGGGAGACTATTTCCCTGCCCCTTCCTTTTCAGCTACGCCGTCTGGGCCCGCTGTTGATCCCGCTGAGGTGGCATCTATAATAGCTTCAGCGAAGGCACTGCGTGGGAGAGAAGGCAGTGAGGAGCTTATGTCCGGTGGCCTTGGTTCCTTGAAGAGGAAGAAGAAAAGCCAAGGTGAAGGCGGAGCACGGAAGAAGTCCGCTCGTCAGACTTCCGTTGCTGCCGGACAAACCTCAGCTGCTGGGGGTGAGTCCTCGCCCGAGGCCAATGTGCCAGAGCCTGCGGGAGAGTGTGCCAAGACCACTGCCAAAGTCCCCGAGTCTACACGGGGAGAGGGTTTAGACAATGAGGTAATTGATGTTTCAGACACTGAGACTGAAACTAATGAACCCCTTGTGCGAAAACCTTATGTTCGAAGCGACAAGAGGAAGGTTGAGGAAGAGGCTGCCCGTACTCCGAAGAGGAGCCCCCGAGTTGATGACGAGGTGAGGGCGGCTCTTTCTCGTGCAGACAAGGGGAAAAGGAAGGTTGGTGAAGAAGAGGAGAAAGAAGAAGAAGAAGAAGAAGAAGAAGAAGAAGAAGAAGAAGAAGAAGAAGAAGAAATCCCCCAAGAGGGTGGCCAAGGTCCTCGTGTTTTTCGCTTTGAGGACCTGGAGAATGTGGCTGCTGAGGGGGAGGCACCAGTCAGTTTACACGAGTGTGACACAAGAGACCCTGGAGTGGAGGGTGACTCTGACATGTCAGCGACAAGGCTCACTCGGCAGACCATCATTGGTGGTCAGACTGAATTAAGGGACATCCGGGGCGTGTGCTACAAGTTCGGTCCGAACTATCCCTCTGAGTAGGCTAGAAAGCCTAAGTACTGCGAGAGGAAGTGCTCAATGAAGCTAGCCCCTGATGTCCACTTTGTAACCAGGCCGGGAAGTTTGGCCAAAGCAGTCTCATCACTCATTTGTCCTCGAGAGGAGTGGACAATGAGGGCGATGGGTAACGAGGAACTGGCTTTTGCTATCGCTGCCGATTATGCCGGGTAAGTTCTTTCCTTAATGCCATTTGTGTTGGAAGTAATTTGACTTTAGACTTCTAACTTTACTTCTTTTGTTTTTTCAGTCAAGTATGATGGCCGCCGAGCTGATGTTCCGCTCTAGGATCAATGACCCCGACCAGGTGCTTGAGTTGAAGAAAGAGCTGTTAAAGGTTTTGAGGGAGAATGAGACTCTAGCGGAGAGGTGTGGTTTCCTTGGGAACGAAGTTAATCGGTTGGCTGAGGCCAACAACAAGCGTGTTGAGCACATTAACGAACTTTCCAAGGAAAAGGACCTTCTTTCTGAAGAGAAAGAAGGGTTCGCACAATCTGTCCAGCGTCTGGAGATTCTGCTTGAAGAATGCAAGGCTTCTCTGAACAAAGCGCTCGATGAGCGTGGATCTGTTGAGATGGACCTGCAAAGGGCTAGTGAAGAGTTTGCTAGGGCCAGAGCTGAGCTTCAAGCCGCTAAGGATCAGGTTTCCCAATCGATGAATGTTCAAAGCGCGTTATCTAAGGACTTGGCAAACCTGCGTGATCAATCTGAAATTAAGGCGAAGCTTGCTGTGCTCGAGGCTAAGCGCACACTGCTCGAGCAGGTTCAGACTGGCCAGATCAACGTTGAGGAGATGCTGCTGAAAACAAAGGGCGCTGTTCGCGGAGTAAGACAAGTGCTGAATCTCTCTCCCGAGGAGTATGAGGCAGATGAAGATGAGGATGACGGCGAGAATTCCGGTGACAATGATAGAATCGACGGAGCAGGTGCATCGGGTTCTGGTCGTAGCCCCCAAAACTGATGCCCCCCAAATTGACTAGGCTGTAAGTTTATACATCTGGTGAGAGCTAGATAGTTGGTTGTGGATAGATGTCTGTTAGGGACTCTCTGATCCTTGTTTGGTCGATTCCATTGGCCTTTGATCACTCTGAAAAATTTCTGTCAGCCGTCTTCGGCATTTTATCATTTCGTTAGGATCATGTATATAACTTCAGATCTTTTTTAATTCAATGACTATGTATAGCCTGAATTTTCGATCTTTCGTTTGTATGCGTTGTGGCTTTCGTGCCTTATGTTTTAGGAGCTTTTTAGAAGTTCGAACTTTGCTAAGTTCTGGTCTCCAAAAGTCTGCCCGAATGTTTTAACTTAGCCTTTCTCAAGGATGAGGTCGTAAGTCGTGAGTAATCTGTGCAGATATTTCATTCTGACCGAGTCGTGGTCGATAAATTTTGGCCGAATCGTTGGCCTTTGCGAACAACTTTCCTTATCACCTTGATAGTTGAAAGTTGTCGCAGGAAATTTGTAGTTTAATTCTGGCCGAGTCGCTGGCCTTGTGAACGACTTCTCTTATTTTCGTGGAAGCTTGTCACATAAAAAGTTTTTGAAAAATTCACCTTTTCACAATGTCTTTTGCCTTTATGAAGGTCTTACCTGGCCTACAGGGGCCTCTCACCACCCTCCTTGTTTTTATGTTGGAACATGGGAAGTGCTAACATAAAAAGAGTTAAGGCTGGTCGTAGATAAGAGAACACATATAACCAAACGAGGAGTGCGTCCGTTGTGGGATTCGAACACACGGCCGCGAAGTTGAAGAACTTCCAGCTCTACCAGTTGAGCTAAACGGATCTGATCTTGTTTAGGCCGTTAGTACCATTTAGAAAAAGTAAAATAAAAGTAAGAATTGCCACAAAAGTAAAAGGTAGGAAGAAAATAACTGACCGTTTTACCACTCAGAAGTGATACCTTTTAAGGTGAATCACGTTCCAATTGTTTGGGACAACTGAACCATCTGGTCGTGCTAAGTGATAAGATCCCTTGCCGACTGAAGCGATTACCTTGTAAGGGCCTTCCCAGTTAGGGCCTAGCTTCCCTGAATTCGCTTCCTGTGTGTTCTGGGACACTTTCCTTAGTAAAAAATCTCCAACCTGGAAACTTCGTACGCGCAGTCCCCGATTGTAATATTGTTCAATTCGTTCCTTCTGGGTGACTACTCGTACGAGCGCTAGTTCCTTTCGTTCTTCAAGGAAATCCAACTCTTCGGAGAGATTAAACGAGTTGGATTCTTCAGTGGTATGTGCATACCGTAGGCTGGGCTCTCCGATTTCGACAGGGATTAGGGCATCTGCTCCGTACACTAATGAGTAAGGTGTCTCTCCAGTACTCATCTTTATCGTCGTACGATAAGCCCATAGTACACCAGGCAGCTCCTCTACCCAACATCCCTTAGCCTGCTCGAGGTGCTTCTTGAGAGATTCAACGATTATTTTGTTTGTAGATTCTGCTTTTCCATTGGCAACCGGATGGTATGGAGAAGAAGTAATCCTCTTGATGTGCAGGTCGTCGAGGAACCTAGTCACTTTCTGGCCAATGAATTGTGGACCATTGTCCATGACTATTTCCTTAGGTGCTCCAAAGCGACACACGACAAAACGCCAAAGGAAGTCAATAACTTCCGTTTGTCGTATCTTTCCGTATGCTGCTGCTTCGACCCATTTGGTGAAGTAGTCGGTGATGATCAACAAGAAGCGTACCCCTCTTGGCACCGCAGGAAGGGGACCAACTATGTCTATTCCCCATTTCATGAACGGCCACGGCGAGATTATTGAGTGGAGCGGTTCTGCCGGTTGATGAAGAAGATGAGCGAACCTCTGACATTTGTCGCATTTTTACACAAACTCATTCGTGTCTTTTTCCATTTTATCCCAATAGTACCCTGCACGAATCAATTTGCGTGCTAATGCCTTGCCTCCGAAATGATTACCGCAACAGCCTTCATGGACTTCTCGCATCACGTAGTTGATTTGACTTGGACCTAGACATTTTGCAAGAGGCCCTGCAAACATTTTGAGGTAGAGATCTCCATTGATGATTGTATACTGAGCAGCTTTTATTCTGAGCTTGCGAGCGGCTTTTGCATCATCGGGCAGAGTTCCATGGAGAATGTAGTTCGTGATTTCATTCCGCCAGTCCCAAGTTGCGTTGATGGCGTTAACTTCGAACTTTTCCCGATCCATGGTCGTGTAGAGGAGTTGAACGACAGCTGAGGAGCTGGCCGCCCCCATCTCTGCTACTGACCCTAGATTTGCGAGAGCATCGGCCTCATGGTTCTCTTCCCGTGGAATTCGGAGTGCCTCCCATTCATCAAACTGAGCCATAGTTCTTTCACACGGGCAAGGTACACTTGCATTCTGGACTCACGTGCAATGAAGCCTCTAGTTACCTAGTTGACTACCAGTTATGAATCACTCTTGAGTTTGATGATGTTTGCTCCATAGCTTCGGGCTAACTCTAATCCTGCAATTACGACCTCATATTCGGCCTCATTGTTAGTGATAAACGGGCACTTGATGGCTTGCCTGACGGTCTCACCGGATGGGGTAATGAGAACCAGTCCAAGACCGGACCCTTTGACGCTCGAGGAGCCATCGGTGTATAATCCATGCGCCAGGGGCCTGCCCAGCATATAGAACGCCATCATTTTCTGCCTTAGGATATATATTAGCGCTAAAATATGGTACGAAGTCTGCTAGAGCTTGTGATTTTATTGCTACCCTAGGCTGATAGGTGATATCGAATTCACTTTGTTCTATAGCCCATTTAACTAACCTTCCCGAAAATTCGGGTTTGTGCAAAACATTTCGCAAAGGAAAGGTTGTAACTACAGCTATCGAATGACCTTGAAAGTAAGGACATAGCTTACGGGCAGCAGTCACTTACGCTAAGGCCAACTTTTCTAAGGCTTGATAGCATGTTTCCGCATCAATTAGAGCTTTACTAATGTAATAGATGGGAAGTTATTTACCTTTTCTTTCTCGAACCAGAACTGCACTTACCAAGGATTCTGAAACTGCCAGATAAATCAGCAACTGCTCCCCGTGTTGAGGTGTAGAGAGCAGTGGTGGGTTGGATAGGTACTTCTTCAGATCCTTCAGGGCTTGTTGGCATTCAGGGGTCCAATTGAACTCCTTGTTCTGCTTCAAGACATCGAAGAAACTTTTGCATCGATCTGACGATCGGGATTTGAATCTTCGCAGGGCTGCCACTCTCCTAGTTAATTTCATGACGTCTTTCTGGTTGTGGAGTACGTCTGGGATTGACTCAATAGCTTTGATCTGTGCGGGATTGCCTTCAATTCCACGCTGAGAAACGATGAAGCCCAGGAACTTTCCAGACCCCACGCCGAATGCACACTTCTCCTGGTTGAGCTTCATGTTGTACTGGTCGAGTATTCGGAAGGCTTCCTTTAAGTGCACTAGATGATCTTCTGCCCATTTGAACTTGATCAACATGTCATCGATGTACACTTCCATGGTCTTACTGATACGGTCATGGAACATTCGATTGACTAGGCGCTGATACGTCGCTCCTGCATTTTTCAATCCAAATGGCATAACTTTATAACAATACGAACCTCTGCAGGTGATGAATGATGTTTTCTCTTGGTCATCAGGGTCCATCAATATCTGATTGTACCCGGAGTATGCGTCGAGGAAGGTGAGCACCTCGTGTCCGGCTGTTGCGTCAATCAGTTGATCTATCCTGGGAAGAGGATATGAATCATTTGGACAGGCTTTGTTCAGATTTGTGAAGTCATTGCAGACTCGCCATTTGCCGTTTTTCTTGGGCACAACGATCACGTTGGCTAGCCAGTCTGGATATTTGACTTCACGTACAGATCCAATTTTCAACAGCTGATCGACCTCATCATTGATGACCTGATTCCGAAAAGCTCCTTGTTAGCGCTTCTTCTGCTTTGCCGGACGGTGGTACGGGTCAAAGTTCAACCTGTGAGAGATAATATCTGGAGAAATACCTGTCATATCTGCATGAGACCAGGCGAATGTCGTGTGCCGCTCTTTGAGGAACTGGAGGATATCTCCTCGTAAGCGTTCGCTCAATTTGGTCCCCAAGTAGACCTTTCACTCCGGCTTATCTTTGAACAATTCTTCGGGCTCCAAAGCTTTCACGGTCGGCATGTGACTTTCACGTGCTTCCAGCTTTGTGATGAATTCTAGGACCTCGTACTTTGCTTCCTTATCTGGCACGTCTGATCCCGGTTGCTATAATTGCTATTTGTTCTCTTCGGGCAGCTTGAGGGCCACCGAATAGCAGTCTCGAGTAGAGCGTTGTTCTCCTCGAACCTCACATACTTCCCCATTCAGATGGGAACTTCAATACCTGATGATAGGTGGAAGGAACAGCTTGTATATCATGGATCTAGGGTCTTCCCAGGATGATATTGTAGGCTAGATCCGCGTCGACGACATGGAATGTCGTCTCCTTCGCAGCTCCTTCGGCGAGAGTCGTAAGAGTAATCTCGCCAAGGGTCTTCTCACTTGAATTGTTAAAGTCGGAGAGAACTCGAGATATCGACACGATCTTCTCCAACAGCTGCATCTCCCTTACAACTCGTGATTGAATAATATTCGCAGAACTGCCCGCATCGATGAGCACTCTCTTGACGTCAAATTCCGCCATGCGTAACGTTATGACTAACGCGTCAGCGTGTGGGAACTGCAAATCATTTGCGTATGAGTCTTCGAATGTTATCGTCTCCTCTGGCCGCGGACGTTTGGTCTTTGTGATAGAGACCTTTGCGTACATCTTCGCCATGAAAAATGACGGAATCCACTTCGATCCCACCCGAGATAACATTGACTGTCCTCTTCGGGGAGGATGCTCGTGGAGGGCCAGATTTGTTCTGCTGAGCCTTCGCGTGAGTTTGCTTTCCCTTCTCGGTCAAGAACTCCTTCAAGAACCCTTGTTTCAATAAATGTGCAACTTCATTCGTACCTTAGGGCCTTGCAGTCCTCGGTAGTGTGACTGTGGTCACGATGGAACTCGAACCAAAGGTCCTGGTTTCGCTTGCTTGGATCAGTCTTCATGTCTTTTGGCCATCTGACTTTTTCGCCCATATCTTTGACTGCCGCCACTACTTCAGACATTTATACGTTGAAGTTTGGCAAACTTGGGGCTCCCCAGGGGCTCGACTCTGAATCGTCTCTTCGGGATAGCCCTCTGTTGTTGCGGATGCGTCCTTTGGAGTTGTTGCGTGACTGATCAGGGTACGGCTCGTAACGTACATCTGACCTTTCTGACTCCATCTTTCCACCGGAGCCACCGCTTCGCGACTGAGTCCTTCCTCGGGTACCTGTTCTAATCAATTTATCTTCATCAATACGTACCTTTGAGTTATAGCGGTTGTAGACATCCAACCAGTTAGCTGCTGGGAATTCGCGAAGGGATTCGTATAGCCTGCGCGTAGCCTCCGAGCTCCTGACATCTAAGCTGTTGGTAAATACAATCGCTGCCCATCTGTCTGGTACCTTGGGCAACATCATGCGTTCTCGTTGGAAACGATCCACATATTTACGGAGAGACTCATCGGGCTTCTGCTTGATCTCAAAGATATCCTCCGCGCGAGTTTCCGTCTTCTGAGCGCCTGTATGAGCTTTCACAAATAATTTCGCCATCACCGCGAAGGACCCGATGGAGTTCGGTGGCAATATTGAATACAATCGTAGAGCTCCATCCGCTAGGGTCTCCACGAACATCTTCAATTGGACAGACTCGATCTCCTCATCGGTAAGATCGCTAGCTTTTATGAAGTTGCTAAACATCATGAGGTGATCATTAGGATCAGATGTCCCATGATATCTCAGAATGTTTTGCATCTTGAACGTCTTGGGTATTGCTTTTGGGGCTGCTTCCTTCTTCTAAGGCCGATGGGAATATCGTTGGACATCAACTTTCTTTAGTGTGGATGGAGCGCCGGGTATCTGATCGATCCTCTCGTGGAGGGACTTTTGAAGTGCTTCCTGGCTTTCCTTGAATTGCTTGGTAAGAGCCTCAACGACGATGCTCATTTCAGTGGACGCCATAAATCCTCCGTTTCGATTTTGTTTGACTTGGGTCGTTGGATCCACGGTTACTCCGTTGTTTTGCTCCCCACCTTGTCTTGAAGTGTGCGAAGAATGAGCATCCCGACCTGGTGCCGCAGCATCAACTCTTGCGACTGAAGGGATTTGCCCTCGGAGAGAGTTGATCGCCTCGTTTATCCCTCTGTTGACCTCCACTTGTTCCTGCATAAAGGCAAAGATCGTCTCCTGGAGGTTCCTTTGGCCAGGGAAGAGACTCCTATGGTGTCGTCTCCTAGGCGGAGTGGCGCTCTGAGAGTGCCTATGCCTATTTCGCTGCCTGACCGGTCCTTGGGAATATTGTTCCTGCCCGTCGGACGAGTAATCGAGAGAATAATTGAGACTTGGTGAAGGGGTACCTACCTGACTTCTGCCCACGATAGTTCGTTGCGAACTACTTTCTGCCATGTTAGTTGCGAAACAAGAAGATCGACAGAAAGAAATATAGTGCTGGGAAAAGATAAACTATTAACCTTCAAAGACTATTGACCGGCTCCCATTATGGTTGCCAAATTGCTTAACCTAGATCCGATTTTAGGCCAATTAACAATTAAGTTTGTATTTGCGGAGTCACGATCGATAGTTTAGATTAAGAGTTTAACCAAGTTTAATATGAAATGGCGCTGATTACTAGATTATCAATGTATGCACGATTTCCAATGATGATAATGGAAATAAGATATAATCAGAAATAAATAAGATTAAAGCGTGAATAAAATTGATAGAGGTAACAGTATTGGATCTCTTGATCCCTATGAGGATTCCTCGTTACTGATTGTACTTGAAGATTAGAGAGCAAAGTATCCAACGAATGTAAGAAAAGAACAGTATTTGAGCAAGAGTAAGTGAGAATATTCTTATTGATGTTGTAGACAGAGAATACAAAGTGTGTTACAATAATTCGGGGCGAATGCTATTTATAGGTCTGATAGGCATCCGTTGGGATTATAATCGTTGGGCACGTATCCATTGGATATGTAACCGCTGGATTGTATAATTGCTGCCTTTATGACCATTCATTAAGCAATCGTGCATGATTAGGCTAATAACTGCTCATTTAGATCGTGCTGATCTGGGAAGTGTTACATTACTGCTCTAGGTCTGCTCGTGATGACCCCCTGGCTAGTTATCTGTTCTGCTGGATGTTTGTCCGGGGAAATCACTGCCCGTGCCACGTGGCAGACATGTATCACTTTTTGGTGACGTCAGTTTTTATCCAATACAATCACCTATAGTCTCCCCAAATTCCTTACCAACATAAAATCTCCCGTTGACTTGCCATTAACTCATTCTACTATGTCTTCTCCATCAACATGTCCCCCAAAACCTTATCCAAATCAACAATTACCAGCTGCAAAACATTTGTCCCTCATCACATGACTACTAGACGTAAAGCAAAACTTTCCAATTCTCATGCCAACTTGACCACCAAATATCCTTTACCTGATTCCAGCTTACCAATGAGCCAACTTTCTTTACTCAATGTTGAGAAAAGGTTTTGAAGAATGAAAAACAAGAAGGACTCAGTGGTTCCGAAGGAGAACCTGGTCCTTGGATAGAAGGGCACGACTGATCAAAAAGATCTGGGGGTTGCAAATCCCTGCGGAACTAGGAGTAGTGGTGCGTGAACGAGTATGCATCCTAGTCAGACTAAAAGAGGCGGTGCCCAGGCTGTGTCTTCGAAGTACGAATAAGAGTTGGACTCGAACAAGGAAAGAGTTACAAGGAATCTTGTCTTACCATAGTTACAAGGATTCTTTGTGGAACTTTACTAAGGTTTTAATGCCCATATAAATACAAGTAGTTGATGCAGCCGAAACTAGTTATTCACAAACAGAGAGTTGAGAGCATACAAAGGTGATCCAGCAACTTTCAACGTGAGATAACTGAGGAAGACAACTGGTGGAGCTAAATTGGTCGAGTCTAGATAATCTGTCTAGGTTCTTGGTTTTGTAAGTTGTCTTATTTTGTGCAATCGTTGTCTTTACCTATTGGCTTATCGTAGAAGCAATTGTTTTAGGTGAATCTTGAGAGATTACTTTGTAAAGCTAGAGTTTAGCTTTGTTGAGTGATTAGGGTCTAAAGTGTAGCCCCTTGGTTACAGTCTTGTAATAAGAAACTTGCTCTTTGTGCTAGTGGATTGAGTTCTAAAATCCTAGAGTGTGGGTCATGGTTTTTCTCCCTTGAGCAAGGAGTTTTCCACGTAAAATCCTTGTGTTCCTTGTGCCTGTTATTTGTGTGTGTTGGTGTGTCTACTTACAAAACTGTCGAGACAAGAACGAGGTTCTTGGCTTTGAAGAATCGAGTTCTTAACCCAAAAAATCGGTGGACACTATTCAACCCCCCTTCTAGTGTCCTTAGGAGGTGCATAGATTATAACACTCAAGCCAACAAAGATGTAAGTTGGAGAAATGCTATGCAAAAAGAGTACAATGCTCTCATCCAAAATGGTACCTGGTCCCTTATTCCCGTGTTCAATGCAAAGAATATTGTTGGTAGTGAATGGATCTTTAAGCTTGAACTCAATCTGGATGGCTCAATTGAATGGTATAAGGCTTGTTTAGTAGCAAAAGGGTTTAACCAAGAAGTTGGCATAGATTATCATGATACATTTAGTCATGTGGTCAAGCCCACTATTATTCGTGTGGTTCTAACCTTGGCTTTGTCAAAAAGGAGGTCTATACGTCAACTAGATGTCAAGAATGCATTTTTACATGGTGAGTTGCAAGAAGAAGTGTACATGACTCAACCTATAGGTTTTGTTGATCATAAGGATCATGCTCATGTTTGTCAACTCCATAAGGCTTTGTATGGTCTCAAACAAGCTCTTCGGGCTTGGTTTGAGAATCTTAGTACTGCCTTGCTTCATGTGGAATTCCTTGCTTCCACGTTTGATTCTTCTTTATTCGTTCTCAAAGCTATTGTAATTTTTACTATTGTTTTGGTCTATGTTGATGATCTTATTATTATAGGAAGCTCTGACATCTTTATTTCACAACTTATTCAAACACTATTCTCTACATTTGCCTAGAAGGACCTAGGTAGCCTTCATTATTTTTTATGGGTAGAAGTTAACTCTATTGCACATGGCTTGGTTTTGTCTCAAACCAAGTATATCTGTGATCTGCTGATCTGCTCAAACGTGCCAACATGGAAGGTGAAAAGCCAATCCCAACACCAATGGTTGGTGGACTTCAACTTTCCAAAACTGGTAGCTCTCCGTTTCATGATCCAGCTTTTAATAGTAGCCTGGCTAGAGCACTTCAATATGCGTCGATCACAAGGCCGGATGTCTCTTTTAGTGTCAACAAATTGTGTCAGTGTTTAACCTAAATCCGATTTTAGGCCAATTGATAATTAAATTTATATTTGCGGAGTCACGGTCAATAGTTGAGATTAAAGATCTATGCGATAAATCAGATAATACTAATATAGAGCAGTAAATGATGTAGTATAAACGTAAATAAGGAAGAGCAAACGTATCGTGTTCTCTGATAGTCGCCAACCACCACGCTGGATGATCCAATCGTTGAAACAGTAATTAAAATAAGAACAATGGATATAATTCAATGATAGAAGGACAGAGAGATTCTTATTGATCAAGAGTGCAGAAAGTAAAAGTCGTTACAATCGGTTAAGGTAAGTGCTATTTATAGGCGTGGGAGGCGCCTGTTGAAGTTGTAGTAGCCGTTGGGTGTAGAACCGTTCGGATGAGTAACCGCTGGGTGTCTTATCAGAAAGGTTGTAACCGCTTGGGCGTCTTATCCAGAAAGGCTGTAACCGCTAGGTGACCGTATTTTGAATGATCGCGCCCAATAACGCTACTAACTGCTTGTTCAAATTATGCTGACTGTTGATACATTCTGTAACTTCTTTGGGTCTGCCCGTGGGAAGTGTCTGTCCGATGAATGTCTGCCCGGTAAGTGTCTGTCCGGTGACACGTCAGCTTACGCCACGTGGACAACATGTGTCGTTCGCCAAAGCCCAGTCAGTTTTTACCCAATACAGATAGTTCCCGTACTTCTCGGGCAGAGAGTCTGTCCGAGGAGTGGATAAGGATTTTTGCGGGAGTCTTTGCAAACCTTTTGTCTTCATATGATGTAATCTTGATGACGTAGGGATCTTATCAGACAGGTGACAAGCCTTTATGCTGTGCGCATTAAATGCGCCGTCTGAAAAAGTAACTGCGACCTGCACGTCTGTGGCACTGCAGTTTACTCTGAAATGACTACTGCGTTCCCCGAGGGTAAAAAGCAATGATTTTAACCGTCTCTTTCCACGTGCGCACGTCGCTTGCTGATTAGGAAGTGACTGCAGTTCTCTAGGGTAATAATAGTGCCGTAAAGCATTGATTAACCCTATTCCCTTTCATCGACGGCCAGATCTGGGTGTGGATCATCTGATAGTCTCCACGTGTCTTCACGAGAATCTTGGGGGTCTGCACCTTGATCCCTATAAATAGGAACTCACTTGACGAAAAATCTTTTACCTACTCTTATTTCTCCTGCATTGCTTCTTGAAAACCTTTGAACTAACTCTTGAAATTTTCTTGGCAATTTTCACTCTTCTTCTAAAATCATGTCTTCAAGATCCAGAAGGAATCTGAATTTTGATGCTGCTGGAAGCTCGACGGCCACTCCTAGGCCGCGGGCCTCTCAAGCTACTGCCGCTGAGATAATCCCTAAAAAGTGGGGCGAACTCGAGGCAGATTGCAACGTAAAATCCTTCCATAACAGGGAAGGTGACACGCGCAATTGGCCGGCATACAGGTTCAAGTCAGGGATCACGAAGGAGGTGATCCCTCATGTGAGAGTAGACTGCAATTAGGGTGATGAAATTTCCCTTTTGCCTGTTTCTGAAGATGAAAATATTACTTCTCACCGGGCTGGGTGGACAGCCATTGGTACCTACCCTTTTACAGTGGGGTGTAGGTTGCCTTTGCACCCAGTGCTGGAGAGACTTTGCAGGGAATATCTTCTCTGCCCGGGGCAGCTGAGCCCCAGCGTGTATAGGATAGTCACGCTTCTAGACTGGTTTGCGGCTGAAACTGACCAGTCTTTTGAGTACAAACACTTCATTTCTTTGTATAGCGTCCAGATTTTCAAGGACGGCTATGTGAACGTTAGGATGCGAGGGAGCAAGGGTCTGGTGCGTAGCTCCGAGGATACCGGTGACCGGGGCTGGGTGCACCGGTACCTGTTCGTACGCTCCTCGGCCCTGACGTTCGACGACAAGGCGCACCTTCCAGAAGTCTGGAACAAAACACGTAAGTCCCCGAGTTTGTGTCACATTTCGTCTTTCCTTCCCCTTTTAACCTTCATCAAAATTTCCTCGTGCAGCGGCCAAGCAACCCTATGACAGACTCATCACTATAGATGAACTGAAGGCATGGGTTGAGCCGATTCTGGCAAACTTTGAGCAGGAGAAGAGAGAATGGTCACACTTTGCTTCTTCCAAGAGTTTGACCGTGAAACACCATGGTGAGGGTACTTCTGTCTTCTTGATAGCCTTTTCCCTTCTGAGCCCTTCTTCGTGTCTGACCGTTCTTCCTTTGTTGCAGGTTTGGATACTTCGGGAGGTTTTTTCCCTGCTCCCCCTCAGGACAGACCTGCTGAACCTGTTGCCGATCCTCTTGCTGAAGCTGAGGCTATACTGGCTTCGGCCGGCACTTTGCGCAGCAGGGATGGAGGTGAAGCACTTCTGTCCGAGGAGTTGAGCTCCTTGAAGAAGAAGAGGAAGAGCCGCGGCGAGGGCGGAGCGCGGAAGAAGTCTGCCCGTACGACTTCCGCTGCTACTGGACAACCCCTGGCGGCTGGGGATGGCTCTTCTGCTGGGGCAAACGTCCCGGAGCCCAGGGCAGCTGATGCTGAAGTCCCTGAGTCCGTACGGGGAGATGGTCCGGCCCCGGAGGTGATCCACTTGTCGGATACCGAGGTTGAGGCAGACGTTCCTCTTCAGCGGAGGCCTCATCTCCGTAGCGACAAGAGAAGGGTCGAGGAGGAGACCGCCCGACCTCCGCCAGGGAGTCCCCAAGTTGGTGACGGGGAGAGGGCAGGTCCTTCCCGTGCGGACAAGGGCAAGGGTAAAGTTGGTGAAGAAGAAGAAGTAAGAGAGAGAGTAAGAGAGGAAATAAGAGAAGAAGTGAGAGAAGGGAAGGCAAGAGAAGAAGTTGGGGGAGATGCTTCCCAAGGGAGCAGCCAAGGTCCTCGTATTTTCCGTTTTGAGGATCTGGAAAACATGGCTGCTGAGGGAGCAACCCCCGTTGTTCTTCGCGATTGCGAGACCATAGACCCGGAGGTGGAAGGTGATTCAAACCTTTCCTCAACGAGGTTTGTTTGGCGGTCAGCTATTGCGGGGCGGACAGAGCTAAATGACATCAAGGGGGTTCGTTACAAGTTCGGACCGAACTACCCCTCGGAGCAGGCTAGGGAGCCCAAGCTTTGTGAGAGGAAACATACCCTGAGACTTGCTCCCGATGTCAATTTTGTGTCCAGGCCGCGTAGCTTGGTTAAAGCAGTTTCTTCGCTCATTGGTCCTCGAGAGGAGTGGGTGCTAAGGGAATTGACCGACGAAGAACTGGCTTTCCAAATTGCTTCCGATTCTGCCCGGGTGAGTTTTTTCTCTTTTCCCTTTTTTTCTTTAGCAGTTGTTGCCAGCTTATGATTTTTAACCGTGACTTACTTTATGTTTCAGTCAAGCATGTTGGCTGCTGAAATCATGTTCCGCTCCCGTCTGAACAATGCCAATGAAGTGGTAGAGGTGAAGAGAGAATTGATTGAGGCTCTGAAGGATAACAAAACCTTGATCGAGCAGTGTGGTTTCCTTGGTGGGGAAGTTAACCGGTTAATAGATGTTAACAATAATCGTCTTGAGCAGATCAATGCTCTCACCAGGGAAAAGGACCGTCTTTCTGAGGAGAAAGAGGGGTTCGCATGCTCCTTCCAGGCTTTGGAGAGACTTCTTGAGGAATGCCGTGACAGTTTGAGCAATGCTAACGACGACCGCGCAACTCTTGAGCTGAACTTGCAGAGGGTAAATGAAGAGTCAACCAAAGCCCGCTCTGAACTTCAAGCTGCTAAGGACTAGGTCGCCCAGCTGATGGGCGTCCAGGCCGCATTAACCAAGGATCTGGCCAACTTGCGTGACCAATCAGAGATTAAGGCTAAACTTGCGGCCCTTGAGGCCAAACGCACGTTGCTCGCGCAGATCCGTGCTGGGCAGGTTGATATTGACGAGATGTTGCAGTCGACGAAGAGTGCTGTTCGAAGGATTCAACAGGCATTGGGTCTCTCTCCCGAAGAGTCGGATGGCGAAGATGATGATGATGAAGATGAAGAGCTGGGGAGTGATGACGGGCCCAACGGAGCTGGTGCGTTGAGTCTCGGTCACGGCCCTTCAAATTGATGATTTCTTTCCTGAACTTGTGTATTTTGTTTCGTCCGGCGAGAGCCGGACTTGTTTATTTGGTGGGCAGAAGTCTTATGAAGATTTTCTGGCCCTTGGCCGGTTTGTTTGGCCTGTTGGACACTCTATGAAATTCTGTCAGCCGTACTCGGTGTTTTATCATTCCATAGTTTTGATGTGTATATATATATATGCAGTTTCTAAGATCCATTCAGCAACTATGTTTAGTTTTGAATCCTTGATCCTTTGGTGTGCATATACTTCGGCTTTCGTGTCTCATAATTGGAAATTGCTTTCCAAACTTTATTAAGTTCGTACTTTATCAAGTTTCCCCAAATGTGTTGAACTTACCCCTTCGTTAGGCAAAGGTCATAAGTTGTAGGTAGTTTGACCGAATCGCGGCCGCTTAGAACTCTGGCCGAGTCGCTTGATTGCGTGAACGACTTCTCTTATTTTCGTGGAAGCCTTGCCACTTGAAGGTTTTAACTTGTGAATGACTTCTCTTATTTTCGTGGAAGCCTTATCACGCAAATTAAAAAATTTGCTACCTTTACATTAAGGTCTTCTGCCTGTATGAAGGTCTTCTGCCTGTATGAAGGTCTTTTCTGGCCTATGGGGCCCTCACCACCCCCCTTGTTTTCATGTTGGAACACGTAAAGTGACAATATGAAAGGAGTTTTCGGTGATATGCCTAATGAACACATATAACCAAACGAGGAGTGTGTCCGTTGTGGGATTCGAACCCACAGCCGTGAAGCTGAAGAACTTCGAGCTCTGCCAGTTGAGCTAAACGGATCTGGCCTTGTTCAGACCGTTAGTACCATTTAGAAAAGAATGTATAGCAAAAAGAAAGGACTTATGCGTAAAGAGTAAGAACTTCTAACTTCTATGCACGGATAAAATCTTACTTTTACGTAAAGATAGAAAAGGGGAGTGTAGAGTGACTGACCGTCCTTGTCGCCTAGAAGTGATACCTTTTGAGATGAACGACATTACAGCTGTTCGGGACAATCGAACCATCTGGCCGTGCTAAGCGATAAGATCCCTTGCCGGCTGAAGCGATCACCTTGTAGGGTCCTTCCCAGTTAGGGCCAAGTTTCCCCGAATTCGTTTCCTGTGTCCTCTGAGACACTTTTCTGAGTACAAATTCCCCGACTTGGAAATTCCGTACGCGCAGTCCCCGATTGTAGTACTTCTCAATTCGCTCCTTCTGGGCGACCACCCGTACGAGGGCCAGTTCTCTGCGTTCTTCGAGAAGATCCAGTTCTTCGGACAAGTTGACAGAGTTTGACTCCTCCGTGGCATGCGCATATCGCAGGCTGGGTTCTCCTATCTCGACCGGGATCAAGGCGTCTGCGCCATAGACCAACGAATATGGAGTCTCCCTGGTACTCATTTTTACCGTGGTGCGGTAAGCCCACAGTACTCCGGGTAACTCTTCTACCCAGCATCCCTTTGCCTGTTCGAGGCGCTTTCTGAGGGATTCAACAATGATCTTGTTGGTAGATTCGGCCTGCCCGTTAGCGACAGGATGATATGGTGAGGAAGTGATCCTTTTAATGTGCAAGTCGTCGAGGAACCTAGTCACCTTCTGGCCGACGAACTGCGGGCCATTATCCATGACTATTTCCTTGGGTGCTCCGAAACGACATACGACAAAGCGCCAAAGGAAATCGACGACCTCTGTCTGCCGTATCCTTGAATATGCCGCGGCTTCGACCCACTTTGTGAAGTAATCTGTGATGATCAGCAAAAAGCGCATCCCCCGTGGCGCCGTAGGGAGAGGGCCAACAATGTCCATCCCCCATTTCATGAAGGGCCATGGGGAGATTATTGAATGCAACGGTTCGGCCGGCAAATGAAGGAGATGGGCAAACCTCTGACATTTGTCACATTTCTTGACGAAATCATTCGCATCTTTCTCCATTTTGTCCCAGTAATAGCCTGCACGCATTAGTTTCCGTGCCAAGGCCTTTCCTCCCGAATGATTGCCGCAACAGCCTTCGTGGACTTCTCTCATCACATAGTTAGTCTGATTTGGTCCAAGACATTTTGCGAGGGGCCCCGCAAACATTTTCCGATATAGCTCGCCGTTGAGGATGGTGTACCGGGCAGCTTTCACTCGGAGTTTGCGAGCGGCCTTTGCGTCTGCGGGCAAGGTCCCATGAATAAGATAATTTGTTATCTCGTTCCTCCAATCCCAGGTAGTGCTAATAGTGTTAACTTCGAACTTTTCCCTGTCCATGGTCGTGTAGAGAAGTTGAACGATGGCCGAAGAGCCGGCTGCTCCTATTTCTGCGACTGATCCCATATTGGCGAGAGCGTCAGCCTCGTGATTCTCTTCCCGTGGGATCTGGACTGCCTCCCATTCGTCGAATTGCGTCAAAAGCTCCTTTACTCGGCCGAGGTATGCCTGCATCCTGGGCTCTCGTGCGACGAAGCCTCCATGATCTGATTGACCACCAACTGGGAATCGCTTTTTAGCTTGACTATGGTTGCCCCATAGTTTCGTGCCAGCTCCAGTCCTGCAATAACGGCCTCATACTCGGCCTCGTTGTTAGTAATGAAAGGGCATTTGATAGCCTGCCTCACCGTCTCTCCGGATGGAGCAACGAGGACCAGCCCAAGCCCTGATCCTTTGACATTTGAGGAGCCATCCGTATGGAGGACCCAAGTGCCCGGAGCCTGCCCTGCATAGAGGATGGCTTCCTTTTCCGCCTCAGGGTATACATTTACGCTGAAATCTGCCACGAAGTCCGCCAAGACTTGTGACTTTATCGCCACCCTGGGCTGATAAGTGATATCAAATTCGGACAGTTCTATAGCCCATTTTACCAATCTTCCTGAAAATTCTGGTTTGTGCAGCACGTTTCGCAAAGGGAAAGTGGTAACCACAATTATAGTATGACTTTGAAAGTATGGACGTAATTTTCGAGCAGCAGTTACTAGGGCCAACGCTAACTTTTCCAGAGGTTGGTAGCGGGTCTCCGCATCGATAAGAGCTTTGCTAACATAGTAGATAGGAAGTTGTTTACCTTTGTCTTCTCGTACTAGCACAACGCTTACCGATGACTCCGAGACTGCCAGATAAATCAGCAACTGCTCGCCTTCCACAGGCGTGGTAAGTAGTGGAGGGTTGGAGAGATACTTCTTCAGATCTCTCAACGCCTGCTGACACTCGGGAGTCCATTCAAACTCCTTGTTCTGCTTCAGGACATCGAAAAAACTTTTGCACCGATCAGATGACCGGGAGATGAATCTGCGCAGGGCAGCTACTCTTCCCGTCAGTCTCATGACTTCTTTCCTATCGCGAAGTACGTCTGGGATTGACTCGATAGCTTTAATCTGAGCAGGATTGACTTCAATGCCTCGCTGAGAGACAATGAACCCCAGAAATTTTCCCGATCCAACTCCGAAAGCGCATTTCTCCGGATTCAATTTCATGTTATATTGATCCAGGATTCGGAAAGCTTCCTTCAGATGCGCCAGATGATCTTCTGCTCGTTTGGATTTTATCAACATGTCATCGATGTACACTTCAATAGTCTTCCCGATATGGTCGTGAAACATCCGATTGACCAGACGTTGATAGGTTGCACCTGCATTCTTCAATCCAAACGGCATAACTTTATAGCAATACGTACCTCGGCAAGTTATGAACGCCGTTTTCTCCTGATCTCCAGGGTCCATCAGTATCTGATTGTACCCGGAGTAAGCGTCGAGGAAGGTCAGCACCTCGTGCCCGGCTGTTGCATCGATTAGTTGATCTATCCTGGGAAGGGGATAGGAATCCTTCGGGCAGGCTTTGTTTAGATCTGTGAAGTCAATGCAGACTCGCCACTTGCCGTTTTTTTTAGGTACGAAAACCACGTTAGCCAACCAGTCCGGATACTTGACTTCACGTACCGAACCGATCTTTAACAGTCGGTCGACTTCATCATTAATCACCTGGTTCCGGAAAGCTCCATGCTGGCGCGTTTTTTGTTTCACCGGGCGGTGGTATGGATCCACGTGTAACCTGTGGGTAATGATGTCAGGGGAAATACCTGTCATATCTGCATGGGACCAGGCGAATGTTGTATGCCGCTCCTTGAGGAATTGCAGGATGTCTCCCCGCAATTGCTCGCTCAGCTCTGTTCCCAAGTACACCTTCCACTCTGGTTTATCAGCGAACAGTTCCTCGGGCTCCAGGGCTTCTACTATTGGCATGTGTTTTTCCTTTTCTTCCATCTTGGCGATGAATTCCGGGACCTCGTACTTAGCCTCGTCGGGTGTAGCATTTGGTCCCGGATGCTGTAATTGCTATTTGTTCTCCCCAGGTAGCTGTAGAGCTACCGAATAACAGTCCCGTGCGGTGCGCTGCTCTCCTCTGACTTCGCGCACCCCCCACTCGGATGGGAACTTTAGTACCTGGTGATAGGTAGAAGGGACGGTCTGCATGTCGTGGATCCACGATCTGCCCAGAATGATGTTGTAGGCTAGATCGGCATCGACAACATGGAAGGTCGTCTCCTTTGCTACCCCCTCGGTTAGAGTTGTTAGGGTGATCTCCCCGAGGGTCTTCTCACTCGAGTGTTGAAACCGGAGAGAACTCGAGATATTGGCACGATCTTGTCGGCTACCTGCATTTCATCTATGACTCGTGATGGAATAATATTTGCAGAGCTGCCCGAATCGATGAGTACCCTCTTTACGTCGAATTCTGCTACTCGTAGTGTTATGACCAGCGCGTCGACGTGTGGAGATTGTGATCCTTCAGCGTCGGACTCCTCGAAGGTGATTACTCCTTCTGACCGGGGGCGTTTGCTGTTTGTGATGGATACCTTTGCGTACTTCTTCGCCGTGAAGGTGACCGAGTCTACCTCAATTCCTCCCGAAATAACGTTGACCGTTCGTTTCGGAGAAGATGCTCGTGGTGGACCGGGTTTGTTCTGCTGAGCCTTTGCATGGGTCTGCTTTCCCTTCTCGGTCAGGAACTCCTTCAGGAACCCCTGTTTCAATAAATGAGCAATTTCGTACCTTAGGGCTTTGCAGTCTTCGGTGGTGTGCCCGTGATCGCGGTGGAACTCGCAATACAGGTCTTGATTCTGCTTGCTAGGATCAGTCTTCATGTCTCTTGGCCACTTGACTCTGTCCCCCATGTTTTTGAGTACCGCCATAACCTCCGACATTTCAACGTTGAAGATCGGCAGGCTCGGGATGCCTCGTGAACTCGACTCAGGGTTTTCCTTTCGAGACAGCCCCTTATTGCTGTGGCGGCTGCGTCCTTTGGGATTGCTGTGCGACTGGTCAGGATATGGCTCATGTCGCGTGCCCGATCTTTCCGTTTCTGCCTTGCCGCCGGATCCGCTGCCGCGAGACTGGGTCCTTCCCCGAGCACTTGCCCCGATCAGTTTGTCTTCATCGATACGTACTTTGGAATTGTAGCGATTGTACACGTCTGACCAACTGGCCGCTGGGAATTCGCGAAGAGACTCATAGAGTCTTCGTGTGGCTTCCGAGCTTCTAACGTCCAGGCTGTTGGTGAATGCGATTGCTGCCCATCTGTCCGGTACCTTGGGGAGCATCATACGTTCCCTCTGGAACCGATCCACGTACTTCCGGAGTGACTCGTCGGGCTTCTGCTTGATCTCAAAGATATCTTCTACCCGGGTCTCCGTCTTCTGGGCACCTGTATGTGCCTTCACGAACAGTTCTGCCATCTTTGCAAAGGATCCGATGGAGTTGGGTGGCAACATCGAATACCATCGCAGGGCCCCATCGGCCAGGGTCTCTACGAACTTCTTCAATTGTACAGATTCGATCTCTTCGTCGGTGAGATCGCTGGCTTTTATGAAATTGCTGAACATCATAAGGTGATCGTTTGGATCAGACGTTCCGCGATACCTCGGAATGTTCGGCATCTTGAACGTTTTAGGTATCGCCTTCAGGGCCGCTTCTTTCTTCCAAGGCCGCTGTGAGTATCGCTGTACGTCAACTTTCTTCAGCGTAGGCGGGGCGCCTGGTATCTGATCGATCCTCTCGTGGAGAGCCTTCTGAAGTGCTTCCTGGCTTTCTTTGAACTGCTTGGTGAGGGCTTCCACGATAAGGCTCATATCCGCGTGTGCTGTAGATCCTCCACCTGTGTTCTGGTCGGCTTGAGTCGCTGGGTCTGCAGTGCCAGTGCCGTCGTTACGCTCTTCTTCTTGCCTTGAAGTGTGTGAAGAGGGTGCATCGGGATTAGGCGCTGCAGCATTGGCTCCTGTGGTTGAGGCATTGTTCCTTCGTTGCTCTGTCCGGAGAGAGTTTAATGCCTCGTTGATCCCCCGGTTCACTTCCACCTGTTGCTGCATAAAATCAAAAAATATTTTTTGCAGATTCCCTTGGTCAGGGGGAGGACTCCTAGGTCGGCGCCTCCTGGGCGGAGTAGCGCTCTGAGAGCGTCGGCGTCTCCTGGGCGGAGTAGAGCTCTGAGAGCGTCGGCGTCTCCTGGGCGGAGTAGAGCTCTGAGAGCGTCGGCGCCTCCTGGGCGGAGTAGAGCTCAGAGAGCGTCCACGCCTGTTCTGCCTGACCTGTCCTTGGGAAGACTGTTGCCGCCCGTCGGACGAATAATCGGGAGAGTAATTAGGGGAATAACTACGCGAATGGGTGGCTGCCTGCTGGCCGTCTGCAACGGCTTGTTGTTGCTGGGCACCATTTTCCGCCATGTCTAGTTATGAAACAGAAGATAGACAGAAATAAATGCAATATAGGAGATAGATTTCTTAACCTACGAAAGCTATTGACCGGCTCCCACTGTGGTCGCCAAATTGTTTAACCTAAATCCGATTTTAGGCCAATTAACAATTAAATTTATATTTGCGGAGTCACGGTCAATAGTTGAGATTAAAGATCTATGCGATAAATCAGATAATACTAATATAGAGCAGTAAATGATGTAGTATAAACGTAAATAAGGAAGAGCAAACGTATCGTGTTCTCTGATAGTCGCCAACCACCACGCTGGATGATCCAATCGTTGAAACAGTAATTAAAATAAGAACAATGGATATAATTCAATGATAGAAGGACAGAGAGTATTCTTATTGATCAAGAGTGCAGAAAGTAAAAGTCGTTACAATCGGTTAAGGTAAGTGCTATTTATAGGCGTGGGAGGCGCCTGTTGAAGTTGTAGTAGCTGTTGGGTGTAGAACCGTTCGGATGAGTAACCGCTGGGTGTCTTATCAGAAAGGTTGTAACCGCTTGGGCGTCTTATCCAGAAAGGCTGTAACCGCTGGGTGACCGTATTTTGAATGATCGCGCCCAATAACGCTACTAACTGCTTGTTCAAATTATGCTGACTGTTGATACATTCTGTAACTTCTTTGGGTCTGCCCGTGGGAAGTGTCTGTCTGATGAATGTTTGCCCGGTAAGTGTCTGTCCGGTGACACGTCAGCTTACGCCACGTGGACGACACGTGTCGTTCGCCAAAGCCCAGTCAGTTTTTACCCAATACAGTCAGTTTAAACATGCTCTGACTCAAGCTCATTTTCAAGCCATGAAGAGGGTTCTGCGTTATTTGAAAGGTACTGTACAACTTGGGTTACACCTTAAAAGGTCTTCTAAACTTATCATAAATGGCTAGTCTGATGCGGATTTGGCTGGTGCCCAGATGATAGACGTTTTGCACATGGTCATTGCCTCTTTTTAGGTTCGAATTTAGTCTCTTGGTGCTCCAAAAAGCAAAATTTTGTGTCTCATTCTAGCACGGAGTCGGAATACAGGGTTTGGCAGCTGCTACTGTTGAAATCACATGTATCCAGTATCTTCTACAGGAACTACATGTGCCTATACCTTCTGCACCAAAGCTTTGGTGTGACAATTTATCTGCTATATATCTTACTGCTAATCCGGTGTTTCATGCTCGCAACAAATATTGATTTAGGCTTTCATTTTGTCAGAGAAAAGGTAGCATCAAAGGATCTGGAAGTTGGATACATCAGCTCATTGGACCAAATAGCAGACACCTTAACAAAGAGTCTGTTAGTGTGATGATTTCTATATCTTAGAGACAAGCTCGTTGTTGTTGACAGACAGCTTCACTTGAGGATGAATGTTAAGATAAGCGATGCCAATAGATAATATCTGTGCAGTTATTTAAATAGCCATTGTATACATGTATTTCCTGATAGCGTTCCCTCTCACTCCCTATTCATCTAGGACTCTACTTCTCCTGTACAGATTTTATTTAAGCTGCAACTATTGTATCAGTATTAAGGAATATATACGAATCCCATTTGAAGAAAATTGTTACTGGCATAAACTTCAGGATGGATTGTATTTAGCTACTGTTGTACTGGCATAAAGTTCAGGATGGATTGTATTTAGCTACTGTTGTCTTTAATTTGTTATGTTCTATTTCACACCATTTAATTGGGACATAGATTAAAAGTCTGAATTGATCCTACTTGCTATATTCCAAAAATCAACATATGCTCAATTTGTGAGCCTAAATTTGGTTCTGTACGTATAAGATTCCCAACATCATAATTTCAATCATACTAATAAGTTACTTAAACCAAAGGAATAGAAACTACAAAGAATCATGTTTAATCACACATTTATAGAATAAGTATTCCATAATATGGTAATAGTTAAACATGGTATTGTGGATATGTTCATGACTGATCAATTTCTTATTCCTTTGTTTGTTATCAAGAAAGCGGATACGTTTTCCAATTACAAATTATTTATGTTTTATATTTATGATGTCCATCGTGCTTGAGTCTTAAACCTGGAGCAACAAATTTTTGACTTCATTATAGCCCATAGCAAAGTTTTAAAACACAAAATTGAAACTCACCCCAGTTCCAACAATTACAATATCTGAGCTTGAAGACCAGATATAAATGAATAAAAGCAGACAGATTAAGGAACATTACTTAGATGTTTAAGCTGTATTTTTCTTCATAATTTATGTTGCTATTTCTTGAAGTGGTCTACAATTATGCATTTTTTTGTGGCTGTTGTTGGTCTTTATATCGCTACTGTATTTTCTATCTTATTGTCGTGCTTTTTCTGAAAACAACAAACATATACTATACGTCTCAGCATTCACGTGCAACGCACGTTCCGATTAATTAGTTAATAGAATAAAAGACAACAATGGTCCAGTCTTCATCATATCTTTTTCAATCTCTAGCCGGGTCTCTTTGACCCGGTTCCTGACCCTACTCATACCAATCATTAAAGCGACCAAAACTCCTTTTTAAAATAAAAGGTTTTTAGAAAATCAATTTCCTCATGTTTTCTAAAATTAGATTCCATAAAAAATTTTAAAAAACATAAATCCGAAAACAAAATCATATTAGATCAATTTCGAGAATTATAAAAATAACAAAGCAGAGGCTAATATATGCTCCTGATACCAATTTTTAGTATTTCTACCATATCTAATACATAATGAGCAAATTACGCAGCGAAATTTAAAGATTGAGTTACTTCCGGCAGTTGTTGTACGGATTTGTCGTTGGCATCAAATCCCCTCTGGTTGGTCTGTTCCTTAGTTTGTCAGGCTTCTTAAGTACTAATCGTTACTTTAGATGGTGTATTTTAATTAAGAAATTGTGCTTAGGGACCTATAAATTGTTACATCTTTACAATTGTTTTTCCATTAAGAATAGTTACTTAATTACGTAATTAAATGAGCAATTGTTTCTTTATGTAATTTTCATATTAACGGAGCGAGTTTCAACTGAAGTTTCAATTGGTGCAAATACACATACCACAAATTGTGAAATTTTTTATGGGTAGTGGAGCATGCAAAAGGAAGGAGCCCAAATATTAAAACTTATCAAATAACAGTTGTTGCTTGTGTTTATCACATCTAGATAGAAAGGAACCAAAGAGTATTTCATGCCAAAAGAACTAATCTCCACAACATTGTCAATAAATCATCCAAGAAGTGTTTTACAGAGGGTCTTTGAAGAGCAGAATAGCTAAAAAGCTTGAAATGCTGAATTTTAATAGTGTAGACTAGTATTAATTTAGTTGTTTGATAGATTATGAAGCTCGTTTGTATGGCTGCGGTATAGGACATGCCTATACCAAACTTTTTTATACCTGTACATAACACTTTGGTAATAAAATCCTTTATTTACCCAAAAAAAGAGGATACAGTTTGAATGGGGCCTTACAAAGTGGTTACCTCACGTAATATTTGGGGCGTAAAAATTTAGGGAAAATTTACGCGAGTTGACGCTCTAAACAGCTTAATTACATAAAATACCGATACTTTCCAAAATTTACGTAACATAACAATACTTTTAAATTAATTACAAAACATACCATAAGGGGCAAAATAGAAATTTCCTACATTATTTTAAGCGGTTTTTCTATTTTTCCTTTCCTTCTCCATTTCTCTCAACAAGTTTCAGTTTATTCTCTTCATTCCTCTTTAATTTCTTCATAGTTATCAGTTTAGGCTTTTCTCCCCGGCAAATTTTGCCTGAATTTCTCAAATACGTGGTTCAATTTGATCGAAAATGTCTCAAAAATCAAATAGTTCACCGTCTGATCGTGAAAAGCGTATGAAATCGCGTCACGAAGCTTCGCCGGTTGTTCAGGGACTTCGACGAGGGCGGTCAGTTGGACTTAGTAGTCCTGAAGTTTCACCGGATGTTAAAGCTGGTAAAAAAGCTGGTAAACGGAAGGTGAGTGATGACGATAAAGGGAAACGTGTGGTGGATGATGATTTCGTCGACGAAATCGACGTTGCGGTTAAGTTGAAAAGGAGCAAATTTGACCGGTGTGGAGTTCTCGCACAAAATCAAGTGTGCTCAGAGCAAACTGTATGTATTATTTTATTTTTTTGTTTTCATGTTGTATTTTTATTGTATATTTGTGTATGTTTCCCTATTACACATGTCTAAACTATGTGTTTTTTTGGTTAAATTTTTATATTTTTGTGTAAACTGTATATTTTTTGTCTAAGCTGTGTATTTTCCTGTATATTTGTGTATGTTTCTCGACTATTGATGTATAAACCTGTATTCGCTTGTATATTTTGTATGAACCTGTTTAAAATAGATATAATATGTATATTTTTGTGTAAACTGTGTATTTTCCTGTATATTTCTGTATGTTTCTAGGCTATTGATGTATAAACCTGTATTCGCTTGTGTATTTTATGTCCCTGTATAAAATAGACATGATATGTATATTTTTGTGTAACCTTTGTATTTTCCTGTATATTTCTGTATGTTGTTGGCTATTGATGTATAAACCTGTATTCGTTTCTGTATTTTGTATGATCTTGTTTAAAATGGACATGATATGTATTTTTTTTGTTTAAACTGTGTTCTTTTTTCTTTATGTGTCTTGGATATTAATGTATAGACTTTGTGTTTGCTTGTATATTTTTGTATGTCCCTTGTTTAAAGTGTGTCTTCATGTTTAAAATAGAGTTATTCATGTGCATAGCTATGTAGACTTATTCTGTATGTTCTTGCTTATTCCTTTGCCTTTTTGCTCTTTTTGTTGTATGAATTTGTATATTTTTGTATTCTCTTTTGTATATCCTTATTGTTAATTTTACTTTTTTATTTTGTCCATATATAGGGCTGCAAATTTTATGTTCCTGTAGATATTGTTTCTGTTGTCGATCACTGGACTGCGACAACTCGTTATGACATTGTTAGCACATTAGAAGACACTTTGACACCTGTTCAATTACAGTTGTTTAGGCAGACCTGCTTTGGTTACTTCTTGGATCTACCACAAGTTTTTGGTCAATACCAATTAATTCACCACTTGATGTTAAGAGAAATTATATCAGACCGCCCCAATGAGTTTACTATTATGGTTAATGGTACACAGTTGTGCTTTGGGCTAAGAGACTTTGCAGTTATAACAGGTTTGAATTGCTTTGGTGATGATATAGTTGTTGCTGATGCTACTCCTAATAGGCTTATGTCGAGCTATTTCCCCAATCAGGAAAAGGTCCGTAGGAGTGAGTTAATCAAATGTTTCACTGGTAAGCGTTGGATTGGTGATGAAGATGCCGTGAAGTTGGCTATTTTGTATTTTCTACATGTGTTTGTGTTGTCTACTGACAGTGGTCAGTATATACCCAAGGAACACTTTGATTTGGTTGAATCAGGGGCATATCTTACTTATCCATGGGGCAAATGTTCGTTTATGTTATTGCTTGAAACTATTCGCCAGAAGTTATATCCTCCTTTGAAATTTTATCGTATTGGTGGGTTGCCGCTTGCATTACAAGTGTGGTTTTATGAATGTTGTTCGGTGGTTGATCGAAAAGTTGCTACTCGTGTTGGTAACTTAACTCCTAGGATTCTCAATTGGAAAGTTATTGTCAATCAACCTAGGTTTAGCAATCTATCTAAAGGAATGTTTAGTGGCACAAGCGCTGAGGTAAAAATTTGTTACATTTACTTTATTTGTGTTTTTTAATGTATATGTATGTCATTGTACCCATTTCATTTATCGATTATTGTGTGGTCTGTTTTTGTAGTTGGTGTTTACCAATATTGTTGCAACTCATGATGAGGTACAGAAATTCAACTTGCCCCCTTTGGATGATGCTGCTGTCACTGTAAATAAGGCCCTTCCCAGACAAAGTGTAGCCACTCGACTGCCTTCTTCTGCGTCTATACCCATCCCCTCTCAGAAAATGCAGCATCAGAAACCACCTGTTCATGCGTCTCAAACTGTGCATCTAAGTGATGTTGCCGCTCAGTTGCAGCAGTTGACTACTGACTTTCAAGATTACAAGATGCATGTATGTATTGCTTTTATGTTTAGCATCTTGTTGATTTTGTATGCTTGCAAGTTGACCTTTCTGTACTTTGTTTTGTATTTATTTTGTAGGTTGATTCTCAATTTACTAATCTTCATACTTTCCTCAATAAGTCATTTAGTGAGGTGTTTGCTCGCTTGAAGGTAATGACTTACTGTTTTTATAAATACTTTTGTTGTATTTTGTGTTTTGTTTTTCAAACTATTTCTTATTTCAACAGGGTGTTAGAAGCAGCCCTGTTGTTGATGAACATGATAATCGAGCTGGTGATTCTCATTATGGTAGTCCCTTTGAAGGCGGTCCTTCTATGCAACCTACTGATAGCGACGCCAACTTTTATGTATGTGTGGTTGCTTCTCTTCTATTATTTATGTTTACTTTTCCTAATGTATACAAATGTATTGTTTTGTTTACAGGGTGTTTCTGATGGTCCATCTGTTGGCCATGATTCTGATTTTTTGGATCGAACTGTTGGAAAAGTTTGCAGTCCTATGCAATATACTGCCACCCCACTTAGTAGTAGTGTATGTTTTTTGTCTTTATTTTTGACATTTTTGGATTGAACTGCTGGAAAAATTGAACAATTTTTTTCTTCATACAGGCTGTTGCGCCTGGAGTTTATAGACAGCGTGAACATGCTGGTCGCAGAGAGGATGTGCCAGGTATAGTTTGTGGAGTACTCGATCAGAAGGATTCTATTTATCATCTATATGGTGGACCAAGTTTTTCGATTGGGGATTTTAGTGAAGGTTCTGAACATGTTGGTAATGTGGCCAGTGGAAGTGAAGCTCAAGCGGACAGTGTATGTACTATTTTTAGTTTTTCATAATATATTTTTTTTTTGTATTTTTGTGTATTCCTTTGTAGTTAAGTGTATTTTCTGTATATTAATGTATTTTCTATATATTTATATATTGTAGCAGGTTGTTACTGTGGGACCATTGGCTGTTTTGAAGCCAGATGGTAATATGGACTGTGGAAGTGAAGCTCGAGTGGACAGTGTATGTACTATTTTACTTTTTTTACTTTTTTTGTATTTGTGTATTTCCTTGTAGTTAAGTGTATTTTTCTGTATATTTAATGTATTTTTCATATATTTTATATATTGTAGCAGGTTGTTACTGTGGGACCATTAGCTGTTGTGAAGCCAGATGGTGATCAATTCTCCAAATTTTCTATTGATCCCAATTTTCCCGATTTTCCCCTGTCTGCGTATGATGAGATCGATGCAGCTATCGCACGAGCTATGTCTATGTGTAAGGCAGTGGTGGTTGTACCAGCTAATAACCAACCTCCTGACAATGTTGATTGTAAAGAGATGGATTCTGAAAACTTATTAGAGGATGCCCCAAGTGAAGATACATCTTCTGATGACAAGAGTCAGCCCGACACAGCAGTTCTTGATGGACAGGAATCCCAGCTTGTTTTGGTCTCGAGTGATGGAGATGATGCTGCCACACCTGAGCAGTTGATTGCACGCATGCGGCGTCCAGGGAGGTATGGCAGGTCTCCTTGGGTTCTCAATTCACCGGGACCAAAAATCTTTCAGACAAAACATCCTTTTATTTATAATGTTGATGCTGACATTGACCAAGATTTGGAAAATGCATTTGTTGCATGGGTTGAGGATGGGATCGAGCCAAGCAATCGAAGGTATTTTTCCTTTTATTTTGTACTGTTGATGGTATTTTTCCTTTTGTATTCTTTTGTAATGATTTGTTTTGTTTAATTTTTGTGAATCATCAGGAAGTCGCTTTATCCAAGAGAAGCTAACCGAATTCAGCATCCTTTTGCGTTAGGAGTTGTGAAAGTTGAAAGGAAGGAATGGTTTCGGACGTTGCTGCACAGTGGAGGCACTTTGAATGACCAGGTATGTATGTGTTTGTATATACCTGTATGTATGTGTATCAACTGATTCTTATTTTTTTTGTATTTTTTTGTATAAAATTGTATGAATCTGTATACATTTATCTCAATTGTATGTTTATATTCCTGATTGTTATGTGTAGCCTTTTCTGATTGTATGTTTATCTCAAATGTCCAGCACATTGATGTTGTGTTTTACTACTTGAGGAAGAAAGGAAAATATGGTCCTGATGTTTCTCGTAAATTCACCACTACTGACTGTTATTTCAAGAATATGGTTGAGGACGTTTTTAAGGCGTACAAAGCTAGTAAGAACAATCCGACTGTGGTGTCTAATGATGATCCTATAGCGCAGTATGTTATGGGATTTAGGCTGATTGGAAACACCCCATGGGTTAACGTTGATTATGTTTTAGTCCCATTGAACGTTAAAGAGAAATTTCACTGGGTGTTGGCTGTTGTGGCATTCAAAGAGAGGTGCATTTGGTTGTTTGATTCTATGCGTGGAAGATCTAGTGCTCCTGTGCGTGCTCTAGTTCAAAAATTGGTTGTTGTCTTGCCTCTTTACCTTTCAGTCACCAGCTTCTATGGTGCGAGGCCTGACATTGATTGGAATTTAAACCCAGCTTTCAAAGATAAATCTGCGACAGATCCGTTTCCCGTTGTTTCAGTTACAGATATTCCAAAACAGGCTGTTGGATCACTGTATGTATATTAGAAATACATTTTTGTTACTATTTCTGTTATGTAGTTCTTTTTACTTAAATTTTGTTTTTGTTGTGTTTGCAGCGACTGTGGTGTGTATATTGCAGCATATGCTGAGTATTTTGCATGTGGATTCGATCAACCACCTGTCGACTTTGATGTTGATATTTACCGCAGCAGATTGGGCACACTACTATGGCACTATGCAAAAACAAAGCAGGACGAACGTTCCATCAGTGGGGATGAGGTTACAGGAATTCAATTCAAGAAGAAGGCGGGTCCAAAGCGGGGAGAAGTTTATCATTAAGTAGTTTATGTTTAGGTTTAAGTAGTTTGGAATATACTGATGTTTAAGACATCATTATTCTATTTTTGTTTCTAAGTTACATCAAGGAATATGCTTCTGGATGTTTGGTTTTATAATCTGTTAATATAATGACGTTCTTATTCCTTTTGTTGTTCATAGTCTATACAATTTTTATATGTTAATGAAATGAATTTTAGCACTCATTTTCACTCATTCAGAACTTGGTTTTTGATAACGGATGCAACCTGACATACAGTTTTATACATACTCGAATAAAAGTGTATGCCCACACAAAAGATATCCATATAAGCTTATTGCACTTTCAGGTGGGGGCTCCGGGCTGCAGAGGGTTCTGGGGTAAAATATACTTTATTATCTGATGACATTAGGCCTAGGGCTTTGTCGTACCCTGCTTACTTATCTTTCACTTTCACTCAGTAGCTCTTTGCTTGCCTGTACAAAGAGCATGCCATACATTTCACTCAGTAGCTCTTTGCTCGCACTACATGCCATACATTTCACACATACAGAATTATACAAAATACTACAGATCGATACAAAACAAAACAGATTTATTCAAAAGAATATTTGAACAGTCTTTTCGAACTAAGCTGAGAAACAGATATTTTTGTAGTTCCATGCATTTCAATCTATGAAATTTTTATACACTTGCAATGTAATGATTGTCATTGTAATAAATGGTTTTTGTAAGTGAGAATAAACAATATCCAAATCTTGTTTTCAGCTTCTCTTTGGCAGATTTGTGCATGTTGCTCTATTGTGCCCTTCATTCCCACACAGTCCACATGTCATCTTTGTTCTTTTTGGATGCAGTTCCCAAGCTGGTTTGTGTCTGGTCTTTTTTGGTCTGCCCGGAGTCCTTTTCCATATTGGGGGGTGCACAATTTCATTAGTAATGTATGTAGGGATGTCCCAATTGCTTTCATCTGGTATTGGATTGACAGGCACTTGATATGTCTTCAACAGGTAGTCTTTTGTGTAGTATGGGGAGGCATACAATTCCTCATCCATGCATTTAGATTTCATCACAGCGACTGCATGTGCACATGGTAGCTCATCGATTTGGAACCTTCTACAGCAGCATGTTCGGTCTTTTAATGACACAAGAAATTTCTTTTGCCCGTGCCAAACTGAATATGAATAAGCTGATGAAGTCTTTACCTGTAATATAAAAGCTTTTTGAGTATTAGCTACAGTATATATTCTACAGCGCTACAATATATAGTACACATACGCATTAATACACAGTTCTACAAAAATATACAGAATACTTTGTATGCAATTAAATACAAAGTAAATTAGTCAGTATATATTCTACAGCGCTACAATATATACTGCACATACACATTAATACACAGTTCTACAAAAATATACAGAATACTTTGTATGCAATTAAATACAAAGTAAATTAGATTAGTCATCACCCATATTGTAGTTTTTTTGCTACTGGAGCAATGTTAGTGCAGAATTATTCAAATATATATACCAGACATACATACTTCATAAATTTTTGAAACTGAACTACAAAAAAGTGTTACCATCATCTCGAGAGCCAAGGTTCGATGTTTATCAAGAATATCATTATATTTTTCACCCAGCTTTGTGAATGTATTCTCTGCACCTTCCCTATTGCGATTGTTCCAGAGTTCAACTTTTGCTCTCATGGACTCCATAAAAGCTGATACAGGCATATCTCTTGCACCCTTGCTAGCTGCATTTAATGACTCCGCAATATTTGAAGTCATTATCCAGCCACGACGGACAGTTGCATGTGCCCTAGCCCACTTTTGATAGCCAACTTTATACAGGTATGTTTTGATCCGTTTGTCCATATTTGCCACTTCTTTCATTTTTTTATCAAACTCCCTAACTGTGTATGCTTTAGCCATTGTAAAGAATGCTTCATACAGTTTGTCTTCGGCCCTTTTGAATTTAGTTTTCACATTGTTCCAGAGATGCCAAATGCATGCATAGTGTGGAACCATGGGATATACAATGGAGGTTGCTTTCAAGATGCTTTCTTTACGGTCTGAAACAATACACATATCATCCCTTTCACCGTATGCTTTTCTAAAATTATCAAAAAACCAATGCCACGCAGAATCATTCTCTGAATCGACTATTGCATACGCTAGAGGGAGGATTCTGCCTGTGCATGACCATACAAATTAGAAAGGCCAATCAGCAGAGAATTATACAAATTCATATAGATTTATACACTGGAATTCAAATACTTTTAAACTTTACCTGCTGCATCCATTGTACTCGCAGCAAGGAATGTCCCCTTATGTGTAGCTGTAAGGAAGCTACCATCAACAACAACAATTGGTCTGCAATATTCCCATCCTTTTATTGATGCATTAAGTGCCACAAAGGCATATAAGAAGCAATCATCATCAGTTTTAACAAAGTCTACAATTGACCCTGGGTTAAATTTCTCCAAAATGTATAAGTAGCTTGGTAATTTGTTGTATGAATCTTTTGGATCACCTCTCATTATTTCCATAGCTATTTCCTTTGATCGCCACGCCTTCATATAGGGAAGCTCCACACCGAATTGTTTGTGAATGTCTTCAATTATCTCCTTTGGTTTGTAAGTTGCCTTCGGATCTTTAAATTTGTACTGGATAACACTGCCAATGATGTTTGCAGTTGCTTGTTTATGGCTGAAAATTCTGTTCTTCAGCGGGCAAGAGTGTTCATTCACAAATTTCCTAATTTTGAACAGATTAGATGCATTCAAGCTTGAAGCCTTAAACTGCCATGTGCAATTCTCCCCGGTGCAAATCAGGCAATAGCTATACATACATAAGATGTCACTAGTTAGTATTTTACATACAACTATTATACAGATAGACGAATAATTATACAGCTTTTGATCTTACAATTATTTACACTGTCATACTCTTAAATATACATATTTTTACACTGTCATACATTATTATACATTGTACACTCATACATATACAGACCTTTTCACAACATAGAGATTTAAGTATAGTGATACAGTGACTAAAAACAGTATACAGATATATACAGATTTATACACAAGTAACTTCAGACACAACTTACGCAACAGTTTTTGAAGTTTCGTACCATTTTGAGCTTGATCTTTTAACCTTAAAGTGAAACTTTCCCGTTAATGCATAGTGCTTCATTGCTTTGACGAGTGTTTTCTTGTCTTGGAAAACCTGCCCCTCTATAATATCTTTTTGTATAGGATCTGCAATTATAAGAGCACTACAATCTTCAAAGTCTCCAAAGTCTGGGAAATCTATCAATTCTTGTGTATTCTCCTCGGCTATTGACTGTATGTTATTACTCTCTACATATTCAGGTGAATCAACTATCAAATTTTCACTATATCCAGATTCATTGAATGACCTTTCATTCAATGAAATACACAATGGATATCTTCCTAGTTCCTTGTTATCCTTTTTCACCTCAACAAACACTTTGACTCCCATGTCATTGTGTATTTCCATTGCAGGTCGTGTTGCATCCACCTTGTATCTTATTTCGATTTGTTTTGTAGTGGTATCGACACGAAGTTGGTTTGCAATTGTAGAGATCAGATCATCAAAAGTACAATCTGATGCAACCCAAAACGAGCGGAAGCTAAACAACGACACAAATATGCGGAAGCGATAAATAACAAGATACGTGATATCAATGATATCGGGGAAACAAGGATTGGGGAGTCAAGAAACGAGAAGAAAGAACGGATTAATGAATTCAAGACATGAATTAATAATCCAAAAGGGAGAAAGTGAAACTCGAACCTTACAATGGACTCAACTAGGTGTCGATCGCCATAGGTTCCAAGTTAACGAGATACATGAAGCCTCGGGCTTCGGACTAGAAAGGCTCGGCCTTCTCTAATTCTCTCTTCTCTCTATTCAATTTAAGCTC
This sequence comes from Petunia axillaris subsp. axillaris, assembly GCA_029990575.1. Taxonomy (NCBI): domain Eukaryota; kingdom Viridiplantae; phylum Streptophyta; class Magnoliopsida; order Solanales; family Solanaceae; genus Petunia; species Petunia axillaris. The sequence continues at coordinate 124,689,132 of JARKNS010000008.1, read as the reverse complement.
CAACTAAAACTAATGAAATGAAGCTAAAACTAGCTATATATACATTTACATGTCAAATGGACAAAAATGGCCCTGAAACTGATTCTGCCTCGCTGCTCAGTACTTCTTCTTCGCGATCGCGCCAGGAAGGCTCGCGATCGCGCTGGGCATTCTTCAAAGCATCGCGATCGCGCTGGATTGAACGCTGTCGCGCAGAGATCGATCAACTGGCCTTCAACTCCTCGCGATCGCGCGAGATAACACGCTGTCGCGCAGGGCAAATATATTCCTCTTCGCGATCGCGCAGACATGGACGCGATCGCGAAGAACACTTGTTCTTCCGCAGGCAGTGAGCTCCCAGATTGCTCCCCTGTTTTGCCCTGTTTTGGGCTGCCTGTTTTCCTGCCCTGTTTCCTCCATCCGTTGGCGCTCCAATGCACGATCTTCAAGTTGTTTCCGGAGGCCTTGACTCGTATCCGTTGTGCTCTCGAGCATGGCTTTTGATGGTTGTCGTTTAGGCCATTTTATATTGCATCATCCTCCCCTTCTTGAAAGGATTTCGTCCTCGAAATCGAACCATCAAAACCTACAATCAAAACAATGCACAACCAAAACTTCCTACTTCACAAGTAGGTTAGCTCAACAAGAATAAGTGCAAGTGGTGTGGAAAACACACTCTTGTGATAGAGCCAAGCATCAATTCCAATTAAAAAGTGTATGTCCCCAAAGGAGACGACATTGTCTTGGCTCGACAAGAACAAGCACTCATTGTCAAAACAAGCAAAGAGATCAAGGATATGCATGGGGCAATTAAATTCCCCACGACCCCTAAGCCCATGACCAACACACCAAGCCTTCAAACCAAGTTTATCACAAAGGGACACATCGGCTTTGGCATGCTCGACACTCAAGGTGTGCTCAACATACGGGATGGAGTAAGTAAGATAGTTCAAGCGACAACTAACATCAAATACTCCACTCCCCTTCTTACGAGCATTCTTACACACACCAAGAGGTACCTCCTCACCTCCAAATACTCCTCCAAGACAACCCTCGCCACTAGACAAACTCCCAAGGGAGGTCTCAAACAAAGGGTTATCCATAGAGTTAGGCATTCCAATCCATGGAGGTCCAAACTCACACTCTACTCTAGCTAGAGACAATTCACCATTTTCATCGAAGTTGCTCTCATACAAAGGATTAGTATAGGCACACTTCTCAAGTTCATCGACAAGCAAAGGTGAAGTTCTCAAACTAGAGACAATATCGACACTTGAGGAGTCATCGAACACAAGTCGATCAATCTCATTCTCAAGAGACTCCTCAAGGTTACAACCCTCCTCACTACGACACAAGATGCCACCACTAGCAAATAAACAATCAAAGGGAAGAATAGGGTAATCATGCAAGTCATCTTCTCCTTTATCAAATAGGGGTGGTGTGTCATAACAAGGCTCACACACAAGGTCAACTTCAACATTTGCACTAAAGAGAGGTTCAATGAAAACCGAGCTCACATCATAATGTGGCTTTTCAACCCCCCCAACTAGTGGTTCATTCTCACACACAAGTTGACCCAATGACCCTACACTAGTTGCAAACACATTGTAATCATACATATCATCAACTAGCCTAGAGTTTTCACAAACAATGTCACAAGACAAGGAAGTATCATGCTCAAGGAAGGAAGAACTAACACATACCTTTGAAGTGTCAAGAACGTCTTCACCTTGTAGCTCGCATTTGGAATCTCCTTCACCTTGTCTTTCCATCTTGGCACATGATTGAGGCTCCATTGGTTTGCCTCCAAGAATTCCTACACAAGAACTCAAACACATAGAAGAAAAAGATAAAGGGTTAAGGTTAGAATAAGGGGTGTCCTCACTCTCAATTTTTCTTTTTCCCTCTTTCTTTTCCCTCATTTTTTTTCCAAGGTCGGATGTAGATTCGGGTGGTGACAACCCACTCACATCACTCAACACAACCTCTCCTTTTTCCACTCGAGAGTTGTCACCGGTCGCTCCCTTACTCCTCTCTATCTTTTGTCTCTCAAATTCGGGTGAATCGGGACGAGGCCCAAGAATACCCATAGCCGGAGTAGGTGGACTTTTCACGTCAACCCGGAATCTAGGACTTGGAGACTCATCACTTGAGGCCTCCTTCTTCTTCATTGGTGAACCACTTGGTTTTGCAACTTGTGGTTGGTTCACCTTGTTGACAATTGCCAACTCTTTTCTAGCACTTGTCCCACCACTTCTTGTAATTGTAGGACTTCTCGTTTGCACCTTTTCAACCATGGAATGAAGTTCTTGCTCCTCGCCCCTTTGCCTAGCCAAAGAAGGAGTACTAGTAGGCACTCGGTTCCTCGCCCGGTAAGGCACAAAGTCATAGACTCTTTGCCCTACGCCCACAAGATACACACCCTTCACCACACTATATTGCACCCTCTTCCCCTCCAACCACCGGTCACCTATCCACACATCAATATGACGCATGGGATACACGTCACACCACACATAGCATTTATAACTCCCATGAGATATGAGTACCCGAGCCTCCTTAGAAACCCACACTCCATCATACTCATAAGGATGCTCTAGCTTGTGGCATGGTATCCTAAGCCTATCAACCAAAGAGGTGCTAATACAATTGGCATCGGTTCCACCAATCTTGAGCAAGTATCCTCCAATACCATCTACCTCTACAACGAACCTACATCTACCCAAGTCTTGCACATTGGCACCCAAATGAGAATTTGGACGCCCACAAGTGTCAACACCAACAACTTGGGTCTTCCTTATCCCTCCACTAGTGGTAACACCACTAGAACAATCTCCACTTCCCGTCACTCTCCCAACATTAGAAATGTTGTTGGAAGTCGAGGAAGGAGCCTTGCCATGGAACCCATAAGTGCTTCTCGCCTTGGTTCCATAGCCCATAGCACTACTCCTACTACAACCATTCACGCCCCTCACGGCATACATCCCCTTTGTAGCAAAAGCAACACCATTTCCCAAACCATCCTCCACATGGGAATTAGAAGCATTAGGTCGCTTAGCGTACCTAGAAGATGCAAGCTTCTCCTTCCCCACGGAACAACCACCACCACCCCCCATACTAATGGAAGGTCCTCCACTACTCCCTTGTACTCCATTAGCAACACCAAGAGAAGATGCATAAGAACAATTCATATACTCAACATCATCATCATCCCTATCTATGTCACTATCATGCTCTAATTCATCACAAGAAGAGTAAGTAGGATCAATGTACCTTGAAGCGTCACCATCTTCGATTTCTTGACTAGAGGCATAGGCATCATCACATTCTTCATCACAAGCCTCATAGTCTTCATCAATTTCACGATCATCATAGTGAACCGCTTCATCAACATAGGAGCCATGGTTTCCATCATCATAGTAATGGCCATCATCACCCTCATAGGAACCATAGTCTCCATCATCACCATACGAGTCATAGCAACTCGCATCATCTCCGCATGAGCCATAATCCCCACAATCAACATTCGACATTGTTGCAATCACCAAAGAATAAAACCTCCCAAAAGTCACTCCCTCACGTGTATCACTCAATATATGTACACTCAAGAGCGAGGCCTTATCAACTTGGGAACCAAGGTAATCACAACTAGCATGTCCAAGTTAAAGTTCGGAGTGGAATTAATGAGACTCGATGTACGGACGGCTATTTAAAGTGCGTACTTGAGGCCAAAAGGAGTTCTACGACTCTTCTTTGAATTCTAGTCTCCTCTACGCACGAATACCTAATACGCTAAAGGATTAGTGTCTTTCAAGTAGGCCAATTACCTTCAAAACACTAACCAAGAGGTACGGTAGAAAACGGGACACAAAAGATTCGACTCGAATTGGCACCAAATGGATTTGGAATCGGATGAAATTTTGTTTGTGATCTACAAACTCATCATATTTAATGGTCCAATTGGAGTCATGATGTTTGGAAACTGTTCGGAAGCCGTTGCGAACGTTCTGTCCCAAAACTGGAATTCTGAAATTTTTTTGTTCTTCGCTATCGCGACCAGACGCGCGCGATCGCGAAGGGTTAATTTTTCAAAAAATAATTTTGTTCTTCGCTATCGCGAAATTGCTCTTCGCGATCGCGAAGGGTTAATCCCTGCACTTTCACAGCAGCTCAAAAACGGGTTTTTGGGCGATTTTGGCCAAATTTTTGGCTCGATTCCAACCCGAAACACAAAACCAACGATACCCAAAGGTGTATACAACTATAACAACCAATCCCCAATAGTTTTCAACTCCAAACAAACAACAACAAGCTTCGATTCAAGATTGAAGCATTTTCAAGAAATTTTCAAACTTTTGGATTTTGATTTTGGAAATTTTGATTCGTAACACCAAAACACGAGATATAGGTATCAAAACGACGGGGATACAACAAGGAACAAACCCCACTACTTTTAACACTCGGGGATTCGTATCCAACCCGCTCCACCAAATTTTGTCAAGTTTTCTAGTTTTTCAATTTTTTTGTTTTTCTTCAATTTTCAAGAACAAACAACAACACAATAACGATACTAACACGTTGAACAAGGAACGGGGGTTTGTAAGAACATAACCCGAGCCTTGCTCTGATACCAACTGATGCAACCCAAAACGAGCGGAAGCTAAACAACGACACAAATATGCGGAAGCGATAAATAACAAGATACGTGATACCAATGATATCGGGGAAACAAGGATTGGGGAGTCAAGAAACGAGAAGAAAGAACGGATTAATGAATTCAAGACATGAATTAATAATCCAAAAGGGAGAAAGTGAAACTCGAACCTTACAATGGACTCAACTAGGTGTCGATCGCCATAGGTTCCAAGTTAACGAGATACATGAAGCCTCGGGCTTCGGACTAGAAAGGCTCGGCCTTCTCTAATTCTCTCTTCTCTCTATTCAATTTAAGCTCCAACTAAAACTAATGAAATGAAGCTAAAACTAGCTATATATACATTTACATGTCAAATGGACAAAAATGGCCCTGAAACTGATTCTGCCTCGCTGCTCAGTACTTCTTCTTCGCGATCGCGCCAGGAAGGCTCGCGATCGCGCTGGGCATTCTTCAAAGCATCGCGATCGCGCTGGATTGAACGCTGTCGCCAGAGATCGATCAACTGGCCTTCAACTCCTCGCGATCGCGCGAGATAACACGCTGTCGCGCAGGGCAAATATATTCCTCTTCGCGATCGCGCAGACATGGACGCGATCGCGAAGAACACTTGTTCTTCCGCAGGCAGTGAGCTCCCAGATTGCTCCCCTGTTTTGCCCTGTTTTGGGCTGCCTGTTTTCCTGCCCTGTTTCCTCCATCCGTTGGCGCTCCAATGCACGATCTTCAAGTTGTTTCCGGAGGCCTTGACTCGTATCCGTTGTGCTCTCGAGCATGGCTTTTGATGGTTGTCGTTTAGGCCATTTTATATTGCATCACAATCACAGTTTATTACTATTGCGTCAACACTATAATCAATGTAGTTTCCTGTTGCATCCCATCGTCCTTTGTGTTGGAGAAGTACTGTGACTGATGCCATATCAGACCTGTTTCAAAATTGTTACATAACTTTAGTATTTCACTGTATGGATCTGTATTTAATTTGTATATGCAGTGCATGAATCTGTATGCTAGCATTCAACAATGACATATTGTATGCAGTTAAATACAGAGTAAATGCAATTATATGCAATAGAATGTATTAATTTGTATGAATTTTGAATCCACAAAGTGACTATTCAAAAACAATCACAGGTTATTACTATTGCCTGTATAAATGTGTATGAATTTGTATGAATTTGTATGCCTATATGAATTTGTATGAATCTGCGCAGTCATTATGCATTTTGTTACTCGTAATACAAAACTACTAATACAACATCAAATCACTTAAACAACTCAATCGCTGAAGCTAATACAAAACTACTAATACAACATCAAATCACTTAAACAACTCAATCGCTGAAGCTAATACAGAAATAGTAATACATAAATGTATAACTTTGAATACTGAATCGCTGAAGCTAATACAGAACTACTAATACAAATTGAATCAGTAAAACAAATGAAATGTATGTGTATGTTACAGAGCTGCTAATACAAAAGCAACTATGAAATTTACAGAACATCAGAATCGCAATGTCTTTACAGAAAAATCAATGAATGTACAATTTACAGAAAATCAATGAATGTACAATTTGTTTTCAGAACTTCTTAATGTACAATTTTGTACAAATAATGTGCAAATTCATAATCGCAAAATCAAAAGCATAATTAAAAATTGAAAACTTCGTATAGAAAATCGACTTTTGATATTTTGAATTAGACTTCAATTACAAAACTTCGAACAGTTACCTGTAAAATCGATGAATCAGGAATCAAAATTGCAAAATCGACTTTTGATATTTTGAATTTGACTGAATCGCAGCTTCGAATTGTTGAACAATAACAATTGTAGGTTGTTTTAGAATTGTATTTGAACCTAAATTTCACAATGTAAACCCTAGTTTTGGAGTGTAATTGAAGGATTGAAGGATTTTTTGAGAGAGAAAGAGAGAGACAGTAGTTTACGTGGGAAGGAAAGTAGAGGTGGGTAAAGGCAGAATTTTCCAAAATTGTAGGTATTTATAGGTTGTTATATTTTGTATGTATTTGAAAAAAAAACTATTGTTACTTTTTGTTAAGTGGAATACTATCGGTATTTTACGTAATTTTGGGTATAGGATTGTATATTTGTGTAAATCTCCCAAAATTTAGTCACGTAGCCTATTTTGATCGCGTCAAATGAATACTAGCCAGCGATGCAAAACTGTTTGAAGACTAGCTACTTCCGGACAAATCACAGTATAAATACTGGGGCTTTGAACAAGTTTTGTACAAAGCCCCAGTACTTATACTGGGAAGCTTCACTAAACTAACCCCAGTATAAAATACTGGGGCTTTGAACAACCCCATTATTTTGTTATGGTACTTGGTATAAAGCTTCAGTCCCATAACAAAAGGCTGGGGCTGTGAACAAAACTTGTTCAAAGCCCCAGCATTTTGTTATGGGGACTGAAGCTTTATATATAAAGTCCCATAATAAAATAATGGAATTTATCCCTTTGATGGGACCTTTGTTATGAGAATAAATCTCATTATTTTGTTATGGGTCCCATAACAAAATAATGGGACCTTTGAACATGTTAGTTCAAGGTCCCATTATTTTGTTATGGGATTATTTTATTATGGGACTAGTCTGGGGTGTTTTTCCAACGCTAATAGAGCTTAAGTGTGCGCACGAACTTTTGGCTATTCTTCAATGAATTTTGAAACGGTGGATAGTCCCCAATGAGCGCGTCCAAAAATGGCTACGGATCAAAATTACACATATTTGGGCTTGTTCGCAGCTTACCCTGCATATATGACCCTATTTTTTTGAAATTTATACAAGAATAGTCATTGGTTGTGAGCAATTTATTATACGATTTGATGGGTCCATCAATCATTTCTTTGCAAGGGCCAATATTAAAATTTTATAAATAAGTCTTGTCAAATTCGTCTGGAGTTTTGAATAACTGAACTTTTATTGCGTTTACCAAAACTTCAAAAAATGATTTATTCTTGCACAAATAAAAAATATTATCAAAACTTTTATAGTGCCGTACCAAATGAGTGCCTAAGCTTAACTAATATATATCGACGGTGTAAATTATTTTTTTATACCGTTGAGTAATGTTACAAGTAAATTTTCAAGTAATCTTACTTATTTTTAATATTTTTAAGCCTAATACTTTTTTTAAATAGCTAATCTAGCTTAGAAAATTGACCAATGGTTGAACAACGATTGAAGAATTAAAGTTATTGGCATAATTAAATTTTAAATATTAGCCGGACAAGTAAGAGTACTTGAAAATTTACTTGTGATAGACTTTAACTTACCCATCGGTATAAAAATTATTTACACTGTCGATATATATTAGTTTAACTCACGTAGTGAAATTTTATGGTACACCAACTAACCAAGTCATATTTGATGTTGCAAGGAGGCTCTCAAGATTTTATCTTTTATGATAATTAAGTTCACTTTGTACTTCAGATAAAATAGCTAAGATGAAAAGGCCATATTAAAAAACAAAACAAAAAAATTTTTTTTTTTACATAAAAGTAGGCTTTTGAGACGTTATTTACAAATAGCAATATTTTAGCCAAATTACCCAATATAGAGAAAAGTAAAAGTTAATTACAAAACATAGAAAAAAATAGCATAACATAGCAAAACCTTACATTCTTCCTCTCAGTTTTTACTTTTCCTCCTCCCTTCCCCAAATTTCACTTCACCCAGCTTCTTTTAATGGAAGCAGTAGTAGATTCGAGCCGATTCTACTGATGTATCTCGATGTATCTCAACTTACACAAGGAAAACAAACACCTCATATCTCGTTATATCTCAAATTACACTAGAAAAACAACCACCTCGTATCTCGATGTATCTCAACTTATACCAAAAAATAAACCACCTCGTATCTCGCTGTATCTGCACTATTTCTGCAGCGTATCTAATTGTTTCTGGACTGTTTATGCACTACTTCTGGTTTTTGTACTGTTTCTGGACCTTCACGGGACGTGACTATGTAGGCCTAAAAAATGTCATTGGCCAGTGTAGTATCTTGTTCAAATCCATCCCTAAGCCTCAAAATTAATATTTTTCATAGGCCACAATGTTGCATCCGTTCAATGGAATGGCTATCCACATAGCAACATAAACACTTAATGATCCGATAAAATAGCACACCAGTAACCAATTGTGCAACTAATCAACATTTAGCAACAGTAGGTCAAAGCTGCAGACATGACGATCAAAACAGATCATTAGTAGTAGGGAACAGACAAAAACTCGTGAATATCCTTTCCAAGAAAAATCAACAAAAACAGCGATTCAGTTATATGAGAACATGATTTTTTCGGTAAAGTCAACCATGGTAACATCTTAGGAGCAACAGTCAAAATGCACATATGGCAGCAGAGTTAGGGTTCCTCCACTTCTTTCAACTTCGATCTATGCTTGATGAGACTGATTTTAGAGAAATGGAGTTTAAATTGAGAAAGAGGACATGGCGAGGAGTCTTTGGGTGTAAAATTTTGCCGGAAGGGAGTGGTCGCCGTCGCCAGCAGAAATGGAAGGGGCGGAGAAATAGGGTCATATGTGAAGGTGTAGGGTGGAGGGATTTCAGTGACCATAATTTTTTTGATTGTCCCTCTTTGTCTTTGATAGTTGTGAAATGTGTCTGGAAAAATACCTATGTCTTGTAATTTTTATAATATTGCTATGTTCTTGTAATATAGGGGGTGCAAGTTTGTATATTTGCGTAAAAAATCCTAAAAACAACGTTAAAGTTTATACAATTTTTTGTGTGAAATGGATAACTATCACAGTTTTGGTCTTCACAAACTCTTACATTTTTGGCCGATCAGGAAAAGATCCTGGCAATCACCAGAAGTCACTTGGGGGAAATGGCTGACGATCGCAAAGTTCTGCTACCAGTAACATATGGAGATCGTCATGAACTTTTCTTATAGTGGCAAAAAATATAACTTTTCTTATAGAGGCTAAAATTGTGGCAGACGTTAGAAGTATCCTATTTTTTTTTAAATCACTATATGGAACAAAAAGGTCCTCTTTTGTGATTAAGCCCTTCTTGCAGCTATTAATACATAAAAAAAAATCGTTGATTGATCTTGGCAATTGCTGGTGTTTAATCTTTAGTCTTGACGGAAGAATTTGCGTAAAAAGGATCTTTTATCATAATCCGCCAGCCTTGCAAGGACTTTTTTAATTTAAAATTTCGGCGATCCACCTCCAAATTCTTATATCAATCCTTAAGTTAATGAATGGCACTGAATATCTCATCTACTTCTATTATCATCTATGGGTTTGAATCTAAGAGAAAGTTTAGAGAATATCTGCTATCCTAATTTTTTTTTTATTTTCTGAGTGATAAATAATGTATTCAGTAAAAATTCTGTCGTCTCGGTGCGAAGGCTTAAACCACGAGACAGTTGAGTTTCACCGAGGAAAACCTCTCGAGGAGATGGTTTTCGCCTCCACCTCGGGCAAGATCAAGCCAAGTACAAGATCAGAAGTCGGAAAGTTTGAAGAATGATCAATACGGCAACCCCTCGAGGGAGCATATTGCCTCGGCAAACGACCACGATTAATTACATCCGTCGACCGTTGTATAACCGTTGCCCAAGCATTAAAAGGAGAGATTGTTAGCCGGCACTAAATACAGAATAATTACTATTAAATGTAATTGTAATCTTCTTGTTCCTATAACCTATAAACATGAACTTTGTATTCGAGAAGATCATCCAGAAATATAATACTTGACTTATATTCTTTCTGTTAAACTTTGTCTCGTTTTATACACATTACCGCTCATTTATTTTCTGTCGTGTTCATTAAGCATTTGCCAGTTTAAATTCAATCTCAGTTAGATCATAACTTTGATACAAGCAAATTATCAATCAACCCCAAAAAAATTTGATTTGTTGTCCTATCCCAATTTAGACAACACAAATTGGCGCCGTCTGTGGGGATTTTGATAATAACGCTTGTTCCAAAATCGAATCTTTTCAAGATCTTAGCAAGATGTCAATTCTCTCAATGTCACGAAAACCTGTGAACGTCATAACCGGCGGCATGGAAGTAAACGGTGTCAATCTCTCCTCGGTGAGAAAGTCTGCAAAAATCTCAACCGTTACGGAAAAAAGAACCCAAGTTGAAAGAAGCGACAATGAAATTATTTTTGACAAGGGGGCTTGCCCATAATGATGACCCCTCATCATGATGCTCTGGTTATTACCTTGAGGATCAACGACTCAGACGTAAAATGAGTCTTAATAGATCCAACAGTTCTGTAAATATCATCAATCATAGAGCCATTAAAAAAATACGGTTAAAGGATCTCATCATTCCAAACACAATCATTTTAGCAGGGTTCAACAACTCTGTGGAAAGAACCTTAGGGGAAATCACCCTTGCAACCACCGCCGAGGGGGTTGATAAGAAAACAGCTTTTCAAGTAATGAATGAGGATATGGCTTACAACGTTATCCTTGGAAGGCGTTGGATTCATGAAATAGAGGTCATACTGTCAACCCTTCACCAGCTGATCAAATTTCCTACCCCGTGGGGAATATGTGAAATTCGAGGTGACTAATTAAGAGCTCGGAAATGCTATTCAGCCGCCGTAAAAAGTGGGAACGCCCCGATCGGGCACCTAAACTCACAACCAAGCGGCTCGGAGCCCCACAAAGATGAGAGCCAGATTCAAGAGATAGCTCATCCAAAGCAGGAAGAGAGGATCCCAACCTTCATTCAAGAACCTCGGAAGCAAAAGGCTGAGGACTCAATGGTGGAAGAGCTGGAATCTCGTGCATTGTCAGAAGAGTTTCCAGAAAGAAAAATATTTGTGGGCTCGGAGATGGATTTCTAGTCTAAGAAAGCTCTCATCGAATTGTTAAAACCCAATGATGATTTCTTTGCTTGGTCTCATGCAGACATGGTAGGGATCGATCCCAAAATCATGACACACAAGTTGAATGCAAATCCCAACCACCGCCCGGTGAAACAAAAGAAAAGAACCCACGCTGGAGTAAAGAAGAAGGCGATCCAAGACGAGACCAAGAGGTTGCTCGAAAATGGATTCATAAGAGAAGCCAAGTACCCAGATTGGCTTGCTAATGTGGTAGTAGTACCCAAGAAAAACGGAAAGTGGAGAATGTGTGTCGACTACACCGACCTGAATAAAGCTTGCCCTAAAGACTCCTACCCTTTGCAGACTCCACGGCTGGACATAAATTCTTAACCTTTTTGAACGCATATTCGAGGTATAATCAGATCTTGATGGATCCCAATGATGAAGAAAAAACTTCCTTATGACGGATGAAGGAACCTATTGTTAACAGGTGATGCCCTTCGGTCTCAAAAACACCAGAGCAACTTATCAAAGGATGATATGCCAAATGTGTAAGGATTACATCGAAAAAACAGTGGAAGCATATATCGATGATATGTTGGTGAAATCTGTCCGATTGGAAGATTATTTGAAACAACTAAAGGAGGCCTTTACGATTTTCAGACAGTACTGCATGAAGCTTAAATTCCTGGGATTTATTGTCTCGGAGAGAGGTATCGAGGAAAATCTCGACAAAATCAAAGCTATACCATAAATGCCCGAGGAATTGTCAAGCCCAAAGGAAGTCCAACGCTTAACAGGCCGATTAGCCACTCTGAGTCGATTTATTTCAAGGTCATCCAGCGGTGCCACGGGTTCTTTTCCATCTTGAAAAAGAACACTTCCTTTGAATGGACTCCCAAGTACATGGAGGCTCAAAAAGAGTTGAAACATTATTTGGCCAACGCCCCATTGTTGGCCGAACCAAATAATGGCGAAACGTTGTTGTATATTTGGCTGTCTCCGAGGTGTCGGTCAGTGCAGTTTTGGTTCGAGAGGAAGAAGGAAAGTAACAACCAATATACTATGTCAGCAAAGCTCTCCTTGATGCTGAAACAAGGTACCCCCATTTAGAAAAATTAGCGCTTACATTAGTTATTGTTGTTCGAAAATTACGCCCTTATTTCCAATGCCATCCAATAGCCGTAGTAACAACCTTCCCCTTGAGAAATATATTACATAAACCAGAATTGTCAAGGAGTTCATCTAGGTGGGCGGTCGCGCTAAGTGATTTTGACATTGTATACCAACCCCGAACAGCCATAAAATCCCAAGTGCTAGTTGATTTTTTTAGCTGATTTTAGTGTTAAACTACTTCCCGGAGGGAAAAAGAGAATCTAGTCTCAAGAAGCTTTACACAGATGGGGCAGCCAATTCCCACAGCTCGGGGCTCGGAATAGTGCTCGTAGCTCCCACAGGAGAAAAGCTAATGCACTCGATGAAATTTGAAAAGCTAACCAACAACGAAGCTGAGTACGAGGCCGTCATAGCGGGATTAAAGCTGGCCAAAGAAATGGGAGCCAAAAATGTAGAGCTAAGGTGTGACTCGCAGCTAGTGGTGAATCAAGTCCTCGGTGGATATTCGGCTCGGGAGCCTAGAATGAAACAGTTTGTGGTAAGAATGCAGCAAGCGCTTGCCACCTTTCAAGAATAGAAGGTCATGCAAATACCATGAGAGGAAAACATCGAGGCCTATGCCTTGGCGAAATTGGGATCGACAGTTGAGACAGATGGCTCGGGGACTGAAGCCACAGTTAGAATTTTCACATCAGTAATGGAAAAGGTGAAGCTGGAAGTAAATGTGGCGAATCAACATTGGGATTGCGAAAAAAGTTCATCTCCTATCTTGAGTTAGGGATTCTACCACCAGACAAAAAAGAAGTGGTAAAATTCAGGAAGCAAGTAGTCCCATACACGATAATATATGGAAAATTGCACAAGAAGCTTTATTACGGCCGATAGCCAAATATTTAGTCCTAGGAGAGCATGAATACGTGATGAAAGAAGTGCATGAAGGAACGTGTGGTAATCACTCTGGAGCTAAAGCCCTCGTGCGAAAGCTCCTCCGAGCTGGCTACTATTGGCCCGAAATGAGTGAGCATGCCAGAGTATTTGTTAGGAATTGCAAGAAGTGTCAAAGGCATGTCTCCATGATTCATTAGAAGGCCGAGCCCTTGCATTCACTGATCTTACCGTGGCCCTTCATGAATTAGTAAATGGATATCGTGGGACCATTCCCCTAAGCGAAGGGCAGTGTTAAATACATCCTCGTGCTCACTGATTATTTTTCCAAATAGATCGAAGCATGAGATTTTGCTAAAGTCAGGCAAAAGGAAGTCATCGTCTTCATATGGAAAAACATCATATGCCAGTTTGGAGTTCCGAGGGAGATCACTTGTGATAACGGCACACAATTCGTTGGTTTAGAAGTCACAACTTTTTTTGCAAAATGGGGGATCAAAAGGGTGGCTTCAACACCCTACCACCCCAGTGCCAATGGACAAGCTGAGTCCTCCAATAGAATAATCATCGACAATCTTGAAAGGAGAATGAACAAAGCAAAAGGCTCATGGCCCGAGGAGTTACCAGAAGTGTTATGGGCAATGAGGACCACAGAGAAGAATAGCACTAGCGAAAAACCCCATATTCTCTTATTTACGGGGTAGATTCGCTAATTCCTTTTGAGGTTGGTGAACCAAGTCTTTGCTATGCTCATTCAACCGAGGAGTCAAAATAAAAAGCTATGCGAGTGGAATTAGATTTGCTCGAAGGACGAAGAGAGATGGCCTTGGTGCAGTTGACAACTCAAAAACGACAAATTGGGGCCTACTTGAACAAAAAGGCCAAGTTGAGAGAATTCAAGGTTGGAGAATATGTCTTGAGGGCCTCAAATAAAACGACCAGAGAGAAAAATGCAAGGAAATTAGCTTCCAATTGGGAAAGCCCCTACCGAGTGAAAGCAATCGTAGGGAAAGGGTTTTATCAACTAGAAAACCTCGAGGGAAAAGAGCTGTTAAATTGGATATGTTCCAATTTAAAAAAATATTACTTCTAGCATCGGCGAGATAGCGCTCCAAAGTCAACAGTGCTCGAGTCCTCATCTTTCACACTCAACCACTTGGGGGTGCAAAGGGTGAGGCAAGTCTGCAATCGACTCATAGGCTCATAGCTCAAGTTCTTCGAAAAATAACTCGAACTCGGTTACTTAACTCGAGGACTTCAAAACATGAATATCGCCTGAGGCCTACCTAAACCTACACCAGGGACTGACCCCATAATAATACGCTTGATTACTCATATATATTGCTTCAAATGGCTTTTGTAAATTAAATTTTCCTAAGTACAACTAGGCTCTATGTAAACGGGCTCGATTGTCATCAATGGAATAGAAATCGATTCATCTTCTTTTTATCCATTAAGCCTTGTTTAAGCCTCGGCTCGAGGACGAGACGTCGTCCTAAGCTAGCTTCACAATGTACTTAAAGTCTTGCAAGCAGATATAAACTCGAAAAAATATCGAAACAGTTAACATTCAATAATTATATATTCATAAGGCTCGAAGGACAGAATAATTACAAAGAAAATGGCCCGAAGACCCAAAACAAAACAAATGAGCTATCACCCACTGGCCTTGCTGTCACTACCCGAAGTTTCTCCTCTAGATGAGCTCTCACTGCTCGAAGGAAGTTGATCTAAAAACTTTCGAGCCGTAGCGACATTCATCTTAGCCTTGGAAATCTCGTCATCCAAACTAATCCCCTCTTTACATCATTCGAGGGTCTTCAACTTGGTCTGAATTATTGCCCAATTTCTGTCAACTTTGGCTCGAGTAGCTCTCAAGTCCAGCTTGGCCTTAAACTTGGACTTAAGCTTAGAAGAGGAGACTAGTTTTTTGCCTCGAAGGGTCTTCATTTTAGCTTCCAGAACCTTGTTCTTGGCTTCAACCTCTTTCATCTTCGAGGAAAGCAGCGAAGATCTCTCCTCGAATTGTTCGGTCAGCCTTTTAGCACTGCATCAGCCTGCTTCTGAAGCTCAACTCGATGATTCTCCTTTTGAGACCTCTTCTTGGCCCTAAGATTGGCCTTCTCCACGAGCCTGAGAGAGTTAACCGCTCGATCGCTCAACGTCTTTCTAAGCTCGACCTAATTTGGCTTTCGAGTCAAGAAGTTGCTTTTCAAGCTTAGAAACACGAGCTTGGAGCCAAATCCTTCTTCGATCCTACTCATCCTCCCACCTGCTTAAGGTGCTCTGCTCGTATGGCCTCGATCTTATCCACTTTTACAGCATAGACGTAGCACTACATCAAGAAAAGAGGAAATCAGAAGTAGGGAAAAGCAGTTAAAATAAAAAAAGTAGTGAAACGAGCAAAAAATCTTTTACATGAATCGCATGTTGAGTCGAATAAGCCATCAAATCATCCAAGGGCACATTCTTGAGCCGCTTATTTTCTAAAGGCCCAAGCAGCCCCTTGAAACTAATGGCAACATTCATGTCGTCTTCTAGTAGGCAGACATCGATCGGAACTAGGATTCTCCTAATTCCTTGAAAAAGGGCTGCTTTAGCTCGAGTTGAATCGGCGCTCGCCCCCTTTGCAGATGGAACCCCTTCGGCAGGCTTGGCCCGATCTCCTCACGAACCTTATCAAAAACTTGGATCAGTTCCTTAATGCTCACCACGTCGACCTCGTCTCGAACACAGACGTTATTTGGCTCATCAATTAGTCTTTGTCGAGGGGCTTAAGGCCTTCAACCCAAGGGATTTTTGCCTTGAATGGTTTCTTGGGCATTTCCCTTTCCTTTTCAAACCTGAAAAGAGAAAACATGTCATTCAAAGGAAAAGAAAATAAGAAAATGTACGAAAGATAAATGAGGATACCTCTCGGGGCCTGATTGAGAATCTGAACAGACTCCTCCAAGGACTGCAAACTAGTCTCGATGTCAGGAACCTCGGCGACGTCATCTCGTCGTCCCTGCTTCTTCTTCTTCTTTGTTTTCATCTTCTCTTTCTTATTTTCCTCCTTCTCTGCCTCGGCAGGCAACTCGTTAAAATATGAAAAATAAAAGGAGTAAGACCAAAAGAGGACACACTGAGAAAAAGAAATATCGAACTTGGAAGCACACTAACCAAGTCATTTGCCCGACTAGTTGTTCTCCTCACGAGAAGCCAAGACCATCCAATCCCTCGCCGGCCTCCCCTCGGCATTAATAATAGCTTGCACCATAGCCGTTAAGTTCTTGGGAGGATTGATTGAAAGCTTTCTAGCTAAAAGTATAATGAAAAATTAGTCTTCTGATTTATAGGAGCCTGGTAAATAACGAGACCAGAAGAAAACTTACGTGTTTTGTTCCACACCTCGGGGAATCCAGACCTAGCAGAGAGAGAAGAAGTGGGAAGAACAGCAAACCAATCACACCAGCTACGATCCTCGGTATCATCGCTCTTGTTGATAATAGAAAACTGGCGTCACTTGTTTAACTGCACAATGTCATCTTTGTGCAGAGAAGGAGAAAACAAAGAAATCAAGTAGTCATACTCAAATGTGACCTCGGCTTTACGAATAATGTAGTCAAGGCACTGAATGACCCTCCAGAAGCCGGGGCCCAGCTGATCCCAAACAAACATTGTGTGACCTACAGAAAGTATCCACTACGGGATGAAGAGGAAGAGTAAAACCTATCAAAAATGGGTAAGTATTAGCAAAGGATTTCCCCCGAACACTGTCGCATGTGCGGTGCTCGGAGGCAGGAATGAAATTGGAACCTCGGGGCCCCAATTACACTCCTCTCGGATCAAGGCTCTGTTTTCTTCCGAAGCAAGGCTCGGAGAAAGTTGAACGGGCAGATTCGTTCGATCTCCTCATAATATCTGAGGTTGTTTGCCCCTCATCCTAAAATCATTGCTGGAATCAAACTTCTTTTGAATAACCCACTGAGGTTTGAGTTCTCTAAGATAAACTTTCTTCTTTTTCTTCTTTGGAGGCGAGGTCTCGACTACCTCATTGTCATCGTCATCATCGACGGCTTCTTTAGTCGCCGCCTCATCATCACCAATGGAAGGTTCATGACTGGCGACGCTATGACTGTCATCCAAATGGGAATAAGTGGCCGATGAAGAAGAATTTATCAATTCATCAGTTGATGCCAAAATACCGGCATCAACGACATTTTAACGATGAGGAGAAGAAGACATGGCGAAATTATTTTAGAAGGAAATGGAAGGCTGGAAAAAGTAAGAACAGTTCAAGAGAAATTATGAAATGGTAAGGATGATGACAAAAAGTGGCCAATTTATAGTAAGATGCAAGTTGTTTAAAACGACATCATTGCATTTACATGGGAAAGATAAAACGAAGGGTTGTAGCCGTTCAAAATAAGGCCACGTGCGGGGGATATGACATTGAAGCAACGGTTGCCTTTTCAAATCTCCTAGCCGATAACGCACCACGTCACTTTCTGGCTTAATTCAATTCCACCCCTTAGAAAATTCTGACAATTGTGCAAGGGGTTGGGGGACTATTTGTATTGGGTAAAAACCCCGTCGCCTCGGTGCGAAGGCTTAAACCACGAGATAGTTGAGTTTCACCGAGGGAAACCTCTCGAGGAGATGGTTTTTGCCTCCACCTCGGGCAAGATCGAGCCAAGTACAAGATATATCATAACTTGGAAAGTTTGAAGAATGATCAATACGGCAACTCCTCGAGGGAGCATATTGCTTCGGCAAACGACCACGACTAATTACAACCATCAACCGTTGTATGACCGTTGCCCAAGCATTAAAAAGAGAGACCGTTAGCTAGCAATGAATACAGAATAATTACCATTAAATGTAATTGTAATCTTCTCGTTCCTATCAACTATAAATAGGAACTCTTTGTAATCAAGAAGATCATCCAGGATTACAGTACTTGACTTATATTCTTTTTCTTAAGTTTTGTCTCATTTTATATACATTACCGCTCGTTTATTTTCTGCCTCGTTCATTAAGCATTTGCCTCGTTTAAATTCAATCTCAGTTAGATCATAACTTTGATACAAGCAAATTATCAATCAACCCCAAAATAAATTTGATTTGTTGTTCTATCCCGATTTAGGCCAACACAAACAACAACAAAATATACCCAGTATAATCTCACAAGTGGAGTTTGGAGAGGTGAGGTATACAGAGACCTCACCCTAATCTCGAAAGAAGTAGAGAAGTTGTTTGCATCCTATAGACCCTCGGCTCATGAATATTTTCTAAGTGATAAGGTGAGAAAAAAATTGGGTCAAATTAATAAAATATTATTTCGAGGTTTTATCAAATTTGCTTGTGTAGGTAGCGATTCGGTATCTTTTAAATCTTTATGCAAGGAATTACAAAAGGATTTTTTTCAACAAGATGTCAATTAGTAGACGAAAGATGAACCGAAGACTGAACCTTCATATACTCCATGGGACCAGGACAAGGACAAGGACAAGGACAGTACATTTTGTTATTACCACTTTGCATGGTTAAGAAATCGATGTATTTACACGGGTCGCCCTCGTTCCGTATATGAGTTCTAAAATTTCTCGTATCGTTTTTCGTGGATTAGCATCTCGGAAAAGACTTCGCTAATCATAATAAGGTTGCCGGGGACTCGAACGAGGAGATCGCTGATGCCCACCACTCTCTGTGTCTTTGTCAGTTATATGACAACTGCCGATCATTTTTCAGATTGGGTGCGCTTGACGACATAATTTTTCTTTTTGAAAAATAAATGTGTTTCGTTTAAAAGAAATCTAAAATTGGAAATAATCATTTCTTTTCCTTTTCAACTTCTTATTTGCTGATTGCTGTAATCATTTTAAGTACGAAAGAATAGATGAAATTTTCTGGTATATAAATTATGATGCAGTTTTGTTAGCAAGAGAGGTTTGGAGTTTCTAATACCACAACAGTCAACAAAGGTCTCTCGTAATTGCTAGTCCAAAGATCCTATAAGTCAAATTTAATTCTCTAATATTCCTGTTGTACTAACTCCAACCGATCTTAATCTTTTATTTCCCAATCAAACTAGTATATTTAGTGTACGTCTATATGAAGAAAAAGTAGTTATGTAGAAATCGTTAATCATATTATGACGTTATCATGAAACAGAAATCCATATAGAACATCTGAATCTGAGCACGGGAAAAACATTATTAGCAGAAAATATATTCCACTTGTTAATTCTAGTTTATGCGAAATCCTTCCGAGTATCTCTGCTATGTGAACAGAATTTAAATCGTCAAATATTTTAATACCGAGACCCAATTTATTTTGAAAATATATTCAAGCTGACCTAGATATTAACTTATTGTCCTCTATCCAATTCAATTTGCAAGGATGGAACTCGGGTCCGGTTGCATGTTCGTTTTCATATTTATTTTCGCGAAGACAGCAAAGTGAAGGAAAAGCTTTTCTTTTCATTTGGTCTTTACATCCTCAAATTTGTATTTTTTTTCTTTTGACATATTCTCTATTTGATTTACAGGAACTAGTCTATTTCATTTACATGAATTTGTGTTTGTAAAAGAATGACACTTTTTTATATATGTTCCAAGAAATACTATAAAAAATAAGCTTGCTTACGATGAAATTTTTCGATAATGTTTGTCAAAATTTTGATTGTTTGAGTAGAAAACAACTTTCGACGAGCCCTTGTATTTTCGATGAAAATCCGTCAGAAATAAGTAAACTTTTGGTATGGAAGATGTCACATTTCTAAGTTTGAAAAAAAAAAAAAAAATTAGATTCAAACTTCTCATTTTACTTTCAATGAGATAGTTAATATCCACACAAAATGTTTATGACTGATTTGAGACCACAAATTTTAGAAGTTTTCATTTTCTCATAAACTTTATCAAATTTTAAGTTATAAATTGGAACATGGGAGTAACCTATGACACTTTTGTTGAGCTGAAACCTAGTCATTAGTTAAGTTAATGTGTCTTACTATTAACCAATCATGTCAAGTTTAAGGTGCTACATAAGCATTGGATTATTTAGAAAGGAGTATGGCCTCAATGGAACAAAGAAAGTTTATCAAAAGCCTACATTCAATCGAGTATCGATCTACTAATAGTCTAATATAAAGATGAGAAAGGCAACCAAACCAATTAATCAAATACCACACTCTGTTACTTTTTCGACCAAATAGTTGCCTCTGTAGTATGAACAGATTAATATTTTTGTATTTGGAAAAACATTTCAAATGGACAGTACACAGTACAGTAGAACCAACAATGTTGCATTCATTGCGAGTTGCGACCTTCTGTCACATTGTTAGATCTCCATGATCAATCCCCAATCAAAGTGGAATAGAAGGAAAAGATGGATAAGGGCATGCATGCACCTAGCATTAAATGAGGTTGAGGATTGAATTAAAAATCCAATGCAATATTTTAATGTTGCTCTTATTGTACCGTTAAAATTGATTGTGGATTTAAATCAAACTTTTGAGAATCTTCACATACATGTATACTAATTATATTTTATGTGGAAATCACTAGGTTCGGACGAACCCTTAGCGAAACGGCTGACATCATGTCATCACATACTGTCAGTAGATGGAATAGCTACAGCAATTTATCTTCCAGGCCCAGGGTTCATTGAGAAGTGCAAACTTGGACATTAACACTAGATCTAGATGTTGTATCCAATTTTCTTTAGTGTATGTACAAAGACATGAAGAAGAGACCTCTTAAGCTGATCGAGATTTCATTCAGCAGAGACGACTATATATTTAAAATATCTATTTCCTCTTACCCTACAATTGCTCTACGAATATTAATTTTGATATTCGTTTACAAAGGATGGTATTTAAATATCTGGATTACGCACATAATGGCACGGGCCTATAGAACTTGTTAAGAATGCATGAAGCAACAATGAGGGCAAACTAGTAGGTGAGGCCGTGAGGGTGTAGGGTGAGGAAGATAGGGACTTAACATATATGTTGGCCTCCTAGATTGTGATATAAGTACCAGGTACAACATAACAAGTACTACTAGAATGCTGCGGAATTTATAGAATTCTACTACTAGAAAATAGCTGAATTCCGGGTTCGACTACACAAAGAACAACTAATTTTTTTTTTTTTTTGATATTGCTGTCGGATGGAAATCTCTGACAGTAATTGTGGGGAACATTTCGCGACGGAGCAATGTCCATTTAAACGGCATAAAAAATCTTCAATTTCCGAAGGATTTCCAATAGGACAAGCCGCTGGAGAATGGCTAATTTCTAGCAGCATTAGCTATATAAATTTCACTTTCTATGTCTCTCCATTTTACCTCGTGATATACTGCGTGTCTGCGTCTACACAAAAAAAGAAAGACATAGAGTAAGTTGTAGAAAGCATTTAAAGAAGGAAGAAAATTGGGAATAGGGGATACAATAATTATCATTCATCTGATCAGGAGTGGGGTGGGGTGTATTGTATAGTACATTTATAAGAAAATATCTTGAGAGGTACCATAAATATAGATGTAGGAGCAGCACTACTGGACCACAATCTTTAATCTTGATGATGAGAAAGCCCATATCTTAATGTTCACTAAATATTGTTTCTTTAGTTAGCTGCCCACAGAACTGGTAGCCATTCTCAGCCAGTCATCCCAAGCACCTGGTTTTGAAAGTTTTCCCAACTCTGTCTTGATCAATTAACTCAAATGTTTGTCTAAATAGGGTATCCAATTATTACATTTGTCAAATACAGTATCATTTCTTTAAATTTTGGAAAACCGTTAGCAAAAAAAAAAAAAAATTTTTTAATGTCGCACGTAATTGCATCTTGAACACCAACTGACCACATTCTGAATGTCGCTGCCAATAACTAATCTAGTGGCTTGCAATAGAAATAATAGTATATATGTAGATAACCAAATAAGTTAAAACAAATGTGCTTAATGGGATTTTAAATTCACAGAAAAAGCATAATAATATAGCCAAGAGAACAGGCCGCGCCCAGAATCGTCTCAAACATTAAGAGTTTATCTGAACGGTTCATATTAAAAAATTTATAATATGAAAACAACCGATGCCTCACATGAGTTAGGGGTTCGACTAAAACTTCTCAGATTAAAACAAAAATATGGGCCTAACTTGTACATGCATGATGCAGATGTGAAAACAACCGAGCCTTGGCTTTATATGATTCACTGTGAAAATGGATGGATATGGATATATGAATATAGAACATTAAATGTGGAACACTGCATTTAACAATTGGGATTAACCTGAAAGAGGATAAAGGAAATCAAGAACTTAGTTGTAGCATAAGACGCAGCTGCTAAAACTTGAGCAGAACAGGATGGGGAACAAGTAATTAACCGTGCACATTTTATTTAAAAATACAAATGCACCCTAGACCATGGGCGGATTTAATTAGACTGTAAGTTTGAATTCATTCAAACTCGCTACGTTTGGCTCAAACCCAGTATATATATATATATATATATAATTGAATTAGAACCCTTAACTTAAATGGATTATAGTATAATGTCAAACACGAACTCAGAAGTTCATATCTCTTAAGTCAGTGGCGGATGTAGAGCATAGGTAGCGAGTTCGGCGAAATCCAGTAGGTTTTGTGCAGACAGTGTATTTATGTTAAAAAAATTATTAAATATATACAAAAATTAAGTCGAGAACTCAGTAACTTGCTCTTAAGATCACTATCATAAAATTTAGAATTCATAAGGTTCAAATCCTAGATCCACTCCTGTCTTAAGTCTTTAACTGCCTCTACCAGTCTACCTAGACAGCTAGCTCCATCTGACGGACCAAGATGTGAATGGTAAAGTACGAATGTGACTTTCAGTTGAGAGTGTAAATGGTGTGTCTCATTAGATATATATGAACAATGAGTTAATCGAGTATACCACAAAATAGGAAACCCTTAACATGTGAAGCACTATACAAACCTGTGAAGCCAATCTCTATTAGCTATGAGTAATGATATAGGGTGTTTATTTCTTTCTGACCGAACAGGTCAGACCATTAACAATTATAAGCATCTAAACAAAATGCAAGTATATAGACAGAAAGAAGGAAAAGGGTGGACACAAAATTCTATTGTGATAACCGAACACAATGCCAAAGCAACAGTAAACTAGAACTCTATATTTTCCTTAGGTTTAAGGTATATACATTCAGTAAAGACCTTTAACATTATTAATGTAATTTATCAGCTGAAAACAAGTAGGTTATCACATTTATCAGGTAACCAATTAAACCTATCGTGATGCATAAAATTTAAACTCAATCTCTTTAAAATAAATTGTTTTAAACATCTCTATAATATGATGTAGTGCAGATACATCCCTGACACAAATATGAAAAATGAAAATCCTACTTAAATTTATTTTTCAAGTTTCGTAGAATCAAACGCTGAAAACCCTCCCTAGTTATAATGGAAATCCTACTGCTAAGAAACGTTCGTTTAATTAAGTAAATTTAAAATGCTTGAAATTGTTAGAAATTCTGTATTCGAAATATAATCTGAAACGAAAATTCAAAAATAAAAGGAAGGAGATGAACAAATCCGAGCTCGCCGAATTCACGGCGTGTCCTTAAGGAACTTAATCCCCTCACAGTACCTGAAGTTATGGATTAGATACTCCCAGGATAGAACGGATTTACCTTACTGCAGTAGTGGTACTCCAAACAGCAGTAACAGCGAACGCGAATCACACAACATGACACTTTATTTTATTTGGAAAAATAATGCAAAGAAGAGAGAAGTAATTCTGATTTTTCTCTTTCAAAAGTATTTTGAATTTTAGGTAAGACCTTAATATTTATAGCCAAGAAGTGGGTGTGATGAAAAGGTATGAAACCTTATCAATGAAAAGTTGCTTATGTGCCTTTTCCTATTCACAAATTCCAACAATCCCCCACATGAATGGGAAAAGGCTATATGATGAAAATATGCAAGAAAACTGTGTGATTCACAAGTAAGGATTAACCGCATCTGGATAAGTAGGTTTTTCTTTGAACTTTTCGTAGTGAACATACATCGGATATACTCGGTCAATCGGTAGATTTGATATCTTTGAATCGTCGAGCTTTGGTGTATACCTAGACAATGTATGTCACACAATTAACCCTTAACCGTCTTTGGTTCTCATTGTTGTGTTCGTTTCATCCATGAACACCGCCTGGTTTCATAAGTACGTAGAGAATTGGCCTTACAGAATTCTCCTTGAAGCAGCTTCCACTTTACACTTACATATGTGATTTGTAAACGTGTAATCCCGTAGATGTACACTGTTTGATAATTCCATATCAAACTGAGATAATTATTAAAAAAACTACGGCGCTTTTATCATTGGTACTGAACATTATCTCATCACGAGAATGGACTAAAATATATTTAGCTTGGCAATGTTGAACCGTCACTCATAACTTTGTTTGACCTTCTTGAACCTAGATCTTGGGATCTCCAGTCTTCTAGGTAGAGTCACCGCTATGAGTCACTTGTCCTCGGCCATAGTTCCATTCCCCTTGATGACCTCAACTTCCTCTCTAGTTAGGCCTTTTGTAAATGGATCCAACACATTATCCTTTGACTGTAGTCAACTGTGATAATTCCTCTAGAGAGTAGTTGTCTAACGGTTTTACGTCTTCGTCGTATATGACGATTTTTACCGTTATATATTACGCTCCCGGCCCTTCCGATTTTCATTTGACCATCGCAATGTATGCAAACTGTAGTCAACAATTTGGGCCAAAATAAAATATTTTTCAAGAAATTTTGGAGCCATTCAGCAACTTCACCAGACTTGTCTAAGGCTAGGAACTTAACTTCCATTATAGCATCGTTGTAAATCAATAGCTTAAAATGGTTGCATCAGTTGTGGCCACAACCTTTTAATATTTAATATATTTCTCAACCATTTCCGTGTTGCTATTTACTTGATGCCTTAATTATAGATGTTTAACCGTAATTTCATTTTGTTAGGTTAATTTACAATTAAATTTATAAAGCGGGGTCACGGTCAATAATTGAGACTAAACGCTCTCAATGGAAGAAATATAAATAACAGTCATAAATGCAAAAGAATAAAGATGTAATCAATGCAGTATAATAAATGAATAATCGAACGGAAAAGGAACCGTGCTCAGGCCGTTTAGACTTGATTAAATTCCCTTCCTCGTACTCTTTATGATATTCAGTCAACGGAACAATAAAAGAGATCTTTTGATCATCAGTAGTAATAAATATTCGCTGGAGATAAAGAATTGAATAAATAGTTTGAATACAAGCGTAGATTCAGAGAAGCATTAGATTCAATGCTTGTGACTTAGATTACAATATATAGGTAGCTATGTGTCCGTTCACAAGCAGTTGTAACTCCTTAGTCTAGCAGTTGCGTTGTTTGTGGATAAGATTCCCCTTTTGAACTGCCTTGATTGATGAGCCGCGACTTTTCTGGCCGTGGCGACTGTTCATCTGTCCGTTGTAACTGTTCATCTTCGATCTTATCCATTGCCTTTACGTCCATTCACAGCCACGTGTCATCTGTGCGCCGTCCTACGTGGATGCCGAGTCACCAACTTTGGTGATGATGGATTTAACCCAATACAGATAGTCCCCGCACTTCTCGGGCAGAGGATCTGGTCGAGGAGTGGAAAACGAATTGCGAATGGGAATGAACTCTTTTGACCTCTCCTTACACAGTAAGCGTGAGTCCTTACAAGATACTGCCCGTTGGACTGATCGTCCCCCCATCAGTATGAGTATTAAATGTTTTCTCAAGAGCTTTTGACTGATTGGCGTCCTATTAGTGTGTGCATTAAATGCTCTGTTAAAGACAAAACGTGCAAGCTGTCAATTCCGCTCCACTTTTTACTGAAGAAGTGACTGTTGCGCGTTCCGAGACTGCAGGCGTGATGATTGAACTGCGCCTACTCACGTCTTGCACGTCCCAAGACGAGAAACCGCCACTCCGATTTTTATTTCATTATATTCTTCAACGGCTGGATCGATTCATCTTTTGTGTGGATGTCCGCCACGTGTGGGTTTTGCGAACCCTATAAATACGATTTCCACCAGCTGAAAATCTCTTTACTTCATTCCAAATTTCATACCAATCTTCAGAGCTCCAAACAACCTTCCAGCAAAAAATTTGAAACGCGACAAATTCTCTTAATCTTTTAATCCAAATGTCTCCTAAAGCCAAGAGGAGCTTGAATATGGATGCTGCAGCTAGTACTTCTTCGACAGCGGCTGGTCAACCTACGAGTTCTCCAACTTCAGTTGCCGACGTGATCCCAAAAATTTGGGGAAATCTTGAAAATGACTGTTCGATCAGCTCGTCCAGTCATTACGGCAATATAAGGTCGTGGCCTTCAAGCCGCTTTAAGAGTTCAATCACTCCTGACCTTTTGCCTAAGGTTAGGACAGATTGCGGATGGGATGATGATGTTATGGTTTCTTGCCCCCTTCCAACGGAAAATATCACTTCAACGAGGCCTGGATGGACGGCCATATCTACATATCCATTCACGATAGGTCATACGTTCCCGTTGCACCCTGTCATAGAAGATATCTGTAAACACTATCTTATCTGCCCGGGGCAGTTGTGTCCAAGCGTTTATAGGATTATTACCCTGCTGCAGTGGTTCGCCGACGAGACTGAGCATGATTTTGAATTTAAGCATTTTATTGCTTTGTATAGTCTTCAGGTCGCTAGGGATGGGTATATTAACGCCCGTATAAGGGGGAGAAAAGCTCTAGTGAGCAAATCCGAAGATTCAGGGGATAGGGGTTGGATGCACCGGTATGTTTATGTGCAGTCTAGACTCCTCACACGCGGCGACAAAATTAATCTCCGCGAGGCGTGGAACAAAACTCGTAAGTCCCCGAGTATCTGCATGGAATATTCTTTGAATTATGTATCTGCACTTTCTAATTTCCACTCTTTGTTGGTTAGCTGACAAGATTCCCTATGATGGTCTGATTACTGAGGAGGAATTGTCTGCTTGGGTTGAACCAATTTTGACAGAGTTCACTCACGAGCAGAGGCAATGGCCTCACTATGCTTCCTTGAAGCATTTGTCTAACCCCAGCACCCATGGTAAGCTGATTACTTGAATATCTGCTAACTTATGCAGAGCTTATTACGGTATTGATATGCTTCTATTCTCAGGTCTAGGTACTGGTGGTAGTTATTTTCCTGCTCCTCCTCCTGAGGAGGCGGTTGTTGATCCTGTGGCCGAGGTCAACGAGGAGGCGGCTGCTATTCTTCAGACTGCAGCAGCTATCAAAGCTAGGGAGGGTGGCGAGGAGGTTCTTGCGAGCTTGAAGAGAAAGCAAACCGACTCTGAAAAGAGTAAACCTAGAAAAAAGAAAAGGACAGCTCGTAAGACCCCTCAGTCTTCTGAGAAAACAGTTGAGGCTACTGTAGCTGCTGCTGAGACCCCCAAGGCTGGGCAGGAGAGTGTCAAAAGCTCGGCGGCTGCCCCTGAATCTGCTGAGCCTGTGGTGGTTATCCTGTCAGATTCAGAGGCTCCCGACGTGAGCTTGACTCAGAGGAGGAGGGCATATCTTCGGAGTGATAAGAGGAGAGCCGTAGATACTTCCTCTTATGCTTTCGAGGAGAGTCCCCGAGTTGGTGATGGGGAAGGAGAAAAAGCTGAGGAAATGGGGGAGGAAAGAATGCACGAAGGTTTTACATTCTTTCCTGAGGCCTCAGAGCCGAACGAGCCTGAACGGGTTGGAAGCCAACAAAGTGAGCCTGAGCAGGCCAGCCACAGGCGCCCAGGCAAGGAGCCGACGAGAGAGGAAGACGAGGAGAAGGGTGAGGAGAAGGGTGAGGAGGTTGGTGATCAGAGGAAGGCTGGGGGGGAGGCTGAACCCCAGGTCTTCTATTATAAGGACATGATGAACTTGGCTGCCGACGGGGTGGCGCCAGTTTACTTGCAAGAATGCGACACCCTGGGCCTCGGCGAGACAGGCGACGTCGAGGTCTCTCGAACTAGGCTTACCAGGCGAGTATCTTTAGGAGGTACGAGTTGTGCGTACTCCGTTAAGGGTATTCGCCACAAATTTGGCCCCAACTATCCTTCGGAACAAGCGAGGGAGCCCAGGCCGTGTATGAGGGAGTGTGACTTCATCATCCCCCCAGACACGGATTTTCTGACGAAGCCTGGCCACTTAGTCAAGGTGACGTCCAACCTGATCGGCCCTCGCGAAGAGTGGAACATGCGCAGCATGAACGATGAGCAGTTGGCTTATGCAATTGCTGAGGACACTGCTCGGGTAATGTTTCCTTCTCTACCTTCTTTATCTTTATCAAAAAACCTTAGTTCTAATCATCTGTGTATTTCTTACTGTTGCCAGGCGAGTATGATGGCTACCGAGCTCATGCTCCGCTCCAGGTTGAACAACCAGGATCAAGTTCTGGGCCTTAAGAAAGATCTTCTGAGGGCTCTTCGGGACAACCAAGCCTTAGAAGAGGAAAAACAGGTTCTGATCGGGGAGAAGCGAGTCCTGGAGGGGAGACGTGACTTCTTTGAGGATAAGATAGATAGGTTGGAGAAATCCAACGCTGAAGCTAACGACAAGATAAGCGCACTCCTCGAGGAGAGGGACCGTCTTCTAGATGAGAAGGACAGGTTTGTGTTGTCTTTTGAAGACCTGAAAGCGAAGATGGACGAGCAAGGACGTCAGATCTCCCAACTTGCCCACGAGCTCAATATGAAGGAGATTACTCTGGAGAGTATCCGCGACGCTTCCGACCTGATGTTGAGGAACATGAACAAAGCTGAGGCTGAATCTCAAGCTGCTCGAGGAGAACTACAAGAGGCCAGAAATCGGGCTGCGGAATCTGCAAAGGTTCAGGAGCTACTGACGAAGGAGTTGGCAAATTTGCGGGATCGTTACACGATCGACTCCAAGCTAGAAGCTCTTGAGGCCAAAAAGAAATTGCTTATCCAAATGCAGCGCGGCCAGATCAATGTCGACTTAGTCCTCGATCAGACCATAGCAGCCATCATCAGTGTCAAGCAAGTCCTGGGCATGGAAGTGGGAGCTGATGATGATGAAGTCGAAGGGGACGACGAAGGCAGCGAGGACAATGAAGATGAAGAAGATGAAGATTTGGGCGGGGATCCGACTGATGGAGCTAGTGCATCAGGTCGGGACCCTGGTCAACATGACGATTGATGCCTTGTCTAGTCCTTCTTTTAAATTTGTTGGATGTTGTTAACTTCGAATATTTGTTAACTTTATGAATGAATGTATGTTTTTGGCTGTTTTCCTCTTTTGTCTGACTGGTTGAGGCTTGACGACCATTTTTAGTCTTTCAAGTCTTATTCATATGAATGCTGATTGTTGTTTACTGCTTAGTGAAGTTTTCAGAGGTCAAGGTTATGTTTCAAACCTTAGTGTCTGAGTTCCCTTTTTGGTTTAATCTGCGCAGATGCTTTGAAATAAAATCTGATCATAACCAGGTTAAGTTACCCTTAGTTAGGATGACTGAAGTCAGGCTCTCTGGGCTGAACGAAATCGGGTCGTTTAGGCTGACTGAAATTTGACCGTGTAAGACGGTTTTGCGATAAACTTTGCTTATCATATTTGACAGTTGAAAGTTTTCGCAGAAAAATGGAAAAAATTTGGTAAGGCTGCCCTGTTATTTCTATTGAAAAGGGCAAGTAACCCAACGACCAGAACGTAGGATTGTTTGGTCGTAAATCAGAACACAAGATTGTCTGGTCGTAAAGTTGTGGGACTTGAGCGGATACTGGCCGCAAAGATGTATGTAGGAAATAATACAACACAAGTAAAATAGTTCTATTGAACTTACTTGATTTTGCTTAGCCGCGCTTTTAGCGAATGACCTTGCTCTGCTCGAAGATCACCTGTGTTAGCCGGGACTTTGGCCTACTGGGGCCCTCGCCACCCCCCTGTTTTTATGTTGAAACTTCGTAATTTCAGACATGAAAAGACAATGGGTGAGGCGCTGAATCTGAGAACACATATAACCAAAAGAGGAGTGTGTCCGTTGCGGGATTTGAACCCACAGCCGCGAAGCGCGAGGACTTCGAGCTCTACCAGTTGAGCTAAACGGATCTGGCCTTTTGAAGACCGTTAGTACCATTTAGACAAAGATAAGAAAACAGAGCAACTTAAAAGAGAACGAAGGCATGTAAGCAACTTAAAATGGATAGAAACACTAACCCTTGTACCACTTAGAAGTAGTACCTCTTCAAGTGCGTCACGTTCCAACTGCTGGGTAGAAGCGATCCATCTGGTCGTGCCAAACGGTATGAACCTTTACCAGCTGATGCAACCACCTTGTATGGACCCTCCCAGTTTGGACCAAGTTTGCCGATGTTCGCCTCTTGCGTATTCTGGGAGACTCTACGCAATACAAAGTCCCCGACTTCGAAGTTACGTAGCCTCAGTCCCCGATTGTAATATTGCTCTACCCTTTATTTCTGAGCCACTACTCGTATCAGTGCTAATTCCCTGCGTTCTTCTAGAAAATCCAACTCCTCGGAGAGGTTGACTGAATTAGATTCTACGGTGGCATGGGCATATCGTAGACTTGGCTCGCCGATTTCGACTGGAATCAGTGCATCAGAACCATATACTAGAGAATAGGGCGTCTCCCCGGTGCTCATTTTTGTGGTTGTTCTATATGCCCAAAGAACCCCGGGGAGTTCTTCCACCCAACACCCTTTGGCCTGCTCGAGACGCTTCTTGAGTGAATCCACTATTATCTTGTTGGTCGATTCCGCCTGCCCGCTTGCCACTGGGTGATACGGGGAGGAAGTAATCCTTTTAATATGCAGATCTTCAAGGAACTTTGTGACCTTCTGACCAACGAATTGGGGACCGTTATCCATGACAATCTCTTTGGGTGCTCCGAATCGACAAATGACATAACGCCACAGGAAATCAACTACTTCCGTCTGACGTATCTTTGAATACGCTGCAGCTTCAACCCACTTTGTAAAATAATCAGTAATCACTAACAAGAAACGCACCCCCTGGGTGCAGTGGGTAGTGGCCCAACGATGTCCATTCCCCACTTCATAAACGGCCACGGGGAGATGATTGAATGCAAGGGCTCCGCCGGTTGATGGAGGAGATGCGCAAACCTTTGGCACTTATCGCATTTTCTGACAAACTTGTTAGTATCTTTCTCCATCTTGTCCCAATAATAGCCTGCTCGTATAAGCTTTCGCGCAAGCGCCTTTCCTCCCAAGTGATTTCCACAGCATCCCTCATGAACTTCCCTCATCACATACTCTGTTTGGCTGGGGCCTAGACATTTGGCGAGTGGACCTGCAAAAGTCTTTCGATAGAGGGTGCCATCTATAATTGTATATCTGGCAGCCTTTATCCTCAGCTTTCGAGCAGCCTTAACGTCTGATGGCAGGGTTCCATGCAGTATGTAATTGATTATCTCATTCCTCCAATCCCAAGTTAGATTGGTCGTGTTGACCTCCATTGCATCTTTATCGATTGTTGTGCACAGCAGATGAGCTACGGCCATTGAGCCTGCTGTTCCAATTTCTGCGACTGAACCCAAATTGGCCAAGGCATCGGCTTCATGATTCTCCTCTCGCGGGATCTGTGTGGCTTCCCAATTGTTGAATTGTGCCAGCAAACCAGTAACTCGGGCAAGATACCTCTGCATACGAGACTCCCTTGCAACGAAACCTCCAGTTATCTGGTTGACGACCAGGGCGGAATCACTCTTAAGATGAATCCTGTCTGCTCCATAATCTCGAGCCAGTTTCAATCCTGCAATTACGGCCTCATATTCGGCCTCATTATTAGTAATAAAGGGACATTTTATGGCCTGTCTAATGGTTTCACCCGAGGGAGTGGTGAGGACTAAGCCTAGCCCTAACCCTTTCACGCTCGAGGACCCATCGGTGTGCAAGGTCCAAGTCCCCGACTCGGATCCGGCGAAAAGAACCGCCTCACGCTGAGCATCAGGGTACATGGTGGCGCTAAAATCTGCGATAAAATCTGCTAGAGCCTGAGACTTTATGGCTACCCGGGGTTGATAAGATATATCAAATTCACTTAATTCTACTGCCCATTTTACTAGCCTGCCCGAGAATTCAGGTTTGTGCAAGATACTACGTAAGGGGAAGGTAGTAACTATAGCTATTGAGTGACTTTGAAAGTAAGGTCTTAATTTACGGGCAGCGATTACTAATGCTAGTGCTAGTTTCTCCAAAGGTTGATAGCGTGTTTCAGCATCTAATAGAGATTTACTAATGTAATAAATTGGTAGTTGCTTACCTTTGTCTTCTCGAACCAAAACTGCACTTACCGCTGACTCAGATACGGCCAGGTAGAGTAATAGTTGTTCACCTGGTTGTGGCGTTGAAAGTAAAGGCGGGCTTGACAAGTACCGCTTCAAATCCTTAAGAGCTTGCTGACATTCAGGGGTCCATTCGAACTCCTTGTTCTGTTTCAGCACGTCGAAGAAGCTTTTGCACCGATCAGACGAGCGGGAGATGAATCTCCTCAGCGCTGCTACTCTTCCGGTTAGCCGCATTACATCTTTTCTATTGTGAAGTACGTCGGGGATGGCTTCTATCGCTTTTATCTGGGCGGGGTTCACCTCGATCCCTCGCTGGGAGACAATGAAACCAAGGAACTTCCCTGAACCCACTCCAAATGCGCATTTCTCCGGGTTGAGCTTCATGTTGTATTGATCAAGGATTCGAAAGGCTTCCTCCAAATGAGCCAAGTGGTCCTCTGCTCGTTTGGACTTGATCAGCATGTCGTCGATGTAAACCTCCATGGTTTTGCCAATGTGGTAGTGAAACATCCGGTTGACTAACCGTTGGTAGGTTGCACCTGCATTTTTAAGTCCAAAAGGCATTACTTTGTAGCAATACGTACCTCGGCAAGTAATGAAAGAGGTCTTCTCCTGGTCGTCGGGATTCATCAAGATTTGGTTGTAGCCTGAATATGCATCAAGGAATGTAAGCACCTCGTGCCCGGCCGTCGCGTCGATTAGTTGGTCAATCTGGGGTAGTGGATAAGAATCTTTCGGGCAGGCTTTGTTCAGATCAGTGAAGTCAATGCAGACCCTCCACTTGCCGTTTTTCTTCGCCACTACGACCACGTTGGCCAACCAATCTGGATACTTGACTTCTCGGACAGAGCCAATCTTGAGCAAGCGGTCAACTTCGTCGTTTATGATCTGGTTCCTGAATGCTCCTTGCTGGCGTTTCTTTTGCTTCACTGGGCGGTAATATGGATCCACATTCAACTTATGAGAGATAATCTTCGGGGAGATTCCTGTCATGTCTTCATGTGACCACGCAAAGGTGGTGTGCCGTTCCTTGAGGAAGTGCAAGATGTCTTTCCGTAAGTCTTTGTTCAGCTCTGCTCCCAAATATACCTTCCTTTCAGGCATGTTGTCGAAAAGTTCTTCTGGTTCCAGAGCTTCAATGGTTGGCGCGTACTCTTCTCGTGCATCCAATTTTGATATGAATTCCGGGATTTGGTAGTTTGATGTTTCATTGCTCGATTCCGATCCCGGATTCTTTAATTGCTATTTTGCTTCCTCGGGGAGCTTGACTGCGACTGAGTAGCAATCTCTAGCGCAACGCTGCTCTCCCCGAACTTCTCGTATTCCCCACTCTGAAGGGAATTTCATCACTTGGTGATAGGTTGACGGGACTGCCTGCATGTCGTGTATCCATGGCCTCCCAAGGATTATGTTGTAGGCCATGTCTCCATCAATGACGTGAAACGTTGTTCGTCTCATGACGCCTTCGACCAGGGTGGTCAGTGTAATTTCTCCCAACGTTTTCTCACTGGAATTGTTAAATCCTGAGAGAACGCGAGAAATTGGTACAATCCCATCGTATAGCTTCAACTGCTGCACGACCCGAGATAATATGATGTTTGCTGAGCTGCCTGGATCAACGAGCACTCTCTTGACGTCGAACTCTTCCACTCGCAGCGTTATCACTAAAGCGTCCATGTGAGGAAACTGCAAGCCATCTGCATCTGCTTCTTCAAAAGTCATCGTATCCTCAAGTCGCGGTCGTTTGGTCTTCGTAATATAGACTTTGGCATACTTCTTTGCAGTGTATGTGACTGCATCAACCTCAATTCCGCCAGAGATGACGTTGACCGTCATTTTTGGAGAAGATACTCGGGGAGGTCCTGATTTGTTTTGCTGGGCCTTCGCGTGAGTCTGCTTCCCTTTTTCTGTCAAGTACTCCTTGAGATAGCCCTGTTTCAACAAATTAGCAACTTCATACCTTAGAGCCTTGCAGTCATCCGTTGTGTGGCCGTGATCGCGATGGAATTCGCACCATAAATTCTTGTTGCGTTTGCTGGGGTCACCCTTCATATCCTTGGGCCATTTGACCTTTTCGCTCATCTCCTCGAGCACTGCTACAAGTTCGACTGCTCCGATGTTGAAGACGGGCAGGGTTGGGATTCCACTAGAAGTTGAGGCAGAATCATTGCTCCTTGCCAGGCCTTTGTTGTTGCGACCGCGTCCGTTTGAGTTGTTGCGTGACCGGCTGGGGTATGGCTCGTGCCGTGCATCTGGCCTATCCGTCTCGATCTTTCCCCAGCGCCATTGGTGCGAGTTTGGCTCCGTCCTCGGGTACCTGTGCCAATTAATTTATCTTCGTCTATACGTACCTTGGAATTATAGCGGTTGTAGACGTCCGACCAGCTCGCCGCAGGATATTCTCGCAGGGATTCGTACAGTCGCCTGGTCGCCTCAGAACTCTTGACGTCCAGGCTGTTGGTGAATGCAATAGCCGCCCATCGATCTGGAACCTTGGGTAGCAACATACGTTCACGCTGAAAGCGATCCACATACTTCCGGAGAGACTCCCCAGGCAGTTGCTTGATTTCAAAGATATCCTCAACTCTTGTTTCTGTTTTCTGAGCGCCTGTGTGTGCTTTGACAAATAACTCCGCCATCTCGGCAAAAGATCCTATTGAATTCGGTGGCAGCATGGAATACCACTGTAGAGCGCCGTCCGCTAAGGTTTCCACGAACTTCTTCAATTGCACTGATTCGATCTCCTCGTCGGTGAGATCGCTTGCCTTTATGAAATTGCTAAACATCATCAAGTGATCATTGGGGTCAGTTGTTCCCCGGTATCTTGGTATGTTTGGCATTTTGAATGTTTTGGGGATGGCCTTTGGTGCTGCTTCTTTCTTCCAGGGCCTTTGAGTATACCGTTGAACATCGACTTTCTTCAAAGTGGGTGGTGCGCCAGGGATCTGGTCAATCCTCTCATGAAGAGAGCGCTGTAGAGCCTCTTGACTTTCTTTGAACTGCTTGGTGAGGGCCTCCATGACTTCGCTCATCTCAGTTGGCACCGCTGATCCTACATTCTGATTTTCAGCTCGCCTCGAGGCATGAGATGGTGAAGCATCCCTTGGACGTCCCATAGGTGGATTTCCCGTGTTTGGCAGGTTCTGTCCTCGCAGGCTGTCGATAGCTTCCCGTATTTTCCTGTTGATCTCAGCCTGTTGCCGTATGAATTCAAGGATAGCGTCTTGAGAGTTCCTCGAATTCCCAGGGCCATTGGGTCTTCTAGATCCTCGGCCAGGATGGCGGCTATTTCTGCTACCTTGCTGACTGTGCTCGTTCTCCTGTTCCGCTGGGAGCACATTCTCGTCCTCTGCAATGGGGATCACGTCGTCGTTTGCAAGGGGAACATCTTGTTGCTCGTCCCCGGCCAGATTCTGGTTTACCTGCTCCGCAGCGTTGAGGTCTTGTTGCCCGTCAATGGGAACGTTGTTGTGCGAGTTGTTATCTGCCATTTCAACAAAAAGAAAACGGGGAGAACCAGCGAGCGAAGGAAAAACGAATAAAGAGTAAAATACGACGAGCGATTAACCTACGCAAGTTATTGACCGGCTCCCACTGTGGTCGCCAAATTGTTTAACCGTAATTTCGTTTTGTTAGGTTAATTTACAATTAAATTTATAAAGCGGGGTCACAGTCAATAATTGAGATTAAACGCTCTCAATGGAAGAAATATAAATAACAGTCATAAATGCGAAAGAATAAAGATGTAATCAATGCAGTATAATAAATGAATAATCGAACGGAAAAGGAACCGTGCTCAGGCCGTTTAGACTTGATTAAATTCCCTTCCTCGTACTCTTTATGATATTCAGTCAACGGAACAATAAAAGAGATCTTTTGATCATCAGTAGTAATAAATATTCGCTGGAGATAAAGAATTGAATAAATAGTTTGAATACAAGCGTAGATTCAGAGAAGCATTAGATTCAATGCTTGTGACTTAGATTACAATATATAGGTAGCTATGTGTCCGTTCACAAGCAGTTGTAACTCCTTAGTCTAGCAGTTGCGTTGTTTGTGGATAAGATTCCCCTTTTGAACTGCCTTGATTGATGAGCCGCGACTTTTCTGGCCGTGGCGACTGTTCATCTGTCCGTTGTAACTGTTCATCTTCGATCTTATCCATTGCCTTTACGTCCATTCACAGCCACGTGTCGTCTGTGCGCCGTCCTACGTGGATGCCGAGTCACCAACTTTGGTGATGATGGATTTAACCCAATACAATAGAACCTTCAATCATTATCCAAATCCAAATCAATATAATTATCATTCGTTGGTTCATCGCTTCAAATCCAACTCAATATAGATTTCATAATTATACTTGGTTGGTTCACCATTTAAATCCAACGTGATATGGATTTTATCATTAATATTAATAGTTGATTTACCGTTTAATAGACCAATATTTTAATACATCCGTTCATAAACAGTCAGGTCTATACAAAAAGGTGATCTTTCTACTGATACATCTTTTCATGAAAAATCACAACCTTTCAAGTGACATTTTTTCATGAAAGAACATAACCTTTAAAGTGTTTAAGAAAGGTCACAACATCTCTAAAAAGGCATATGACCATTCTTCCAATTAGTAGTTACACCGACTAGTCATCACTAAGATGAACACGTTTTGAATTCACCAACTACCACGTTAATATCCAATAAGAATTTGTGGGGTTCCAAGAAAAAGAATGATATATAATTTTTCTTAATAAAATAGACATTAAGTCTAATTATGCATACGTCAAATGCCCCCACATTTCAAATATTTCAAATGCCATATTTCATAACTCATTTGGAGCAAACTTAACTCCACTAATCATTTTGTTGTCACGTTACTGAATGCTAACCACAGTATTCAATCTTTCACGAATTGAATGGATACGAGATAGTCGAGTAACACTTTCAAGTACGTACATGACATAGATACGACACTTAACAGTCAGCCATTAACTCCCTATGTGAATTGTTTCTTCGCATATTGGCTTCACATAACCACTTGTTTATTTGTTTGAGAATTGATCTAACATGTCCTTGTCAGATTCTCGTATTCTTAATTTTCAAAAAACAAGCAGACTCACATTTCTCTGATGTCTTAGGAGACAGAAACAACCATATCCTACAACTAGATCGACGAAGTTTTTAATCTTCAAAGTCGATTTTGTATCACAACGAAGTTTTTAATCTTCAAAGTCGATTTAATACGCATGTGAAGTTTTTAATCTTCCAAACCGATTTAATTCAATGGTGAAGTTTTTATTCTTCAAACCAAGTAACAATACTAATATTTTAGTAATCCGGAAGATTTTAATCTTCTGAACGGATTATATATATATACAAAATTATATATATATATATATATATATATATATATATATATATATATATATATATATATAATTTTGTTAATAATCCATTGAAGTATTTAAATCTTCAAAATGAAATATTAAATTTGGAGTAGAAACTTTTCAGATTTTAGTCTCCACAAACAGTCTATTATCGATTAGCAGACCATAATACAAATTTAGATTTCTTAAGATTGTTAGAAATTCTTTATTCGAAATATAATCTGAAACGAAAATTCAAAAATAAAAGGAAGGAGATGAACAAACCCGAGCCCGCCGAATTCACGGCGTGTCCTTAAGGAACTTAATCCCCTCACAGTATCCGAGGTTATTGATTAGATCCTCCCAGGATAGAACGGATTTACCTTACTACAGTAGTGGTACTCCAAACAGCAGTAACAGCGAACGCAAATGGCTGGCAGCGAATCACACGACACGACACTTTATTTTATTTGAAAAAAATAATCCAAAGAAGAGAAGAAGTAATTCTGATTTTTCTCTTCCATAAATATTTTGAATTTTAGGTAAGACCTTAATATTTATAGCCAAAAAGTGGGTGTGATGAAAAAGTATGAAACCTTTTCAATGAAAAGTTGCTATGTGTCTTTTCCTATTCACAAATTCCAACAGAAAAAACAACGGAAAACAAAGTATACTAGAAAATGAGAAATGTAAAATATATTACTATAAATTTAAAGATACATATAGCTTACATGTTCAAAATACAAAATAGTCACTACTAGTACGTAATATAGTATCTTATTAAGTAAATCTGTGGTCATTTCTAATTTAAGTGTTTTTAGACATATACATTTCTCTAAAATTTATATTCTCGTTTTAATTATAATTTGTGATTTTTTTTCAATATTATGTCTATTCTCCTTTTTAAATTTCATAAAATAAAATAAATGGAAAATTAATTATTGTTTGTAACTAAAAATTATCTATAGATTTACTTCTCATATTTTCAAAGTGAACAGTTTATCAGTCTCGTAAAATGCAAATATTATTTAAATTAATATATATGTGTAGGTATACCAGTGAATCATATTAATACATGAAATTATAGTTACGTAATTTACGCTTTTTATTCTATAGCGAATTTAGTTACAGCAGTGATGTGGTTTTCTCAATTCAATCATAATAGTCTTCAAACTTAAAAGCATCAAGATGGGAGCTGTCCGTATCACTGTATAACAGAGGGGAAGGTAGGGAAAAGTGAGGGGCTTTGGCAAAATTAAGATTTGGTCCATTGTGTAAAGAAAATCATTATACGTACGTACAAAAATAAAGTTAAAGAACTCAATTTCTGAGAGTATTGGGTAAAATCTTTCAGTACTTCACAATGCGGTACGTGGCATAAAAAAACAGCGACTCACAAAGGTAAGTTGATTCCGGAGACTAACTCCCTGATCACAATAGGTACACAATATATTACTCAGACTATGATCACGGCTCCTCTTGGTGCAAGGAACGAATTCAAACGGAAATGCAACGATTATCAAAGCTGGAATATTAAGAGATCATCATTGCGACCATTTATTTACACAATCATAAGTCTAATCGTTACGATTAGAGGAAATAAAGATATATTCTCATTAAATGTACGCCATTAAACTTCCAATTGCGATATAAATCTCTCATTTCTTCTTATGCCGATCATCTAAAGAGCATTATTACCACTTATTACCAAAAAGCAATAAGAATACTTTCTCTCTCTATCTCTAGTATCTTTTGACTATTTACTTATTGTTATATTGCAAAACTCTCTGACCGAAGTTTAGAACACATAAAGTTCTATTTAACCTATATCCGATTTTACGCCAATTAACAATTAAATTTTTATTTGCGGAGTCACGATCAATAGTTTAGATTAAGAGTTGGCCCAAATTAAATACAGAATTGCACTAATTACCAGATAATGAATATATATATATATATATATATATATATATGCACGATTCCCAATGGAGATGCTATGGCATTAA
The DNA here is from genome assembly GCA_029990575.1 of Petunia axillaris subsp. axillaris. NCBI lineage: Eukaryota > Viridiplantae > Streptophyta > Magnoliopsida > Solanales > Solanaceae > Petunia > Petunia axillaris. The sequence goes on along the minus strand of JARKNS010000008.1, from coordinate 124,648,956 downwards.
ATGATGATATAGAAATAATACGAGATAGTTAAAAATAAATAAAATTAAAGCGTGAATAAAAGAGAGAGAAGGAACCGTGTCGGATCACTTGATCCCGATGAGGATTCCTTGTTACTGATTATACTTGAAGGCTTGAGAGCAAAGTATCCAACAAATGTAAACTGAGAACGGTATTGAGCAAGAGTAAAGAGATTATTTTATTGATATTGTAGACAGATGATAGAATGTGTATTACAATGATTCAGAACGAGTGTTATTTATAGATCTGCTAGGCATCTGTTGGGTTTGTAATCGCTGGGTATGTATCCATTGGATACGTTACCACTAGGTGTATAACCATTGCCTTCATGACCATTCATTGAGCAATCGCGTACGACTAGGTAACCGCTCATTCAAATCGCGTTGATTTGGGAAGCGTTACGTTACTGCTCTGGGTCTGCTCGTGGTAACTGTCTGGCCAGTCGCATGTCTGTTAGATGTCTGTCCGGAGAAACCTCTGCCCGTGCCACGTGGCAGACACGTGTCATCTTTTTGAGTGACGTCGGTTTTTATCCAATATAGATAGTCCCCGTACTTCTCGAGCAGAGTTTCTGCTCGAGGAGTAGATGTGAATTTTGGCGGAAAATTTTATTTGCAAAGTCCATCCTTCATCTACAACATGACGAACCTCGGTGACGTGCGCACTTAACCAGCAATATGACAAGTTTCAGTGACATGCGCATTAAATGCACGATGTAAAAAGTAACTGCAGCAAGCACGTCTGCACGTCCGCCGTCAGCTTCGAAGTGACTACTGCGCGTCCCAAGGGTAAAAGTAATGATTTTAACCGCCTCAGTCACGTGCACACGTCCGTTGTCAGTTGCGAGGTGACCACTGCACTTCAGGGCAATGATGCTGCTTCGAAACTCGGTGAACCCTACTTCACCTTTTGACGGTTGAAGCTGATCGTGGCCCTTTCGATGACCTCCACGTGTCTTGTGGGAACTTGATGGGCCGGATTTTCACTCCTATAAATAGGGGTTTGCTGAATTTTAACCCTTTTACTTGCTTTCAATCTTCAACTTCCAAATCTTGAAAAGAACCTTTGAATTTTTTTCAATCTTCCTTCCGATTTTTCAATTCTTCTTTAACCAAGTCTCCGAAGGCTAAGAAAAATCTGAACATGGATGCTACCACCGGTAGTTCCTCTACAGCTACCCCCAGACCTAGGGCTACTCAGGCCACCGCTGCAGAGATCATCCCCAAGAATTGGGGTGAACTGGAAAAAGACTGCAATGTCAAAGCCTTCAATAGTTATAGAGATGTACGCGCATGGTCGGCGTACAGATTCAAGCCTGGGATCACATAGGAGATGATACCACGAGTTAGAGTGGACCGTAATTGGGACGCGAGTGTTCCCCTTTTGCCGGTATCTGAAACGGAGAACATTACCTCGCGTAGGGCTGGGTAGACGGCCATGTCCACCTACCCATTTATAGTTGGTTGCACGTTACCCCTACACCCTGTACTCGAGAGGCTCTGTAGGGAGTATTTTATCTGCCCGGGGCAATTGAGCCCCAGTAAGTATAGGATAGTAACACTTATGGACTGGTTTGCGGAAAAAACTGATCAAATTTTTTAATATGAGCATTTTATTTCTTTGTACAGCATACAAATTTTTAAGGATGATTTTGTCAACGCCAGAATGCGTGGGAGCAAGGGCTTGGTATGCAGTTCTGAGGATACAACTGACCGGGGTTGGTTGCACCGGTTCATATTCGTGTGCACCCAGGCATTGTCCTTCAACTCCAAGACTCCTCTCCCTGGGATCTGGAATAAGAGGCGTAAGTCCTCGAGTTTTCCTTTGATATTTCCATGCTTCCTCTTTTTTGTTTACTAATTCCTTTGATTCTTTCTTACAGCTGCCAAGCTACCCTACGATGAGCTCATATCGGTTAACGAGCTGACAGCGTGGGTTGAGGCTATTCTAAAGAAGTTCCCTGCTGAGCAGAGGGAATGGGCATAATTTGCCACGAAAAAGAGTCTGACTGCAAAGACTCGCGGTGATAATTTTTCGCTGTTGCAGCTATTTCTTCTCTTCGTGGTTTTGTTGTATCTGGTGAGAGCCGGATGGCTGGTTGTGGATAGAGGTCTTTTAGGGACTCTCTGATCCTTGTTTGGCCGGTTCTATTAGCCTTGATCCCTCTGCAAAACTTCTGTCAGCCGTCTTCGGCATTTTATTGTTTTGTCAGGATAATGTATATATTTTCAGACCTTTTTAATTCAATGACTGTATATAGCCTGAATCTTTGGTCTTTCATTTGGATGTGCCTTTTGTCTAGGAGCTTTTTAGAAGTTTGAACTTTGCTAAGTTCTGGTCTTCAAAACGTCTGTCCGAATGTTTTAATTTAGCCTTTCCCAAGGAAGAGGTCATAAGTTGTGAATGATCTGTGCAGATGTTTCATTCTGATCGAGTCGTGGTCGATAGGTTCTGGCCGAATCGTTGGCCTTGCGAACAACTTTGCTTATCGTTTGGATAGTTGAAAGTCGTCGCAGAAAGTTTGTAGTTTAACTCTGGCCGAGTCGCTGGCCTTGTGAACGACATCTCTTATTTTCGTGGAAGCTTGTCACATAAAAGTTTTTTTTTTTAAAACTCGCCTTTTTACAAGGTCTTTTGCCTTTATGAAGGTCTTATCTGGCCTACAGGGGCCTCTTACCACCCCTCTTATTTTTATGTTGAAATATGGGAAGATTTAACATAAAAAGAGTTAAGCCTAGTCGTAGATAAAAGAACACATATAACCAAATGAGGAGTGTGTCCGTTGAGGGATTCGAACCCACAGCCGCGAAGTTGAAGAACTTCGAGCTCTACCAGTTGAGCTAAACGGTAGGAAGAGAATAACAGACCATTTTACCATTTAGAAGTGATACCTTTTGAGGTGAACCACATTCCAATTATTTGGGACGATTGAGCCATCCGATCGTGCCAAACGGTAAGATCCCTTGCCGACTGATGCGACTACCTTGTAGGGGCCTTCCCAATTAGGGCCTAATTTTTCCGAGTTTGCTTCTTGCGTATTTTGAGATACTTTCCTCAATACAAAATCTCCAACCTGGAAACTTCGTACGCGTAGTCCCCGATTGTAGTAGTGTTCGATTCGTTCCTTCTGGGCGACTACTCGTACAAGTGCTAGTTCCCTTCGTTCTTCGATGAAATCCAATTCTTCGGAGAGATTGATCGAGTTGGATTCCTCGGTGGCGTGTGCATACTATAGGCTTGGTTCTCCAATTTCGACTGGGATTAGAGCGTCTGCACCGTATACAATAAGTAAGGTGTCTCCCACGTACTCATCTTTATTGTCGTGCGATAAGCCCATAGTACACCGGGCAGCTCTTCTACCCAACACCCTTTGGCCTACTCAAGGCTCTTCTTGAGAGATTCAATGATTATTTTATTTGTTGATTCTGCTTGTCCATTAGCAACCGGGTGGTATGGAGAAGAAGTAATCCTTTTGATATGCAAGTCGTCGAGGAATCTAGTCACTTTCTGGCCGATGAATTGCGGGCCATTATCCATGACTATTTCCTTAGGTGCTCCAAAGCGACACACGACATATCGCCAAAGGAAGTCAATTACCTCTGTTTGTCGTATCTTTGCATATGCTGCCGCTTCGACCCATTTGGTGAAGTAATCGGTGATGATTAACAAAAAACATACTCCTCTTGGCGCAGCAGGGAGAGGGCCAACTATGTCCATTCCCCATTTCAAGAATGGCCACGAGGAGATTATTGAGTGGAGCGGTTCTGCTGGTTGATGGAGAAGATGCGCGAACCTTTGACATTTATCACATTTCTTGACGAAATCATTTGTGTCCTTCTCCATCTTATCCCAATAATACCATGTGTGAATCAACTTGCGCGCTAATGCTTTGCCCCCAAAATGATTACCACAACAGCCTTCGTGGACCTCTCGCATCACATAGTTGATCTGGTTTAGTCCTAGGCATTTCGCAAGGGGCCCTGCGAATATCTTGCAGTAAAGATCGCCGTTGATGATTGTATACCGAGCAGCTTTTATTCTGAGTTTGCGAGCGACTTTCGCGTCATCGGGAAAAGTTCCATGAATAATATAGTTCATGATTTCATTCCGCCAGTCCCAAGTTGCGTTTATGGCATTAACTTCGAACTTTTCTCGATCTATGGTCATGCAGAGTAGTTGAACGATAGCCGAGGAGCTGGCCGCTCCAATTTCTGCTACTGACCCTATATTTGCTAGAGCATCTGCCTCATGGTTCTCTTCTCGTGGGATTTGGAGCGCTTCCCATTCGTTGAACTGGGCCAGGAGTTCTTTCACATGGGCAAGGTACACTTGCATCCTGGATTCTCGTGCAATAAAACCTCCAGTCACCTGGTTGACTACTAGTTGAGAGTCACTCTTGAGTTTGATTATGTTTGCTTCATAGCTTCGGGCTAATTCCAATCCTGCAATTACGGCCTCATATTCGACCTCATTGTTAGTAATAAACGAGCATTTGATGGCCTGCCTGACGGTCTCTCCGGATGGGGTGATAAGAACCAGTCCAAGACCGGACCCTTTGACGGTCGAGGAGCCATCAGTGTATAGGGTCCATGCGCCAGGGGCCTGCCCAGCATAGAGGATTGCATCTTTTTCTGCTTTAGGATATATATTAGTGCTAAAATCTGCTACGAAGTCTGCTAGGGCTTTGTTATTTTATTGCTACCCTAGACTGGTAGGTAATATCGAATTCACTTAATTCTATAGCCCATTTAACTAACCTTCCCGATATTCGGGTTTATGCAAAATATTATGCAAAGGAAAGGTTGTAACTACAGCTATTGAATGACCTTGAAAATAAGGACGTAATTTACGGGCATCAGTTACTAGTGCTAAAGCCAGTTTTTCTAAGGGTTGGTAACATGTTTCCGTGTCAATTAGAGCCTTACTAATGTAATAAATGGGAAGTTGTTTACCTTTTTCTTCTCGAACCAAGACTGCACTTACCGAAGATTCTGAAACTGCTAGATAGATCAGCAACTGCTCCCCGTGCTGAGGTGTAGAGAGTAATAGTGGATTGGACAAATATTTCTTCAGATCTCTCAGTGCTTGTTGACATTCGGGAGTCCAGTCAAATTCCTTGTTCTGCTTCAGGACATTGAAGAAACTCTTGCACCGGTCAAATGAGCGGGATATAAACCTGCGCAAGGCTGCCACCCTTCCGGTCAGTTTCATGACGTCCTTCCGGTTATGGAGTATGTCTTGAATTGACTCAATCGCCTTGATTTGAGCAGGATTGACTTCAATTCCATGTTGGGAGACGATGAAGCCCAGGAATTTCCCTGAACCGACTCCGAATGTGCACTTCTCAGGATTGAGCTTCATGTTGTATTGGTCGAGTATTCGGAAGGCTTCCTTCACGTGTGCCAGATGATCTTCTGCTCGTTTGACTTGATCAGCATGTCATCGATGTACACTTCCATGGTTTTCCCGCTTTGATCGTGGAACATACGATTGACCAATCTCTGATACGTTGCACCTGCATTTTTTAATCCAAATGGCATGACTTTATAGCAATACGTACCTCTGCACGTTATGAATGACGTTTTCTCCTGGTTGTTGGGATCCATCAATATCTGATTGTACCCTGAATATGCGTCAAGGAAGGTGAGCACCTTGTGTTCGGCGGTTGCATCAATCAACTGATCTATCTGGGGAAGAGGATATGAATCCTTTGGACAGGCTTTGTTTAAATCAGTGAAGTCAATACAAACTCGCCATTTCCCATTTTTCTTGGCCACAACGACCACGTTGGCTAGCCAGTCTGGATACTTCACTTCGCGTACAGATCCAATCTTCAGCAGTCGATCAACCTCATCATTTATGATTTGATTTCGAAAAGCTCCCTGTTGGCGCTTCTTCTGCTTCACCGGACGGTGGTACGGGTCGACATTTAGCTTGTTGAGAGATAATTTCTGGAGAAATACCTGTCATGTCTGTATGATACCAAGCAAATGTCGTATGCCGCTCCTTGAGGAATTGGAGGATGTCTCCTCGTAGGCATTCATTCAATTCCGTCCCCAAGTAGACCTTCCGCTCTGGCATGTCCGCGAATAGTTCTTCTGGTTCCAATGCTTCCACGGTCGGGGTATAAATCTCTTGTGCCTCTAGCTTCGTGATAAATTTCGGGACCTCGTACTTTGCTTCTTCATTTGCTGCGTCAGATCCCGGTTGCTGTAATTGCTATTTGCTTTCTTCGGGCAGCTTGAGGGCCACATAATAGCAATCTCGAGCAAAGAATTGCTCTTCTCGTACCTCGCGTACTCCCCACTCCGATGAGAATTTCAATACTTGATGATATGTGGAGGGAACAACCTGCATTTCATGGATCCATAACCTTCCAAGAATAATGTCATAGGCCATGTCTCCGTTGACAATATGGAACACTGTTTCCTTTGCCACCCCCTCGACGAGAGTGGTGAGAGTGATCTCGCCCAGGGTCTTTTCACTTGAGTTTTTGAAGCCGGAGAGAACTCGCGATACTGGCACGATCTTCTCCGTTAGTTGCATCTCCTTGACGACGCGTGACTGAATGATGTTTGCAGAGCTGCCCGCGTCAACTAGCACTCTTTTAATATCATACTCGGCCACGCGCAACGTTATGACCAGGGCGTCAACATGTAGGAACTGCAAGCCATCTGTGTCCGAATCTTCAAATGTTATTGTCTCCTCTGGCCGTGGACGCTTGGTCTTTGTAATAGAGACCTTTACGTACTTCTTCGCCGTGAATACAATGGAATCAACTTCGATCCTACCCGAGATAACGTTGACTGTCATCTTCAGGGAAGATGCCCGTGGAGGGCCAGATTTGTTCTGTTGAGCCCTCGCATGAGTTTGCTTTCCCTTTTTTGGTTAGAAGCTCGTTCAAGAACCCATGTTTTAATAGATGTGCGACCTCATACCTTAAGGCCTTGCAATCTTCAGTGGTGTGACCGTGGTCGCGATAAAATTCGCACCATAGCTCCTGGTTTCTCTTGCCTGGATCGGTTTTCATGTCCATTGGCTACTTGACCTTGTCGCCCATATCTTTGAGCGTTGCAATCACTTCAGTCATTTCTACGTTGAAGTTTGGCAGACTTGGGGCTCCACGAGCGCTTGATTCTGAATCGTCTCCCCGTGATAGTCCTTTGTTGTTCCGACCGCGCCCTTTGGAGTTGCTGCGTGATTGGTCAGGATACGGTTCATAACGTACATCTGACCTTTCCGACTCCATCTTTCCGCCCGAGCCACCGCTTCGTGATTGGTTCCTTCCTCGGGCAGTGGTTCCTATCAACTTGTCTTCATCGATGCGTACCTTGGAATTGTAGCGATTGTAGACATCTGACCAATCGGCTGCTGGGAATTCGCGCAGAGATTCGTATAGCCTGCGCGTAGCCTCTGAGCTTTTGACATCCAGGTTGTTTGTGAATGCAATGGCCGCCCATCTGTCTGGTACCTTGGGTAACAACATGTGTTCCCACTGGAAACGGTCCACATATCTTCGAAGAGTCTTGCTGGGCTTTTGCTTGATCTCGAAGATATCCTCCACGCAAGTTTCCATTTTCTGGGCGCCTGTGTGGGCTTTCACGAACAATTCAGCCATTTTCGCGAAGGACCCAATGGAGTTTGGTGGCAACATAGAGTACCACCGTAGAGCTCCATCTGCCAATGTCTCCACAAACTTTTTCAACTGGACTGATTCGATCTCCTCATCGGTGAGATTACTTGCTTTTATAAAATTTCTAAACATCATGAGATGATCATTGGGGTCAGATGTCCCACGATATCTCGGAATGTTCGGCATTTTAAATGTTTTCGGTATCGCCTTTGGTGCTGCTTCCTTCTTCCAAGGCCTTTGCAAGTAGCGTTGAACGTCAATTTTCTTCAAAGCGGGCGGAGCGCCTGGTATCTGATCGATTCTCTCGTGGAGAGATTTTTGAAGTGCTGCTTGACTTTCTTTGAATTGTTTGGCGAGTGCCTCCATGACGACGTTCATCTCAGTGGATACCGCAGATCCTCCATTCTGATTTTGGTTTGTTTGGGTCGTCGGATCCATGGTTCCTCCGTTGTTGGCCGCATTTCGTTCTCCATTTTGCCTTGAAGTGCATGAAGAAGGAACATCTCGACCTTGGGCTGCAGGATCAGTCCTCGTAACTAGAGGGATTTGCCCTCGAAGAGAGTTGATCGCCTCATTTATTCCTCTGTTGACCTCCGGCTGTTGCTGCATAAATTCGAAGATCGTCTCTTGGAGGTTCCTTTAATTAGGGGAGAGACTCCTATGGCGTCGTCTCCTAGGCAGGGTTACGCTCGGAGATTGTCCATGCCTGTGCCGTGGTCTTCTGGGTCCTTGGGAAGAATATTCTTGCCCGTCGGATGAGTAGTCTGGAGAGTAATTAGGGATGTTCTGAGGGGCACGTTCTTGACCGTTGTCCGCCACAGTCCGTTGTGAATCGCTTTCTGCCATGTTAGTTCAAACAAAGGATCGACAGAAAAGAGTATAATGCAGGAAAAAGACGAACTATTAACCTATAGAGGCTATTGACCGGCTCCCACTGTGGTCGCTAAATTGTTTAACCTAGATCCAATTTTAGGCCAATTAACAATTAAATTTGTATTTGCGGAGTCACGATCAATAGTTTAGATTAAGAGTTTGCCCAAATTAAATACGGAATTGCACTAATTACCAGATTATGAATATATATATATATATATATATATATATATATATATATATATATATATATATATATATATATATATATATATATATATATATATATATATATATATATATATGCACGATTACCAATGGAGATGCGATGGCAATAAATGATGATGTAGAAATAATACGAGATAGTTAAAGATAAATAAGATTAAAGCGTGAATAAAATAGATAGAAGGAACCGTGTCGGATCACTTGATCCCGGTGAGAATTTCTTGTTACTGATTATACTTGAAGGCTTGAGAGAAAAGTATCCAACAAATGTAAACAGAGAACGGTATTGAGCAAGAGTAAAGAGAGTATTTTATTGATATTGTAGACAGATGATAGAATGTGTGTTACAATGATTCGGAACGAGTGCTATTTATAGATCTGCTAGGCATCCGTTGGGTTTGTAACCACTGGGTATGTATCCGTTGGATACGTAACCGCTGGGTGTGTAACTGTTGCCTTCATGACCATTCATTGAGCAATCGCGTACGATTAGGTAACCGCTCATTCAAATCGCATTGATTTGGGAAGCGTTACGTTACTGCTCTGGGTCTGCTCGTAGTAACCGTCTAGCCAGTCGCCTGTCTGTTAGATGCCTCTGCGGAGAAACCTCTGCCCGTGCCGCGTGGCAGACACGTGTCACCTTTTTGAGTGACGTCGGTTTTTATCCAATACGAGTTCAAATTTATAAGTGCATGAATTGGCTCATTGTCATTGGCCATCATCCAACTAAAATGGATGGATGTTCATACTCATCATCACTTCAACAGCGGCACATGCATGAGCTTAGCACGTGAGTGGTAGCTCTAAGCTCTAACTCTCTTAAATGCTATTTTTCTCTGTATATTGTACCACCTATAAATGCACCCCTTTTTCTGCCATAAACTTTTAACTACCATCACTTGCTCTTCTTTCCAATATCTTAGTCCTGAAATTTAACTCCCCTAATTCTACTTTCTTTATTCTCTTTTCTATATCTTCCAGTGTATCCAAGTGCCTTTGCAGACTTCTGGTTAAAAAAGCTCATCTTTCAATGATGAATTACAAGTTGCTTTCTTGCATTATGAGTTTACCAGTAAAGAGCAAAGAGTTTGTCTTTACTTGGGTTTTTGTTAGATTTGCGGGTTTTTCTTCTGGGCTCTTGTTGTTGGTCTTAAAGAATGCTATCTGGGCCCTTTTTATGTGCATTCTTGCTTTAGGTATGCAAAGTTTCTACTTTTGAGTTTCATGGTTTCGGAATTTAATATTTGTTGAAAGTTCAGTTTATTTTCATGTATATATTTATGCTCTGTGTCAAACGTACAACTTGATTCAGTTGAATCTAGTTAAGCAGGTTGCATCCGCATCTGAATCAATAATTCATTGATAATGGTTAATTAATTATTTTGTATTGGTAAAATCAGGAGGAGCGACAGTAGGGATAATCACAGGAGCACTCAAAGGGCAGACAACAGAAACTGGGCTTGTGAGAGGGGCTGCCGTTGGTGCTGTTACAGGAGCTATTACAACTGTACAGTTAGTGGAACTTATAGTCAATGGAGAGCCATTTTCCAAGGTAAGTTTTGTGTACCGACAGTATATGATTGTAAAGCCAGTAATAAATTAAAAAGATCTACATTGGATATTTGCTCTTTCTTTAAGAATTAAATAGGAAAATAGCTGATGATGTCCAAATTTTACAGGTTGCACTTGTACGTAGTCTAGTAAATGGAAAGGTATTCATGGAGTGGGTGAGTCCAGCAGTACTAAAAGCTTATCAGTGGCAAGTAAGATATGATTCATTTCACTCTATCAGAGCATTGTTGGGCTTATTTTAAGATGTCTTATTTAATCAATTATATGCACTTCTTGAATTTCAGGTTAGTACTGTGGAGACAAGTTTGAGGGATATATCTGATATCTTTGATATTAATGCAACCAGAGGGTTATCTCAAGAGGTTATACAAAAGCTTCCAAAGTACAATTTCAGTTCCTTGACTAACTGCAGAGAATTTCAAGAGGTCACTTGTGCAATTTGCTTGCAGGTAAGCCTATATCACTAGTCCAAAATCTGTATACCATGTAAACCAAACATATCACTGAGACAATGTATAATCTGTGAAATTTTAATGTGGTGCAGGATTTCAAAGAAGGGGACTCTGCAAGGCTGCTACCAAGTTGTAAACATCCATTCCACACACAATGCATAGATGAATGGCTACTCCGGCATGGCAGCTGCCCGATTTGTAGAGTAGAAGTTTGATTGCATGCACTTATAATGGATAAAGTTGCATCAGTATCTCAATCTAAACATGCTCCACGTTCTGAGAAAGATTTATCATCCGAATGTGGAGATAAAAGCAATCTGAGGAACAACTTAGATTAATACTAGTAAATCCTAAAGGAGAGAAAATGCTGCAGTTGTTTCACCAAATAACTAGCTAGCATACAAATGTATATTGTTCATCCATCAAAACTTGCAGATGAATGGAACCAATGTTCTTCCAATTGAAACCTTTCTGCATTTGGCTTTCTCTTCATTCTCCGTCTGACTCTTTTTCTCGAGAAATTCTTAACTACGTATAACTGATTCAACATTAGATCGTAATATGCTTAACAGGAAACGTTTGGCATGGTTGTGAAGAGTTCGAGTTTCCACTCTATAAATGGGCCAAAAAAAATGTCAAGCAAAAGAAGTTGGCACACTTATTGAGAAAATAAAATTATCTATGCAGTTTCTTTGAGAACTTCCAACTTTTATCTCTTACTCTTCCAAAAATTTTCAAAAGCGGGGCTGTGTTTTGAGAATCATCCAAACAATGGAGCCCGTCTATATGATTTGCTTTCCAACTCAACCCTCTTCATCACTTAAAATTAAGAAATTTTTTTATATCCTTTTCCCAGATTTTGAGAGATATCTTTGACTGTATCCATTTTCCAAATGTTGAGGGATATATAAGATTGAGTGACTGTGAGGGTAAAAAGATGGATTATATTTCTATTTGAGAAATTTTAAAATTTTGTTTCTTGATATTCACTTTATGCAAATAATTCATTCTAAGTTGAAATGTTAGAAGGTCTTCACCAAAAATTAAAATAAAATAAAATAACAAATGTTATAAGGGAAACATTAAAGATAGTTTGCGAGGATAATAAAGTAAGCAGACAACCATGGGGTTTGAGGCTGCGGTGGGTCAACAAAGAATATTGTGTTTGAGAGTGAAGACATTGATAGACAAATGAAAGAGAGATGCTTTTGTTACTCTAAGAAAGAAAGATGCTGTTGGTTATTTTTCATTACTGATCATGTGGGAAAAGGGAGTGAATGGAGAAGTAATTTTTTTTTTTTTTTTTAAATTAAACTCCATCCATTCCCCTCTCTCGGAACAAATAGTGAACCTCCCATTTTTTCTCTCACAGTAACTCAAACCCACAACCTCTTGAATGTAGGTGGAGCATGCATACCATCTGAGCAACCCTAACTTGTCAATGGAGGGGTAATATCATGAACAGAGAAAGATGTGGGTGGGGGTAATCCGGAAAAATTAGAAAAGAAGAAAGACTGGTGTAAAAGAAAAGTGGGACCCACATTTACACTTGTCTAAATATAAAAACCCTCATGTGCCAAGTCATACTTGCATCTCATGCACCAAAAAAAATTTCCGAAGGACATTCATAGAGGATGAGGGGAATTAAGCAATGCGAAGTTTCTCTCCCTTGTCACTGAAACTTCTGTGGATGCTGTATTGGTGAATAAATGGCCACCAAGCAATAAGTTATAAAGGAATACTAAATAATACACCTTTTGAAATTACACTAATAAGCTTTGACAAAGCAGTTTTTTATTGATACAACAGACATGCGATTCTCTAAGAAGTTCCAGTGAGCAGACTATTTTCAAAAAGAAAAAATGGTTGAATTCTGGTTTACTTTTTACTGATACACCTGTCAGACAGGAGGCTTCAAGTTCAGGTATTCAGAACTGTTTCAGATCTTTTGCTTCAAGACCTGGCGCAACTGGACCTTCTGGCTCTCCGTTCTTGCCTGCAATAACTTTGCTTTTAGGCCTTTCTTCTGAGAGTTGTGTGGCCACTCAATGCACCCTTTCATCCCGCGTGTTAATTGTGAAATGCTTGAGTCAGGCGAGCTCCACTGCTGTCCAAGGTCCGAGGGGCTAAAGTCACCTTTTCTCGAACCACGGTCTGGAGAAAAAACAGCCCCATTAGACAGTCTTCCATTTGACAGCCTCCCATTAGTTCCTTCCAGTGCTTTTATTTTAAAATTGTCTACATTGCTCGGGCGTGATTTCCAAAGCTTAGATACAGATGACACCTCTATAAGTTGCCGAGCTGGTCCAGAACATACTTCACTAATTTCTGAAACAGGTGTGCCATCGCCAGCAACTCCCTCCCAGTCCACTCCACCTCTAGATACATTGCTGTACCGGCAGTTCTTGTTGACGGATGAAATACTTCCTTCAGGAGAATAACTAGAGCCTTGCTCTTCAAGATGGGTCACCGTTTCCCACTCACTTCCATCTTCCTCTAAATTATTGGTCTGATTAACATATGCATGAGAATGTCTGTGGAAGTTGTAAGCACCACCATCAGGGCTGAGAGTGAGAAGTTTGGAGGCATTGCTGGCAGGACTATATGCAGTACATGGCTGGATCTCCCTTTCATTAGGTTCAACAAAATGAACATCCTCAAAAACAGAGAAAATTTCATCTGGGTTTGGAGGTTCATAAGTGAGTTCTCTAATATCACGAATATTTACAGATGCAGCTGCCTGTTGGAGTTGCTCAGCTCTTTCCATCTCCTCCACGTTCAAACTCATACCTCTAGAACTTAGAAATGATTCAAGTTCTCCAGTTAGTCGGTTCATCTGGGAGTACTTCTCTTCAATCATCACCTTGGCATCAACTAGTTTCATCTGTACTCTTTCCTCACGCCAAACCTCAGCCATCTGCAACATCTTTCTTTCGTCATCTACTTCCTCTGTGAACTTCAGAGATTCCCTCTTCAATTCCTCAACTTCAGCCTTGTCTTCTCCAAGTTCTTTGGCCAATTCATCACACACTTCTTCTATCAATCCTCTAGCCTGTCTTTCCTTTTCATAATTTTGCAGATAGCGTTTTGCTGATAACTTGGCATCAGCCAACTCATTAACTAGTTTGGAATTAAGTATTTCCAATCTCTTTCGATTTTTCCTTTCTCGGGAGAAGTCAGCTTTCATGTCATCCATAATTGCACGGATTTTCTCATGTTCTCTGATTCGCCATGCTGCCTTTTCTTCACTAAGTTTTCTCAAAAACTGTTCGAGTTTCTTTTTAGATGACTGCCGCTCCGTTTCAAGCTGATGAACTCTGGCACGAGTGCACTCTAGTTCTGCCTCGAGGGAAGAAATCACTGAAGCAGTATTTATTTGTTGCTCAATAACTTTCTGATGGCCATATATCTTCTTTGTTTCCACCACAGTTGTCCAGCCAACTGGATCCCACTTTGTTGCCCCCTCCATAGCAGAGTGGGAAAACTGAAGCAAGGGTTCTAGCTAAATAATATAGAGAATTGCCCCAAGTTAGAACAGGAAATAAACAAATATGAAATAGAAGACTATCGTGTTTAAACACTAACGGGTCGTTTTGTTTGAAGACAAGTTATGTAGGGATTAGCAATGTGCGGACAAGTGATGCACGGATTAACCATCTAAGGATTAGTTATGTGAGTGGTCATGTATGCATTACAATGTAGAGATTATTTCTTGTTGAATCATTGATATATTACAAATAATATACAATATATTATATATTGTATGCTATTTATACAAGATTATATATTGTATAATATAATATACAATATATAATCTAAAATATTTTTTAATTTAAGCTTCAAACGATTTTTTTTTTTAAAAAAAGAAGAAGATATTATTACTAACTTGAGGATTAGTTTTTTCATTTAGAATTTTAGTACATCTATTGCTAATACCTACATTTCTATTCCATCTTCTTTCCCCGCATAAAGTAATGTACATTGATTCCCGCATGAGTTATGCAGGTATTAAGTATAAGATAAATGTAAAATTGCAACCAAACATGGTATTAAAAGTTACACAGAGTTTGATGATGAAAATTTTCAATTAAACATGGTATAAGTTATCCTGATTTCAATAAGGAGTCGTTTGGTTTGATGGACTAGTTAAACAGGGATTGAAATACATGGATTAATAATACAGGGATTAATATTGCAGGGATTAATAATATGGGGATTAAATTTTACCGAGTGTTTGGTTCATTGGAGATAAAAGTTATCATTTAATATATTTGATTTATTTTTAAACTAAAAAGTAATGAATTTACAATTATATCCTTTGATGATTGACTTTTATTAGCTTCTAGGGAAATGGGAAGGATATTGTTGTCCTTTTGTTACTTTATCATGTATTAGCTATACCACCTTGGTGGAGGTATAAAATAATACACCAATTGGTGTATTATTTAATGCATGCATTAGTTATACCTCTTTCAAAATACCAACCAAACAAGGGATTAAATTTAATACATGGATTAATATACCCAATCCCTCAAACCAAACGTCTCCTAAGTGTATTAGCTTCCTCATTTTGGACAACCAAACGACCCCTAAGATCATGAGTCTTCAATAGCTAAAATATTGAAGTATTCGAAAGAGTTTTGCCAAAATAATGACGACCAAATGTCTGACCCTTAAAACCTTGTCTTCCTGCATCTATTCCATCACATAGGAATATATACCCCATCTCCCTAGGACGACTTCTCTAATATCAGTATCTCGTTTCCTGCACCTACTACATTGTAATGTCCCAGACAACTCCACGACTTCCCCATACAAGGGGCTAAGACAGTTGAGACAATACTCAGAACAACAACAACAAAAACATATCCGAGATATCCCACAAGAGAGACAATACTCGGAACATTCTACAATACTCAGAACATTCTGTGAGATATACATCCCTCCGATGCAAGGGGAACCTCATCTCCCTACACCTACTACATATCACAGGACCATGTTCCAGACAACTCTATGACTTCCCTATGTAAGGGCTAAGAAAGTTAAGACGAGAAAAAAGAATATTTTGAGAGAACTATGTCCCCCTAAGGCCTAATGTAAGGGTGAATCTCGTTTCCCTGCACCTGCTACATTGTATAGGACTATGTCCCTAACACCTCTAGGACTTCCTGATATAAGGAACCATGCACAGATAATACAAGTCACATACCTTGTGAAAAAGACCACTTGTTGGATCAAAGACAGATCGAGGACTCTGCACTGGATCATTAATGAGAGAATCGTGCACTTTACTGCGATGATGACAATGTAAAGGCACCTCAGCCCGAACAGCCTGCATGGAAATTTAAAAAAAAAAAAAAAAATCAGAACTTCAACAGCACGACATTCTTTTAGTTGCTATTTGCTTTGAAGTAATGAAGTACGGGCATAAAGAGCATAAGTCCCAAACTAATTGCGCATCAACAGAACTATCGAATGGAAGATCGACTTCACATACTAACAGAAGACATGAAAAAGTTAAAAGAAAACAGCACCACTCCATTGTTCCACCAAAGTGAGTGCAAAAGAGAAATCGCAATAGGAAAGAAACAATATACCACGAAAATGTTTAAATTTTTCTCCTTTATTCTTAATTGCTTAATCGTAATTGCTTTGACCAAATTCATCAACATGCCAAATCAGTTTACATCTAACTAATGAAAAACGCAAGCGAATAGCTACGAATCAATTATTACATTATGACATGTTAATTGAAAACATTTATACCAAAGGGACTAAAAGGAGAAATCTCAATCAGGAAGAAAGAATAGACTACTAAACTGATTCCTTTTTTCTGATTTACTCCTAATTATATATTTTTCCTATAACGAAGATATCCTGAGAGCTTAAACACTAGGCTTTTATCTATGGTAGAGTTCAACCTGTGCGTGTGTCTAACCCACACATCACAAGCTGAGCTCTTGCTTTGATTAAATTCGCAATGCCAACACCATGTACATAGTAATATAAATACAAGCTAACAACTTAGATCCGCAAACGTGTTAATTGGGCAATCAATATATGAACAACCAAATCACGAAAGACCTAAATTACCTGAAAACCTAACTGTTGACCGTTGTTGACTTCAGGAAACTGCTGCTGCTGCCTAAACAAACCAGCAGCTAACTTCCTAGCAGAAACTACATTCCGGTTACAGTTACGATCAAGCTCCGGCGGAGACATTTGTTCCTCCGCATTGTCGTTGAACTTCCAGCGGAGAAGCGGAGTTTGAGGCCTGCTTCGTCTTCCATTACTAGGAGTTCCACCACCAATGTCTCTCCGTAACTTGACTCCGGCGCCGAAGAAGTTGTTCCTTTTCCGGCGAGGCGGTTTACGATTAATATTATTATTAGGTTTATTGTGGAAAAGATGTGCTTCAGAAAATGTAATTGCTGGGAGCTCAGCTTTGTTGGCTGTGATCTTCATTTTCGGCCCATAGATTCACTCTGTGTGTGTGTGTGTTTCACAGAGGGGGTTAATGGTAGGTCAATGTGAGAGCTGCTGGTTGGGGGTGGAGTGGGAGGGGGCTTTCGGGGGTGGGTTTCTGTGATCTATTTCAGGTTAGTGACTGAAGGAAGAGGAAGGAGTGTGGGTATAACTAGATTTTAATGGCATGGTTTAGGGGTTTTTAGTCAAGGAGCGTCTTTATGACTTAGTATTAATAAATAATGAATAATACTCCTATATACTACTTGCGTCATAGGAGTAATTGTTACTCCTATGTACTATTATAAATCATTTTAAGCTCATCTAACACTTTGCAAACAACGGGCCTATCGATCAGCACGTTAAAAAGTGGTTACTTGCCTTAAATATCAAGATATATAATAATACTATGTGTTGTCCTCTTAATATATCACTTAATCATAATAAAGTAATATAGTTTGATGTACAAATAAAATTATGATTAAACTATTTCACTTCTCAATTCTCTTTTTGTTGAATCAATTTTTAGGAGTTTTTGTCAATGTCTTATCCTACGTGATATAGGGTGGGTTATTTGATCACCTTGTATAATATTGTTTAATAATCATATTTTGAAGATGTTTAAAATGTCAGCGTCCCACATTAGATATGGTATGATATTTGGTTTCTTTATATAATTTTGAGCAATTCTCACTTCATAAACTATTTTTAAAAGTTTGAGTTAGGTCCAAAATCTATAATCTAATCAAAACACATTACAACTCTATAATTAACAATTCTACTACCAAGCTATTTGGTCAAACATAGAGTGATCGATGATCAAAACATTGTAACTTGTAAGTTACTCCCTTCGTTTCAATTTACGTGGCAACATTTTTTTTTCTTATTCTGTTCTAAAAAGAATGACAGCATTCTAAATTTGGTAACTATCTAACTTTAAAATTACAGTTTTGTCATCAATGAAATGATTTACAACCAGACAAACATCTATAGCTCATTTTATACCATAAATTTCAAAATTCTTCTTTTATTTCTTAAACTCCGTGCCGAGTCAACCTATGATATATAAATTGGAACGGAGGGAGTAGTACTAGTACAATAAGAAGGTGTAGATGTGGATCTACGGCTTAATTCTTTATCCATCCTTAAATCTTACAACAGGGAATCTGTCCTCAAGCAATGCCAACATTCAGCCTAATCTATGTCAAGTATGCATTTCTTCATTTGTTTTGTGGACGAATCCAATGTCTTGGGATACTCTGTATTTGTCTTGTCAAATTAAGGCATCGTGACTGCATGTCATTGGACTTCAGCTTCATCCACATCATGTGTTCATACCTCATTCATACAACTTTTGTAACGATTACTGTTCTCATTATATTTGAGCCCTTATGAATTTGTATAATGGATTCATTTTATATGACAAAAAATTCACCTGCGCCTGGTGATTTTGTCAAACCAACTAATAAAAGTACGACATTTGTTGTTTATATACATATTTATCAAACAATTATAAATGTTTGTCTCAAAATATTTGTTATTTTAGAATATTAATATAGAATTAATTAATTTCTTCCCACTTTGCCTTTAGTATTAATTAATCTTGAAACTAAAAACTAGAGTTAACATTTATTGAAGACAGAATAAGTAGATATTTAGATTTACCCCAATCACGATTATAGTAAAATGCTAACTCTATAGGATTTGGCCATATTATAAGAGGCAGTTATACAAAGTAAAACCTAACTAGGAGAACTAATAATCTTGAAGCAGTTGTGTATATACTTTTCGGCTCTGGGCCCGTACCTGATGAGCGGTCATAGCTGTAAAACATGCGTATATTATTAGCGCTCGATAATTTATACAGTAAATTTAGCCTTAACCAATTGAACTCCTATTCTCATGATTATAGATGATGACATATTTTTACCACACACATTAGTAGTTACGATTGTGTTGAATTCAAGTTTTTGAACAGAGAAAATCTACCTTCTTGAATGTTATCATATTTGTTTGAAAACACAATTAGGAGGTGGAGGAAATATGGACTCTTGGACACGTAAGAAGGTTTTAGCTCATTTGGTTCTTGAGTTATATTGGCCCAACACCAAAAAAAAGATAATTATACAAAAAAGCAAAAAACGCATTGTTTTAAAAAGTCGAGCTATTGTTTAGTGGTCTTAAAGAATTGAATATTTTACATTAAATATAGCGGAAATAAAAAATAATAATTTTACTAATAGAGCACTTTGTGTAATTACAAAAATACCACCACACCTTTTTGAAGCCATAATTACAAAATATCACCGCATCTTTTTAAATCCGAAATTATAAAAAATGCCACTGCTTCCAAAAAAGCTGAAACAATGTCAATCCTATGTATTTCACGTTAATTTTATGCATAACAAAAGGTCAATCCGTTTGTGTTTCATATCCATTTTGTGAATAAATCTGGCATTATTTCTTCATACAATGAGCAAAACAATATGTTAATTTTGTAAAATTATTTTGATGCCAAATCGGCCTTACTTTATTGATTCACAAAAAATACGTCTAAGTGCTTATATATTTAGAAATAACGACAATTCAGATGTGTTTTATGCATATAATTGTACTCGTTTTATGAAGAAATGAGGTCAAAACATCCTCACTTCACACACTCACAAAAAAGACCTTCAAATGTTTATATATTTAGAAATAATGACAATTCGGTTGTGTTAATGCATATGTTGAACCAAAAATTGCATCTGTTTTGCAAACAAATAATTCAACACCGTCTTCACTTCTTTCATCCACAAAAATACATATGAAAATACAAAAATTAACAAAACTTCAAAGGAAAACATAACTATACCAATTTGTCATATTTATTCATAGTGTTAGCCAAATATTAAGTACATTTTTGTAAACAGATGAGTCCAAAACTTTACTTCATTCATCTATAAAAGTACATATGAAAATATAAATGATGACATACCGTCTGCATTTATTTACAAGCAAGCCAAATTATTTTGTCTATTTACAAGCAAATGACGCCAAATCGTCATTACTTTGTGCATATACATAAATCCAAAGAAAATATAAAATTAAGATAAGCCGTCTGCATTTACTTACAAGTGAGCCAAAACTAGTCTATCTATTTTAGAAATAAATAATAATAAATCATCATCACTTTGCCCAAATAAAAAAATTTGAAGTGGAAATAAACAAGATCAATCTGGCATCATTTGCTTACAAGTTGATCCACGCTCAGTCCTACACCTACAGAGGTGACGGGCGGTCGTCAAAGATAAAGTACCCAACAAGGAGTCGGCGTTGATTTTCCACAGGGAGCTAGCTTGTATTCTATGTGTCTTAGATTGAATGATGTCGGGTTTTATGAGTTGTTCGTGTATCCCTAAGTATAAAATTGAAGTGATTGAAACTAAATTACGACTAACAACTACGCAATAATAACATAAAACAACTTCAAACTTTAACACTTGTAAATTTTGGAAATAGAGCTAGAGGTTTACCTATTCAAACAATATTTCATTAACTTAACACTTGCTTTAGCCTTACAAATCATATGGGTAGCATTAAATGGTCGGACCACATATTTAACCCTCAAATCTCGTTGGGGACAGAGAGTTTCTACCTCGTTAAGCCCGTTGGGGTCAATAACAAGGCGCATCCAAAGACCCTAGAGGGAATGACCTTTTTAGATCTTTTCCTTTAGATGGGGTAGGCTCGTGAGCCAATATAACCTATATACTCGTTAGTTTCCATAAACCCACACCTTCAAACCCGTTAGGCTGATGAAGGCAAAGCAGGGTTTGGTTCAAGTACGGCTGTGCCTTAACCCTAATCATGAAAAGTACGATAAAAACTAGATTTGTGCTAACCCATAGATTTTATAAGATTAAAAACAAGTATTAAGTTAAAATAATCAAGCCATCATAGATAAACCCCTAGTATGAGTTTAGCTACTCATACTAGGGTTCAACACAATCATGGTAAGGAAAGATATGGAAAGTATCGTGGAATAAGATATATTGAAATGAAGAATCCTTAGAAAAATCAATGCTAGAACCCTTGCTTGCCTCCAAGAATATTCAAAAGTACAAAAATGATATTCTAAGCTGAAAATAGGTATCTGTGCCTTGGAGGCATGATGGCCTATTTATAGGCATGGATTTAAAAGTTAATCTATTAATTTCTATTTTCGCCTTGTTTTCTTCAAACCGCCGGTCATTCGGCGGGCCCCCTATTAAATTGCGGGGCCGCTGAAGAAAACTGCTGACTTCTCTTGTCTTTTATCCTTTGCAAGTTCGGCGGGATTGTATTTTAAGCGGAAGACATCTTCACTTTCAACACGGGTTGCCGTTACTTCAACAGAGGTACCGAATTCTTTCAGCTTTTGATTTGGCGGTTCACCCTTTTAGTTCGGTGGAATGCCTTGAGCTCTTGAACTCGCTCCTTCTCAGGCGGGTGGCTTCATCACTCAGCCGATGATTCGGCGAGGCACCGATCCCTTTGTTGCCTTGTCTCCATGTTCTTCAACTTGTAGCCAATTTGCATTTGTTTTTGTTTTTGTTCTTTTTTTTTTTTTTTTTTGGCTTTGTAACATGAATATCATCAATTTATAAATCATGGAGATTAACAAAAGATTTACACAAATAATAGGACTAAAGGACATAAAAACTAGCCTAAAAGAGTCGCATTTAAGTGCAAAATACCAACATATCAACTCCCCCAAACTTAAGCTTTTACTTGTCCTCAAACAATATGAAAGATCTATCTGATGCCCACTTTTCAAAACCAGAATTGAGTTCAACCAATGGGTTTAGACAAGAAGAAGTTCATGACTTTAGTTTCACACATGAGAATCCAACCAATCAACCTCAAGCGCCAAAGTTACAACTATATCAACTAGAGTTTCTGGTGGTAACTAAAGCATGTGTAGCACAATATACTCTCTCGACTCACTCAAGGCTCATATAGTCGCACCCTCAAGTCTCAAGTCCCCTAGTGCTGTCACTACAAGGAATGGGTCCCTATCTCTCAATACAATTCAAATAAAAGGGACCCTTGAGTCTAACCCTCACTCCCACAAAGACATGCAATGTCAGAGGCTTGGCTCTAGTGCCACTTGTCATTTCTTTCACATCATTTGAAAAATGATCAAATAGGAATTTTAAGGTTGTAATGTAGGCTTTTGGGCATAGGTAGGGTATAATTTGAATACAAAGTGACTAATCTCCCTCCTTGGGCACTACATTATCTTTTCTTTCATTTTGTTTTGAACTTTTCTTTTCATATTAGCTCTTATTTTCCAATTTTCACTCTTGATGTTGCTTTGTGGCTCTTATTCTTCTTTTGATTTTTTTTTCTTTCTGTTTTTGTTCTTTTTCTTTTTCTTTTGTTATTTTTTTCTTTCTTTTCTTTGGTTTTTTTTTTTTTTTTTTTTTTTTTTTTTTGCAAATTTTCTAGCATTGTTTTCCTTTTGAAGAGCCACATATCATTCACTCCCTTACTCTCCTCCCCAAGCTTAGACTTTAGTCTAAGTTGCACCTCTTTTAATTTCTCAAGGAGATAGGGCAAAGAGAAAATTAGTGTTTTGAAGCACTTAGAATTGGTCCGAGCTAGTAATGTGATCAACATAAAAACAGTAATAGGCTCAAAGTTGGTTAACTTGGGATTACTTCTTTTGGTAGGCTTGAAAAGGCGCAAACGAGTCAAAGAAATGCCTATTATCTTATCCAACACCAAAGTGATATTCCATCCATTAGAAGGGCACACAAGTCAAGTTCTAACAAGCATATGCAATTACAAGCTCAATCAAAGACTCACAACACATAGCACAAGAGACAACAGACATGAATATCAACTTTTCACAAGCATTAGAGTAAGGAATTAGCTTAAATAACACATGCATAGAGTTATCAAAAGAACCTAAAGGTTATAGGAATAAATCTCACCAAACAATCCACTAACTTTCTCATTTGTGCTCCTAACATGTTGGTATCAAACAAGTCACAAAAAAGGATGGAATGTGATATGGGGAAAATTGAGCCTAAGCGCCAACCATCAAGAGCCAAGCTCGAGAGCACAAAGAATACAAGTGAAGGGCTCCGGAAGCGACTTGAAGATCATGCATTAGAGCACCATGGAAGGAAGGACACCTACACTTCAGGGCCAAGCGCCCAAGAGGTGCGCCTAGCAGTGAAGCGCCTAGGAGGTGCGCCTGACCACCAGGTGCGCCTCAGCCAAAGCAGCCCCAGGCGGAGCGCCTGACCAATAGGTGGAGTGCCCAAGCAACTCACTGCATTGGTCAGTGGCCCCTCCAGGCGGAGCACCCAGACTTAGGTCGAGCGCCTAGTATGCTGAATTTCACAACTTTTTGTGTAAATTTAGGGGCCTTTTAGGCATTTCATAACATAGTAAAAGAGTGCTATAAATACACTCCTTAGCTCATTTATGTCTTTAACCTACCTTGAATTAAACACATTGATGAGAATTGCTCTCAAACACTTGTATTGTTTTGGCTTGAATCAATTGGAAGAATCCAAGTTGATCTTCAATCCTCCTTGATCATTCTATTTGCAAGGGTCGAGTATCTCTTGAGGATAGTTGCATAGCATAGGTTCTTCTTGACCTGACCGAGGGTGTATCAAGACATCGTTCCTTGGTGCTACCTCGTAAGTTGTTTAAGCCGTGTCTCGCTTTATCTTTATTTTATCGCTTTCGTAGTTTTTCCCTTATCAGTTGGTATCATAGCAAGGCTCGGGTGTTGTTTCTACAAACCCTCGTTTCTTGTTCAACTTGTTTTTATCTTGTTCTTGTTATAACTCATGTTCTTGTTCTTGAAAAATTGAAAAAAAAAAAGAAAAAAATTCAACAAGGTGAAAATCACAAAATTTGCTAGATCTTATTTGTTGTGACGATTTGGTTGGTGTTTGTTATAGGGGAATATTCTATGAAGTTAACCCGTTGTTTTGATACTCCCATTACATCGTTTGATGTTGCGGTTTGAAAATCAAAATTTTGAATCTCAAAATTTCTTGAAACCCTTGAAAAATTTTGCTCAAATCTTGAATCAAGATTATTGTTGGTTGTTTGTTGTTTAAAATCATTGGGGTTTGTTTTTAATAGCTTAAAACACCTTTGGGTATCATTCAAATTGAAAAAACATCTTGAAATCGTTGGAAAAATTGATTGCAAATCGTCCAAAATCGCGTTCTTGTGAAATCTGAGACACAGGTCTAGGCGGAGCGCCCAAATAAGTTTCTGACTGTTTTTGCAAAAATCCCAGGCAGACCGCCTGACCCTTTGGGCAGACCGCCTAGCCTTGGGACGTGTCCGGGTAATTGTTTTTCTTAGGTTTTCCTATTTGTTTGGTTTTTGTTGCTTCCGGCTAATACTTTGAGAGTAACACTCCTACTCAATTAGTACTAGTTCATTGAGCGATTAGGGTACTCGTGTCTAGGGGAGAGTAGATCTCAAAGAAGCCTTGTAGTTTACTTTTTGCTTCAAGTGCGCACCTAAATAGCTTAGCGTTCATCGAGTCCCATCAACTCCACTCTTCCCGAAGAGTATTTGGTTCTTGTAAATTGGTTTGGTTATCGAGGAAGTTGATTAACTACGAGGAGGCCATTGAGATCAAGCTAGTGTGAACCTACCCCCAACTTGAGTGAACCCGAGTGACATTCCAAAGGCGAGGGAGCGTGTGAGGACTTTTACTCTAATCCTTTCTTTGTCTTTGAATTTTGTAGATACATGGCCCGAGACGTTGACGATACTGTTAAGGTCCCGGTAAGCATCTTTGCCACTCTCTTGGCCGAAGTGAAAGCCATAGGTGCGAGGCTTGAGAGCCTCGAAAGAGAATGGACCCCAAGTGTCTAAAAGGGTGCCGGAGAAGGTACTAGTGGTGGAATGTTGGGCATTCCCCACAACTTGGGCATTCTCCAAGGTGATGTAGCTACTCGCTCTAAAGGTAATTATACTACTCCTCTGAGCCAACCAATGGAAATTGAGGGAGTTGGGGAAGAAAAGCGAGGTGATTGTGAAGGGGATGAAGAGCTTAACATGACGTTTGTTGTATGTAGGAGTTTGGGTGCCATGAGCTTTGAGGAGGAAGAGAATGTGTAAAGGGAGAATCTTTTCCATGCTAGGTGTCGTGTGACGGGCAAGTGTGCTAAATGATCATTGATTCGGGATGTTGTGCTAACATCGTGAGCCAATCCTTGGTTTCCCAATTGAAATTACCTACTCTAAAGCACCCATGTCCATACCGTTTACTATGGTTGAGCGAGTGTGGAGAGTTGAAAGTGGTGAACAAGTCTTGATTGAGTTTAGCATTGGGAATTATCGAGATAGGATTATGTTTGATGTAGTACCGATGCAAGCTTGTCATCTTTTGTTTGGAAGGCTATGGCAATATAATCTGAGTGTAGTTCATGATGGTCGAACCAACTCTTACACGGTCTCACATGCGGGTAGGAAGTATGTACTCAAGCCCTTGACGCCGAGGCAAGTAAGTAATGACTATAGGCATATGAGTGAATTGAAAGAGGCGGCTAGAGCTAAATCTCCCATGGAGAAGGAGCCCGAAGCCATGAATCTTGTTGTTATGCCTTGTCAGGTTGAAGCTACACTTAGACTTGAGAGAAAAATGAGAGAAAGGAGAGGAAAAGAAAGACAAAATAAGAGTAAGGACGCCCTTTGTCCTAACCATGCTTTATCTTCTTTGTCTTCTACTTGTTTTGGCTTATGTGTAGGTACTCTTGGAGGCGAGCTATTATTGCCTCAACCATGTGCTAAGGAAGGAAGGAAAGGTGATGAAGATCCTCAATGCGAGCTTCATGAAAAGGAAGTTGAACATGATACTTCAAGTGCTATGAGTTCTCAAGGAAGCAACTCAAGTGTAAGTCTTTCTTCACCTTTTCATGAACATGTTAGTTCATTGTCTTGTGAGGACTCAATGCTACTTGGTGCTTGTAATGCATCTATTGAATTTGCAACTAGTGAAGAGTCTAATGGTCAACTTGTGTGTGCATGTGAACCGCTAGTTGAGAGGATTGAAAAGCCACATCATGGTGTGAGCCCGATATTTAAAGAACCTCTCTTTAGTGAAAAAATGGTAGTTGACCTTGCTTGTGATTCTTGTTATGACACCCCACCCATATTTGATAAAGGGGAAGATGAGTTATTTGACTCTACCCTTGTTGATATAATTGATTTTAGTGGACTTGTGTGTCATAGTAAGGATGATAGTGACCTTGAGGAGTCCAAATTGCATGGGTTGGACAAGGTTGCCTATGATGACTCCTCAAGTGTGAGTGATGAATTTAGTCTTGACACTTCACCCATGTTTAAAAATGAAGTTGAGATGTCTACTTTTACTAATACTTTGTTTGAGGGCATCTTTATTTGTGGGGGTGATTTGTATCGGACTAGAGTTGAGAATGAGTTAGAACCTCCGTGGATAGACAACTCTTTGTTTGAGACTTTGAGTGAAGTGTGTGATTCTTTTATTGACCCTACTCTTGATTGTTGGGTTTATGAAGAGGAAGAAGTCATAATCAATGCATTTCTTAAGAACTTGTCTTGTGAGGAAGGTTGTCTAGATGATGAATTTGGAGGTACAGAGGTATCTCTTGGTGTGAGTAAGAGTGCTCTTAAGAAGAGGAGTGGGGTGATTGATGCTAGTTGTAGGTTGAGTTATTTGACTTACTCTATTCCATATGTTGATCACACCTTGAGTGTTGAGCATGCCAAAGCCATTGTGCCGCAATGTGTTGAAAATGCATCGAAGGCTTGGTATGTTGGATATGGGCTTAAGGGTCGTGGGGAATTTGATTGTTACATATTGCATGCCCTTGATCTCTTTGCTTGTTATGATTGTAAGTACTTGTTCTTGTTGAGCAAAGAACTTTATTATTTCCTTTGGGAACATATGCTTTTTAATTGGTATTGATGCTTGGCTCTATCACAAGAGTGTGTTTTCCACACCACTTGCACTTATTCTTGTTAAGCTAACCTACTTGCGTAGTAGGAAGCCTTGGTTGTGCTTGTCTTTCATTGTAGGTCTTGATGGTTTGATTTCGAAGACGAAATCTTTTCAAGAAGGGGAGGATGATATGGGGCAAATTTAGCCTAAGCGCCAACCATCAAGAGCCAAGCTCGAGAGCACAAAGAATACAAGTGAAGGGCTCCAGAAGCGACTTGAAGATCATATATTGGAGCACCATGGAATGAAGGACACCTACGCTTCAGGGCCAAGCGGAGAGCCTAGCCCCAGGAGGTGCGCCCAGCAGTGAAGCGCTCAGGAGGTGCGTCTGACCACCGGCAGAGCGTCTCAGCCAAGGCAGCCCCAGGCGGAGCGCCTGACCAATGGGCGGAGCGCACAAGCAACTCGCTGCATTTGTCAGTGGCTCCTCCAGGCGGAGCGCCCAGACTTAGGCCGAGCGCCTAGTGTGCTGAATTTCACAGCTTTTTGTGTAAACTTACTATTTTAGCCCTAAGTGTTATATTGTGTTTCTACCTAGTTAGAGGCTTTTTAGGCATTTCATAACATTGTAAAGGAGTGCTATAAATACACTCTTTAGCTCATTTATGACTTCAACCTACCTTGAATTAAACACATTGATGAGAATTGCTCTCAAAACACTTGTATTGTTTTGGCTTGAATCAATTGGAAGAATCCAAGTTGATCTTTAATCCTCCTTGCTCATTCTATTTGTAAGGGTCGGGTGTCTCTTGAGGATAGTTGCATAGCGTAGGTTCTTCTTGACCCGAACGAGGGTGTATCAAGATATCGTTCTTTGGTGCTACTTCGTAAGTTGTTTAAGTCGCATCTCGCTTTATCTTTATTTTATCGCTTCCGTATTTCTCCCCTTATCAGAATGACACTTCTATGATTAAGTCCTAAAAAGTGCCCGGTTTAAAAGAACTGCATTCTTGGAAAAGAATCGAGTCAAAAAAAAAAATTAAGAAGGTTATTTACTATCCTAAGATCATTTACAAAAATGGTATTTACAATGGAAGGTAGTTGTTGTTTCGGGCCCAAGTGAGGTTCACGAAGGTTGCCTACGTATTGCAAGAAGTGCGAATCAGAGGACAAGAGGCAACATCCCAAGCTTAGTTCATGGGAGTACCCATTGCATCTTTTTTTTGGATTTCTTAAAATTTTCCAATTTTTTTGATTTTTTGACTTTTTCAATGTTTTTGGATTTTCATTTATAGCAAATAAAAAGACAACTATGCTAAGAATTTAAATGCAAGAAATTAAAGACAAGAATTTAAAAACAACTAAATTAAAGTATCTACAATGATAATTGGGACAATCAAGCAAATCTACATCTCACTCCCAACATGAAAAGTTATTATGTCCCCGATCAACTAATCAAAAGAACATAAGACAAAAAGGATAAGTAAGGGGTGGAAAAGGTCTCCCTATCAATCACGAGAAACTTTCTTGCCCTTGCCCTCCACATGTTTATGGAGCTTGTTATTTTCCTCTCTTCTCTTGCTCTCACTGCTTCCTCCAATGAAGCTTGCCTAGCCATTTGCAACTGCACTTCCTCGTCATCGAAGTGCATGCTCTTCATCATCTCCAAATCTCCTATCATCTCCTCCACATATCCTCTTTGGTTTATCTGGCTTATAGGTTTTGCAGCTATTGAAGGACCAGGCCTTCCTTGTCTTTGTTCCCTTTCACTCAACAACACATTCATTGTTTTTTCCATATCAGCTTGAGTTGTGGCAAACATATGAATTGCCCTTTGCATCTTCACAATGTCTTCGGTGTTTTCCTCTATGCTCTCTATGAACTGATCTAAGTGTATAGGAATGGCTCTGTGGGATGATAATGGAGGTGGTTGAACTTAAGGAAGATTGGACAAGAGCACCTTGAATGATTCCATTTTTCCCTCCAACTGCACAAGCTCTCGGGTTAACCCTGCTATAACAGCCTTTGCATCCCTACTGATGTGTGAGTGAGGTGCTCTGGAAGTGGATGGTCTGTCAGCCTGTGTGGGTGCTTCTTGAGTGGGAGCAACTGGTGTAGGAAGGATTGGATTGTTCATATCTTCAACAGTTTACAAGTCAAACCCTCTCATGGCAAATTCATAGTCATCATTTCCATCAGTTTCACATCCTTGGCTTAGGAGATATTCTGTCATGGTATTGGCATAGGGGAGGTCTTCACTATCAAACCTAGTAGCTTCCATCATCACCTTTACCATTTCAGCCCCTAAATTGATTTTTACTCCAGTCATAAGGCATCTAATCATGATTACTTTCCTTAGGGATAGTAAGTTCTTCTCTCTTGAAGGTAGGATCCTTGAGTTGACAATTGAGTATCAACACTTGGCTTCAAAGTTGAGATCTTGTGCAGTGATTTGAGCACCAAACCTGCTCCATACAGGTTTCTTCTGTCTATAATGATAGGAATGCGCCACTTCTTTTGTGCTTTTTCACTCATTGTCAACTTGGCCATATAATCGTTTGGGGGTGAAATTGGGGGAGTTTAAGGTGTTGGTTCAGTGCCCTTGCAGATATTTCAATTATTTTGCCCCTGCACTTGACCTTGCATTCTGGTTCTTTTTGTTTGCCCAATTCAGCATAAAACTCCTCGTTCATGTCATTTGCTGCTAACTCAATCTTCTTGTAAATATCTTAGCTCATCTTAGATTCAATGAGTGCCTTGTAGAAATCTGGGTTAAACTCTTCGAGTCTGTCAACTACAATTCTTTGTTCACATATTAGCACCTCATGCGCATCGTCAGTACTCAGATCCACCTCAAATGAATCACTTTCAAAGAATAAGTACTTGGTGGAGTGTCATCTCTTGCTCTTTTTTTCGGTGATTGGTGTTTCACCATCTTTGCACCTGAATAAGATCAACTCCAAGTAATGGATTAGCACATGGATATCCTACATTACACTACTTCTACATTTCACTACACTACACTAAAAACTACTACATATGAAGTCTAAGAAAGAAGTTAAGCATTTAAGGACATCACAAAAAGTTTCAACAGGGCAGCAGATTCAGCGGCCTGCCGAATTCATTCGGCAAAAGTAGATGGCTATTCGGCGGGTGCGGGCACCGATTGAGAGGCGAAAGTCAAAGCCTCATCTGCCAATTTTTATTTGAAACTATCATCACCGGCAGAACCGCAGATGGTTTGGCGTTCCACTGAGTGCATTCCGCTAGTCATTTTGCAACAACCAAACCTCATCGGCGGAATACCGAATCATCGGCCAAATTCAAACCAACTTAAACGGTTCTCAAATTATTCCATTCTCACTTTCCTTAACACCCTAAACCACACTTCTAAGTGGTCTTTTCAGCTTCTTACTATGCTCAAATCTTCTCTCAAGAACGAGACCACATTTTCAAAATCAACGGAAATTCAACCAAAAATCATACCAAGTTCAAAACTTTTCAAGCTTTTCCAGCACAACAAAGGTATGTTCAAGGCTTTTTTGGTAAGTTCATTTTGGTTCTTTTTATTCAACTTCTCTTATTATACCCTTTTCTTCACTCATCAAGCAATTAAAACAAGGATTGCACACCATAGGGTATTAAGTATGAAAACTGGATCAAGAACAAACCCTAGAATTTATTAACTCAGATATCATGTGAAAAACATGGAAATCACTAATCCTCACCCCCAACATGATGTTAAACCTAACCCTTACTTCATATAATAAAAATGGAAAACTAAGGTTAGATTCTTACTGAATATGCTTAGAAAACATGAAACAAGTCGGGTTGGTGGTGGATCGGTAAAATTTGGTGTGCGTGAGTGATGTTGTGTGTTGGTTTTGGTTGGGAGTAGTTGGAACAGTGTGGCTAGTCGGTGGGTTGGTGGTTTTCATGGTGTGGAGTGGTAAAAATAAAAGAAAAACTTATCTAGGGTCTTATATAGTCGGCTGACCCAAATTTGACCCTTTGGATCGTTGGCTCGCCGCCTATCGGCGCCCCGCCTACTTGGAAAGTGTAACTTCCTTTTAGGAATCGGCGGGCACCGTTATTTCGGCTACTTGGACATGAGTCCATTTTTAAGTACGCGAGTAGGTAGACCGTAGAGCGTTCGGTGGAGTTAGATTTGCGTCTTGCCGAACAAATTTCTTCACTGTGGTCCTGCCTGTGTTTCGGCAGTCCGCCGAAGGCATTCCGCCCTTCGATTGGTGGTTCCATCCTCTCTTTTAGCTGCCTTTCCATTTTCCTTGGGGCTAAGTCCTCCATTTCTTACACACTCCCTTGCATTGTTCCTGCACTAACACCACTCAACCAAGATCAAATGCAACTATCAAAGAACTCCATTTTAAATTTTTACACTAACTAAAATGCTAAAAGTAAAACTTGGATTGCCTCCCAAGAAGCGCTTGATTTAACGTCGCAGCACGAAGGTGTTACCTCAATTCATCAAGGGTCCATGAGGTAGATGCGAGCAGCCTCTCTAGGCTCGTCTTCGCATCCCAAGTAATGCTTCACTCTTGGCCATTCACCCGGAAGGGTTTGAAATTCCCTTCTCTTGCAACTCGATCCAACCATATGGTGATGAGTTCACCACCTTGTAGGATCCACTCCATTTAGATTTCAGCTTCCCAGGGAACAAGTGCAACCTTGAGTTGAACAACAACACTAGGTTTCCCTACTTGAAGTTCCGGTTCCAAATCTTCAAGTCATGTATCACGTTCATTCTTTCCTTATATAGCTTGGCATATTCATAAGCAAGAAATATCATCTCGTCGAGCTCATTCATCTTCTCCACCCACGACTTGGAAGAATTCTCCCAATTCATATTGAGATTTTTCAATGCCCACAAGGCTTTATGCTCCAATTCGATGAGGAGGTGGCAAGCTTTGCCATAAACTAATTGAAACGGCGATAATAAGTTGAGAATATGTCAACTTTATACTCCTTTTAACTTTTATTTTTGATTCTAATAGTAAATAAATAAGAATCAAATTGATACACTTTTGCTTGGTTTTCAGGTTTGGATACAAAAGAATTAAAAAGAGCAAAATACAAGTCAAGATGGAGAATTTGTGAAGTGCAGGAAAGGGCAACCACCCCAAGTGTAAAGGGTGGCCGCCCTTTATCAATTGGCCTTAGGCAGAATATTGCTAAAACTTCTTGAAAGGGCTGCCACACTCTGCTAAGGCGCCCCACCCTCCAATGAACAGGCGGCCACCCCCTATGAAAGGGCCGCCACCCTTTTTTCTGTGGAACAAGGGAAGGCAACCACCTCCTTGAAAAGACGCTCCACCTCACCTGCAAGAAGACAAAAGAAGTTAATCAACAACAAGAAAGGGCGCTCCATCCCTTAATTGCGGTGGCCACCCTTTACCAAAAAGGGAAATTTCGAAATTTGTAAATATTACAACTATAAATAGGAACCTCTAGGTCTTTTATATCTATCCTTAACTTGTTGATCTTCCATAGCTTATTCTTAGCTGCTTTGGAAAGTTTCACCATTTTGAGGAACAATAACAACAATTTTTAAGGAATCTTTGCAATTCTTATCTTCATTTATATGTGATTTTTCCTTATATTCCATGAGTAGCTAAATTCTTAGCTAGGGTTATAATAAAATCTTAGTCTAACAATTAATGGGTCTAATGTGTTAAGCTTAAATCTAGATGAGAATACTTCATTTCACTATCTTCATGCTAAAATCTTAACAACTTGTGGTGTACAACATAAGTGAAGCCCTAAAGTACTAAATCTACATTGAAAGAGTATTTTTAGGAGTGGGTAAGATAGTGAGAAGGAATAGGGGGTAGGTGTGTAGCGGTTACCCCGGGTTAACGGGTTTGAAAACCAAAAGAAGGATAACCTTACTTAGAGATATTCATTTGTACTCCATGCAACACCTCTTTACACTTAAAGGGTGAAGAGGTGTTAGTCTCGCTCGCCACCAAAAGAGGTGAGTTGAGTGATGTGGTGTGAGTCCCATTAGATGACTCAACACTATATTTAGCTTTACCAATAGCACTTATTAGGTTGTTGAACTAAGTAACAATTATAACCCTAGTCTATTAAACTCATTAGAAAACAACAATTAGAAGTCACTCATTAGTTAAATTCGTAGCTATTCATACAATTTCCTCTATTTTAGGATATAATAGACTAAATCAATAAAAACAACCTACTTAACTACTTTGTATCAAGCGCGCTAGTTCCTTGTGTTTGATACCTACTCAACGAGGAGGGTATTTGTGACACCCGCTCAAATTGGGCACGTCATAAATTGGCGCCGTTGCCGGGGAACTTCGGTTTGACCAATTAGTTCAAGTAGTTTAGTTTCTTGATCTTTGACCTTTCACTTTTAGTTTTGTTTTTCTTGGAATTTGTAGGAATTTGACGAGTGTCGCATCCTATTTTTACCGAACCGGTTAAAGTTCGAAATAGGGCCCGACTTATTGGGTAACTCACGGGTAAAGAGTTGGAGTCACCATCTAACATATTTTTTAACTAGGCGTATCAGGGCACCTAATTTGTTTCTAGCCAATTTTATAATTATCTCCGAAACTTAGTCTACGAACCAGAAATCTAGGTAAGGGTTCAAGTTAACCCGAAAGGAAGGGGTTAGACACCTCTCAGGCTCCACCAAATGTGGTTACCGGTCGGACTAAATAATTGGGATTCTTAAGCAAATAATTAAACTAACTAAGCAGTAAAATATTTGAATATTAAACTACGATATGCAAAGTTAAAGACAAGTAATAAATATTTGTTCCTTCTAATAACTAAGCTTTGTTCAAATATGCCTTGCAAAATAAACAAACAAGTTAGTAAGAATTGTCAACGAGATTAACAAAATAAAATTAAATAAAGTCCATGGTTTTGGATATTTTGTCCTTTTTCGAAAGTGTCGCCTTTTTGTAATTCCACCACGATGTACCTCGTAAAATATGAAATGAATTAGTACGATAATTAATAAAGTAAAATAATAACAATAATAATAAATACTAATAATAATAATTAGGAATATTAATAAACAATAATAATGAAAATTGAAACGACCTCGGTCAGTCGTTTCGGAAGTTAGGACTCCGATTGGTGTGACGATAATTTTAAAATCTTTGTAAGGTCCATTGGGGCTTATCTGTAAAATTTGAGCTAAATCAGACCTCGTTTGGTAGGCATCAGAAGAAGGTTTCAGTTTTTATTATCGATAAATATTAAAAAGAGATTTTCGAGCTCGGTTTTGGCGAATGAGCTCTGATTCGAAATCTGAAAGCGCTGTTAGGTTCGTATGATTATTTGTGACTTTTGTAAACTTTCGAAAGTGAATTTCGATGTTGTTCGGCTAGTTTCCGCTAAAATGCCGAAGTTAAATAATTTGACTTTTTTCCATTTATTTCGCATCTTGAGTTTTGGGAGTCCGATTTAAGATCCGCCTTAGCGAGTATGTTACATATATTTTGTATAACTTGTATGCAAAAGTTGGAATTATTTCGAATATGGTAGAGTACCGTTTTAATTTTTACCGTAGCAGCGAATTTTAAAGGGAAAAAAAGGAGAAAAGACAAAAATAAATTAAATGGACTTCGGTGGGGGCCTTTAGCTATTTAGCTAAGAACGAAAGGAGCAGATTCTACTATTTACAAACAGAAACATCGAAACAGTGAAAATCAAATAACGCAGTGGAAAAAATACCAGAAAATGAGAAAAGAGCCGGAGAAAAGTAGAATTTTCACCCCGAAAATATTCAGGTAATATTCTTAATGCATTATTTGAGTTTATTACGTGTGTTTGAATATGTTTTAACTGTAAAACTTGAAATATTAGACATCGTTTTAATAAGTTTAATTAATAGTTTAAAGGGTCAATTGGACCCCGATAATGGAGTTGATTATATATTCGTACTCAGTAAGTTATGGGCAACATATAAATGTAATTTATTTGGGGTTTGGTTATGTGGCTTTGAACCCTGTACATAGGCCTGGCCTGCGTATTGCGTATGCAAATAGAGCATCAGGTTCCTAACCGGATTGTCCTAAGATGTGAGGAATGAAGCTTTTAGCCTAATTTGATATATCTTTCTGCTTATTGAACAGAGTGGGATCGTTTGGCAATGAAACCAAAAGATAAAGCGGTTTTTGATTAGCAGAGCTAACTTTTGGAAGAGGAAAGTGTTTATATCCATTTCTTTGGAGGCCCTTGGCCTTATGGATTTTCTACCACGTGTTCCTTACGTGTGTAGCTGCCGATAGGCGTAGTCATTACGTTTTAGCTTTGGATTTACATTGTATATTATATGTTATGTCTTATTGTTGGTATTGCATTGAGGATATGAGCATTGTACCATGGCTGTGAGTTGGCATCTACTTCCCGGCTGTCGATGAGAGTCCCGCGCAGGTGAAGGGTTAATATTGCATCACATTACATTCATATGTATTACATTGCATATCATATCGGGTGCATGAGTATTCTTCCCTAGGAGAGTGCAGGAGTATTCCGCCTCTGGTTTATATCATATTGGGTGCAGGAGTATTCCGCTCTTATGTCAGATACTGAGTGCAGGAGTATTCCGCCTCAGCTTTACATCATATCGGTTGCAAGAGTATTCCGCCCCAGGAGAGTGCAGGAGTATCCGCCCCAGGAGAGTGCAGGAGTATTCCGCCTCTGGTTTATATTATATCGGGTGCAGAAGTATTCCGCCCCAGGAGCAGGAGTATTCCGCTCCAGTTGGTTATCAGATTGGATTCCCCTCGAATGCAGGAGTATTCCGCTTCGGGATGGGATGACGGGCACATGTGACCCTTTGCATCATATTTCATTTCATTTCATTTCATCTCACTTCATTTAATTTCATCTCAATTCATACCATTGTGTAGACCTGCGGTACATGACTATTGTTCTGGTTATATGTGCATTGCTTATTTGTTGATATGTTTCTGCCACGCATCCTTGGTTGAGTTTATAAGTTTCTTACGTGTTTCCGGTTTTTATCTGGCTCTGCCTTTTTATAATTTAAATAAAATGAATTTGGTATATCCGTTTCTTTTCTCCCTGGCTAGCTATCCTATTATTTGAGGTGGCTAGTCTGCCCCACTTATTGAGTCCTTTTGACTCACCCTTGTTTGTTGTTTGTTTCTTGTCTATCTATTTCGTTTCGGCAGGTTCACTCCAGGATTTAGTTCGCCACGTTGTGAAGGAGCGAAGACGACTTCAGCTGTCAGGGTGAGCCAGCTTTTATTCCGGATGGCCACCAGTTTATTGTTCATTATTTCAGCTGCATTTTGCTCCCTTCAGGAGGTACCTGTCTTCTTTCATACTCTTAGATGTCTAGTCTGGATAGCCCTAAACCTAGTATATTGGGTAGTTTGCTGTAATTTCTTTTGTACAACTTAGAGGTATCAATATGTCTGTGCTTTTTTTTTTCTACGTCTTGTTCTTATTTATGAATTGAATTATATTTACTTTCCTAATTTAATTGGTAAGGGTTCGCCCGACGGGTTTAGGGGAGGATGTCGGGTACCTGCACGGCCTAGCCGGATCCCGGGTCGTGTCAAAAATAAAAGAAATTCTTCTAATTATTCTCCTCCAAAATAGACCGTAGTATCCCATCCAATTTTACCTCGCAAAACTATAAAGAAAATAAGTTAGTATCAATAATAATAATAATAATAATAATAATAATAATAATAATAATAATAATAATTAAAAAAATAGCAGTAGTAAATAATAATAAAATGAAGAAGAAAATGGATTTTATAAAAATGTAGGCTTAGAATGGTGTATTGCATTAAGCAGATGTTAGGGATATCGGTACGGCTGCAAATACTGAGCCCGGACCGGTTTGCCATGCCAGGTACCTTCAATCCCACTACTCCACTATCGCTTACTTTGCAGAGTGATATGCATCGTCATCGCCTATTTATTTTTAGGGACGCTGGCTGCGTAATAGGACTGATTTTAGGCGTCCAAATGTCATTGGCCTAAGTGTAGTATCGTGATCAAATCACTCCTAGGCCTCAATATATGTATAATATATTTTCATTGGCCAAAAACATGTGCAGGGATAACTGTCATATCAGCGTGAAACCAGCGTAGCGTCGTCAAAGAAACTGTAAATTTCTCAAATAAAACAGTCAGCAGTGTCCATTCTTATTAAAAGGCATAACTCAACGAAAATTTCAGCTGGCAAAGAAAGTCAAAGAAACTGTGAGAAAATAGGAAACCCAGATGAGGCAAGTTGAAGCCTACAGTCTCAACTAAGAGAATCAGAGAATCGAATTTCGGATAAACAAAATCGACAACCACAGTTCTTCTGATCAACAACAACAAACGATGTAACACCACCAGTGTAGGAAGGGCGAGGAGCGACTGTAACGGCCAAATTTGTGGCCACTGAACTGGAACGACCACCGGTGTTGCATGCTGTCGCTGCCACTGTCTCCCACTCTCCTCAGTTGAATTACGGCGAATGAGATAAGTGAACATAGAAGGAGGTCGCCGGAATAGTAGTTCTCCGGCAGGACAGCGGTGGTATAAGCTTAATCCACGATCTGCAAAATTAAACAGACACGCAAAACAGATCAAGTGCAAATGAGGGTCAACATAGTCAGAATGTACTTAACAAAAGCAGAACCAGAGGAACGATCGCCGGCGAGGTTTTCCGGCGAACCTCACGGTATCGCTACTACTTTTCATTTCTAACGTCTTTTCTTTCCCTTTCTTTCATTTTCGCTGACGAAACAAACAGAGTAAGATGATATAACAAAGCAGGAAAGAGAAAGTGAGTGGTGGCCGTTCCGATCATCCTCCTTGTTTCCACTGTTCCGATTTGTGAATGGGTGCGTGTGGTGATGATAGGCGTTTCTTGATTTGTTGTGTAGATTATGTGTGTGTCGATGTTTTTTGTTCGATTAGCGCATGTGGGTGTTTGCATTTTGGAGAAGATGAAAGGGGGGCTCGTAGGTACTGATATGTTGTTGCTAATATTGTATGTATTTTTTTATTGTAAAAAATGGAGGAAGGGAATGGGTTCTGTGTATGGTGTAGAAGGAGAATGAAGGGTGTTTCTGGGGAAGGAAATGAGGGGTGAGGGGTGATGATGTGGGGTCCTCTGTTTTAGGGAGGAGGGAATGTCTATGCTTGTGTGTAATGTACTGTGTGTTTTTGCTGTACATAAGAGATAAGAGGTACTATGTATGGTGTTTTGGATTTGTGGGGAAGAAGACCCAAGAGGCTGTGGGGTCGGTTTCTTGTCCCTTGGGTGATGTTGAAAATGTGTAGATATAGGATTAGAAAAAATAGTTGTTTGAGTGATAGGAATAATTTTAGGAATTTTGAGGAAAAATCAATTAGGAAGATTGGGGAGGAATTTTAGGGATTAGGAGTGATTTAGGAGAGAGCAAAAAATCAAGAAGAAGATTTAGAAAAATGCTCTTTTCAAAATTCAAATTATAGGGATGTATTCTGTTAAATATTATGTCTAGGTTTAAAGAGGAATGCAATTTAATAAATATAAATAAATAAAGAATTTTGGTAGGAATTTTGAAATATGGAGAAATTAGTAAAAAAGGAAGTTGGACATTTTTTTTTAAATTGGTCATTATTCAATTTAAAGATGCAAAAATAATAAAATATAAATATACATATTGTATAAAATGCACAAATAATTATTGAATAAGCTCAAATAAAATTATTTAAATATAGATAATTATAGATAATTACTAATTTGTACAAATGATCACAAATTGATACAAATTTGATATGTAGCCTAAATGATATAGCCACGAATATTATAAATGTACTAAATTTTACAAACAGTCACAGTTTTAACAAACAACCTAAATGATATGAAATTACGTAATATAACCACATTTAGGTATGTAATATATAAGTAGGGGATAATGCACGTAAATGCATGATTTCTAATGCACATTTTGCACAAATAGTCAAATTGCACCTTTAAGTTAAATTACAGTCAATTTTAGAAAAAGAAGGGGCAAAATTGGGTGCCAACAGCTGCCCCTCTTTGCCGGGGATGATGAAAGAGTCTTCGGGAAAAGATAGCTGAAGGAGTAGCCAATTTTGTCACGAGTGGTAAGCAAAATGATTAAAAAGGGAAAATAGAAGTTATAGGGTGTTTCGGCCGAACCCCGATTTCTGTGTTGCCTACATATCTCGAGTTTCACGAGAATCAGGTCGTGTGTAGTTCTAGAATGGCATGTCGCCTGTGTGAGATGTTTATGACGCACGATTTTGGATGTAAAGACTAAACTTATTCGAGTATGTAAAGTTTAAATTCGTGTATGCTTTGCCTTTTGGCGAGATAAACAAAAAATGAAGCAAAGACACTAGTGAAAATGAGATAACCTCAATAGATCGAGTGTGGGAAAAAAGACTTATAATCGTCCTAGTTATGAAAATATGGCACGATACATACCCATAAAAGGAGTTTATATGTTCATAGTTTCCACTTCATCTCAAAAAATGAGTAATCTCGCCTTCAATATTGTCTTGACTGAGCTAGGAAATATTTAAGGAGCGATTTTTATATATGCGCACGATTCCAGATGGGCACGATTAAGAACGAAAACACGCACGATTGATACAAATAGGCTTGAATAGAAAAAGTAGGTATTGGCTGGAAGGAAATGCAAAATGAAATCCTAATTCGTAAAGAAGGATTAGGCAGATTACTTGTGAGAGGATGAGATGATTGGCTTCGGGCGTGTCGAAAGTTGACAACATAGGTAGTTTGCAGGTACGACGAAGAAATTGTCGAAGTTGAGATAACATCGATAGATCGAATGTGGTGAAATAGGCTTGTAAACGTCCTAGTTATGAAGATGTGGTACACGACACACCCATAAAGAGCGGTTTACATAGGCACATTTTCCACTATAACTCGATAGAGGAGTCATCTTGGCCTCAACATCGTCATGAATGAAACGAGCAAGATTGAGGAGTAAAGCACAATAAATATGCATGATCTAAACAGATAGGCGCGAATAGGAAAGAATACAAAATTGGTACCCAATCAACAAGGAAAGGTTAGGTAGATCAACTGGTGCGAATACAGGACTGTAGCTTTGAGCGTTTTGGAACTCGGCAAAATAGGAAGCAGAGCCATTGTCTGTGGGATTAGTCTTTTTGAATTGGGTCTTTTGGGATGATTCTTTGAGGTTTTGCAGTTGCACAATTGGTAGTGATTTTAGGAGCCGGTGTGAGAGTAGGGCACGGGGGTTTGTCGAGATATCGGAGAGTCCCTATAGCAAAATCAACACAAATGCAAATTGAGATAAAAATAAAGATAAAGTAAATTTCCCTGTTGAGTTGAGCTCTCTTTTGTCTGGTCTGGTTTCAGGTGGTCAGTGCTAGGGAATGTGTGCCTCTCCTCTCGGAGATATCTATTTGCTAAGTGCTTCTCATCGGGAGGTAATTGCTTTGTCGTGCCGGGCTGTTGTTGGATCATCTTGTCAGTATTGTATGTCCACTGCTTTTCGTCATTTAAATGTGTGCTTGTCACGTCAGGCTGTATACCCCTTTTTGCATTGAGGTGTATATTTTTCGTGCAGGGTTGCCTATCATTCTTTCATTTTGGCTGCACACCCTTTGTCATGCTATCTTTTTACCTGGCCATCTACCCTCGGGCTGTCTTCTTGTTACAATGTCAAACTTTGCATCGGGTTTTGTACCCTCCGCTGTTAAGTGCTAAATTCGACATCGGGCTGTGTACCCTCAGTCGGTGCATTGAGCTGTGTATCCTCCGCAAAAAATTAAAATGCCAGAATCGACATCGGGATGTGTACCCTCAGTCGATGCATCAGGCTGTGTACCCTCTGCTAATTTAAATGACAAGATCGACATCGGGCTGTGTACCCTCAGTCGACGCATCAGGCTGTGTACCCTCCGCTAATTTAAATGACAAGATCGACATCAGACTGTGTACCCTCAGTCAATGCATCGAGCTGTGCACTCTCTTCTAATTTTGAATGACAAGATCGACATTGGGCTGTGTACCCTCAGTCGACACATCGGGCTGTGTACCCCCGCTAATTTAAATGACAAGATCGACATCGGCCATTAAGTTCAGTTGGAAGCCTAAGCCAAGAAGGTACGAATGAAGCCCTTTTTAAAGATACCAGTTTATGACCAAAATGAAATTAATTGTTCTATTGTTGATTCGAGGATCTTACGCGGAGGAGCGAACTCTTCTATCGTGTTGCATTTTCTCTGGCGGACAGGGAAATCCTCTTAACCCCTATCTTAAAGGGAAGATGGTTGCTTATCTCCGGAAGGAATTAAAATTGCGCAGTGAACTGTAATTGTGAAAATATTGGAAGATCTGGGCTGGCAACAACAGAAAGGAAGGGGTCCATGTAGCTGCTGTGTCCGCCCCCATATTGAAAAGGTTCCTGAGACACAGCATGGAAAAGTAACAATATTAAGAAATGAGTCCGAAGAACCAGAAGCGAAGCGCTATGCCCTTGTTAGTGAATAGTGAATCTCCATTTTTTTTTTTGAATTCAAGATCGACATCGGGCTGTGTACCTCAGTCGACGCATCGGACTGTGTACCCCCGCTAATTTAAATGACAAGATCGACATCGGGTTGTATACCCTCAGTCGACGCATCGGGCTGTGTACCCTCCGCTAATTTAAATGACAAGATCGACAGCGGGCTGTGTACCCTCAGTCGACGCATTGGGCTGTATACCCTCCGCTAATTTAAATGACAAGACAGTGGGCTGTGTACCCAGTCGACGCATCGGGCTGTGTACCCTCCGCTAATTTAAATGACAAGATCGACATCGGGCTGTGTACCCTCAGTCGACGCATCGGGCTGTGTACCCTCCGCTAAATGAAAGTGCCAAATTCGATATCGGGTTGTGTACCCTCAGTCGATACATCAAGAATAAAGTGGAAGGACTTCAAATTCGATATCGGGCTGTGTAAGGACTTTTTTTGAAATTTTTGAGGGGACCTCAAATATTTCTGCCCCAGTGTCAAGTTTGCGTCTTTTGAAATTTTTGTGAGGATCCTCAAAAATTCTGCCTCAGTTTATTGTTTATGGTGGATCACCGAGAGAGGGTGGTTGCATTGCACTGAACACCAATGTATTGGCTAAAATCTGCATTCATCCTTTAGTGTGACGATTTGGATGAATTGATGACGATGAGTATGTGGATATTTTGTATACTCAGACTTGGTTTGATATTTGGATTTTGCCGGATTTAGAGATTGTCCAAAATTGTATTTGTCTTAAGTTGTTATGGGGTGCCTTCATGTTTCATGCTTTCCTTTTTGAAAGTCGCGGAGCTATTTTTGATGGATTGGCCTTTGTAGAAAGTGTGTTTTGTGGTTTGAGAGTTGGAATTTCCCTTTATTAGTTTTTGTGGTACTATTGCTTTGCTTTGGGTCAATCAGACTCTGAACTTTGTGCTTTCAGTGCCGGATGTCTTGCGGTGAGTAATGAGTGTGGATCTTTTTGGATCGAATTTAGGAATGAGTATCCAGGGAGTAGTTTTTTTTTTGGATGCAATATCCTTTGATCGAGCTAAAGGAGTAAAGACATGAGGTTTTGTCATTTTGGTCTATCCTTGATTGTGTTGAGCCCGTTATGGTTGCCGTTGAAAGCCTTGATAGACGGGAGGTTGTTTATCGTGTGAATTGGGTGCAGTGTGAGGTTGTGAATTTTGTCAGCTTCGGTTGTATAGTGATTGGACTTCTTTGTTGTGACTCTCGTGTGAGTATAATGCAGGTTGTACAGTATTGAGATTCTCAGAATGCTCTTGCTGTAATATGTTGATGGTTCAAAGGACTTTGTTGTAGGAGAAAGTGTTTTCAACTCGGCTTGATGTTGCAGATTCTTGACCAATTTCAGTGTTCAAGCGCGAAACAACTGTAACAAAGTGGTGAAATGCACAAAATAGTGTGGGCATATTGTAATCACCTAATTTTGGCACCAAAATTCATAAAAATTGCTCAGAATAGTCGTATTATATTCTTAGGACGTTTCGTCAATTTTCTCGGGACTTCTAGTGCTTATTCTAGCTAAATTTGTCGTTAATTAGGAAGTAAAATGTGAAAACTAACAAAAAAAATATTATTACGTGCGTAATTATAATTCTATGTTTAATTGTAATATTAGTGTAGACTATG
The DNA here is from genome assembly GCA_029990575.1 of Petunia axillaris subsp. axillaris. NCBI lineage: Eukaryota > Viridiplantae > Streptophyta > Magnoliopsida > Solanales > Solanaceae > Petunia > Petunia axillaris. The sequence goes on along the minus strand of JARKNS010000008.1, from coordinate 124,605,593 downwards.
TGGTTGTATGTCGATTAATTAGTATGCAGTGCCATTTTAATGGCCATTTGTAAAAAAAAACATTTAGCCCAAAGCAGTGGCCCTTAGCCCATATCCCTTAAACCCAAGCCCACACTATACACATATATACATAAAACACTCAACTTCACCGCTCACACCCTTTAGCCCTTCAAGCTGGCGAAGCCTTGGCAAAATTTCGCAGGCCGCCGGAAATCGTCTCCCGTCGTAAAACCGCCGCGCTGCCGGCCACCACCTCCGGTGGCCGGAAAATTTAGAAAAATATACCATCCGACTCCTTTCGGCCTCCTCTTTCCATTTCTCAACTCAGTTTCTCCAAAATCATAGCTAATTTTCGTAGATCGGGTTTCAAAGTTCGGCAAAACCTTCAAATCCGGTAAGTTTTACTTGTTTTGTTTAAGTTCTTTTGTTCCCTTCTTCCTCTCCATTCTCCCTTCACCCTCATCTCCCAATACCCCGTCCCCCGCTTCCCCTGCTTCCCCATTTCCCTTTCTTTCCATTTTCTGTTTTCTTTTTCCTTTCTTCTGACCTTTCTTTTTTTTTTTTTTTTTTTTTTTCTGTTTCTATTGTGGCATGAGATGATGATTTTGTTTTGACAATTGGAGGGGGGTTGTTACGGCAGTTTGGTGTGGGTATTTTGGTGTGATATAGGGGCTGTGATGGCGACCAAACTGGAACGGGGGACTGCGATGATGAGATGATGGAGTGGAAGCTAGGCAGTAGTGACGAAGTCGAGGCAGTGGTGACGCCTGGGATGATATAGGGATGTTTCTGTTTTTTTGTTTAGGCAGCGAGGAGGGCGATGTAGCGTTGGTGCTGATAGTGTGATGTTCCCTTGCTATTTGTACATTGGTTGGTGAGGGTGTGTGGACATTGAAATAAGGCGAGGCAGTGGTTAAGGCGAGGGTGTCGCTGCAGCTTTGGCTATGTATTGGTTCAACGGGTTAGAAAACAATTTCAATCCATGCTTTCTTTTGTTTCTATTCATGTTTCCCTCTTATCTTGTATTTGCTAGTTTTGGATAAAGTTTCAAGTGTTTGGTTTGACATGAGAAAATTGATGGCCTATGTCCAGTTTATTGTCAAGTGTAGTAGCATTTTTGATAATCAAAATTGTTTGTCCAGTGTATTCGGAATTTGTCACTCATTTAGTTCAATATTCGTTTGTTCTATGAATATGAAACATGCATTTGCCTTGTAAATTTAGCTCTAAAATCGTAACCAGTCATCCTATCTCATCGTTTAAGGTTGTAGTATTTAGTAGTTTAACTGAAATCCCCGTATTCATGTGCTCTACTTTGGGTTTATGTTAGTTTGATACGCTTGGGGGTTTATCTTTGTTATTTAGCAACTGTAGTTGCTGTTGGCATGGCCATTTAAGTGTCTTTTAGCAGGCAAGGGGCAGGGATCCGGTTCAGTGAGTTTGTAGAAAGGAATTTGTGTATCTGTTTGCTTTAGCTCCCTGGTTTCAAAGCTTGAAGCCATGTGTCTATTTGTGTCGCTTATGAAAGTATGGATAAAATTGAGGTTTTTAAACTTTGTCTAGATGTGAAAGTTTGTTTAGATTTTGGTCAGTTTCAGTAGTTTAAGCACGGAAGTAGAATGAATGTTCAATGAATTTTAAATTCACAATGCATTGGAAAGACATTTGTTTTAGCTAGTTACTAAATTTTTCTATTGTCTAGGTTCTTATTTGTTTTAGTTGTTTAAGTAAACTTGGATTGAATTTGCCTATGAGAGGAGTTGAAAGACTGGAAAGTAAATGTTCAGTTTTGAGTTTTAGTTTCTTTCTAAGAACTGCTAGTTTTGCTAAAAGCTCTTTGAAAATAAATTAAGGGGAGGGGGCTTTAACATTGGATTCTTTTCAATTTTTGAAAGGTAGAATACAAAATTATGTGATTGTCCTTTGTCCTAAAAAGTCAAAAGTAATAGTACTATTTCACATGGGTTTTGTACTATTTACTGAAAAGTATCTTGGGGCATGTGAGCCTTTGTCCTTTTACCTATTTTTACACTCTTCTTAGTCTATTTAAAGGGCTTTTGGTCTCTTTTCTAGAGAGGATTTTTCTTTTAAAAAAAACATCTGAGAGATACACGGAAATCAGCTAAAAAAATGCTTCCTCTCTCTTAGAGAATTAGATCTGAAATTCTGAATAATAAAATTACAAGAGGGTCTTGAGAGAAAACAGTTAAAAGAAAAGAGGGAAAAAGAAGAAATATGTCTTTTCAGTTTGAGTTTTGAGAGTTGGTTGGTGGTAGTTTCATTACTGGTTATTTGTTGCTGGGATGTTGGAGCTTGCTTGAGCTTGTGGTCACATTGTTTTCATGAAAATTCATCACTAGGTAAATTTTCCTTAATTTTTTAGTGTTGTATTATATAAGTTTCAGCATGTATGAAATAGCTTGTTAAAAGCTTTTATGTACTTAACAAAAAAAAGCAACTTTGTAGGCCCATATTTTGATTAAATGACTTGTTACAAGCCTGGTCCAAAATAAGCACATACGCATATTTTGATTAAATGACTTGTTACATTTCATATATTGTCTTAGATAATTATTTTATGCATCTGCTTTGGTTAAGTAAACATAAAAGACTTGCAAATGATGAAACTTTTTGAATTCTTTTTTTCTTTTTTCTTTTTTAAAAAAAAAATATGAAACAATTGAACAAAATTCACTAATTGGAATAACTTAAAATCTGGCCAAAATACTTAAAACTTGCACAGTACAACAATGAATAAGAGCGGGCTGGCCCATGTTAAAATGACATGCGTATGAGTTGTTGTAGTTAGTCTATCAATTTGTTTTTGTTTTGTATTGACAACCAAAGGGATTAAACACGGTTGACTAATGAACATCAATAATAAGAAAATACACGATTAGGCAAATCAATAGGAATAAAGATTCGCTCGATTAGGAAAAAAATAAGTATGATTTGTGATCTACTTGCTAGGCAAAGAGCAATAAAAATAAGAAAGTTAAGCCAATTCAAAGATAAGTACGACAAATAAGTATGATTCGTGATCTACTTATTAGGCACACAAAAATAAATAGAGAGGCAATTTGTTCTAAAGTATACCCATTGGGTTGTCTAATACAATCTTTAGTTCAAAAAATATTAAAGCAAAAATAATAAAGGCAATAAACAACAAACAAATTCAAAGAGTCGAAATGCGTCAATAAAAGCAACTGTGCTCGGCACAGGACTCGAGGGTGCCTAGCACCTTCCCGCGAGTCAACCGAGATCCTTATCCGGAACTCTGATGCAGACCATTTACGAGTCATAGGTGTTCTAGGTACACTACTTTGGTGACTTCGCACACCTTTAACTTGTCAAGTGGCGACTCTGAAAATCTCAATAATTTTGTACCTTAAAACACCTAAGTCACCAACCTTTATTTATTATTTAGTAAATTTTAGGGCGTGACACATATTAGCAAAGACTTGAAGCAAAAATGAAACGTAACAGCAAGGGATGTTGGCTTTTGTCAAATACTAGGACCTTGAGTGCATTTGTCATCCTTCTTTGCAAATTTATCTGTCATGATGGCTATGTGTCCTCGAAGAGATACTTAGCATCTTTCATACTTGTTAACCAGTTGCTGCAATATAGTCCTTGCACCAACTTTCCATGTTGAGTAATATCTTATTGCTGAGTCGTTGAATTCAATGTAGGTCGGCTACGTATCATGTGTATTGTTAGATTGTTGCGTCTTGTTGTGGCTGTCGTCATGAGAATTCACAAAACCTTGTAAGTTTCGCAAACAATTTCATCGTTGAGCTTTGTCATTGTGTCTTTGCCTCCCATTTTAGGTCGAATTGGCTTGCCTGTTTCGGTTGTTGTGCGCAGGTATTTGATGTACCTCCGTCTTTCCAATATTGTCTATCACTGGATCTTTGACTGCTATTTTGATCATGATAGGAGCAAGTTGGAAAGTGCTTTGAGTCACAGTCATGTATTTGGTGTGACTGTGCAGACTAGAGCAACAAAGACGATCCTTGGATATTGGTGTCAAATGGTCTTAAGGCGAGTCATGTATTCCTTTGAGTTTGACCAATATTTTTTTGCTTTGTCAATTTTCTCTCCATGTGCATGGTTCTTGCTGCAGCAATTTGAGGCACTGGGACAATAAGCCCTTTAAATCTTTCGAGCAATTGAGCATGGGATTCGGCTAGTGGAGTGTAGTTTCTTTTCGGTCTTTGGTTTGCATCAGAGTGAGGCCTAGGAGGGATATGGCGGTGTATTTCGGTAGTTAGGTTGGGTGTTTTGCTGGTATGGTAAACGATTTGGTAATGGAATGTAGAATATGAGGGTAGGGATAAAATGGTGGCAGCATTTAATAATAGTTGTTGGAAGTAGGGTTTTGAATGATTGCTGCAAAAGAGACTTTATCTCTCTTCTTTTGAAAAGGCTCCATTTCCAGACTGGATAACCTTATTAGCATCTTGTAGTGCGGTGGAAATATTGTAGAGTAAGGAGAGTGCTGGTGGGAATTGTTCTGAAAATATTTGACAAGTGCATTTGCTTAACCATATATTTTGCCTTGGTATTCGACTCGAGCCAACCTTTTGGGTGTTAGATTTTGAGTTTGGTAATGAGTTAGAGATAGTTTGGACATACGAAAGGTTGTAAATATCAAGATTTTGGGCATAGAGTAGGGAGAGGAAATGCCTTGGTAGGAGATTGAATTTGGAGAAAGGCTTTCTTTAGAGACCTAGAGAAACAAACACATTCATGCAATGCACACATATCAAATAAGAAATACATCCTATAATATGAAGGACCATTTTACGCACATTTTGAAAAGCTCTTTATGCCACATGTATCATTCCGTTTGCTAACAAAATGCGGAGCCTAAAAGATAATATTGCATTTATTGGAATTTTGTTACATTGGCTGATATTGAAGTAGCACAAAAGGTGGAAAACATTGCTAAGAGATTAGATCATGGCCAAGCGAACATCTTTTATGCTGATCCTTCCCCAGAAGATTCTCTTTCTCCTTCTTTGGACGAGTCTTCCTCGGACAAGCTCGCCTCTGATGAGTATCCTTGGAAGATGATATTGTCTGCAACAGTTAAGAGCCGGGATATGTCAAATGTGAAGTTCTTCAACATTTCCCAAGCCTATCTTCCTTTCTCCTCTATTCCTTTATTTGCCACATAGTTTATACCCTCGCTAGCCCTTACGGCGATAGACTCTATGCGCTTTGTCAGGAGTTCTGCCTTGTTGCGCCATTTGTCTTTTTCTTCGTTCTTTGCTTCGACCAAACTTTGCTTCTTTGCTATGTTCCTTTGTGCCCTTACCAGTTGTTTGTGTAACCTTTTATACTCAGATTCTAACTCGTCTGCATTTCTCTTCCTTTTTGTTATTGCTCTTGGTTAAACTGCCCTTGCTATGTCTTTCCTAAGCCAGTCTGGATAGTCTTCGTCATAGCCAGCGTCAAACCTGTCTCATCCAGTAGTCTCGCTTCCCATTCGCTGCCTTTCTTTCCAAAGTTCTAATATCTTGTCTTTGAACGGTATCACTCCTCCGAGAATATTTGCTTTGAATCTTCTGATGTCTGCAATTTTGGGTACTGTCTGCTTTCTCCATGCTTGTCTAAGCGCTCTTAAAGGAATGTATGGGTAAACTTCTCTAAAGCCCACCAAGATGAGAAATGAGTCTTTTTTCGGATCGTGTGATTACTGTTGTGCTGGGAAAGTAATCAAACATCCATTGTATGTTTTTAGGTGTTAGTTAAAAAACCATGTGGTGCCAACCATTGGCAGTTGTTGGTTGCTCCCACTTCTCGAGAGCCTTGTCCATGCGGGCGGTATGAGTCAAGATGTAGTTTTCTCTTGGTATGGAATAGAGAGTTTGCTCTGTGCTATCCATCTTTTGCAAATGTTCCATCAGCCAAATTTGTAAAAGCAAATTGCAACCTTCAAAGAAACCAACGCCCTTCTTGCATCTTTCTAAAGCACGGTTCATCTCTGCGACGAACATAGGTACGAAGGTGTATTTCTTGTTGAAGTCTTTGAGTAAGGTATCAGCAATCGAAACCACGCTGACATCAACTCGTCCTTTGTGTTGTGGAAACACGACAGTCCCTAAAAAGCTGGTGACAAAAGAAAGTATCCTCCGCTCTTGCCAATCTGCTGGTCAATGCTGAAATACTCTTTAGATTCTTGAAATGCTTCTCCATATCCAAATTTGATGTAGAGGGAAGTTAGAGAAATTCTCGATTGCCTTATACTGTCTGTACATAATTCGGGCTTAAGCCTTACCATTTCGAAGAAACCCTCGGGTGTAAGTCTCTTAGGCATCAAGACTTCTTCACTTTTAAATGGTAATTGAGTTAACCCGCCTATTCCTCCAGTAATGGTGTCAATTCTGCACTCCCAAAGTGAAAGACTGCTTGTTCTGCATCCCAATAATGTACTGCTACTTCTATCATCCCTTCCACTGCAGTGTGCTCCATTAGTGAAATCATATTACCAAACATCATTTTGACTCGGTTTTTTTGATCTATGCTTAGGTTTCCTCACCAACCTCTAAGCAACTGAAGGATTTCAGCAACCATGTCAAATATTCTAGTGGCCATGATCTTTTGGAAAAGGTGAAGGACGACAGGGAAAGGGAGAAGAAAAATGCCTAAGATTTGATTTATTGTGAGCAAAATGATCAACGTGTGGCACAAGTTTTTGAAAATAATGCAACAGAGGATATGAAGAGATGTGTCGTTGTAGGTTGAGAACCCTTAAGACACTTTAGACGGAAGTTGCTAATGGAGTTTTGACACGCCAAGGATGTCAAGTCTTTATATAATGCTTAAAGGATAAATGTGAATTATGTGTCATCCCATCTATCGAGCAGTCATTTCTGCTTCAAATTAGGCTTTTAATGTCTCTTCGATTACCATTTAAACCTTTAAATAGCATTGAATACAGAATGATTCCAATTCTTCGGAAATAAACTGTCGTTTCTGATTTAATTTGGGCTTTTAATGCCTCTTAGATTACCTTCGTGCATTTGAATGGAATTGAATACAAAATAATTTTGACTGTCTATGAACAAACAATCATTTCTGATTTAATTTAGGCTTTTGATGCCTCTTGACGTGCCTTTGAATGGCATTGAATACAGAATAATTTTGACTGTCTATGAACAAACAATCATTTCTGATTCAATTTGGGCTTTTGACGCCTCTTAGACTACCTTCGTGCCTTCGAATGGCATTGAATACAAAATAATTTCGACTGTCTATAAATAACAAATTATTTCTGATTCAATTTGGGCTTTTGACGCCTCTTAGGTTACATACGTGCCTTTGAATGGCATTGAATACAAAATAATTTCGACTGTTTATGAACAAACAATTATTTTTTATTCAATTTGGGCTTTTGACACCTTTTAGGTTACATACGTGCCTTTGAATGCCATTGAATATAGAATAATTTCGACTGTTTATGAACAAACAATCATTTTTATTCAATTTGGGCTTTTGACGCCTCTTAGGTTACCTTCGTGCCTTTGAATGGCATTGAATACATAATAATTTTGACTGTCTATGAATAAACAATCATTTCTGATTCAATTTGGGATTTTAACGGCCATTGGGTAATCTTTATGCCTTTCAATAGTACTGAATGCACAACAATGCCAATAAACGGTCCACATTTGCACGTTCAATCCCTTAAGCAAATGCAAATAAATCACGTTCAACGCTCCTTGGGGTCAAAAACCCGTTTAGATTGTTTAAACAAGTTGGCCTATTGGACTTGAGAACAAGTCGACGAATGATATGTCATGATGCATGATTCCTAGCGCTGCTACTAAGGAATGGAGTTAGCTAGACCGGGTTTTATTATCCTCCCAAGTGGACGGTTCGGGAGCAGGAACGTCGTGGAGCAAATAGATTCCAAGTTGTTCCCACTAAAGGAATTTTAATGTGAGGGAAGAGGTGGTTGTAACCACCGCATTTTCAACGCACGATTTAGAAAATTTTCAGGAGTGGCGGAAGGTATGCATGCACAAGTTATAAAAAGGTACGAGTTTTGAAAGAAATGCACAAGTCAACCTCGGGAGTAGGAGTAAAACTAACACATGAAACAACAAGTCACTGTTGAGATAATAATTTTCATATGCAAAGCATATCATGTTTTATAATGCAAGAAACCTCTTTTGTGCTGAGGTAGACCTAACAAGATCAATACGCATAATATACATGACAGGCGTCATATGATGACGCTTTTGGATGAAGTTGGCTAATGGACTTTAACATGCCAAGGATGTTAAGTCTTCCTAATTTTGACTATGATATTTAAAATTGAACGAGTATTTTGCGTCATCCTATTTGTTCTCATAACCCTAAAAAATGAATAGAAAATAATTTTATTAAATAAATATAGAAATGCCACATTTTTTTTAGGTACATAGGAATAAATAAGTGATCTTGTTACATTAAAAGTAAAAGAAATTAATTTAAAGTCTATGATTTTGTTTATATAAAAGTAGAAAAAATTAACTTCGTTCATGACCCAAAAATAATTTTATAAAATAATTGGTTTTATTGTATAAATATAGACATAACGATTTTTGGTAAATAGAAATAAATAATTTATTTTGTCACACAAAAGTAGAAAAAATTAATTTAAAGTCCAAGTCTTTGTGACTTATGACAACCTCCAACAAAAATAAATAATTAGATGATCCACACTTTTGAGAATAAATAGTCTATATTAGACACGTTCAATTTTAAATAAAATGCACACATAGCACATTAAAACGTCCCTTAGGGTTAGAAACCCGTTTGGTTCGTCCAAATATGGTGAACTAATAGACTTAGACCTGAGCCGAAGTCAAAATGGTCCTAGATATGACATGATGAATGATCCCTAAAAAGAGTCTTCACTAAGAGTTGGCTAATCTAGAGAAAAACATGGTTCCCTTAGGCGGACAACCAAGAGGTGGGAACGTTTGGAATCGTTGGTTGTACCACGGACCAACTATACCCTAACCGCTCCCCCTAAAGATTTGTTTTGAGAGTGAAATGACCGTGAGATCTACGTAACCGTTTATGGTGTGTGTAAGTGTAAGCTTTCCAGGAGTGGAGGAAGTGTGAGTGACATAAATACAATAAAGAAAATATAATCAAGTATTTCAAATAATAGAACCCCCAAATTTGGAAATTCAAAATAAACTTTAATCCTGCAAAAAGGAAAGGAAGAAAAGTTAGGACCGAAATAAATGACAAGAAAATAAAGCAAGTAAAGAATCCCAATTTAAAGTCCGTTATGGTTTGAACCTTGATATCCCCAGCGGAGTCGCCGTTCTGTCGCATCCTATTTTTACCGAACCGGTTAAAGTTTGAAATAGAGCTCGACTTATTGGATAACTCACGGGTAAAGAGTTGGAGTCGCCACCTAACATATTTTTTAACTAGGCGTATTAGGGCACCTGCTTTGTTTCTAGCCAATTTTATAATTATCTCCGAAACTTAATCTATGAACCAGAAATCTAGGTAAGGATTCAAGCTAACCTGAGAGGAAGGGGTTAGGCACTTCTCAGGCTCCACCAAATGTAGTTACCGGCTGGACTAAATTATTGGGATTTTTAAGCAAATAATTAAACTAAGCAGTAAAATATTTGAATATTAAACTACGATATGCAAATTTAAAGATAAGTAATAAATATTTGTTCCTTCTAATAACTAAGCTTTGTCCAAATGTGCCTTGCAAAATAAACAAACAAGTTAGTAAGAATTGCCAACGAGATTAACAAAGTGAAATTACATAAAGTCCATGGTTTTGGATATTTTGTCCTTTTTCGAAAGTGTCGCCTTTTTGCAATTCCACCATGATGTACCTCGCAAAATATAAAATAAATTAGCACGACAATTAATAAAGTGATATAATAACAATAATAATAAATACTAATAATAATTAGCAATATTAATAAACAATAATAATGAAAATAAAATGAATTCTTCTAATTATTCTCCTCCAAATTAGACCGTCGTATCCCATCCAATTTTACCTCGAAAAAAAATAAAAAAAATAAATTAGTATTAATAATAATAATAATAATAGTAATAATAATAATAATAATAATAATAATAATAATAATAATAATAATAATAATAAATAGCAGTAATAAATAATAATAAAACGAAGGGGAAAATAGATTTTATAATAATGTAGGCTCAGACTGGTGTATTGCATCAAGCAGAGGTTAGGAATATCAATACGGCTGCAAATACGGAGCCCGGGCCGGTTTGCTATGCTAGGTACCTTCAATCACACCACTCCACTATCGCTTACTTTGCAAAGTGATATGCATCGTTATCGCCTATTTATTTTTAGGGACACGGGTTGTGTAACAGGACTAATTTTAGGCGTCCAAACGTCATTGGCCTAAGTGTAGTATCGTGATCAAATCACTCCTAGGACTCAATATATGTATAATATATTTTCATTGGCCAAAAACATGTGTAGGGATAACTGTCATATCAGCGTGAAACCAGCGTAGCGTCGTCAAAGAAACTACAAATTTCTCAAATAAAAGAGTTAGTAGTGTCCATTCTTATAAAAAGCATAACTCAACGATAAATTCAGCTAGCAAAGAAAGTCAAAGAAACTGTGAGAAAACAGGAAACCCAGATGAGGCAAGTTGAAGCCTACAGTCTCAACCAAGAGAACCTGCGAATCGAATTTCGGATAAATCGACAACCACAGTTCTTTCGATCAGCAACAGTGTAGGAAGGGCGAGAAGCGACTGTAACGGCCAAATTTGTGGTCACAGAACGGGAACGACCACCGGCGTTGCACGGTGTCGCTGCCACTGTCTCCCACTCTCCTCAGTTCAATTACGGCGAATGAGATAAGTGAATGTTGAAGGAGGTCGCTGGAATAGTATTTTTTCGGCGGAACAACGGTGGTATAAGCTAAATCCACGATCTGCAAAATTAAACAGACACGCAAAATAGATCAAGTTCAAATGAGGGTCAACATAGTCAGAATGTACTTAACAAAAGCAGAACCAGAGGAACGATCGCCGGCGAGGTTTTCCGGCGAACCTCGCGGCATCGCTACGACTCATTTCTAGCATCTTTTCTTTCCCTTTCTTTCCTTTTCGCTGACGAAACAAACAGAGTAAGATGATATAACAAAGCAGGAAAGAGAAAGTGAGTGGTGGCCGTTCCGATCATCCTCCTTATTTCCACTGTTCCGATCTGTGAATGGGTGCGTATGGTGGTGATAGGCGTTTCTTGATTTGTTGTGTAGATTATGTGTGTGTCGATGTTTTTTGTTCGAATAGTGCGTGTGGGTGTTGGCATTTTTGAGAAGATGAAAGGGGGGCTCGTAGGTGCTGATATGTTGTTGCTAATATTGTGTGTATGTTTTATATTGTAGAAAAATAGAGGAAGGGAATGGGTTCTGTGTATGGTGTAGAAGGAGATCGAAGGGTGTTTTTGGGGAAGGAGATGAGGGGTGAGGGGTGGCGATGTGGGGTCCTCTGTTGTTAGGGAGGAGGGAGTGTCTATGCTTGTGTGTAATGTACTAAGTGTTTTTGTTGTACGTGAGAGATGAGAGGTACTATATATGGTGTTTTGAATTTGAGGGGAAGAAGACCCAAGAGGATGTGGGGTCGGTTTCTTGTCCCTTGGCTTATGTTGATTGTGTGTAGATATAGGATTAGAAAAAATAACTGTTTGAGTAATAGGAATAATTTTAGGAATTTTAAGGAGAAATCAATTAGGAAGATTGGGGAGGGATTTTAAGGATTAGGAGTGATTTAGGAGAGATAGCAAAAAATCAAGAAGAAGATTTAGAAAAATGCTCTTTTCAAAATTCAAATTATAGGGATGTATTCTGTTAAATATTATGTCTAGGTTCAAAGAGGAATGCAATTTAATAAATATAAATAAATAAAAAATTTTGGTAGGAATTTTGAAATATGGAGAAAATAGTAAAAGAGGAAGTTGGACATTATTTTTTTTAAATTGGCCATTATTCAATTTAAAGATGCAAAAGAAATAAAATATAAATATACATATTGTATAAAATGCACAAATAATTATTAAGTAGGCTCAAATAAAATTATTTAAATATAGATAATAACATATAATTACTAATTTGCATAAATGATCACAAATCGACACAAATTTGACATGTAGCCTAAATGATATAGCCACGAATATTATAAATGTACTAAATTGCACAAACAATCACAGTTTTAACAAACAACCTAAATGATGTGAAATTATGTAATATAGCCACATTTAGGTATGTAATATATAAGTAGGGGATAACGCACGTAAATGCATGATTTCTAATGCACATTTTGCACAAATTGTCAAATTGCACCTTTAAGTTAAATTGCAGCCATTTTTAGAAAAAAGAGGGACAAAATTGGGTGTCAACAATGAGATGCCTCCAAGAGTGGCAGTTTCGAATATGTGAGGTGTACAACCACCCGAAGCTATTCCACCACCACCACCACCTCCTCCTCCTCCTCCCAATGACCAAGAGGAGGAAGTTGGTGTTTATGATAATGTTGAGATACTTGAACCACCGGGGGATCAAGTACATGGAGTTTCTAATGCACAACCAAATGCCCAAGCTCAAGGGACGAAAGCAAGAAGAAATGCAATAAGGGAGCAAGTAAATCATGATGGTTTTTGTGGAGCCATTGTCCCTCTTCCAATTAGGGCCACAAATAACTTTCAAATGCCCCCCAACCGCTATGAACTCACTTGAAAATCGAGGATTGTTTGGAGAAGAGGAAGATGAGAATCCTAACAAGCATCTTCAAACCTTCCTTGAGATTTGCACTCTTAATAGACATACGGGGGTGACCAATGATGCTTTCCGCCTTATGTTTTTCCTATTCTCACTCAAAGGGAAAGCTAGGGTATGGTTGGATAGTTTGCCGAGGAGGAGTATCTTCAATTAGGATCAATTGGTGAAGGTTTTTCTTGATGAGTACTTTCCACCGGGAAAGTTTGTGGATTTAAGAGATGACAGTTACTACTTTCAACAAAATGCAGGTGAGCCTTTGCACAAAGCTTAGGAAAGATTTCTTAAGCTCATCAACTCTTGTCCTGGTCATGATTTTTCGGATAGTATGCTTTTGAAGACTTTATATAGATGTCTTGATGACAAAAATAAAACAACTATCAACCATGTTGCTCAAGGAGGTCTAATGGAGGGCACTTTTCAACAAGCAAGCGATCTTTTCAACAAGGTCACAAAGCAATCAAAAGCATGGAAATCAAGAGTGAGAAGGCTGGGTGTCAATGATACTAGTAATGATGCCATGGCTAGGGATATAGAATCTCAAGAGGAAAGAATGGCTCAACTTGTTACAACAGTAGAGTTACCTGCCAAGAACTAATTGAAGCAAACCCAAGAGGCCACAACCAAGAAAGTTAATGCAATTGACATGCCTCCCAAAGAGGTTCACCATGGGCCTAACTATTCCTATCAACCCTAACCTATGGGTTATTCCCTACCGGGTTATGCTCCTATGGGTTTTGCTCCTCAACGCCAAGAAAGTCAAGTTGGGAATCGAGAGTATCAAGAACGTGAAGAAGAGGCCAACTATGTAAATGCTTACCAGGGGGTAAAGGCCACCATACCAACAATGTTATCAACAAGTTCAAGGCCAATGGAGGCCACCACAACAAGGCAACTAATAGGGTAACACCCATAGATGGTATGGCACCAGCTAAGGAATGGAATAACAAGACAATCAAAGGGGTCCCAATATGCCCCAACAAGGTCCAATCATTCCCAAAAATTCAAAACTCGAAGACATGATGGAAAGAATGTTGAAACTTCAAGAAGGCAACTTTGGAGACATCAAGAAAATTAAGCAAACATTGAATTCTATCAAGGCACTTGAACCACAATATAGCAAGTTGTCTCATCAAGTCAATCAAAGACCCAAAAAAGCATTACCAAGTGACACAGTAGTGAATCCCAAGAGAAATGGGAGAGATCAAAAGATTGTTGAGGGAGAGAATGAAGTGATGCTTGAAGTGGTTGATGAAGATGTAGAGGTGAATTATAAAGAAAGGAGTGATTGTGAGGAACAATATGATGAGGTGGAACCACAAAGAATTCATGAAGAAGAAACACCAATCTCAAAACCTACTACTATCCAAAAAGCCACCAAATGAGCTCCACCACCCAAAGAAGCCATACCTACCCAAACCACTATCCCAAGGCCTACTCCACCATTTCCCCAAACAAATGCAAAGTTGAAACAAGCCAATCATGCCAAGAAAGTTATCGACGTAACATCCATTAATCTCCCATTAGTCGATGCCTTAGGCCAAATATCGGATGTGGCAAAGTTTTTGAAAGATTTGGTTACTAAGAAGAGGTTCGCAGACTTTGAATCCATCAAGGTAACATATCAATATAGTGAAATCATGTCCCATACCATTTCCTTAAAGATGGATGAACCGGGTGCATTCACTATACCATGCATTATTGGGATGTGGCACTTTGATAAGGCATTGTGTGAATTGGGGGCGAGTATCAATCTAATGCTCTATACAATCTATAAGACTTTAGGGCTTGAAAAGCCAAGGCCCACTTATATGAAGCTTCAAATAGCCGACCGAATGGTGAAGAGTCCATTTGGCATAGTGAAGAATGTGCTAGTCAAGGTTGATAGATTTATCTTCCCGGCGGACTTTATCATTTTGGATTGTGCCGTAGATTTTGATGTTCCAATTATCCTTGTGTGATATGGAAAGAGGGGAATTGACATTCTGATTCAATGGAGAAAAGGTGGTCTTTCATGTGTGCAAGTCTATGAAGCAACCAATTGAGGAGGCAACTTGTTCTTATGTTGAAATGGTTGTGGAACCTCTGGTAAAGAAGGAAAGTGTGATGGTGAGCCAAGAAGATACTTTAGTATCTATGATTTGGAATTTGGATATTAATGATGAGGAGAGCATCAAGAAATGCATGCTTGCTTTAGAGGGGCTTGGAACTCATACCTATGCTCCTAACAAGGTCTCTCTTGACTTGGAGAATCGGCAAAGTCCACAAATAACGTCATATGTTGAGGAGCCGCCAGTATTGGAGTTGGAAGTGATACCATCGTACTTAAAAAATGCGGTTTTTGCCTACTATGTGCATGTGGTGAAATTCCGGGCTATTTTATCTATCATCAAAGAAAAAAGCTTGTAGAGGATGCTCGTCATTACTTATGGGATGAATCTAATATATTTCGGAGTTGTCTAGATGGAGTAATTCAAAGATGTGTTACTGAGCCCGAAAAAGTGGAGATCTTAAAAGGGTGTCATTATTCTCCTTTTGGAGAACATCATGGTGGAATAAGTTTGGCTTATAAGAAGACATGGAATCGGGAGTTCAAGAAAGATGATATGATACTTTTATTCAACTCTCGAATTCAATGGTTTCCCGAAAAGTTGAGGTCGAAATGGTGTGGTCTGTTCAAAGTTGGTCATTAATGCCATATGGAGCTCTTGGTCTTTAAGATGTGAATAAGAAAGAATTTCGTTTGAATAGACATCGAGCGAAGCATCCCTTGGGAGTGATGGAAGGCACCAAAGTAGTGGCCTTCGTTGTTTTGATTGATCCTTTAAGAAACGGGCCGGCGACGTGCCACGACGTTAACTAAGGCGCTTCTTGGGAGACAACCCAATTTTTTAGCTAATTAGTTTGTTTCATGTGTAGGATCCTTGATTGAAAGTAAATGATGTAAGAAAGCATCAAGTTTGAAATAATTGTGAAAAAGAGTGGAGCACCCCAGCTATAGGGTGGCCACCACTTGTGCAAAAGGAAACCACTCGTACACTGAAGTGGGGTGCCTTTTACGAACGAGTGGGACAGAATGTGAAAAAAATTGCAAAGGGAGACCACCTCAGAAAAAAGGGCAGCCATCCTTTACAAATTGAAAGCTGGGACTGAATGTTAAAAATTTTGCAAAGGGCGACCACATCAGCAAATGAGGCAGCCGTCTTTTATAACAAATGTTGAGGCAGAATGTAGAACGGATATGTAAAGGGAGGCTACCCCTATAGGGAGGTGGGGCGCCCCAGGTAATTTTCCATACCCGACCCGATTTTTTTTTTTTTTAAAAAAAACAACAACGCCTCTTTTTTCCAAAATACCAACACCCTTTTTCTCTCTTCTTGCCCTACATCACACTATCACTTTCCACCACACAACCACCACTAAAAACGCCACTTTTGGCCATCTCCATCACACTCCACAACACTTTTTCATCAGTATTTGCTTGATTTCATTATTTTACAAGTAGATCGAGTAACTTTCTTATTTTTCTTAAATTCTTTTTATTTTTTCTTAACTTTCTAGTTTAAATTAGTAGTTAGTATATCATATTCTTGTAGTTAATACGTTAGATGAATTAGATAAAACATTGGTACCAATGAAATCAAAGCTTAACATGAATTGGGGATGGATGATAAGTTGGGGAAAATTAGGATAAAGTTTGATGAATTGCTTTAAAAAGTCTTGAATGTTGATTCCTTATGAGTGAATTTGTGAGAATTCAGAGAAAAATGTGTTCTTGAAAGTGAAATGATGTTGGGCGATGAACCCATGATTTTTGTACATGTTTTCTTGATTTCGATGACATGGGACCCACTTTTGGGTGAAAGAAAAAGGGTGGCCGCCCTTCTAAAGAAGGTGGTTCACCCCCTCCATGCTTAACTCAAGTTTTCTACAATGATTGATTTCGTAAGTCCATAACTTTGGGCTTCATCTAACATGAGTTTTGAGTTGTTTTGTATACCAAATGACTGAAAGCAAAGAAGGAATCGTCAAGATGAGGAAGGGGGAAAGGCACACCACCTAATGCCACCCTGGTTAGAGTTGGAGGAAAATAAAAAGCCTTACCCTTGAGTCAGGGAGTCCCTTCTACCCCATTTTGTGCTTATTTTTATTTTACTTAGCATTCGGGGATGATGCTAGAGTCTTAAGTTGGGGAGGGGTTCAAATTCTAGGTTTTGAGCTTATGAGTTGATGATTATTGAGAGATTATTGTCATAATAATTTGAACCATTTATATGCTTTCTATTGTAGTATTTAATGCTTTCTAGTTAATTTTTTCTTTGACAAAAAGCTTCCGGTTTTCTTTGTTTGGTTCTTTTCGGAAGTAGAACTTTGAACCAAGTTGAATGAATGAATGAATTTCTTTTGAAAATTGACGGCTTGTATTTCACTTGGTACCAATATATTTTAATCTAGATTGCATGGTGTAAGAAAAGCATGATTGTGAGTGATTAAGTGATTTATGACCTTGTTGGTGCTTCTAGGCTCGCTAGTTACCTTTTTGAGTCATTGACGTGGTTGTGAACCATTATGCCTTGTGATTGATTGCGCTTCATTGTGGGTTGGAATTCATTTCTTTAATCTTTCACTTGCTTGTGTGTGGTGAGTTTTATTCATATGGTTCACAAATGTACCTTTTTGGTCTAGAACTTGTCCGATTTATGTTTGAGGCGAAATAGTGTTTAGTGTCGGACTTGGAAATTATCCAGGCTTTCTTTGGAAGTTATTCTTTAACCTCTTCATATACCTTTCACTTTAAAAATATAACTAGTTATCCTTTTTGAGCCTTAGCCTTTCATTTGGTAACCTTGCACGATAATTTCATTGGTGGTTGAGTATAGATTCCCTCGATTGATTGATCAAATTTCTAAATTGAGGCAAAAAGCCTAAGTTTGGGGGATTGTGTGGAAAAGTTGTGCCTAGGAAGCCTTGTGATAATGTTAGTGCTTATTGGAAAAAAAATTTGCAAAAAGAAAAAGAAAAAGGGTGCACTCATGAACTACGCGTGAGGTGCATTTAGTTGAGTATGGGCCCAATCCATTCTACCATCTCATTTTATATACCATTAGTAGATTTACAGAAATAAATGATCCTTAGGATTCCTATGGTGTCAATTGAGGACAAAAATGAAGAGGAAAAGAAAATACAAAAAGAAAGAAGGAAAAAAAGAAGAATGAAGTTGAAGGGTGAAAGGAAGTGAAGGATGAATGAAGAAGTAAGGTGAGTGTGTGGTGTGAAGGGAGGTAGTCACTTTTTTTTCAAAAGTTATCCCACCTAACCTACCTAATCAAGTCATAGTGATCCAATGTTTGACACTATTCCATTAGTGGAGAATCACAATATGGGCAAGCTTATGGTACCTTTGTGACACTTGTGAACATTAATTGTTAGAGCGAGAGTTTGTAATTGTTGAGTCTTTGTTTTTCATGTTGATATGTCCATCTTCTATGGAAATAGACTCAAGTTCTTTCGTGAGGTTGT
Source organism: Petunia axillaris subsp. axillaris (assembly GCA_029990575.1). NCBI lineage: Eukaryota > Viridiplantae > Streptophyta > Magnoliopsida > Solanales > Solanaceae > Petunia > Petunia axillaris. The sequence goes on along the minus strand of JARKNS010000008.1, from coordinate 124,587,274 downwards.
GCAAGTGAATTGAAGAGAGAGATGAGGTTGGTTGATGAGCGAAGTTAATTCTTGAGGCTCTTATGTCATGACTTGGTTGTATAATTCTCTACTTGAGATACCTTGCCTTGTAGTTTGTCAAGCATGCATGTGAGAAAAGATTGAATTGTTGATACCAATTGAGCCATTAGTCATACCTTGTGTAAAAGTATTTGAAGATTGACTTCTTCCTTGAGTTGATTTGAAAATATTCTTCTTGTTCTTGTTTGAATTTGATTTGCTTGAGAACAAGCAAAAACTTAATTTTGCGGGAGTTGATAAGTTGACAATAAGAACACTTTATACTCCTTTACACTTTTATTTTTTAGTCTAGAAGTGAACAAATAAGAATCAAATTGATACACTTTTGCTTGGTTTTCAGGTTTGGATACAAATGAACAACAAAAGAACTAAAAAGAACAAAATACAAGTCAAGATGGAAAATTTGTGAAGTGCAGAAAAGGGCAGCCACCCCAAGTGTAAAGGGAGGCCGCCCTTTACCATAAGGCCTTAGGCATAATATTTGCTGAAAATTCTTGAAAGGGCTTCCACCCTCTGCTAGGGTGCCCCATCCTCCAATGAAAATTATATGAGAAATCCTCCGGGACCTCTCCACATGCAACATAATTGGCCAAGTTCGTGTACCAAGGGATTGTTTCCCAAGATACTGCCATTATTCTTTCATTGGGAAAAGAGTCATTTCTCTTCGAGGGTTTCTTTTGGGCGACCCTCTTCCTCCAAACGGGATAAGTGATTTGCCGCTTGATTCTTGGTTCCCTTTCTATCAAGCACCTCAAGATCAAATTCTTGCAATAAGAGCACCCATCGTATCAACCTTGCTTTTGAATCTTTCTTGGCCATCAAATACCAGATAGCAGAGGGGTCGGTATGCACAATTACTTTGGACCCCAACAAATAAGATCAGAATTTCTCAAAAGCAAGTACAATTGTTAGTAGCTCTTTCTCTAAAACTGTATAGTTTAATTGAGCTCCATTCATCGACTTACTAGCATAATAGATTGGGTGAAACATTTTTTCAACCCTTTGGCCTAGCACGACCGCTAAAGAAACATCGCTAGCATCACACATTAGATCAAATAGGAGATCCCATCTTGGACTCACTATCACCGGTACGATTGTCAATCTCTTCTTTACCTCTTCAAAGGCTTTCAAACATGCTTCATTGAACTCAAACTTATCATCTTTTTCCAAAAGCTTGCATATGGGATTCACAATCTTGGAGAAGTCTTTGATAAAGCGGCGATAGAATTTTGCATGTCCCAAGAAGCTTCTCACTCCTTTGACGTTTGTAGGAGGTGGAAGTTTAGAGATCATTTCAATCTTGGCATGATCCACTTCAATTCCATTCTTGGACACCTTGTGCCCTAGGACTATTCCTTCTTGAACAAGGAAATGGCATTTCTCCCAATTAAGTCAACTTTTGTCTCTTCACACCTTTCTAAGACTCTCTCCAAATTGAAAAGTCAATGTTCAAAAGAATTCCCAACCATCGATAAATCATCCATGAAGACTTCAAAAAAGTTCTCCACCATATCATGGAAAAATGCAAGCATACATCTTTGGAAAGTACGGCCGTGCCTTAAACCCTAATCATGAAAAGTCCGATAAAAACTAGATTTGTGTTAACCCATAAATTTTAGAAGATTAAAAATAACTATTAAGTTAAAATAGTCAAGTCATCATAGATAAACCCCTAGTATGAGTTTAGCTACTCATACTAGGTTCAACACAATCATGGTAAGAAAATATATGGCAAGAATCATGGAATAAGATATATTGAAATGAAGAATCCTTACAAAAATCAATGCTAGAAACCCTTGCTTACCTCCAAGAATATTCAAAAGTACAAAAATGATATTCTAAGCTGAAAATAGGTATCTGTGCCTGGGAGGCATAATGGACTATATAGGCATGGGTTTGAAAGTTAATCTATTAATTACAAAATTTCTATTTTCGCCTTGTTTTCTTCTAAACCGCCGAAGGCCCCCTATTAAATTGTGCGGCCGCCAAAGATATCTTATCAATTCTCTTGTCTTTTATCCTTTGCAAGTTAGGTGGGATTGTATTTTAAGCGGAAGACATCTTCACTTTCACCACCGATTTCCCGAACTCACTGTGAGTACAGGCAAGGTCGTCGTTACTTCAGTAGAGCTGCCGAATGCTTTCAGCCTTTGATTCGGAGGTTCGCCCTTTTGGTTCGATGGAATACCTTGAGCTCTGGAACTTGCTCCTTCTCCGGCGGGTGGCTTCATCACTCAGTTGATAATTCAACTTGCAGCCAATTTTCACTTGGTTTTGTTCTATTCTTCTTTTCTTTTGTCTTTGTAACATGAATATCATCAAATTCCTGAAACATGGAGATTAACATAAGATTTTACACAAATAATAGGACTAAAGGAGATAAAAACTTGCCTAAAAGAGTTGCATTTAACTGCAAAATACCAACATATTGTCGCACCCCGCTTAAAAAGCAAGTAAATAATTTTCGACTTGGGGTAACTCGTTTTAGTTGAGTTTTGGAGTCGCCACCTAATAAATTATTTAACTAGGCGTATTAGATCACCTAAAAGTATTTCTAATTAAATTGAAGATAACTCCGGGTTGGTCTACTAATCAGAGATTCAGGTAAGTGTTCAAGTTAACCTAGAAGGAAGGGTTAGGTACCTCCTAAGTTCCACAAATGTGGTTCCAGGTCGATTTCTATATTGGATTTAACATATTGCTTAGAAAAAGAACGAAAGTTAAATAAAATAAATAAGAAGGGACATGGGATGTAAAGTATATAGGCAGTGTAATACACTTGCATGAATAATCTAAAATAAAAAATATATTGCACAAATAGCCATAAATTAAATAATAAAGATCCTAGATTTTATTTTCCCATTCGGATCAGAACCCAGCCTTTACCGGAGAAGATAGCTTCAAAATCCACTAACATATATCGCTTGGGTAATTTCCATCATACCCGAGGGGTTTAATTCCCTTAACTCCCATACCCTCTTATAGTATTTAGCTAGAGCGTTTTCTAACATTTTAATAACATCCTAAAAGTTTTTCTAGCGTCCCAACTTAAAGTCTCGGAGGCCATTGAGACAACTAATTAAAGTGTAAAATATCTAAACCCCAATATTTATTAATGCCCCAAGTCTAGTTTCCGCTAAAATGGCGAAAGTTAAATAATTTGACTTTTTTTCCTTTTAATTTATTTTTTTGAGTTTCTGGAATCTGATTTGAGATCCGTGTTAGCGAGTACGTCACATAAATTTGGTATAACTTGTATGCAAAAGTTGGAATATCGTAGGGTATCGTTTTAATTTTCGTAAAGAAAAGAAAATTAAATAAAAGAAAAGAAAGGAAAAGGAAAGAAAGAAAGAAAAGGGAAAAGATATATGGTGGTGCTAAGGGTTTATCCCTTAGCTTAATCTAAAATGAGAACAGAAATAGAAAGAGAAACAACGAGAAACAGAGAAACGAAACAGAAACACGCAGAAGAGAAAAATGTCAAAAAATGAGAAAAGAGCTGGAGAAAAATAGATTTTTACCCTGAAACATTCCGGTAATGATCTTAATATATTATTTGAGTTTATTATGTATGTTTAAATATATTTTAACGGTAAAATTTGAAATATTAGACATCGTTTTAATAAGTTCAATTAATAGTTTAAAGGGTTAATTGGACCCCGATAGTGGAATTAATCATACATTCGTACTTAGTGAGTTATGGGAAACATATAAATGTAATTTATTTAGGGTTTGGTTATGTGACTTTGAACCCTGTACATAGGTCTGGCCTACGTTTTGCGTATGCGAATAGGGTATCATGTTCCTACCTGGATTGTTCTAAGATGTGAGGAATGAAGATTTTAGCCTTAGATATATTTTTCTGCTTATTGAACACAGTGGGATCGTTGGCAATGAATCCAAAAGGATAATGCGGTTGTTGGGTAGCAGTGTTAACCTTGAAACAAGGTAAGTGTTTATATCCATTTCTTTGGAAGCACCTGGTCTTGTGGATTTCTACCACGTATTCCTTACGTGTGTAGTTGCCGATAGGCGTACTCATTATGCCTTAGTTTTGGATTTACATTATATATTATATGTTATGTCCTGTTGTTGGTATTGCCTTGAGGATCTGAGCATTGTACTCTGGCTGTGAGTTGGCATCTATTTCCGGCTGTCGATGAGAGTCCCGTGCCGGTGAAGGGTTATTATTGCATCATATTTCATTTCATTTCATTTCATCTTATTTCATTTCATTTCATACCATTGTGTAGACTTGTGGGACATAACTACTGTTTTACTTATACGTGCATTTCTTATTTGTTGATATGTTTCTGGCTCGTATACCTAGTTGAGTTTATGGTTTCATACGTATTTTAGGTTATTATCTGGCTCTGCCTTTTTATAATTTAAATGAGAGAAATTTGGTTTATCTGTCTCTTCTCCCTGGCTAGCTATCCTATTCTTTGAGGTGGCTAGTCCCCCCCCCCCCCACTTATTGAGTCCTTTTGACTCACCCTTGTTTGTTGTATGTTTCTTGCCTATCTATTTCGTTTCGGCATGTTCGCTCCAGGATTGAGTTCGCCACGTTGTTTAGGAGCGAAGACGACTTCAACTATCAGGGTGAGCCAGCTTTTATTCAGGATGGCCGCCAGTTTTATGTGTATTATTTCAGTTGCAATTTGCTCCCTTCAGGAGGTATCTGTCTTCTTTCCTTCTTAGATGTCTAGTCTGGATAACCCTAAACCTAGTATGTTGGGTAGTCAACTGTAATTTCTTTTGTACAGCTTGGAGGTATCAGTATATCTGTATTTTTTTTAAGTCTTGTTATTATTTTTAAATTGAATTATATTTATGTTCCTAATGTAAATGGTAAGGGATCGTCCGACGGGTCTAGGGGAGGATGTCGGGTGCCCGCACGGCCTAGCCAGATTTCGGGTCGGGTCAGTTGGTATCAGAGCCCGGTTTAGAGTCTATTCAAACTAAGACATTGTCTAGTAGAGTCTCGTTGATGGGTACGTAGACATCCGTACTTATCTACGAGAGGCTATGATGGGATTTAAGAAGTTTCACTTCCTTCATTCTGATCGTGCGTCGGTCTAGGATTCAAAAGTATTTTTGTTAATTCCTTCATAGTAATTTTGAACCCTCGTGCGACAAATCAACAAACAGTATGAGTTCAAGACGAAGCAGTCTAGCCTAGGGCTAGCACTAAGAATACCCCGAGAGTTTTTTATCGTGCTGACGATCTAGTTATGGAGGTTCCAGCTATACGAGCTCCCGATGGGCAAGGGAGCAGGGCTTGTAGTTCCCTTGGCTCTCTACGATGCTTTTACGAGAATCTTGACGACGCAGATACCGCAATAACCTATTATTCACTAGGCAGCTTATCAGGTTGCCGCAGATGGAGATGTTCGGTCTCAGGGAGCCCCTGTTCTAGTCCCTGATGTTGCCCAGTAAATTGTGTTCCAGAGGCAGCATGTGTTGCGCCACCAATTGTTCTGGCTAGTTAGCTAGCCGAGGTAACAGTTTGGTCTGATTTCCCAAAGAGGTTGCATTATTTTACGCAGTTGAACCTTCCGATATTCTCAAGCCATGCATCAGATAATCCGTGTCTAAGTTTTTTTTTTTAAAATACAATGATGTCAGCGTATCCTTCAGGCTCTTGTTTATATCGAGCGGTATGGTGTTGATTATTCTGTTTTCCAGTTTCAAGGTCTAGCCTGGATTGGTGGACACTTTCTTATTAGCTGACTAGGTTCGATTTTTCTTCTAGATTCGTGGAAAAGTTTCGTTCGAGTAGCGAGCGAGATGAAGAGTGCTGCCAGTTTGAGTGGATTAGATAAGGTAGCCTGTCGGTTAGCCTGTTGGTTTCAGAATATGAGATTAAATTCTATAGAATGGCTGAATATGCATTAGAACTAGTCCATGAGCCTTTCGAGAGATTCAAAGATTTATTGGTGACCTTTCTCCTTCCTTGAGATCCTATATGGCTCGAGAAATTGAGGTTGAGACTTTATTTACTGTGGTTGTTGATATTGCTGAGAAGTATTAGGCATACCATAAGTTAGAGCGAGAAGAGTTAGAGTGGGTGAGGGAGAGCGAGAGATTCCACGGCCCTGGTGGGCAACCATGGTACCTCATTTGGAGGTAAGAGTTTTGGTTATTTTAGGAGGTCACCTTCCAGGTTATCTCAGCTTGTGTCACGTGATTCTCAGAGTGCGCCAGTAGCTCGCAAAGATCGGACTAGTCTTTTCTTTACAGCTATCAACAATCTTTCCAGTTTCTATTTTTCAGCGAAAAGGTGGTATCATGGTCATGAGTCTGGCTATCCTTTGAGGATTTTTTCCTTACTCTGACAAGCAGGCAGTTGTCTTTTATCTCGTCATCAGACATCTGCGCAGTTGCAGGGGATTTCATTTAGATCTCAATCAGCAAAGGAAATTCCACCTTCTAGTATAGGTTGAGAGTGTGGTGGCAGTGGTTCTTCAGAAAGTGATTGTCAGGGTAGTGGCTCGGCTCAGCTGTGGAGGCAGTTCTATGAACTGCTTGTCTGGCGGGATGCTGAGGTATCCGATATAATAGACCCTGAGATTTCTTCTTCTCTTAAATGTGAGTAAGATTTGATTCTTTCGATCGATCTGGAAATGGTGTGTCTTATCATATTTCGATTGTTTCCTTGGATGTCGTTTCTATTAAGAATCGGATGCGGTAGAGGGGTGAGCTTCTGATATGATTTATTTTTGGCATTTATGATGACCCTACTAGTTTATCTGGTTTAAATTTGAGAGATTTGTGAGTAAGTATCGGTATTATTTGCTTGGCATCTTTTTGTGCCTCATTCTGTTATAATGTCATGTCAGTCTATCTATCTTTGAACTCAGTGTCGGTAGGATGATAGGATTCTTATTCGTCACCATCAGAAAGTGTCGTTGTTTCTTCCGGTGTAAAGTGATTAGTAAGTAATATTCGATCTACGTATCTCCTCTTGGTTCAAAACGCTAGTAAAGTCATGTTATCCCATGAGCTTCTCTGGATTATAAAAGGATTTTCTAGTAAATTGTCAGAGTTTCCTCCTTATTGGGAGGTTAAATTGACATAGATTTTGTTCCATATAGCTCATTTAATGTCTATTTCTTCAATTGCGATTCTTCGGTTAGCCTGACTCGTAAGTACTCTAGCTCAGGTAGCCAAGTAAATAAGAAGAAGAGCTTCCTAAAGCTCTAATTATTTTTATCCTCAGTCCGTTGCCATCTCTTCTTTATTCGGCACTGGTGAACTTAGGCCGTCAGTAACCTATTGTGATATTCCCTGCATTGAGCCAGAGTGCGTGCCAAGGTAGCCGGGTAAGCACATTGTCGTTTTTCAAGGCTACTAAGGGTAATGAAAGGCGTCATTTGAACTTTGATTTGATCCATCAGGCGGTGGTGCTTATATAAAATGTATGGAGTTGTGACTCGAGAGTTGCAGCTGTATGGCAACTCGAGAGGGTAGTTTGTTAGCTTAGGTCTGCCTACGTTCGGATTTTAGCTAAACTTTCTTTAGTCCAGCAGACTGTGCAGGGATGGTTATTCCTATTCAAATAGCTGCTTGAGTTTGTGCTTTAAGTGGAGGAGTCTTCCTCCAAATACTGAATGGTAATACTAAATCTCTAAGGCGTTGATACTACTTTTTTCACGACGCAACTTAGGGCCACGACAGAAACCTAGAATGAGTGTTGATCATTGCTAAACCCATTAATAATCTATTAATGATAGAGATAAGCTGGCAACCTGATCATATATATACATGTAAATGTACCTATCTACTTAAAGCATAAATTCTGGAAAGATAACACGACTTTAACTTGCCGTCAATTAGAACACCGAGCCACAAATTTTGCTATGTGACACTTCATTCCGTCCCACCAATAAATCTGATTAAGATCATAGTACATCTTAGTCCAGCCTGGATGAACAGTATATTTAGAATAATGTGCCTCTATCATAATCTGTCCACACAAATCTGCAACATCAGGAACACAAAGTCTATCTTTATACATGAGAACACCGTCAATAGTAACCATGTATTGTGACTCCGATTTTCTTCTGGCTATCTGTCTGTATTCAACTAGAACTGGATCCTCATACTGACGTTGTTTTACTTCGTGGAAATTTAGAGTTAAAGGTCTGGTGCAGCTTATCGTCCATCCATCATTGGCATATCTCCTTTACACCTCAACTCTTTGAGAAGTTACTTTAGTGTTATAAGTGCACATGTAATCAACTTTATTGCTGGTATTCTGCCTCAGCTCATGGTTCAACTACATGTCTCTTTTATTTTCACGTTTTCAAGTCATAATATTTCCAATTCAAAGACAATACCCTGAAGTAGATGTTCAGTCTGGAGATCATTCCTGGTCTGCATCATACTATCTAGTAGTATTTGCATGATCCTTATCCTTATATAATAGACCCTGTTCAGATGAACCTTTGACATATATTAGGATATGAGTAACTACATTCCCGCAAGGAGCTTGTGGAACAACACTAACATCAACTGAGATGTTGCATAGTGCGTTCGTAAAAATAACATAGCTTGCATCAAATTTACTATAGTATGTAGTGACAAGGTACCTCAAAAGCTCCCCCTATTGCATCAAGTGTGAGCTAATTCTTAGTTCCATCGACCTGTTCTATATCGAAAGGTATATGTGATTATCAGCTGAATCATGTTAATCCATCCAGAGCTCTGTATATCTTTGTTTCGAAAATGTAGAACTCTTCTCTCATGATCGAGAAAGGGTCAGCTTAGTCAGAATAAGCTGGGCAATGATGTAATGATATTATTCAGATATGTTTTATTCCAAGAGTTCGATGTGCGTTATAATTCTGATTCTGTAATCCTGAGGAAAATTCCTTGGAATAGTTTATGAAGGTCATGTAAGTTCTCTTGTTATCTGTATGAATTTTTCTTTAGACTTAGGCTCGTTCGAGGATGACCTTAGGTAGTCGTTTCAGAAGTTAGGAGTCCGATTGGCGTGCCGATAATTTTAAAAACTTGGTAATGTCCATTAGGACTTATCAGTTAAATTTGAGCTAAATCAGACCTCGTTTGGTAGGCATCGGAAGAAGGTTTCAGTTTTTATTGTCGATAAATATTAAAAAGAGATTTTTGAGCTCGGTTTTGGTGAATGAGCTTTGATTCGAAAATCCGAAAGCGCCGTTAGGTTCGTATGGTTATTTATGACTTTTGCAAACTTTCGAAAATGAATTTTGAGATTGTTCGGCTAGTTTCCGCTAAAATGGTGAAAGTTAAATAATTTGATTTTTTTCCTTTTAATTTTTATTTTGAGTTTCTGGAATCCGATTTGAGATCCGCGTTAGCGAGTACGTCACATAAATTTGGTATAACTTGTATGCAAAAGTTGGAATTATTTTGAATATCGTAGGGTATCGTTTTAATTTTCGTAAAGAAAAGAAAATTAAATAAAAGAAAAGAAAGGAAAAGGAAAGAAAGAAAGAAAGGGAAAAGATATATGGTGGTGCTAAAGGGTTATCCCTTAACTTAATCTAAAATGAGAACAGAAACCGAAAGAGAAACAACGAGAAACAAAATAGAAACACGCAGAAGAGAAAAATGTCAGAAAATGAGAAAAGAGCCGGAGAAAAATAGAATTTTTACCCTGAAACATTCAGATAATGATCTTAATATATTATTTGAGTTTATTACATGTGTTTGAATATATTTTAACGGTAAAACTTGGAATATTAGACATCGTTTTAATAAGTTCAATTAATAGTTTAAAGGGTTAATTGGACCCCGATAGTGGAATTAATTATCTATTCGTACTCAGTGAGTTATGATAAATATCTAAATGTAATTTATTTAGGGTTTGGTTATGTGACTTTGAACCCTGTACATAGGTCTGGCCTACGTTTTGCGTATGCGAGTACGGTATCAGGTTCCTACCTGGATTGTTCTAAGATATGAGGAATGAAGACTTTAGCCTTAGATATATTTTTTTCTGCTTATTGAACACAGTGGGATCGTTTGGGAATGAATCCAAAAGGATAATGCGGTTGTTGGGTATCACTGTTAACCTTGTAACAAGGTAAGTGTTTATATCCATTTCTTTGGAGGCACCTGGCCTTGTGGATATTCTATCACGTGTTCCTTACGTGTGTAGCTGCCGATAGGCGTACTCATTACGCCATAGTTTTGGATTTACATTATATATTATATGTTATGTCCCATTGTGGGTATTGCATTGAGGATCTGAGCATTATACTCTGGCTTTGAGTTGGCATCTACTTCCCGACTGTCGATGAGAGTCCCGCGCCGGTGAAGGGTTATTATTGCATCATATTTCATTTCATTTCATACCATTGTGTAGAGTTTTGGTACATAACTACTGTTTTGCTTATATGTGTATTTCTTATTTATTGATATGTTTCTAGCTCGTGTACCTGGTAGAGTTTATGGTTTCATACATGTTTTTGGTTATTATCTGGCTCTGCCTTTTTTTAATTTAAATAAGAGAAATTTGGTTTATCTGTTTCTTCTCCCTGGCTAGCTATCATATTCTTTGAGGTGGCTAGTCTGCCCCACTTATTGAGTCCTTTTGACTCACCCTTGTTTGTTGTATGTTTCTTGCCTATCTATTTCGTTTCGGCAGGTTCGCTCCAGGATTGAGTTCGCCACGTTGTTCAGGAGCGAAGACGACTTCAACTGTCAGGGTGAGCCAGCTTTTATTCAGAATGGCCACCAGTTTTATGTGTATTATTTCAGTTGCAATTTTCTCCCTTCAGGAGGTATCTGTCTTCTTTCCTTCTTAGATGTCTAGTCTGGATAACCTTAAACCTAATATGTTGGGTAGTCAACTGTAATTTCTTTTGTACAGCTTGGAGGTATCAGTATATCTGTATTTTTTTTAAGTCTTGTTATTATTTTTAAATTGAATTATATTTATGTTCCTAATTTAAATGGTAAGGGTTCGCCCGATGGGACTAGAGGAGGATGTCGGGTGCCCGTACGGCCTAGCCGGATTCCGAGTCGCGTCAGTTGGTATCAGAGCCCGGTTTAGAGTCTATCCAGACTAAAACAGTGTCAACTAGAGTCTCGTTGATGGGTACGTAAACGTCCGTACTTATCTACGAGAGGCTATTATGGCATTTAGGAAGTTTCACTTCCTTCATTTCTGATCGTGCGTCGGTCTAGGATTCAAAAGTATTTTCGTTAATTCCTTAATTCCTTCATGGTAATTGTGAACCCTTGTGCGACAAATCAGCAAACAGTATGAGTTCAAGACGAAGCAGTCTAGCCTGGGGCTAGCACTAACAAAGCCCCGAGAATTTTTGATCGTGCTGACGATCTAGTTATGGAGTTTCCTACTGTACGAGCTCCCGATGGGCAAGGGAGCAGGGCCTTGTAGTTCCCTTGGCTCTCTACGATGGTTTTAGGAGAATCTTGGCGACGCAGATACCGCAAGAACCTATTATTCGCTAGGCAGCTTATCAGGTTGCCGTAGATGGAGACGTTCGGTCTCAAGGAGCCCCTGTTCCAGTCCCTGATATTGCCCCAGTAAATTATGTTCCAGAGGCAGCATGTGTTGCGCCACCAATTGTTCTGGATGTTTAGCCAGCCGATGTAACAGTTCGGTCTGAGTGCCCAAAGAGGTTGCATTATTTTACGCGGTTGAACCTTCCGATATTCTCAAGCCATGCATCAGATAATCCGTGTCTAATTTTTTTTTAAAAATACAATGATGTCAGCGTATCCTTCAGGCTCTTGATTATATCGAGCGGTATGGTGTTGATTATTCTGCTTTCCAGTTTCAAGGTCCAGTCTTGGATTGGTGGACCGCTCTCCTATTAGCTGACTTGGTTCAATTTTTCTTCTAGATTCATGGAAAAGTTCCGTTCTAGTAGCGAGCGAGATGAAAAGTGCTTCCAGTTTGAGTAGAATAAACAATGTATCCTATTGGTTTCAGAATATGAGATTGAATTCTATACAATGGTTGAATATGCATTAGAACTAGCCCATGAGCCTTTCAAGAGATTCAAAGATTTATTGGTGATCTTTCTCCTTCCTTGAGATCCTATATGGCTCGAAAAATTGAGGTTAGGAATTTATTTGATGTGGTTGTTGATATTTCTGAGAGGTATTAGGCATACCATAAGTTAGAGCGGGAAGAGTTAGAGTGGGAAAAGGAGAGCGAGAGATACCACGGCCCTGGTTGGCAACCATGATACCTCATTTGGAGGTAAGAGTTCTGATTATTTTGGGAGGTCACCTTCCAGGTTATCTCCGCTTGTGTCACGTGATTCTCAGAGTGCGCCAGTAGCTCGCCAAGATCAGACTAGTCTTTTCTTTACAGCTATCAACAATCTTTCCAGTTTCTATTTTTCAGAGAAAAGGTGGTATCATGGTCATGAGTCTGGCTATCCTTTGAGGATTTTTTCCATACTCTGACAAGTAGGCAGTTGTCTTTTATCTCGTCGTCAGACATCTGCGCAGTCGCAGGGGATTTCATTTAGATCTCAATTAGCAAAGGAAATTCCACCTTCCAGTAGAGGTTGAGAGTGTGGTGGCAGTGGTTCTTCAGAAAGTGATTGTCAGGGTAGTGGCTCGGCTCAGCTGTGGAGGCAGTTCTATGAACTGCTTGTCTGGCGGGATGCTGAGGTATCCGATATAATAGACCCTGAGATTTCTTCTTCTCTTAAATGTGAGTAAGATTTGATTCTTTCGATCGATCTGGAAATGGTGTGTCTTATCATGTTTCGATTGTTTCCTTGGATGTCGTTTCTATTAAGAATCGGATGCGGTAGAGGGGTGAGCTTCTGATATGATTTATTTTTGGCATTTATGATGACCCTACTAGTTTATCTGGTTTAAATGTGAGAGATTTGTGAGTAAGTATCGGTATTGTTTGCTTGGCATCTTTTTGTGCCTCATTCTGTTATAATGTCATGTCAGTCTATCTATCTTTGAACTCAGTGTTGGTAGGATGATGGGATTCTTATTCGTCACCATCAGAAAGTGTCGTTGTTTCTTCCGGTGTAAAGTGATTAGTAAGTAATATTCGATCTACGTATCTCCTCTTGGTTCAAAATGTTAGTAAAGTCATGTTATCCCATGAGCTTCTCTGGATTATAAAAGGGTTTTCTGGTAAATTTTCAGAGTTTACTTCTTATTGGGAGGTTAAATTGACATAGATTTTGTTCCATAAAGCTCATTTAATGTCTATTTTCTTCAATTGCAATTCTTCGGTTAGCCTGACTCGTAAGTACTGTAGCTCTGGTAGCCAAGTAACTAAGAAGAAGAGCTTCCTAAAGCTCTAATTATTTTTATCCTCAGTCCGTTGCAATCTCTTCTTTATTCGGCACTGGTGAAATTAGGCAGTCAGTAACCTATTGTGATGTTCCCTGCGTTGAGCCAGAGTGCGTGCCAAGGTAGCCGGGTAAGCACGTTGTCATTTTTCAAGACTACTAAGGGTAATGAGAGGCGTCATTTGACCTTTGATTTGATCCATCAGGCGGGTGGTGCTTATAGAAAATATGTGGAGTTGTGACTCGAGAGTTGCAGCTGTTTGGAAACTCGAGAGGGTATTTGGTAGCTTAGGTCTGCCTACGTTCGGCTTTTAGCTAAACCTTCTTTAGTCCAGCAGACTGTGCAGGGATGGTTATTCCTATTCAAATAGCTGCATGAGTTTGTGCTTTAAGTGGAGGAGTCTTCCTCAAAGTAATGAATGGTAATACTAAATCTCTAAGGCATTGATACCACTGTTGTCACGACCCAATTTACGGCCATGACAGAAACCTACAATGAGAGTTGATCATTGCTAAACCCATTAATAATCTATTAATGATAGAGATAAGCTGGAAACCTGATCATACATATACACGTAAACGTGGCTATCTGTTGAGTGTATTTAGAATAATGTGCCTCTATCATAATATGTCCACGTAAATCTGCAACATCAGGAACACAAAGTTTATCTTTATACATGAGAACACCGTCAATAGTAACCCTGTATTGTGACTCCAATTTTGAAACGACTTCGGTTAGTCGTTTCGGAAGTTAGGATTCTGATTGGCGTACCGATAATTTTAAAATATTCGTAATGTCCATTAGGACCTGTCTGTAAAATTTGAGCTAAATCAGACCTCGTTTGGTAGGCATCGAAAGAAGGTTTCAGTTTTTATCGTCGATAAATATTAAAAAGAGATTTTTGAGCTTGATTTTGGCAAATGAGCTCCGATTCGAAATTCGAAAGAACCGTTAGGTTCGTATGATTATTTGTGACTTTTAGGAACTTTCAAAAGTGAATTTCGATGTTGTTCGGCTAGTTTCCACTAAAATGCCGAAAGTTAAATAATTTGATTTTTTTCCATTTAATTTGTATATTGAGTTTTGGGAGTCCGATTTGAGATCCGCTTTCACGAGTATGTTACATATATTTTGTATAACTTGTATGCAAAATTTGAAATTATTTCGAATATCGTAAGGTACCGTTTTAATTTTTGTTAAGAAAAGAATATTTAAAAAAAAAAAGAGAAAAGGACAAAATAATATAAAGGGAGGCGGTGGGTTAAGGATATCATGTCCTTGGCCAATATTTCGTTGAGAAACATTAGAACAGAAACAAAAAACGATTCAGAAGAAATCAAAAGAGAAAAACGCAGTGAGATAGGAAAAATGCCAGAAAATGAGAAAAGAGCCGGAGAAAAGTAGAATTTTCACTCTGAAACATTTAGGTAATGATTCTTATATATTATTTGAGTTTATTACGTGTGTTTGAATATATTTTGACGGTAAAACTTGGAATATTAGACATCATTTTAATAAGTTCAATTAATAGTTTAAAGGGTCAAATGGACCCCGACAATAGAATTGATTATATATTCGTACTCAGTGAGTTATGGGAAACATATAAATGTAATTTATTTAGGATTTGGTTAGGTGACCATAAACCCTGTACATAGGCCTGGCCTGGGTATTGCGTATACGAATAGGGTATCAGGTTCCTAACCGGATTGCCCTAAGATGTGAGGAATGAAGCCTTTAGCCTAAATTGATATATTTTCTGCTTATTGAATAGAGTGGGATTGTTTGGCAAGGAAACCAAAGGATAAAGCGGTGTGTGATTAGCCGTACTAACTTTTGGAAGAAGTAAGTGTTTATATCCATTTCTTTGGAGGCACCTGACCTCGTGGATTTTCTACCACGTGCTCCTTACGTGGGTAGCTGCCGATAGGCATACCCATTACGCCTTAGCTTTGGATTTACATTATACATTATATTTTATGTCCTGTTCCTGATATTGCATTGAGGATCTGAGCATTGTACTCTGGCTGTGAGTTGATATATACTTCCCAGCCGTCGATGAGAGTCCCGCGCCAGTGAAGGGTTATTATTGCATCATATCGTATTCGTATGTATTAGGTTTTCTGGTTATGCATTTCATCATAGTGAGGGTAGGAGGATTCCGCCCTCAGAGCAGGAGGATTCCGCTCCATTGCATCATATTGAGGGTAGGAGGATTCCGCCCTCGGAGTAGGAGGATTCCGCTCCATTGCATCATATTTAGGGCAGGAGGATTCCGCCCTCGGAACAGGAGGATTCCACAATATTGCATCATATTGAGGGTAGGAGGATTCCGCCCTCGGAGCAGGAGGATTCCGCTCCTATCATTTGGCACATGTGACCGTTTGCATCATTTCATTTCATCTCATTTTATTTCATCTCATTTCATACTATTGTGTAGACTCGTGGTACATAACTACTGTTCTGCTTATATGTACATTTCTTATTTGTCTATATATTTTTGGCTCGTATTCTAGGTTGCGGGGATCGGGTTGCGCGCCGCAACGGTATAAATATATGGATCGGGTTGCATGTCGCATCAGTATAAATATATGGACCGGGTTGCACGCCGCAACAGGATGAATGTATGGATCGGATTGCACGCCGCAACAGGATGTATTTCTGATTGTTGATGTGTTCGGAATACCTATATGTTCTGGCCGTCTTACGTTCCTGGTTGTTGAATAGTTTGCGATTCCATACGTGTTTCTAGTTATTATCTGGCTCTGCCTTTTCATAATTTAAATAAGAGGAATCGGGTTTATTTGTTTCTTTTCTCCCTGGCTAGCTATCATATTCTTTGAAGTGGCTAATCTGCCCCACTTATTGAGTCCTTTTGACTCACCCTTGTTTGTTGTTTGTTTCTTATCTATCTATTTCATTTCGGCAGGTTCGCTCTAGGATTGAGTTCGCCACGTTGTGAAGGAGCCGGAGAAAAGTAGAATGATGGACCCCGGCTCCTTCACGTGGCGAACTCAATCCTAGAGCGAACCTGCCGAAACGAAATAGATAGACAAGAAACAAACAACAAACAAGGGTGAGTCAAAAGGACTCAATAAGTGGGGCAGATTAGCCACTTCAAAGAATAGGATAGCTAGCCAGGGAGAAAAGAAAAAAATAAACCAGATTCCTCTTATTTAAATTATGAAAAGGCAGAGCCAGATAATAACTAGAAACACGTATGGAATCGCAAACTATTCAACAACCAGGAACGTAAGACGGCCAGAACATATAGGTATTCCGAACACATCAACAATCAGAAATACATCCTGTTGCGGCGTGCAATCCGATCCATACATTCATCCTGTTGCGGCGTGCAACCCAATCCATATATTTATACTGCTGCGACGTGCAACCCGGTCCATATATTTATACTGATGCGACATGCAACCCGGTCCATATATTTATACCGTTGCGGCGCGCAACCCGATCCCCGCAACCCAGAATACGAGCCAAAAATATATAGACAAATAAGAAATGTACATATAAGCAGAACAGTAGTTATGTACCACGAGTCTACACAATAGTATGAAATGAGATGAAATAAAATGAGATGAAATGAAATGATGCAAACGGTCACATGTGCCAAATGATTGGAGCGGAATCCTCCTGCTCCGAGGGCGGAATCCTCCTACCCTCAATATGATGCAATATTGTGGAATCCTCCTGTTCCGAGGGCGGAATCCTCCTGCCCTAAATATGATGCAATGGAGCGAAATCCTCCTACTCCGAGGGCGGAATCCTCCTACCCTCAATATGATGCAATGGAGCGGAATCCTCCTGCTCTGAGGGCGGAATCCTCCTACCCTCAATATGATGAAATGCATAACCAGAAAACCTAATACATACGAATACGATATGATGCAATAATAACCCTTCACTGGCGCGGGACTCTCATCGACGGCTGGGAAGTATATATCAACTCACAGCCAGAGTACAATGCTCAGATCCTCAATGAAATACCAACAACGGGACATATATATAATATACAATATAAATTCAAAGCTAAGGCGTAATGAGTATGCCTATCAGCAGCTACACACATAAGGAACACGTGGTAGAAAATCCACGAGGCCAGATGCCTCCAAAGAAATGGATATAAACACTTACCTCTTCCAAAAGTTAGTACGGCTAATCAACAACCGCTTTATCCTTTGGTTTCCTTGCCAAACGATCCCACTCTATTCAATAAGTAGAAAAATATATCAATTTAGGTTAAAGGCTTCATTCCTCACATCTTAGGGCAATCCAGTTAGGAACCTGATACCCACGCGATCGGACTGTGTGTCTAATGTCCAGAATCTATGGGGGACTCCAAATCACACATAACATGATCACAATATAAGTATAAGCATGTATGAGGCATAACACATGTCACAACAATAGATATGGACTCAAAGGAATGAGAAGAAAACTCTGGATAGAATTATAGACACAACTTAGAACTCAGAATTTGTCAAAATCTTTGAATTTCTATAAAAACTTCGGCAGAGTTTCCCCTGAAACTGGATGATCCGCAAAACAGAACCAGCACTATACTATACACGGGAATGGATACCCAGATAAACTGATTACATAAACATGTTAAACGGATAACAAGATGAGACAACTGGATGACATCACAAATCTGCAGGTAGAATGTCTGGACAGCACCACTGTCCTGATTTTCAACCTAATTTCCAGAGTGTAGATCAAAGTTATAGACTTCATAGTCTTCATGAAAGTTTTAGATATATGTCTTAGGGTTCTGGGGATTCTTAAAGAATCTAAATATCAATTTTATACAAGGAGTTATGATCAATATACTAACAACTGTCAAAAGATCAAAACAATTTTCCAGATTTTGAAACGTTTTGTCTTGTTGATTTGGACGTCTTTCACCTTGGATTTTAGTACCAAATTAAGTATATACAAGGTTTCCTTGATTCCATACAAGTTTCTCACAAGAAACACTAAGTTTAGAACTAAGAAAGGCTTCAAAAGCTAAAAGATACATACCTTGCTAAAAGAAAGGTTTAGTCTTACATACCTTTGATGCTTCTTGCTTCTAAACCTTGTTTTTCTTGAATTCAATACCTTCTAAAGCTTAAAAAAGCTATAATTCATAATT
Source organism: Petunia axillaris subsp. axillaris (assembly GCA_029990575.1). NCBI lineage: Eukaryota > Viridiplantae > Streptophyta > Magnoliopsida > Solanales > Solanaceae > Petunia > Petunia axillaris. The sequence goes on along the minus strand of JARKNS010000008.1, from coordinate 124,568,778 downwards.
TGGGTACTTTACTTAGCCATGAAGTAATTCTAAAACTCAAGCTATAGACGAAATTGAAGGTAGCATAACGTTACCTTAATCGCGTAGAGCGTTTTGACGCAATCCGTCTTCAATTTCGAGTTAGGATTGAAGTTCTTCCTTCAAAAACTTGAAAATACCTTCACTATTCATTAGAGCACTTTTTCTATCTTGAATTCTCTAGGAAATGATGAGTTAAGGGATGAAATTCTTTTTTATAATCGAAATATTTTATTTCTAGCCCTCTTTTGCGCTTATGTCCCTTTTTCTAGCCTGATTTCTGATGCTCATATCTTTTTATCTATATGTTTTATGAAGCAACCGCCAAAAGTGTTGGAAACTTCACTCCAAGACCTTCAATTTGGTATATGATATGTCCCCAAAAGACCTCATATAACACACGAAATTAATTACTGAAAAAGCTTCGTTACTAGGCAATTCGTTAGTCGGTTTTTCCGCAACTTAAATCCGATTTTTCCAAAACTTTATATTCAACATATAAACATCATATATAGTCATATTATGACTTTAAAATCACTTAAATCATTTCTAACATGTCTTCAGAATGGTATACGTCACTTTGGACATACAGGGTGTAACAATCTTCCCCCGTTAGGAATATTCGTCCTCGAATATTAAATGAAGTACGTAGAAGCATTAAGCAACGATCTGTTACATACTTGTAGTAGTGAAGATATGTGAAAGGTCAAATTATTACGGAAGCTAGCCGAACAACCTCGAAATTCACTTTAAAAAAAAACACAAAAGTCACAAATAATCATACGAACCTAACGGCGCTTTCAGATTTTGAATCGGAGCTCGTTCACCAAAACCGAGCTCGAAAATCTCTTTTTTTTCTATTTATCGACAATAACAACTGAAACCTTCTTCCGATGCCTACCAAACGAGGTCTGATTTAACTCAAATTTTAAAGACAAGTCCCAATAGACCTTACGAATATTTTAAAATTATCGGCACGCCAATCGTAGTCCTATCTTCCGAAACGACTAACCGAGGTCGTTCCACCTATATATCCACCGGCATGGATTGTATGCTGATGTCAAATTGATGTCATGTTTTGCGTTGCAAGAGTTGTTAGGTATACTCAGTACCTGTGTAAACCTGCGATCAAAGAAAATTTGTGAGTATTTGGGGGAGGTTGACTTGCGCATTTGTTGTACTTTGCTTTGTAGTCGTATCTTGCATGACTGTCTTCTTGTAATATCTTTCTTTTCGAGCGCCAAACGTTAGTCGAGGTGAGAGTAAAAGGGAGAAAGAAAGGGTATATGCATGTGTTTTGTGAAAATCATTTTTAAAGAGTAATGCAAATTTGTTCCATTGAATCATAGACTGTGACGTGCTGTTTGGACATAATCCCTTCTATATCCATTTGCTGCTCAAAGATCCTCCATTTGAAATTTTGAGGGAAGCTCAAAATTTCTGCCCTAGTGTGCTCTTTGTATTTTCCTTGAATTTTTGAGGTCCCTGAAAAATTCTGCCCCAGTGTGTTGTGATGTATTCTTTGCATTTTTCGAGGGAAACTAAAAAAATTCTGGCGCAGTGTCCAATAAAATTCTCTTATGATGTGACCGTGCCTTGAGTAGGCTCTCTACGTATCCCCCCTTGGGAATCAGGTCGCTACGTTGTTCAAATCTAATAAAGATGAATGTTGCTTGATTTGTAGTATCTCCTGATTGCATATGAGTAAAGGATCTTGTTAATTTTTTCTCGATTTAGGGAATTCTACTTTAGGGCCAACTACAATTTGCTAAATTTCTTGTTAAATTCCTTTGCCTTTATATTGCTTGTTTTGTCCGTAATTTGCTATCCATGGCAAAGATATGGAGTTGTGAACTCGAGAGCTGTAGCTGTTTGGAAACTCGAGAAGGTAATTTGGTAGCTCAGGTCTGAGCCGCGTTCTATTTTTGGCTACGTTTTACTTAGTCCAGCAGACCGTGCTAGGATGGCTATTTCTGTTCAACTTAGTTGTATGAGTTTATGCTCTAAGTGGAGGAGTCTTCCTCCAATACTAAATGCTAATATTAAATCTCTAAGGCGTTGCTGAAGCGTAAGCTAATTCTTAGCTTCATCGAACTGTTCTATGTCGCAAAGTATATCGATGAGGTGATTTGTCACCGGAATCATATTAATCTATCCAGAGTTCCGTGTATCTTAATTTCGAAAGTGTAAAACTCTCCTCTCATGATCGTGGAAGGGACAACTTAATAAGAATAAGCTGGGCAATGGTGTTATGATATTATCCAGATATATTTTATTACAAGAGTTCGATGTGCGTGTTATAATTCTAATTCTGTAATCATGAGATAATATCTGTGGAGTAGTTTATGAAGGTCGTGCAAGTTCTCTTGATATCTGTGTGAATTTTGCTTTAGACTCGAGCTCGTTCGAGGGCGAACGTGAGTCTAAGTGGAGGAGAATGAAACGACCTTACGTAGTCGTTTCGGGAGTTACGACTCTGATTGGAGTGCCCACAATCATAAAATCATTGTATGGTCCATTAGGACTTGTCTATAAAATTTGAGCTAAATCTGACCTCGTTGGTTAGGTATCGGAAGAAAGTTTTAGGTTTTGTTGGCGATAAATCTTAAAAAAAAGATTTTCGAGCTCCATTGTGGAGAATGAGTTCTGATTCAAAATCCGAAAGCGTCGTTAGGTTCGTATGGTCTTTTGTGACTTTTGTGAACTTTTTGAAGTGAATTCTGAGGCCGTTCGGATAGTTTCCGCTAAAGTCCTGAAAGTTAAAGAATTTGATCTTTTCTGTTTAATTCGTATCTTGAGCTTTGGGAATCCGATTCGAGATCCGTCGTAGCGAGTACGTCACATAAATTTTTTATAACTTGCTTGAAAAATTTGAGATCATTTCGAGTTTTGTAGGATTTTAATTTAAATTTCGTCACGAGGACAAGTTTTAAAAAAACAAAAAAAAAAAGGAAATGAGAGAGGCGGTGGCTTACATTTCGTAGTTATATAAAAGACGAACAGAAGCTAGAACATGAGAGAAACATAGACGCAGTGAAAACAAAAAAATCAGAAAAAGAGAAAATGAAAGAAAAAAGAGAAGGAAAAATAGAATTTTCATCCTGAAACATCCATGTAATGATGTTAATTCATTATTTCAATTTATTGCGTGTGATTGAATATATTTTAATGGTAGAAATTGAAATATTAGACATCATTCAGATAAATTAAATTAATAGTTTAAAGGGTTAATTGGATCCTAGTAATAGAATTGATTATATATTCGAACTCAGGGAGTTATGTGCAACCCACAAAATATAACTTATTTAGGATTTGGTTATGTAATTTTGAACCATGTACGTAGGTCTGGCCTGCATATCGCGTATGTGAATAGGGTATCAGGTTCCAAACCGGATTGCGCTGAGACGTAAGGAATAAAGCCTTTAGCCTTATTTTATATATATTTTTCCACTTATTGAGTAGAGCGGGATCGTTTGACAGAGAATCCAAAAGATAAAGCAGTTGTCGAGTAGCAGTGCTAACTTTGGAACAAGGTAAGTGATATTATCCATTTCTTGGATGGCCTTTGGCCTTGTGGATATTCTACCATGCGTTCCTTACGTATGTAGCTACAGATAGGCGTACTTATTACGCCTTAGCTTTGGATTTACATTGTATATTATATGTTATGCCCTATTGTCGGTATTGCATTGAGCGTAGAAACATTGTTCTCTGGTAGTGAGCATTGCATATACTTTCCGGTAATCGATGAGAGTCCTGCGCCGGTTAAGGGTCATTATTGCATATTACTTCCCGGTATTAGATGAGAGTCCCGCGCCGGTGAAGGGTCATTATTGCATATACTTCTTGGTAGTCGATGAGAGTCCCGCACCGGTGAAGAGTCATTATTGCATATACTTTGCGGCAGTCGATGAGCGTCCTGCGCCCGTGAAGGGTCATTATTGCATATACTTCCCGGTAGTCAATGAGAGTCTCGCACCGGTGAAGGGTCATTATTGAATATATTTCTTTGTAGTTGATGAGAGACCCGCGCCAATGAAGGGTTATTATTGCATATATCTCCTGGTAGACGATGAGAGTCCCGCGTCGGAGATAGAGTTTTGGCACATGTGACCCCATTGCATCATAATGCATTTATTGCACCGGCTGTTGTGTATTGTGTGAATTAGTGCAATGCTTTGTGTATGTGTCATGTATTTTTTGTTGTTGCTATGTTTCTGGCTCGTATCCCGAGTTGTTTATGAGCTTATGGTTTCTTACGTATTTCCATATATTATCTGGCTCTGCCTTTTTATAGTTAAAAAAAGTTGAATTTCGTTTATCTGCTTTTCTTCTACCTGGCTAGCGTATCTTGTTCTTCGAGGTGGCTAGCCAGCCCCCACTTACTGAGTCTTTTCCACTCATCCTCTATTTTTTTCTTGTCTATTTATTTCGTTTCGGCAGATTCGCTTCAGGATTGAGTCCGCCACGTTGTTGAGGAGCGAAGACAACTTCAGCTGTCAGGGTGAGCCAGCTTTTGTTCAAGATGGCCACCAACTTTATATTTATTATTTTAGTTGTATTTTTCTCCCTTTAGGGGATGTTTATACTTCATTTGTATTCTTAGATGTCTGTCTGGATAGCCCGAAACCTAGTACATTAGATAGTCAGCTGTAACTTCTTCTATACAACTTATGTATAATTATGTTCGTGTCTCTTTAGGTCTTATATCTTATCTATAAGTTGATTTATACATATTTGTGTGAATTCAATTCAAAAGGGTTTGCCTGACGGGTCCAGGGAAGGATGTCGGGTGCCCGCACGGCCTAGCCAAAAATCCGGGTCATGTCAGTTCTTAGCCAAGAATGTAATTTAAAAAGTATTGAATAATAAGCCAGAAGTGGAATTTGTTACAAGAATAGGTACATGGGTATTTATACTACTCTTTAACCCTAGAGGTTCCTATACATCTTCAGATGTGTGTCCTCCTCAATATAAATTTGTCTTTTTAGGAATTATGGATATCGGTAAGAGTGTATGATTAGATAATGTTCCTTGTAGCTGGCATGTCTATCTAATTCTAGATTTTGGTTTTGGTTTTTCCAATGTCTCTCTTGACCTATTCTCGATATCTTTCACGTCTAGCCTCGTGTCGTGTCTTGTACTGTTTCGGTCCCATTTTCTTCGTCCTTTCTTTGACTAAATATTCGCTTCATGTCATCCTTCAATATTACTCCTTTATTCTAATGCCTAAGTGGATAGCATTGTTTCTATTGTGATTAGTGTGAATTTTACCTTATACAGAAATATCATCTCTTCAATAATAGTATTGTTGAATAAGGTCTTAGTCGTAAAACTTTTATCCAGTGCACGTTAGTGTGCTTCTGACAATGACTGGATGCCAAGAGGTAGACCGAGTAAGCTGTCCAAAAAATTGGGGAAAACTATGAAGAAAGTAGCAACGAAAAAGTAACTAGAGTAACTAGTGCAAGCCCTAACACGCCCCAAATTCACAAAATCACTTATGAGTGGTCAAGCTTACCTAGTAAAAAAGAAGGAACAATCAAACCTAGTAATAATGTCACAGCACTGACGGGATCCATAGCGGGATCTAGCAATGGAGCTGGAAATGTACAGGGACCAGCTAAGAACGAAAGCATAATATCTATGAAATCTATTGCAGGACCAAGCAAAGGGATCATAGTAGAAAACAAACAGGGGTTACAAGAACAAGATGGTCCAGTACCTGTGGGAGGTGAAGATGGAAATACAATAATAGGAGCTCAACATAAGCTGGATCTGAACCTAACTGAGGTAAAAAAAGCAGCGATAGAACAAGCTGTTTGAAGGTAACAAGCTAGATTCTAGAGGTATGAATTTAAGCTATATTCTACCAAAAATTTAGAACGGAGAACGAGTAGTAGAACTGGATAAAAAAGACATTGAAAAGGAAAATTACAAATGGAAAATGGCTATAATCCTATATGTTCTGGGGACTGATCCAACTATTGGGGCAATAGATAGGTTCATAGCTTCCCAATGGAATTTTGCGTCAAAACCTAAGATCTACTGGCATAATGAGGGTTATTTTGTGATTAAGTTTAACTGGATGGAAGATAGGAATGAGGCATTAGTTTCTGGCCCCTACACCATTAACAGCAGACCAATTATCACCAAAGCTTGGGAGCCAATCTATGATTTCAACAAAGAAGTGCTGAGGTTGATACCAGTGTGGGTCAGGTTACATAATTTACCCCTAAATTGCTGGAGCATGGATTCACTGAGGAGAATTGGTAGCAGTTTAGGGAACCCTCTATTTGTTGATGCTTGTACCACTAAGGTTAAGAGGATTCCATATGCCCGTATGCTTATTGAGATGGATGTAACAAAGGAACTACCCACTAGAGTTAAAGTTTAGGATTCAAGAGGCAATGAGTTTGAACAAGTAGTTGAATATGAATGGCAGCCTGAATATTGTCACACATGTTTGCAAGTAGGCCACAACTGTCAATACCTTGACGATGAACGTGTTGAAGTGATTCCTCCTAGGCCACAGTGAAGAATCAAGAACGGGAGGGGCAAGAGGCAACTAAGCCAAATCAGAAAAGGCTGCCACCACAGAAACAAGTTTGGGTTGGGAAACTGGTGGTAAACAAACAAGAGCAGGTACAGACTAGTGAGGTTACTATCCAGAATAAAAATGCAGCTGGAGTAAACACTGTGCAAGAGAGGGAGTGGCAAGAAGCTACCGGCAGGTCTACAGCAAAGAATGCCTCACCAGGTAACCAAAACAAATGGGTCATTTCCACTACAAATGGATTTGAGGCCTTAATTGAAAGCATAGTTGGAGTGAAAATTGTTCAGAATCCAGGAGAGTAGCAGGGAGGTAGGGGTGACCAAGGTGGTGGTACAAAACAACTCAAGTTAAAATGAATATAATAGCATGGAATGTGAGGGGGAAAATAAGGTGTATAAATAGAAAGAGTTGAAAGGGTTTATTAAGGAGAATAAAGTATCTATATTAGTTATAGTAGAGCATAGGGTGCAAAATAAAAAAGTAGGGCAGATCATTCAAAAAATTGCTTCTGGTTGGAGCTGGTTTGACAATGTTGAACCCAATGTGAAAGAAAGAATCTGGGTTATCTGGGATCACAGCAAGCTAGATTTCCATAAAATTAGTGCACAACAACAATGCATTCATGGTCTGGTGGAAGTCCAAGACCTCAGTATGCAGTTCAACTTAACACCTATTTATGGACTGCATACTGTGGAGGATAGAAGAAGTATGTGGGAGGAGCTTAAACAATTCTATGCTGCTCAAAATGCCCCATGGGTTGCCATTGGAGAATATAATGCTGTGTTGCAGCTGGATGACATAATCAATGGCACCATAATTCAAGAAGCTGAGGTTAGAAATTTCAGAAATTTTTTGAAAGATACAGGCATGATAGAGTTGAGATCAGTAGGGAAAACATTCACCTGGACTAATGGGCATACTCAGAGAATGATTGATAGAGCATTAGTGAACAAGGAGTGGATGACACAGGCACAAGGTACAGAGGTGTTAATTATGGAGCCACAATTTTCAGATCATTCCCCTCTATGCATTACACTTGAAACTGAGCAGAATAACAAAGTCAAGCTATTCAGATTCTTTAATGACTGGAAAAAGCACCCTGAATTGGATCAGATTGTAGAACAATATTGGCACAAGCCAACTCATGGGTCTTACTTGCAGCAAGTCTGGAACAAAATGAAGCAGGTTAATGTAGGTTTGAAACAGCTAAATAGAAAAGAGTTCATGGAAGTAGATGACAAGGTGAAAGGCATCAGTGAGGAGCTGCTGGATATACAAAAATAAATAGGAGATGACAGAACCCAAACAAGCCTAGTTGACTCAGAGAAGAAGTGCAAAACTGAACTAGAAAGATGGGTGATGGTAAAGGAAAGCATTTGGAAGCAAAAATCTAGAGTTAAATGGTTAAAAGAGGGTGATTCCAACACAAAATATTTCATTGCAAATGTGAAAAGCAGGATAGCACATGACAAGATAAAAGGACTGTTTACTGCAGAGGGTGAATTGCTTCACAGAGAGCAACAAGTGTATGAGGAGATTGCTAAGTTCTACAAAGAGCTTCTGGGAACAACATCAGAATCTATGTCAGCCATTTACCCTAGCATTATGAGCTTGGGGAAGAGATTAAATAGAGCTCAATAGCTGCAACTTATGGCACTGGTTACAAGGCAAGATGTGGTGAGTGCATTGGGTAGTATTAATGAGGAAAAAGCCCATGGTTGTGATGGCTTTAACTCATGCTTCTATAAGAAATCCTGGGGCACTGTGAGGGAAGATGTAGTAGAGGTTGTGATGCATTTCTTTGATACCAATCAGATGTATGGTCCCATCAATTGTACCACAGTGACACTAATTCCTAAAGTCCAGAACCCTTCCACTATTAGGGAGTTCAGACCAATTTCATGTTGTACCACTGTATATAAACTGATATCTAAGGTGGTTACAAGTAGAATGCAAAGGGTGATGGACTAGTTAGTGGACAATGGACAATCTGCTTTTGTGCTTGGGAGAACTATTGTGGACAATATACTACTCAGCCATGAGTTGGTGAAAGGATATGGGAGAAAGGGTGTTTCACCTAGATGCATGATTAAAGTTGATATGCAAAAGGCCTATGACTCCCTAGAATGGGGTTATTTAGAACAAATTCTATCTAGTCTCAACTTCCCCAGGTTGTTCATTGGTTGGGTAATGCAATGTGTTACCACAGTCACCTACTCTATCATGATTAATGGAAGCCTGACTAAGCCTTTTCCTGCAAAGAAGGACTGAGACAAGGGGATCCCATGTCCCCTTATTTTTTTGTCCTAACTATGGAGTATCTCACAAGATCACTTAAGCAGCTGCAGACCAATCCTGATTTTAACTACCACCCCAAGTTCAGCAAGATGAACCTGACTCAATTAGGATTTGTTGATGACCTGCTGCAGGGGTGATACAATATCTATACAGTTTATATGACTGTATCCTAGGATTCTCCAAAGTGTCTGGCCTAGTAGCTAATGCAGCTAAGAGTTTTGTATATTTTGGAGGTGTTCAGGAAAGAGTGCAACTAAAGAGTGTAATAACCAAGGCTCACTAAAGTGGCTATTTAACATGTTCATTGCTATTCAGAATAGGCTGCCAACTAAAGACAAGTTGCATAAATGGGGGGGTCATAGATTATGAAGAGTATGTGTTGTGTGGATACCAAGCAGATTCTAGTTCTCACCTGTTCTTCAAATGCATTGTGGCATCATTCATATAGGATAAGCTGCTGGAATGGCAGGGGATAAACAGAACACCAGGGAGCTGGGAAGAGGAGATAGCTTGGGCAAACTCTTATGCTAAAGGAAAGTCTGCACCTGCAAGTATATACAGAATATGTCTAGCAGGGTGTGTCTACATGGTATGGTAAGAAAGAAACATGGTGCTGCATTAGGGGAAGAAGCGAGATCCAGGAAGCTTGATAAGACAGATAATCCAGGATATATTCATTAGAGGAGCTGGAATGAGAAGGTTAGTGTTGAAGGATGAGTTTTGAAGATGACAAAGGACCTGGTGCTAAGTGGACCATGAAAAGGTTCACAGTTAATTTGAGAAGACCAGCTGTTCAACGAGATGATCAGAGTTGAAAAAGGAAAGAAGAGAACGGCTGGAGTCAAAGTTCCAATCCTACCGGAAGTAGAAGAAGCTAGAGTCGATGCTGAGAAGGACGCGGTTCCTAAACGACAATGGATTGGAACATAAGGCAAATTAACTTAGGTTTTAAATAAAGATATATGGGTAACCTTGTTTAAACTGATTTCAAAGAGGAAAAGGATTCCTAAACTTAGTTGGATCCGGCTAAGTCTAGTTCCTATATATACTAGTTAATTTGACCAGAATCGATACGCACAAAAGACATCTCAAGAGAGCATATCAAGTACAATTAGATCGTGAGAAGCTTTGTGTGCAAGAACAAAGGCTGAGCAGCAGAACCTTCTGAAGGAGCAGTTTCATAGTCATATCTGTTGTCTTAGTTATTTGTTATAGGTTATTGAGTTGTAATCTATCAGCTTGGTTAGAAGCATTGATTAGAGATTACTTTTGGAGGGTAAGTAGAGGTAAACTTACCAGCTAACGTGTGGCTGTGAAGGTTCTAGGTACTAGGGGGTTCTAGTTACTTGATTACATTACGTTGTAGTCTAAAACTTGCTCGGGTTTTCCTTTAGTGGAAGAGTGAAATCACAAGAATTTGGGTCGTGGTTTTTTATACCTTGAGCAAGGATTTTTCCACTTAAAAATCTCTGTGTTCTTTACGTTTCCGCAATTTGTTTAGTTTCAGAGATAGGTGAAATTTGCAAGGAACCTGGTTCTTTGTGAGTTAGGCGCAGAAAGTTAAAAGCAAGTTTTAGAATTCGAAAATCGGGTAAGGACACTATTCACCCTCCCCCCTCTAGTATCTTACGAAGGTGCACCAAGTGCAACAAGTGGTATCAGAGCTGGTTCTCTTGAAGAAAGATTAACATCTTGAGAAGGATCTGAACAATGAGTACACCACCGATAATCACCGCAGGACAATCTGCCAAGAGGCCTCCTCAATTCAATGGCCAATACCATGGATGGTAGAAAGGCAGAATGGAAGACTTTATTCAAGCTGAAGACTTTCAGCTATGGATCATTACTAAGGATGGACCTCTTATTCCTAGCAAAACTGTTGGACAGCCACCTAATCAGCAAACTATTCCCAAAGAGATATCTGAGTATACTGATGTTGATTTCAAGATGGTGGAGAAGAATGCAAAAGCTAAGAGGCTCATCATATGTGGACTTGGTCCTGATGAATACAACAGAGTTTCTTCATACAAGACTACCAAAGAAATTTGGGATGCTCTACAAATTGTTCATGAAGGAACTTCGCGTGTAAAGAAGTCAAGGATCCAGATGATTAAAAGAAAGTTCGAGTTGTTTGCTATGGGTGAATCTGAGTCCATCCAGGATATGATGACCAGGTTCACAATCATAACAAACGAGATGAAGTCACTAGGTATGGTTCTAACTAATGAAGATTTAGTCGAAAAAGTGATCAGGATTCTACCTGATTCATGGGAATCAAAGGTTACAGCTATCATTGAGTCCAAGGAACTGGACAAGATTGAGCTAGATGAACTCGTTGGTTGTCTGAAAACCCATAATCTTATGAAACAATCAAGGATGAAGGTGGAACCCAAGAAGGAGAAGAACCTAGCTCTAGAGGCAACTGGAGGTTCTAAGTATGAAGTATATGAGCATGAGATGGCCTTGGTCAATGCAGTACGAAAAACCTTAGGCTTCGAAAGAAGAAGAACCAAAGCCACACCCGCCAAGAACAACATAATTGAAAATCCTGATTACTCAGGGTGTTTTAAGTGTAACAAGAAGGATCATGCTATAAATGACTGCCCATTGTGGGATATTGAGTGGAAATGGTCTGGGGCTTCAAAGGAGAATGAACCTAAGAAGAACAAACATCCTCCCAATTTCATAGCATTAAGGATAAAAAAGAAAGAGGCGTTCTATGCAACATAGGGACCTTCTGAAAGCGAAAGTGATGAAGAAGAAGAAGAAGAACCAGAAAATGATTCTCCTTCTGCACTAATGGCTGATAATGAACCTTCAATTGATGATACACCTAAGGTAAGTCTCGATGAACTAAAACCTAGACTTCAAAATTGTGCTCCCATGGAATTAAATTTGCTTACCCTGACTTTAATTGAAGAAATTGAAACTTTGAGGTCTGAGAAGGAACAAGCACTTTCTGAGAAGGACCAACTAATGTCAGTTGCGTCTGAGTTTTCAATGAAAAATAAAAACTTGGAAAGAGCTAAATCTGATCTTAAAAAGGAATTAATTGCCAGTGAAACTCAAGTTTTTGAACTAAAACAGAAAGTCTCAGCCCTTGAATTAGAAACTCTTCAATTAAAGGAACAGGTGCTTTGTGAGAAGAAGCTAGGTTCTGCACTCGAACTTGGGAATCAAAAATTGAAAGAAGTGTCTGGTAAGCAAGGAGTTAGTGAGGGTCAAATCAACCTTGAAGCTAAGCTTGAAAATAAAAATCAGGCTCTGCATCAGGAAACTGAGAAGAACCGGGTTCTTCAGGAGAAGGTTGAAAAAGCTAGCTCTGAGCTCACTAGACTCACTAAATGGAACAAGTCTTCTGAAGCTTTGAATTGGTTGCATGAAAATCATAATAGAGGTAAAACTGGATTAGGACATAGGAAACCTTTACCTGCTTGGAACCCTAATAGTAAATATGTAGGACTTCCTTGCAACAAACTCTGCTTCTTGTGTGGTAAGACTGGACATATTAAGAATGAATGCAGTGTTGCAAAAGATGCAGTAAAAAAGAATAAAAAATCAGTTTTACCTTATTGGGCTAGAAAAGATTTGATTCATCCATTCGATAACAAAAAGGGACCCAAGCTAGGCTGGGTTCCTGTTACTAACCCTTGATTTTCTTTTGCAGGCTGGAGTGAGATAGTACAACCCAAGCTAAATTCTTGATATTGGGTGTTCCAGGCACATGATAGGAGATAGAAGAAACTTTCTTTGACTCGCAGTGTTTCAAGGGGTAGTGTGGCTTTTGGAGGAGGCAAGAGCGGTGAAATTGTTGGTATTAAAAAAGTTGGGGGATCCCTCAATCATGCTATTGACAATGTACTCTATGTGGATGGATTGAGACACAATCTCCTAAGTATCTCTCAACTATGTAATAGAGGAAACTCAGTGAGTTTCACATCTGTAGGTTGCACTGTGAAGAACCTGCATACTGGTGAAGTGATAATGGAAGGGAAACGAGCTAATAATGTGTACAAGGTGACATTAGGGTCTCTTTCTGAAAATAATTTGACTTGTCTGAATGTACTGGAGAATGATAGTCAGTTGTGGCACAAGAGACTAGGACATGCAAGCTTGACTCAATTGAATAAGTTGGTGTCAAAGGACCTGGTTCGTGGAATGCCAAGCAAGAGGTTCACTGACATCAAGATTTGTGATGCTTGTGTGAGGGGGAAACATGTAAGATCTTCATTCAAGTCAAAGAAAGTGGTTAGTACTTCTAAACCACTTGAGCTGATTCACATGGACTTGTGTGGACCAATGAGGCTAAGGAGCATAGGAGGTAAGAGATTCGTAATGGTAATAGTTGATGACTACTCCAGATACACATGGACCTTGTTCCTCAGATCTAAAGATGAAGCATATGATATGTTTGAGGACTGGGTCAGAGTTAATCAGAAGAAGCTGGGGCTTCAACTAGTGAGTATAAGGTCCGACCATGGTACAAAATTTGAGAATGCTAAGTTTGCCGAATATTGTAACAAACATGGTGTGGATCACAACTTCTCTGCACCAAGGACCCCTCAGCAGAATGGTGTAGTTGAAAGGAAGAACAGGTCCTTGGAGGACATGGGTAGAACAATGTTGCTGTCAAGGAACTTTTGGGCTGAAGCAGTCAATACCTCTTGCCACTTGCTGAATCGATTTTCTATCCATCCTTTGCTAGAGAAAACTCCCTATGAGCTGATCAGAGGCAGGAAACCAAAATTGCACATCTCAAAGCGTTTGGGTGCAAATGTTTCGTGCATAACAATGGGAAAGAACCTCTAGGGAAGTTTGATACTAGAAGTGATGAAGCCATCTTCTTAGGATATTCTTCATAAAGTAAAGCTTATAAAGTGTTCAACAAGAGGACCTTGACTGTAGAAGAAAGTGTGCATGTGGTATTTGATGAATCTGAAAGTGTTACAAACAGACAAGAAGATGACGATCAGGAGATCGGTCTTGCAAAAGATGAACCTGTTGAAGACCCTGAGAATTTGAATGGAGTTAAAAGTAATCAGGATGATAAGGATCAAACTCAGGGGGAACTACAAGGCAATCAGACATGGGGAACTGAAGAGCAAGATGAAGAAGAGTTAGATAGCTCAGATCCTCCTGGAAACGACACTCAGCAGATTCAGCCTAAACCTTGGAGATATCAAAGTTCTCATCCACTGGAGAACCTCATGTCTGATCTAAACACTGGAGTTATTACCAGAAGAGCGTTGAAGAACTTGTGTGCATTCTTTGCGTTTCTGTCCTCAATAGAACCAAAGAATGTACGTGAAGCTCTTGAGGATCCAGACTGGGTGATTGCGATGCAAGAGGAACTTCATCAGTTTGAACGAAGTAAGGCATGGCACCTGGTCCCTCGACCAACGGACAGGTCCATCATTGATACTAAATGGGTATTTAGAAACAAACTGGATGAACATGGCGTAGTGACAAGGAACAAGGTAAGACTGGTGGTTCAAGGATATAGTCAAGAAGAAGGAATTGATTATGATGAAACCTTTGCACCTGTTGCTAGAATGGAGACCATTAGGATGCTTATTGCTTTTGCAACTTACATGGAGTTTAAGTTGTACCAGATGGATGTGAAGAGTGCATTTCTAGCTTGTTATTTGAATAAAGAGGTGTATGTGGTTCAACCACCTGGCTTTGAAAGTACAGAGTTTCCTGATCATGTCTACAAACTTGACAAGGCATTGTATGGGTTGAAACATGCTCCTAGGGCTTGGTATGAAAGGTTGTCTGGGTTCTTATTGAAGAATGGGTTTACAAGAGGTAAAATAGACAATACTTTGTTTTTAAGGAAGAAAGCCAAGGACCTGTAGATTGTTCAAGTGTATGTAGACGACATCATCTTTGGTGCTACAAATGAGAACCTTTGCAAGGAGTTCGCCGACCTGATGGGAAGTGAATTTGAGATGAGTATGATGGGTGAGCTAAATTTCTTCTTAGGCTTACAAATCAAGCAATCTCAGGAAGGCACAATGATCCACCAGCAGAAGTACATTAAAGAGCTGTTAAGGAAGTATGATATGATGTTTGCTAAGGATATGAACACACCCATTTCTCCTAGCACGAAGATAGATCTGGATGAAACCGGTGCTTCAATCGATGAAACTAAGTACAGAGGAATGATTGGTTCTTTGCTGTATTTAACTGCAAGTCGTCTACATATTCTGTGTGCAAAATTTATGAACCGTGTTACACACATACATATATAAAACACCATAATCCGTTGCCAATAATATATACAATCACACCACAACCACACACACATCTCCCTCCTTTTACACTTGCTTTAAATACCTTCCCCTCAAAACCCATTAACAAAATTCACAAATTGAGAAAATGGCAGGAAGAATAGATCTAGATGGAAATGTAACAAAACCAATAACAGATATTGTTTATAGTGTGGGATTGTGGGCAAGGTTCCAATCAAAACACAAAGGAGTCACACTTAACTGCAGTCAAGAGAATCTTGAGATATTTGAAAGGAACTCAAGATCTTGGTTTATGGTACCCAAAAGGTGGAAGTTTTGATCTAATTGGGTATGCAGATGCTGACTATGCTGGTCATTTGGTTGATCGGAAAAGTACATCTGGGATGGCACACTTCCTAGGTCCTTGTTTAGTTTCATGGGCTACAAAGAAACAAAATTCAGTGGCATTATCCACAACTGAAGCTGAATATGTAGCAGCTGCTTTATGTTGTTCACAGTTATTATGGATCAAGCAGCAGTTGAAAGAATTGGGAATCGAGTGTGGACCAGTTCCAATCTTTTGTGACAATACCAGTGCAGTCAATATTGCCAAGAACCCGGTCCAGCACTAGAGAACAAAGCACATTGATATTAGGCATCACTTTCCAAGGGACAATGTTGAGAAAGGCCTAATTACTATGAATTTTTGCAGGACTGAGGACCAAATTGCTGATATCTTCACTAAGGCATTGAACAGGGTACAATTTGAAAAGAACAGGCTTAAGCTAGGGATGACCAAGATACAGTGAACGAAGCAGCACATGGTTCTCCCAATGATTGGCTAGTGAAGTTTCCTTATTTTTACTTTGCTTAACTTTTCATAGTTGATTCTACATATGAAAACTTAATTGTTTTGCTTGCTAACCTGTTTGGAACCCGTTTTCATGACTTAGATACTAGCGAATCTGAAATAAAGGATATTGTTGAAGAAACTGGTGCATGAACATTCAGGTACACATTCTATGTTACTTACTGAATATAACGTTGTCTTACGTGGCCAAATTTGTTACCAATCACCCTCACTTGGCGCCGGATTAGTGTAAACTTTTAATCAAATTCTTTGAACCATGATGGCGTCAACTCCTATGCATCATAATAAAAAGCAGCTTTTTCGTATCCCATCAACCCGTTCCCCTTCCCGATAAAACTGAACCCATCTCTATTCCACTACTTGATCAAAGAAGCATTGTTTATATCGGTTGAAAATTTTAAACTCTCTCAAAATATTTTCTCTCTCTAAAAACACAATCCTCTGTAAAACAAAATGTCGACCAGTTCCAAAGTAGACTCTCAACTCTCTTCTCCAAAACACAAATTATCTAAACTAAATCAAAAGGCAAAGCAACTAGCCGCGAGTCGTTCCGTGGCTATGGCGAGGAAGTTTGCAAAATTGAGACAGAAGAAGTTGTCGGAGGAAGCAACTAGTAAGGGGGAAAGTGTTCCAGAAACTGGTACGGATGAAGGGATCATTGAAGCGATTCAAGAAATCGTCCAAGAAACTAAAAAGGTAAACCCTAGTTTAGATACTAGTTTACCTTCTATACCTGTTGATTTAGTAGAGCATGCTATGAATGAAGTAGGAGATAAGGAGAAGGTATTTGTAGAAAACCCTGAAAAAGTTGTCGATATAGAGGTTGTTGTTGTTGTTGCAAAATAAAACTGAGAAAACTGTTGAGGAACCTGTCCCTGAGACAGTTCCTGTAGTGGAAAAGACTGTTAGTGACAAGGGATAGGAAAAATCTACTGAACCTGCTAAAGAACCTGAGTAAGAACCTGGTTCGTTCTCTGAATCTGTGGCAGGTGATAACACAAATCTGAGAGATATTGATGATTATGTGGAAGAGAATGTAAAAGGTGTAGGTTTTACTGAGCCTTTAGATGCTGCATTGCCTGAGCCCAATCCCACTCCTCAAGATAGTGAACGTTCCTCCAGTGAGACTGATGTTGTGGTGGTGGAGGAACAGAGGAGATTGGGAAAGAGGCCGGTGGTTCAGGAACAAAAACAAACTGTGAAGAAAAGAAGGCTAGTAAGGGAGGAGAATTTGTAGGTAGTTCCAAAATGGGAAGTTCTGAAGATGCAGAGGGTATGGGAGAAAGTAGTACAAAAACAGGGAGTCATGTGAGAAGACCTGCGACTCGTGGTTCTGTGGGGGAGCAGCAGGAGAAGATTGTGGAGGAACCTGAGGTTCATATGAGAGGTTCCAAACCAAAGATGGTGATTGGAGATGACAAGGAAGACAAGAAGAGGAGGGTGGCCTACTTTAGAGGTCTACCAATGGTGAAGGGTAAAATTCTAACTGGCCTGGAGCTAGAGGGTATGACTCAACTTGGTGCTAAGTTGAGAGCTCAAGGTTGGTTGAACCTATTCAGTGATGGTGCTAGACAGCTAAGGGAGAAAGAGGTTCGAGAATTTTATTCCAATTGCACAGTGAGTGAAGGTATTGTGACAACTATAGCGAAGGGGCTGGTAATCCAGTTTGATAGTGTGGAACTGGGTGAGATTTTGGGTGTTCCCTCTCAGGGCTACAACAAGTACATGAGGAACTCGTGGCCGGCTAGAGAAGATGGTGTGTCTGCTTTGGAGGTGACCCAAAAATTTGCAAGGAGACCTAGACTGGCAAGGGCTACACAAGTAAAGAAGAATGCAATACTACTCTTCTACCAGTTGCTCTTTGAATTTGTGCTAAAGAACCTACTGCAAAGGTCGGAAAGGAAGAGTGAGGCCAACTTTCTGGATATGACCTATATGGACCTGCTAGATCGAGAGGTTCGTATTAATCTGCCTGAATTGATGATCAAGCACATTGGGAGGGTAGCTAATATGGGGTTAGGAAAACATGCGCTGGTCTATGGGTTTCTTCTAGGGAAGGTCTTTGATTTCTTTGGGGTACCTGCTGGTAAGTGGACTGAGTCGGACCACAATGACTTGTTTGGGAGGAACATTCTAAAGTCCTGTGACTATGTGTTGGATGGTGAACCTGCTGATGAACCAGAGCATATGGAGGATGATGCTGAGGAAAGAAGAAACAATAGAGTGGACAGGAGAATTGAGGGGTTCAGGAGGCAGCTTGAAAGGCAAAATGATGAGCTGGCTTGGATGAATGTTGAAAACACAAGGATGGATGCAGAGCTGGAACGTGAAAGAGAAGGAAACTCGCGTCGCCTCGCCTTGTTGCTTGCTCACTTTAACATCCCTGATATTCCCCAATTCTTAACCAGTTCTTTGTCCTAGTTCCCTCCCGGTTCTTTTATGGCCTGTTTTTAAGACAATCTTATATTTTGGTTTGTAATATTTGGATGCTGCTTTGGATGTTTAAGCCGGTTTGGCACTTTTTGTTGTTATAAATATCCTATCTGCTAGTATTTATTATCTGAAACAGGTTCCTGTCGATTAAAGGTTGGCTTGCTGCCTTTGGCATTAGAGTCAACTAGACTTAATTTAAGTTGAGCAGGTTTTGACAACTGTGAAACTTTTCGATGATGCCAAAAGGGGGGAAGTTAGTTGTATGTTAGTCCATTGTATGTTTGTGACCTATTTTTGCGTAACTGTTATTACCCTGGTTCGTGGTTAGTGTTTGATTTTTACAGTTTCTTGAGAGTATAAACCCTCGGTGAGACAACTTGGTTTGTCATCATCAAAAGGGAATTTATTGAAGGATGAGTTTTGAAGATGACAAAGGACCTGGTGCTAAGTGGACCATGAAAAGGTTCACAGTTGATTTGAGAAGACCAGCTGTTCAACGAGATGATCAGAGTTGAAAAAGGAAAGAAGAGAATGGCTGGAGTCAAAGTTCCAATCCTACCGGAAGTAGAAGAAGCTAGAGGCAGTGCTGAGAAGGACGCGGTTCCTAAAAGACAATGGATTGGAACATAAGATAAATTAACTTAGGTTTTAAATAAGGAAATATGGGTAACCTTGTTTAAACTGATTTCAAAGAGGAAAAGAATTCCTAAACTTAGTTGGATCCGGCTAAGTCTAGTTCCTATATATACTAGTTAATTTGACCAGAATCGATACGCACAAAAGACATCTCAAGAGAGCATATCAAGTACAATCAGATCGTGAGAAGCTTTGTGTGCAAGAACAAAGGCTGAGCAGCAGAACCTTCTGAAGGAGCAGTTTCATAGTCAAATCTGTTGTCTTAGTTATTTGTTATAGGTTATTGAGTTGTAATCTATCAACTTGGTTAGAAGCATTGATTAGAGATTACTTTCTGAGGGTAAGTAGAGGTAACCTTACCAGCTAACGTGCGGCTGTGAAGGTTCTAGGTACTAGGAGGTTCTAGTTCCTTGATTACATTACGTTGTAGTCTAAAACTTGCTCGGGTTTTCCTTTAGTGGAAGAGTGAAATCCCAAGAGTTTGGGTCGTGGTTTTTTATCTCTTGAGCAAGGATTTTTCCACGTAAAAATCTATGTGTTCTTTACGTTTCCGCAATTTGTTTAGTTTCAGAGATAGGTGAAACTTGCAATGAACCTGGTTCTTTGTTAGTTAGGCGCAGAAAGTTAAAAGCAAGTTTTAGAATTTGAAAATCGGGTAAGGACACTATTCACTCCCCCCCTCCCTTTCTAGTGTCTTACGAAGGTGCACCAAGTGCAACAGTTAGATAGGAAACTGCAAAGTCTCAACTTTTACCTAATGTAAATGTAGCTAGGTAGTTGGTAGAAGTAGTATAGTAGCTTGACCTGAGACTGGGAAATATCCACCTTGGATAGATTGTTGAGCTTTAATGTTTTACTTGGTAATAAAGTTAATTAATTACCAAAAAAAATAACAGTATTGTCTCACTGAGGTGCTTCAAATATAGAAAAATTAACTTGGACTTGCACAGATTCAGCACCGGCATCATTACAATGCATAGCAGTATTATCCCCAAGTCTTCCAGCATATGGATTATGTGTTTTGCTTCAAAACACAGAAATTGCCATACAATTGTATAGGTTGCAAAGTTAAGAAACAAATGTTCTTGTTATTGATTAATAAAACGGCTTTTGCATACAAAAGTAGGATTATTATATTCTCCCCATGAAAGAAGGATTCATATATTCTTCTTCCACCAAAAAAGAAGGATTATTATGTTCTTCCACACAAAAAGAAAGGATTGTGATGTTCTTCCACTTAAAAAAGATAGATTATTAGTTCTCTTAGTTCTAGAGCACACACTTTGTCGATGCGTTCATTACCGAACGTCAAAGATTAGATGATTATGGTCATGGCAACTAAAATATCATATATGCATTATACTGACAATATATATAATTAGAAGTACTCATAATAAATTTTGCATTAATTAGTAAATAAAAAATGAAAAGCGCATGTGTATACTGCAGCTAAAAAAAATGATTCGGAGTTGGTTCATCAAGGCAATTAAAATAAAATATTTTAAGATGAAGAGACTTCGCTCTAGCGGTTAAGCATATATATCTACTATTAACTGATAGTTAAAGATTCGAATCACATTGAAGTGTCAGTGAGAAGTGAGTACACTACTGAAAAGAAATTAGATATACATTTCTTGACACACAAGATTCAATTTAAGTTAAAGTACAAACCTACCAAAATTTACAGTTAAATTAACTAGCTACATGACAGTCTCATCTACCTTTGCACATAAGAAGGGGAAATCTGTGCCAAAAAATGAATATGCGCATGTGTGAGTACTGCAGCTTAAGGAGAAAACAAGACAAGATTCAAGTTACGTAGCTGTGTTCACACGTAATTTGGAAAATCAGAAGAAATTAAAAGAAAAAGATGATGACTTAACAAAGATAAAAAAACAGCTAGATGATATTCTCATATTTGTATAAACTCTATAATGAGCAACCTTGATAATTCTGTTGGAGGAAGATAATTAATGAATACTGAAAAATATACTCCATACTAAGAGTATGCTTCTAGTTTTGCATTTCAATTTTGTGACGTTATCAGTCGGATATTACCAGAATCATTACTATAATTGCCTACTGAACTCGAGTGTCACTGTAATAAAAATAGATAAAAAGGAAAAGGATTAAATCAGACAGTCTTTGAGGCAGTAGTACTTGAATAACCCAACAACTAAAGATAGGTGGGTTGGGCCCAATAAGGATAAGGTCAAAACCTCATCACCTGCCAAGTTGGACATCCTCTAATGTAAGACCCAATCCCTCGTCCTTTTGCTTCAAGTTGAACCATTCCTTCGTAAGTACTATATATGTCACAACCCTTCATCTTTTACAAAAAACCTTGCTTACTAGAGTTCATATTTTTCTTATTACAAAGAAAAAGGAGAATCCACTATCACAACACCAAGAAATTATGGGAAATTGTATTAAAAAAGAATCATCCATGCAATGGGGAGGCGAAATCTGGATTTCGCCCTCTCCAGTGCCAGGAACCAACAAGGATTCCTGTTGGCATAAAACAATGAAACTAGAGGAAGATCATCTTCTCATGGGAGAGAATAAGTCAAGCAACCATTTTTCGAGACCATCAGTAGTAAAAGAGGTTAAGATAAAAATCACAAAGAAGCAGTTGTCTGAGTTGATGGAAAAGGCAAACGTACAAGGCTTATCTGTACATCAACTACTGTCACAGTTGATGAACGTTAGTGACAAGCTTGAGCTGCGTCATCGCTCATGGAGGCCTGCGTTAAAGAGTATACCTGAGGTCAATTAACTAAGCCTGTAAATGTTGTGTTTGAAATGTGTGACCTTCTCATATCATTTCATTTTTCAGAATTAGGTGGGTTCATTGATTTGTTGTGTATATAGGAGTTTTTAGATGTACAGAGTATATGACTCTGTCTGGGCAACTGTAAAGCCTTATCTTGTACATGGGAAAATGGATTGGTAAAGGAAACAAACAATTTGTAAAGTTAACTTCTCCTTTCAATTTATCCATCTCTCTGTCTATTTTACTTGCTTTACTGGACATACAATTACTAATTTTTGGATGTACTCTCTCTTTTTGTTCACTTCTATGTTCTGAATTTTGACTCCCTTTTTCTTCTTCCTGGTTGTTTGTTGGAACTGAATGCAGGTATACTGTCACGGGCCACACTTTCCCAATGACAGCGGCACACAATTGGTCCGTGCGGCGCACGAGGTTTCTTGGAAGCTCGCCTCAGTGGCCTGGCTTCAACTGTGCCATCCGAGGGTCTCTCCCTTGTGCGCATCTCATATGCAGAAACTCCAGTATGCGCACCTCTGGGTTTGGCTAAGGACCTGCCTGTCCCTCGCCTGGCACTAAGCGTCGCTCCTGTGCGTGCAGTGCAATCCTCAAGCTTGGCCCTCGGCTTGTGCCCTAGCACTTGGCTTGGCTTCGCCCGAATAGGACAACTCTTAAGCCCTTGGCCCTTGTCATGTGCGTCTCCAAAAATACCTCACAATATCTCCTGACGTTGGCAAGCATAGCCCTCGCATCATGCCTCCCTCCTGAGTAGTGCAGCGTCGCCCCACGACTGCGCGTCTAGGCTAACGAGCCTTCGCTTGCATGGTTGAACCCTTGTCATGCTTGCAAGTCAATACACGAGGCTCTCAATAGCTCTCGAGTACTCAATCGGCACAGAGGTCTTTATCTTATCCGAAGCCAGCCTGCGGGGCTTAGTCTTTCCTTTTGTCAAGCCTCTGCTGCCCGTTGTGCGCCCAACGTTGACCCTCTGGCCACACGCTGTCCATTGAGTCACCTGACTCGTATGGATACCTAGAACACTCCTCTGATATATCCAGACAGGCCCTTGAGGTCCTTCCACAAGGCAGCTCACTTGGTGCGACTTCCTGACAAAGTGCACGAAGAGGACTGGTAGGCTGTCACCATGTCTGCCCCCTTATATATCTCTTAAAAAGATAAACCCATGTCACAGCACTTGACATCCTTTGTCCAGAGAATCGTACAAGGGTCTAACTTTCCACTCCGACCTCCAAATGAGGTGACGTTTGTTCCTAGAGATTCTTCTTGACTTCCTTCACACCTTCATAAAGTTTCATCTCATTCCCATACTCGTGGGAAGAGATATAGCCCTCGGAATATCAACATAATTACCACAATACCACTGTTTCTTGGCTAAGTCAAGCCAATAGGCAAACAAGCTCCGATCGGCGCCAAACTTGGTATGCACACTCTATAGCATCTTAGGAACAAAGCCCTCACCCTATGTTCCAAGATTCCCACTATAGCTCCAAAACGTGCGGCGCTGACACTCGTAACCTCACACAGCTCGCACGGCTGACACTCAGCCTGCGCTCGGCTGACACACGTCCAGCACCTTGCTGGCCCTCATTTAGTACATGTCTAGCACTCGTCTAGCACATGGCCAAGGCTTCCCTCAAGCACGCGGCTGACACTCGTCCCGCACACGACTGGCCTTCGTCCAATCAGCTGACACTCATTCCGTGCACGGCCGATACTCGGACGAACGGCTGACATTTGTCTGGCCCGCATGTGGTGCAAAGACATTGCACGCACAAAGACATCAAAAGAGCCCTGCAACAATACTTATGAAAATTGTGCTGCAACTTTTATATCTTTCAGAATAAAACTTTAGTTTGGTCAGACAAGTTTCTCTGCTACTTTAACTGGGAAAGCTAAGGAAAATCCTTCTCCATCATCGAATAAGGAGAAATTTTCATCCTTGAAGGCGACAACAGTTTCCTAATTAAGGCATACCGGACACTGATTAATTCACCTTCAAAACCTCTTGTAGTTGCTAATCAATTAAGTGGACTTCTTCTTAATTTAATTTTCGTGCCATATATTAATTCCACTGTCGAAACAAAGTATCGATTCATGTAAAAACGCTATCATTTATATACCTGCTATTTTCTCCAATAAAATTTTGATGCTTCACAATCACATTTCGTTCTTTTGAATTATCTCGAGGAATCGTCTTTCTTTAATGCAAGAATACACACACACACTCTCGCACTATATTCTCATTTACAATGTGACAAGATGCTTTAGCCAATAGCCCCAAACACTAACCAAGATAAAACGTTATGCAGTTGGTTCTCCATTATTATATATGTCTAGAGATATCCTAAACCACTCCATCAACTCGGATGTAGAACCCTGGCCGATCAACCCAATTACCGAAATAGTAAAACGATTGGTTTTGGTACATACAATTATGGATCGCAGAGCTTCACCAAAGAATTTGATCAACACGAGCCAATCTTAAGACTAACTTGTTTGGCCAAAATCTTCCAATTCTTATTTTAGGAAACGTTTTTTGTCAACTAGAGTTTCAGAAAAAAGATTTTGCGAGACTAGGAGTTTATGTTTCACCAAATTATTTAAGAAGTAGTTTTACCAGTAAAGCCTGAAGTTTTAGTTTTCATTAAATAAAAATTGCTTTTGGTGAGCGTCAATATACACGGAAAAAGGAAGTGGATGTGAAGATTCACTTTAACTTCTAATAATACTCATTTAAATGAAAAAATGATCTGAAAATTTATCATGTATTTCATTTTCATATATTTTCCAAGAAAAAAACAAAATAGATAGGAAGGGCAGGTTTATGAGCTAATTTGTTATAGATACATGTGTTAATTGACAACAGGGAAGATCTTGTCTATACTACGGGGGATAAATGGTAAATATAACGTAAATTGTTAGCAAGTGTGCTGCATTGGAGTATAACTTCCACTGTTCCACACTGTCGCCCAGGTAATTGTCAAGAAGAGCTGCATTGTACTGTAGTATGAGTATTATATGGTTTTCAAATTCGATATGCTTTTGAAAAAATTGAAAAAGAAAGAAACAAGTTGGGAAATTATACAATTCTAATTTGAACCAATAGAAAGATGGTTTTCCCTTGACCCGAGCTTGAGATTATTTTGAAAGTAACGAGGAAATAAATATTCAATACTACACCTTAGCTTTGAGTAGCTAAACATGTATCTCGTCAAAATTGTATTATTATAGTTGATTTTAATCCCCACCTAAGACGGAAGAACCAGATGCCAAATCAAGATTCTAACTAGACGCCTTCTCAGTTATGAGTCTACGAGGCATATAAACATAGTAGCTACCTTATGAAAGGAAGGAGAGGTCAAATGTAAATGATTGATTCATTATTGAACAAATCAAATTAATCTTTTTACTATAATTGGAGGCTGCATAGAGCGAATTCAAACATTGACGTAGAGTAGTCATCAATCAAACTTTACAACAGAGAGAATCAGAGAATGGCTTCAGATGACTAAGATACGGGTTGTCGACCTGGCAAACTTATCCATTCTTAATGAATTCTTTTAATTTTGAACTCTACGTACGCATTGCCTTGCACTTTCTCATGTGAACATTTTGATTGAATAACAATAAACTACTGCTACTTGCGACGCCTGAGGCCAATGCAGGTTAAAAGGATTGCAAAAACAAAAAAGAAAGCAGGCAAGATCAGGTGTATGGCTTGGCCTTACATAGTACTCCATCTGTTATGTGATCACATAGTCACTATTTGAAGAGTCGAAAAAAATCCATATTTTTCTAATACTTTTCTAAATGCGTTAAATTGTTAATTATTGAAATATACACTATTTTTTATCTGGTTATTATATTAAACATGTAGGTTTTAATCAATCTATATCCAAATAATATTATTCACACCAAATATTAAATGATTTGTGACTCGTACTTCAAATTATGTCCTATAAATTAGTGATATGGGAGGAGCATTAGGAGATGAACGTATGTGCATAAAGCAGGACTGACAGTGCGTTCATGCATGTAGTTATAGGTACTTGTAAATGGAAACGGCGTACAAGAGGGATCTAGAGAGTAATGACACGAATGGTTTAATATTCAGCAGTGACACATGTTGTACTAGCTAGTAATTGACAAATAGCTTTGTCAATTTATCTACCAGCTGATAATTGTTGTTGAGCTTTAGGAGCTCTCTAAAATTCGTAGGAATCAAATTGACTCCGAACTATGTATGCCGTCCAACCAGCTCAAACTTTACTGGATTGAGTTTGTGATATTTTGGCCTTAATATTTAACATCATTAGAAAGGCTGCAAATAGCAAATTCAAACATTGGTATAGAGATGTCACCAGTCAAACTACGTAACGTTGCTCTGCACTTTCCTGTGATCATTTCGAGTGATTAACAATAAACTACTGCAACTTGGTAACGTTTGAAAAAGCACAATCCAAGTCCAAATGGATATAAAACGAGAAAAAGCAGGCCAGATCAAGTATGCGACTTAGTCTAACATATACATATTACTCCTAGTAATCAGTAGAAGATGAATTAAGTGTGCGTGCATGTTGACTGAGATAGAAAATGGAAAAGGACTAAATGGTCATACCTCTATGGACCTAAAATAATCATATCTGATGAAAAGTCCATAAAATCTGTATTCATTTTTGGCTCCAATTACTATTATTTTCCTTTTAATAAGTTCCCCTCCAATAAGTTTCCCTCTAAAAATATAATAATTTTAAATTAGCATGTCCACCTTTTTATGGTCCCAATACATTGAACAATTAAACTAAATATATGAGTATATTATTCTTAATATTGATATATAAGTACATTATTCTTAATATTGAATATATGAGTTTATTTTAAATGAGTACTGAATTTAATTGATTCCTTTTTTTTTTTTTTTTTTGCTTGTAGAATTTTTCGTTAAATATTTAAATTTTAGATGGCAACGTAAATGACCAATTTTCATTGTAGTTAATTTATTAATGTATTGAAATTGAACTCATTTAAACAATGGTAATTTAGTTAACTACGTAATGAAAATACACGCGCTATATATTTCGAACTTATTCCTCTACATTTGTATCTACACACTATTAATAAATTTACCAGTAGAAATTATAATTCACATATTAGCATACACACCCCTAAATAATACAATAAGAATTATGTGAGAACTAACGGAAAATATAGAAAATAAATTTGTTATGGAGGTGCTATTATGTATAAAATAATATATTATCAAGAATAAATATAGATATGACATCATTAATCAAACCATTAACAGACCATGCATTGTGTAAAATCATCAGAGGTAGGAATAATTGTTAGTGTGTCTCTAAGCGATGTCAACCAAAGCCATTTTAGTCTCATGTTCATATTTTTTGCCTTGTTTGATGGGTCAACAAAGAATAGACTACAAAAAAGGATGAATGTTGTTGCCTGATGGGTCAACTAACGCCTTAGAAATTGAAGACAAGAATTTGCGTATTTAAGTATAGTTGGAGTGAACCCGATAGATAAAGCTACTCTAGCATAATGGCAACTACTCCGACATTGTAATTTAAGGTCAAAGGTTCGAACCTGGTAAAAGTGTATCATCTAACCTATTTTTTCAATTACTTCATATTTAATTACTCTTGCTATGTAGCCAAATTTTTTTTATATCTTTTATATTATTACTGATACTAATGAATTTTGATTTGCTCTATTTGATCCTTCAATACTCTTGCTATGTAGCAAAATTTCTTATATCTTCTATATGTTATCGCGGATAGTAATGAGTTTTGATTTGCCTTATCTGATCCTTCAATCACTGATAATAATGAACAATTGAAGGAACCTTGGGGGACATACAATTATATATAATAACATATACATACAATATTTTCAATAAAGTTAGGTATATTTTCCTCTATAAGGACATATATTTTTTTGTTAAACAATACAAATTTTTATTCAACCATATTAATAAGATAAATAAGGACATTATCTTGGTTCTAGTTTAGACGTGTCATGACTAAGAATATTATTTCGAGCTTGAAATAAGATACTATTTCGCTATTTTTAGGTTAGTGACAATTCATCTAAAATTTTAACTTTGAGTTTTTTTTAATTATTTAAATTTAATTTAAATGAATATGAAAAAATTTTTAAAAAAAATTATGCTTTGTGCTTTGATCGAACTAGCGTATGCGTATTACAAGTATTTATGTATACATTAATTAAATAAAATATTTTCCTCCATAGGTTATGATGGGATTCGATTAAAAAGTTTTATAACTCTCCTAACAAAAAATACTTTATTTTTCCAAAAGATGGGTTTCAAATAAATGCAAAAAATGAACAAACTGATTTTTTTTTAAATAGCTTTTAGCCTCTTTTTTTTTAGAAAATACTTATTTTTTAGACATCAAAATTAATTTTTTTTGTTAAACACTTTACAAACTATTTTTAAAATTTTTTATACTAAAAAGTGACGTACCAAAAAGACTAAAGCACAAAAATAATTATCGTGAAATTAAACTTTCGTATATATTAAGAAGAATATGAAATATGCACTAAATAAGATTTCTTTTTATATTATGAAAAAAATCAGAAAATCACAAGTTGGTATTCAAATTTTTTAAAAAATATAATAAAATAAAATGGGCACAAAAAACATAGTTTTTATACATTCTATGCATTGGAATGTAAAATATAATAAAGAGAGAGAGAGAGAGAGAGAGAGAGAGAGAGAGAGAGAGAGAGAGAGAGAGAGAGAGTGTGAAATTCAAAATTTGATTTTTTTTTAATGAAGGCCATAATAAGCACAAAAAACGTAGGAAGTGTCCATAATACCCCAATTCCATACTGAAATGACTTAATTATCCCCAGTATGGTCATTAGTGCCAAAAAAAGTATGGCCACATATCATTTTCCAATGGAAAAAGTCAAGCAAGAGCATAAAGACACACTCCATAAAATTCAACAGTACTACTGGACCTACTGGTTGATGTTACTGGTAGGATAAATAACAATGCGACCGTAATGCTTGAAATTCAATTACTCTCTCGATCCAAGCGTGACATTTATTCTATAAAACGGTAGTGTTGTAAAACTAATAGTAAAGTAGTGCAAGAACAAGACAAAATATATGAGAGGAGAGAGAAGAACTTGTATTATTCTCAAAGTGTTTCAAGTGTGTCTTCCATAGACAAAGTGTCCTCTATTTATAGGACACCAATACATAGGAAGTTACAAGTCATCCCAAAGGTTACAAGAATTAATAGGTGATTAAATGAGGAATTAAGTAGAAGAAAGTGGGGAGGAATTAAGTAGGAGAAAGTGGGGTAGTAAATCATAAGTTAGTGGTGAGTAGTGGTCATCCACATTAACACAAATATATGGATTTACAACACTCCCCCTTGGATGATCATTTTGAAGGTAATGTGCCTCGTTAAAACCTTACTAGGAAAAATTCGGTGGAAAAAAGCCCAGTGAAGAAAAAAGAGTACACACTTTCTTTAATACGCCTTTAGAGCTGCCTCATTAAAAACCTTACAAGTAAAACCCAAGTGGGATAAAACCTTGTTAAGGGAAAAAGAGTGCAGCGCGTATGTTACTCCCCCTGATGAAAACACCATTCAATATCTTGAAGACGACACATTCCAATCTTGTAAATCAGCTTCTCAAATGTTGAGATTGGCAATGACTTAGTGGACAGATCCGCCAAACTATTACTGGAGTGAATTCTTCAGCATTAACTTCATCATTCTTTTTTAAGATCACCATTGCAAAGTGATTTTGCTGGATAACCATTTCCTTTAGTTGTATCTTCATTTTAGCTGAATTATCCATGCAATATTTTATATAATATTGCTGAATCTTCGTCTTCAAAGAAATACCACATTGTTGCTGAATATGTTGAGTCCTTGATCTCAGTCGCCAATATTGTCGTATAGCTTCAAGCATGGCTATTATCTCTTCATAAATTGAAGATGTAGCAGCAACAATTGATTTTATAAAATTCTACAATATAAGTATTCTACCACAACAAATAAATACCAAGTTGATATCGAACTTTGTGGATCAAGTAGATACCATGTATTCTTCTGATGTCTTCGCATTGAGGAAGAACTATATCTTACCAATAAGCTCATAACAAAAGCTATAACCAGTGGAGTATATTTGGTAAGATACTTCAACGCACCAATTTCATTAAAATATAATATTTAAATATCAAGAAGCTCGCAAACGCAATTTTTCTACATGTGGCCGGATTGTTTTAATCCGCATAAATATTTATGAAGCTTCATTGAATAGGTTTCCCGGGAACCTTTACATTCTTCAAGGATTTTGAATCCGTCAAGGATAAATATATTTTTTCTCAATGAGCCATATAAAAGGCTGTTGCAACATTCATACGCATATCAAGTCTTTCATGCGCTGCCAGACATACAACATACCTGAAGGTGATTGCATCCACCAAAAGGAGAATATAGCTCCATATACTCAATGTCATATTTTTGTGCCTCAAGTCGTACTTTATATTTAACGACTTATTATTATCAATATTTTTGCACAAAAATATCATTGTACACCACTGGCTTTGCACCTTCAGGTGTTTGGACTATAGGTCCAAAAACTTCACGTCACTCGAGTGAAACCAATTTTTCTTGAATGCATTTTGCTATTTTTGGCCAATAATTTCATGTCTGTATTCCTAACAGACTTAAGCTCAAGATCCTCATAATTATATAATATTGAGCTTTATAATATATGTAAGATATCGTCGACGATAATTTCATATCTCAGTTCCCAATCCGACATAACATATTGAGATCTCTTCACATTCATAAATTTTCAGGTACCTGAACCTCTCCTGATGAGGTTTTATGAAGTGTTATGTCGTGGGCTATTTTAGAGCCCTGCCTCCTTGTTTGACCATCTCAAATATTTGCTCCTTTCCTTTTTCAAGGACTTTTTCCTTTGGAACCGAATGGTCTACCAAGCTTCAGACGTGCCTTAGACTCATTTACATAAATAGATTGTCTCACCAGGACATCAGGAGCATTAGCAGCTGGAATATAATATTTTTCTTTGGGTCATTAATGCGTCTGGCAGTGACTTGCATTATCTTTATATGAGAATCATAATCAAATGATAATTTAATTTAATTATTCCTCAGGTGCTTTAATTTCTCCCCCTAATGTTAGCCAAACTAACATTCGTTCCCAAACCATATATGGGATCCATCTTTGTGCGTTGCGGTGGAGCAATTGATAATACACCGCACATAAAATTATTAGATGGAAAATATTTGATTCCTGACCTTGAACCAATTATGAGGGGAATTCATTTGGTGGCATGTCGCACACAAGTGCTGCTTTATGGATATACCATATTTCATACATGATTTAGGTAGCATTTTTCTCATATGCATGGTTTAACGATTGGAGGCTTTCAATATATGAATCTGCTAAACTTGCTTGGCAACATTATCAAGATAACTTATCTTGATTGCATAATTTGGAAATATGTTCATAATAAGATTTATTTGAGCAAATACTTAACCTCGCAAGTACTATTGCGGATTTGTAATAAAACGCACATGTGACCTTATCATAGATGCATCTATTTATAATAATTATATGGTCCACATGGCAGGTGAACGGGCCCATATTCACCTTTTATACATTCCAGAAGTGCGGGGATTCTGATCCCAAATTTAGTTGGTCGAATAATTTATTTATCTCGAGAACAAGCAGCACAAAGAGTATTCTTGAAGAATCCTGATTCTTCAGTATATACCCATGCGAATCCTCATTTATATAATTTGTGCTCATATTTGAACCGGGATGGTCAAACCGGTCATGCCAACTTATAAATTTATTCATCTAGTAAACTTCTAGTTTACTGTAGCATGGGCATTGTAACAATAAACTAAAATTTTATTGTGGCATGCACATATAATTTTACCACACTTATATTTTGAGTAGTACATACTCGAGGAAGAGACAGGGAGCCTTTCAAGCACATATATCTCACCCGATATTCTTATATTTATATGGTACAAACTGGAGGAAGAGGCGGGTAACCCTTTATTATATACATATATCTTACCCGCTATGACTGTAGTAATATGAAGATATTAAATCTTCCCATATTTGTAGTCTCAATATGATAGCAATTTCGAAAAATATATTTGAAACTTAATAAGTTTCTTTGAGACATACTACAGTAAATATTTCATCAATCTCATTCATCCAGGTAGTAATATTTTGGCTCTTCCGGAGCATTCAAATAGCTTTGTACTACCATATATTATATTACACCAACCATATGGTGAATATCTCCTTTCAAGGAGAAAATCATATTATTTTTCTCATGGTAAAATCATTATAGGCAAGATCAATTTCTTGCTTCACTTGCTCTTATGTAATTCATAATAATACATAATTATGGCGTACGTTATGTACGAGAGCAATGACCATTTATGCCACAATAAATACTAGAATTATTATAGTCGAACCTTTTCTAGAGGTGAGTTGTGGTACTTTATCAACCACGCATGGGCACGTCCATATTCATCTTTCTCGAACCTCTTCTGGAGGCGAGTTTTGATATTTTATCACATATTGCCACATTCACTTCGGTGAACGGGTCTATATTCATAATTTTTATTATGAATTGTCTCATTCACTGCAAGGAATGGACCATAATCATTTGGACTTGCCTCATGCTCATATGATACATTGAGGGCATTATTATATTTACCATTTGAACGGTTACTTTTTGAGAACCCTCATTGTTCTCTTATTTATTTCACAATGATGACTATTATTTCATCCCTTCCCACGTCCACATCCATGGTCTCGATCATGGTAATTATTTTATCGTCTTTTAAACATAAAATTATTTGCCTTCTTTCAGACATAAAGACATTTTGCCTTCTTTCAAGCATATGATGTTGTGTCTTCTTTCAGACATAATGACAATTTGCCTTCTTTCAGGCATATTATGTATTGCTACTACATTTACATCTGAGAATGGAGCATTATATTGTGCTCCCACATTCACCTTATGGAATGGAGCTTGTCTTGCTCCCACATTCATCTTAGGGAATGGAGCATATATTGCTCCCACATTCACCTTTATGAATGGAGCCTATTTAGTGGACGGGCTTCATGATTTTTATCAAAAATACTTTATCTTTTTGATATACTTTAGTTTTCCTCAATCATCATTATGTCATCAATATCTTATTATCGCAAAAGCGTGTTACGCCATAATGCATTAGGAGTTGAATATGATGTGTTACCCTTAACTAATGGCATAATAGGCCAAAGTGTGTACATATAATGTGATTTGAAGTACAATACTCAAAGGTACTCATGCTTCGTGTAATTGAAACATAGTACTGTAATCATGTATCAATGATATAGCACTAATATATCGGGTAAAGATCATAAAAAAAATAAGCATTATTTCTCCGGTCTCCACCAAGAGTACAAAAATTTACACTCAACTATAAATCAAAGAAGCATTCTTTAAAAGTTACCATATTTGTTTCATTCCATATATCTATGTGAGAGTAAAATATTAACCATACTACATAATCCATGTTTGCTCTCACAAGCAGTTTACCTTGAAACATGAGTAGAACTGATCTACCATACCATGTTGCTAGGCCATGCACCCTTAAATTGTTGTCAAAGGATAGCTACAAAATCAACCAAATAATGGAAGAAAGACAAAAGTTGTAGTCAGTGAAAAGTTTCCACAATTTAAAGTGGTATAAAACAAAATGAAAATAGGGTACTATTAATTTTGAGATTAACAAAAAACATAATATGAAGGAATTTAGAAAAAAAAAAAAAAAAACTTATCTTGTGTTAGCAACCAGAACGTTGGTTTCTATCAATTGCATCATAATTTGGCTTTCATTTCTTCTAAATCGTATAATAAAATAGAGACTCGTGCTGATAACGTATTGTAAAACTAATAGTAAAGTAGTGCAAGAACAAGACAAAATATATGAGAGGAGAAAGAAGAACTTGTATTATTCTCAAAGTGTTTCAAGTGTGTCTTCCATAGACAAAGTGTCCTCTATTTATAGGACACCAATACATAGGAAGTTACAAGTCATCCCAAAGGTTACAAGAATTAATAGGTGACTAAATGAGGAATTAAGTAGGAGAAAGTGGGGAGGAATTAAGTAGGAGAAAATGGGGTAGTAAATCATAAGTTAATGGTGAGTAGTGGTCATCCACATTAACACAAATACATGGATTTACAACAGGTAGTACTTTTTCAGTTCCAATTTGTTTGTTATAATTTTGATTTTAAAAGTCAAATGAAATTTTTTTTTTTACCACGATGGCACTCTCACGTTCAATTACTAAGTAATTTTTGGGGACATACTTCTTTGGTTTAATTTGAGAGAGGTGGCAGACTTGTCGCTCATATACCTATACTCCTACATTGTATAATTGTTCATCTTAAATATAATGTTAGAGAATTTAAAGGAAATTGTAATTAAGTCATGCAAGACAAGAGCTCCACATCTAGTCGAAGGGTGTTTTACGAGTGTTTTCGTTTCAAAACGAGTTTCAATTCTTACTTTTAATATGTTAGTATCACATAAAATAGAACGTACGATGTAATCAATTAAAAGGATTGTGAGCAGCTTTATGGTCTCTAGCTAGGATTAAAGTATAAATATTAATATGTTGATGATTTTTAACCATAAGCATTTTGATGTGATGTTTGTAGGCTTATCATAAATTAGATCGATGATAGTAGGTGATAGATTGGGATCACAGAAAAATATGAGTACGTCTTTGTAGCTTATATGCGTCAAGGAATAACGACCACTCGTGTCCATTTATCAATAATACTAACTACAAATAGGTAGCATTTGAAAGAAAGAAAAAGTAGATTTCTGTACGGGAAACTGCAACTAGAGCGTTGGGTTGGTGGCGATCGTCTGGGTCAGTGATTACGCCGACTTTAAAATTGCAATTTGCTTTAATTTAATGAATTCATATGTAAAGCTCTCTTTGATTCTTCAGTATATATAAGGGGCCCTGTAGGAGCCAAATTGAAGCTAATGCCATATTCCAGTGGCCTCCTTCTGTCTTAATCAAAGTCGTACATACGTACCAATTTAGACCCTCCAACTAACCCACAAGTGAACCCAACTAATTTCTCATTTCGATCCCTCGGTTTTCATAATAATATTCAATGAAACTGTCGACAAATGTGATAGGATCCATATCTGTCCTGCCCGTGTCCCAGATTTTTGGACATATCATCCTTCCCAATTACTTATGAGCACACTAGTGAAAAGCTTAGTGAATAATATAAGTCAGACAGTTCATTAGGATTAGATTTCATGATATAATAGCTAATATATTAAACCACTACGACAAATGATATACTTATTATGTGTTACTGATGATTTTTATTAATGGCAATTTTATGTAAAGTGAAATTAGTTCTAGGTTATTAGAAATATTGAAGAATATTGTATGGAAAATTTGTTTCTCTCTTTCTTGTGTATCAAGTATCTGTACAGTGTTTGTATATATAGGGTGCTAAAGGAATCAAAAGAAATAACTACCTGCTAGGTGCCCTACTCTGATTGATTTTATTCTAACAAAATTTGTGTTTACATTATTATTGTGTCTGCTGCTAAATGTAATAGGAAGACGTAAATGATGAATCTATACAAGGTTCTAGAGTAAAATGTGTGGAGCATGTGAGCAAAATTCCATCTCTTGTTGATGTTTACTGGGACACTTATACACATAGGATTAAACTGATTCAAGAGCCACGATCCATTCAAACACGTACATGAAAATCACACAACAAGGGCAAGAAAACTTACCAGCAATGGACCAACCAGACAACATTCCATAAGCAGGAAAATTATTTATAGTCCACATCAGAGAAGCATGCAATCTAAAATTTTGTTTAGTTGAACAATCATATGTTTCCACATCTTCATGTCACAGTATTTTTAACTCATCAATCAAAGGCTGCAAGAATATATCAATTGAGCTTTTTGGGTTTCGTGGACCCGAGATAATGCAAGTAAAAAATATATGGACTTTTCATACACAATTCTGGTGGAATATTATACTGCGTGAAAAGTACGTGCCATCAAGAATATGGTGTGGCAGAGACAGCAAATGGAGTAAAACCATCTGAACTTAAACACAACCTAATGTTTCTAAGTTCACTAGCAAATTTCAGATACACCCTATCAAAATGCTTCCATGCTTCACCATCAGATGGATGACATAGAATACCAGGTTGTTTTCTACGTTCATGATGTCATCTCATATGAGAAGCAGAGCTCATTGACGCATACAACCTCTTTAACCGAGGTATAAGAGATAAGTAATGCATTGCCTTAACTAGGACCTGCTTCTGCTTATCATTTCTAACTAGCTTATAACGAGCCTCACCACAAAATTTCCAATTAGGTAATTCCTTATCTTCCTTATAGAATAACATGCAACCTTTTGTACAACTGTGAATTCTCTATGAAGAACATCCTAACTTGGAAACCAATTTCTTTGTATCGTAGTACGAACTAGATAACCCCAAGTTAGTCGCATTAAGTTCATTCATAAGCCCAATGATCTCATCCATGTCTGCTTGAGGTATATTGTAATCTGATTTAATAGTTAGCAATCTAACTGCGTGACACGACTCGGAATCCGGCTAGGCCGTGCGGGCACCCGACATCTTCCCCTAGACCCGTCGGGCGAACCCTTACCAATTAAATTAGGAAAATAAATATAATCCAATTCATAAATAAAAACAAGACTTAGAAAAAAGCACAGACATAGTGATACCTCTAAATTGTACAAAAGAAATTACAGCTGACTACCCAACATACTAGGTTTAGGGCTATCCAGACTAGACATCTAAGAGTACAAAAGAAGACAGATACCTCCTGAAGGGAGCAAAATGCAACTGAAATAATAACCAATATACTGGTGGCCTTCCGGAATAAAAGCTGGCTCACCCTGACAGCTGAAGTCGTCTTCGCTCCTACACAACGTGGCGAACTCAATCCTGGAGCGAACCTGCCGAAACGAAATAGATAGACAAGAAACAAACAACAAACAAGGGTGAGTCAAAAGGACTCAATAAGTGGGGCAGACTAGCCACCTCAAAGAATAGGATAGCTAGCCAGGGAGAAGAAACAGATAAACCAAATTTCTCTTATTAAAATATAAAAACGCAGAGCCAGATAATAACTAGAAACACGTATGGGATGACAAACTCATTAACAACCAGGAACGTAAGATAACCAAAACATATAGGTATCCCGAACACATCAACAATCAGAAATATATCATGTTGCGGTGTGCAACCCGATCCATATATTCATCCTGTTGCGGCGTGCAATCCGATTCCCGCAACCCGGGATACCAGCCAGAACTATATAGGCAAACTGAGATACGGTATACATACCGCATATAGAAAACACAACACGATAGTCACACAATAGTCAGCACGCGGTGCAATGAAATGGGATGAATGCAGTATGATGCAATGGTGTCACATGTGCCAAATAGATGGAGCGGAATCCTCCTGCTCCGGAGGCGGAATCCTCCTACCCTCAATATGATGCAATGGAGCGGAATCCTCCTGCTCCGAGGGCGGAATCCTCCTACCCTCAATATGATGCTATGGAGCGGAATCCTCCTGCTCCGAGGGCGGAATCCTCCTACCCTCAATATGATGCAATGGAGCGGAATCCTCCTGCTCCGAGGGCGGAATCCTCCCTACCCTCAATATGATGCAATGTGCATACAAATGCAACACGATGTAATAATAACCCATCACCAGCGCGGGACTCTCATCGACAGCTGGAAAGTATATACCAACTCACAGCCAAAGTACAATACTCAGATTCTCAATGCAATACCAATAACAGGACATAACATATAATATAAAATATAAGTTCAAAGCTAAGACGTAATAAGTACGCCTATCGGCAGCTACACACGTAAGGAACACGTGGTAGAAAATCCACGAGGCCAGGTGCCTCCAAAGAAATGGATATAAACACTTACCTTGTTACAAAGTTAGTACAGCCACTCAATAACCGCTTTGTCCTTTGGATTCATTGCCAAACGATCCCACTGTGTTCAATAACCAGAAAAATATATCAAATTAGGCTAAAGGCTTCATTCCTCACATCTTAGGGCAATCCAGGTAGGAACCTGATACCCTATTCGCATACGCGATACGCAGGCCAGGCCTATGTACAGGGTTTATGGTCACATAACCAAACCCTAAATAAATTATATTTATATATTGCTCATAACTCACTGAGTACGAATATATAATCAATTTCGTTATCGGGGTCCATTTGACCCTTTAAACTATTAATTGAACTTATTAAAACGATTTCTAATATTCCAAGTTTTACCGTTAAAACATATTCAAACACACGTAATAAACTCAAATAATATAGTAGGAGCATTACCTAAATGTTCTGAGGTGAAAATACTATTTTTCTCCGACCCTTTTCTCATTTTCTAGCATTTTTTTTCCGTATTTTCTTGTTTCTTGCTTCTCTGTTCTCGTTATTCTGCTTTTCCATGGTTTCGACTCTATCTGGTCCTTAGCATATGCTAAGGACCCCCACCGCCACTTTCATTTCTTTTTTTTTTCTTTTATTATATATTTTTTTCTTAACGAAAATTAAAATAGTACCCTACGATATTCGAAATAATTCCAACTTTTGCATACAAGTTATACAAAATATATGTAACATACTGGCGAAGGCGGATCTCAAATCAGACTCCCGAAACTCAAGATACGAATTTAAATGAAAAGAAGTCAAATTATTTAACTTTCGGCATTTTAGCGGAAACTTGCCGAACAACATCGAAATTCACTTTCGAAAGTTTACAATGGTCATAAATAATCATACGAACCCAACGGCGCTTTCGGATTTCGAATCGGAGCTCATTCGGCAAAACCGAGCTCGAAAATCTCTTTTTTAATATTTATCGCCAATAAAAACTGAAACCTTCTTCCGATGCCTACCAAACGAGGCCTGATTTAGCTCAAATTTTACATATAAGTCCCAATGGATATTATGAATATTTTAAAATTATCGGCACGCCAATCGGAGTCCTAACTTCCGAAACGACTGATCGAGGTCGTTTCATTCTCCTCCACTTATACTCTCGTTCGTCCTCGAATGAGCCTAAATCTAAAGCAAGATTCATGCTGATAACAAAAGAACTTGCACGACCTTCATAAACTATCCCACGTAATTTTTCTCATGATTACAGAATTAAAATTATAACACGCATATCGGACTCTTTCATAAAAACATAGCTGGATAATATCCTAACGCCATTGCCCCAGGTTATTCTGACTAAACTGATCATTCCTCGATCACAAGAGGAGAGTTCTACATTTTCGAAGCAAAGATATACGAAACTTTGAATGGGTTAACATGATTCAGCCGATAATCACCTCTTCGATATATCTTTTGATATAGAACAGGTCGATGGAACTAAAAATTAGCTCACGCTTGATGCAATAGGGGAAGCTTTGGAAGTACCTTGTTACTACACACTATAGAAGATTTAATGCAAGCTATATTATTTTTACGAATGCACTATACAACATCTCAATTGATTTAATATTACCATTCAGTATTTGGAGGAAGACTCCTCCACTTAAAGCACAAACTCATGCAGCTATTTGAATAGGAATAACCATCCTCGCACAGTCTGCTGGACTAAAGAAGATTTAGCTAAAAGTTGAACGTAGGTAGACCTAATCTACCAACTACCCTTTTGAGTTGCCAAACAGCTGCAACTCTCGAGTTCACAACTCCATATCTTTGTCGTAAATACCACCGCCTGATGGATGGTACTTCTATATAAAAATTTCGGCAGAGTTTCCCCTGAAACTGGATGATCCGCAAAAACAGAACCAACACTATACTATACATGGGAATAGATACCAGAATAAACTAATAACATAAACATGTTAAGCGGATAACAAGATGAGACAACTGGATAACATAACAAATCCGCAGATAGAATGTCTGGACAGCACCACTGTCCTGATTTTCAACCTAAACAATAATATGCTTACCCGGTTACCTTGACATGCACTCTGGCTCAACACAGGGAACATCATAATAGGTTACTGACCGCCTAAGTTCACCAGTGCCGAACAAATAAGAGATGACAACGAACTGATGACAGAAATAATTAGAGCTTCAGAAAGCTCATCTTCTTATTGCTTGGCTACCAGAGCTAGACTATTTGCGAGTCAAAGTAGCCCAAGAATCGCAATTAAAGAAACAAATATTAAATGAGCTTTATGGAACAACATCCAAGCCAATTTGACCTCCCAATAAAAAGGAAACTTTGACAATTTACCAGAAATTTTTTTTATAACCCAAACAAGCTCATAGGATAACATGACTCTACTAGCGCCTCGAACCATGAGGAGATACATAGATCGAATATTACTTACTAATCACTTTACACCAGAAGAAATGATAACACTTTCTGATGGTGACGAATTAGGATCTCGTTATCCTGTCAACAATGAATTTCGAGGAGTGAGGTAAACTGAATTGACATAATAACAGAAGGCGGCATAACAAGATGCAAAGCAGACAATACCGACAGTTACTCCCAAATCTCTCACATTTAAATCAGATAAACTAGTAGGGTCTCACAAATGCAAGCAATAAATCATATCAGAAGCTCACCCCTCTACCGCAACTGATTCTTAATAGAAACGACATCCAAGGAAACCATCGAAACATGATGAGCCATATCATTTCCAGATCGATCGAAAGAATCAAATCTTACTCACATTTAAGAGAAGAAGAAATCCCAGGGCCTGCTACATCGGATACCTCAGCATCCTGCCGACTGGTAGTTCATAAAATTGCCTCTGCAGCTGAGTCTAGCCGCTACCCTGATAATTACTTCTAGAAAAACCACTACAACCACGCTCTCGACCTCTACTGGATGGTGGCATTTCTTTTGCTGATTGAGATCTAAATAAAATCCCTTGCGACTATGCAGGTGCCTGGCGAGAGAAAGGATGACTGCCTACTCGCCGGAGAAAGAGAAAACTCTTTAAAGGATAGCCAGACTCACGACAATGATACCACCTTTTCGCTGAAAAATGGAAGCTGGAAAGATTGTTGATAGCTATAAAGAGAAGACTGAATTTGATCTTGACGAGCTACTGGTGCACTCTAAGAATCAAGTGACACAAGCTGAGATAACCTAGAAGGTGGCCTCCAAAAATACTCAGGACTCTTACCTCCAAATGAGGTACCATGATTACCCACTAGGGCCACAGGATCTCTTGTTCTCCCGCTCTCACTCTTCCCGTTTTAACTTATGGTATGCCTAATACCTTTGAGCAATATCAACAACGACGTCAAATGAAGTCCCAACCTCAATTTTTCGAGCCATCTGGGATCTCAAGGAAAAAGAAAGGTCATCAATAAATCTTTAAATCTCTCGAAAGGCTCATGGACTAGTTCTAATGCATATTCAGTCATTCTATAGAATTTAATCTCATATTCTGAAACACCAACAGGCTAACCGACAGGCTACCCTGTCCAATCCACTCAAACTGGCGACACTTTTCATCTCGCTCGCCACTCGAAAGGAACTTTTCCACGAATTTAGAAGAAAAATCGAACCAAGTTAGCTAATAAGAGAGCAGTCCACCAATCCAGGGCTGGACCTTGAAACTGGAAAGAAGAATAATCAACACCATACCGCTCGATATAATCAAGAGCCTGAAGGATACGCTGACATCATTTTATTTAAAAAATTTACGCAAGGATTATCTGATGCATGACTTAAGAATATCGGAAGATTCAATTGGGTTAAATAATGCGGCCTTTTCAGATATTCGGACCGAGCCATTACTCGGGCTAGCTAACCAGCCAGAATAACTAGAGGCACAACACATGCTGCCTCCGGAACATACTTTACTGCGGCAATATTAAGAATTAGAATAGAAGCTCCCTGAAACTGAATGCAACAACCTGCAAGATCCTCGTAAAAGCATCGTAGAGAGCCAAGGGAACAACAAGGCCCTGCTCTCTTGCCCATCGCGAGTTGGTATGGTTGGGACCACCGTAACTAGATCGTCAGCACGATAAAAACTCTCGGAGCTTCGTCAGTGCTAGCTCCATACTAGACTGCTTCGTCTTAAACTCATACCGTTTTCTTATTTGTCACACGAGGTTTCACAATTACCACGAACGAATTAACAAAGATACTCTTACATCCTAGACCGATGCACGATTAGAAAAGAAGGAACTGAAACTTCCTAAATGCCATCATAGCCTCTCGTAGATAAGTACGGACGTCTACGTACCCATCAGTGAGACTCTACTAGACACTGTCTTAGTCTGGATATGCTCTAAACCGGGCTCTGATACCAACTGACACGACCCGGAATACGGCTAGGCCGTGCGGGCACCCGACATCTTCCCCTAGACCCGTCGGGCGAACC
The DNA here is from genome assembly GCA_029990575.1 of Petunia axillaris subsp. axillaris. Lineage (NCBI taxonomy): Eukaryota > Viridiplantae > Streptophyta > Magnoliopsida > Solanales > Solanaceae > Petunia > Petunia axillaris. Next base: position 124,526,389 of record JARKNS010000008.1, on the reverse strand, counting down.
CTTACCAATTAAATTAGGAAAATAAATATAATCCAATTCATAAATAAAAACAAGACTTAGAAAAAAGCACAGACATAGTGATACCTCTAAGCTGTACAAAAGAAATTACAGCTGACTACCCAACATACTAGGTTTAGGGCTATCCAGACTAGACATCTAAGAGTACAAAAGAAGACAGATACCTCCTGAAGGGAGCAAAATGCAACTGAAATAATAACCAATATACTGGTGGCCATCCGGAATAAAAGCTGGCTCACCCTGACAGCTGAAGTCGTCTTCGCTCCTACACAACGTGGCGAACTCAATCCTGGAGCGAACCTGCCGAAACGAAATAGATAGACAAGAAACAAACAACAAACAAGGGTGAGTCAAAAGGACTCAATAAGTGGGGCAGACTAGCCACCTCAAAGAATAGGATAGCTAGCCAGGGAGAAGAAACAGATAAACCAAATTCCTCTTATTTAAAATATAAAAATGCAGAGCCAGATAATAACTAGAAACACGTATGGGATGACAAACTCATTAACAACCAGGAACGTAAGATAACCAAAACATATAGGTATCCCGAACACATCAACAATCAGAAATATATCCTGTTGCGGTGTGCAACCCGATCCATATATTCATCCTGTTGTGGCGTGCAATCCGATTCCCGCAACCCGGGATACCAGCCAGAACTATATAGGCAAACTGCGATACGGTATACATACCGCATATATAAAACACAACACGATAGTCACACAATAGTCAGCACGCGGTGCAATGAAATGGGATGAATGCAGTATGATGCAATGGTGTCACATGTGCCAAATAGATGGAGCGGAATCCTCCTGCTCCGGGGGCGGAATCCTCCTACCCTCAATATGATGCAATGGAGCGGAATCCTCCTGCTCCGAGGGCGGAATCCTCCTACCCTCAATATGATGCTATGGAGCGGAATCCTCCTGCTCCGAGGGCGGAATCCTCCTACCCTCAATATGATGCAATGGAGCGGAATCCTCCTGCTCCGAGGGCAGAATCCTCCCTACCCTCAATATGATGCAATGTGCATACAAATGCAACACGATGTAATAATAACCCATCACCAGCGCGGGACTCTCATCGACAGCTGGAAAGTATATACCAACTCACAGCCAAAGTACAATACTCAGATTCTCAATGCAATACCAATAACAGGACATAACATATAATATAAAATATAAGTTCAAAGCTAAGACGTAATGAGTACGCCTATCGGCAGCTACACACGTAAGGAACACGTGGTAGAAAATCCACGAGGCCAGGTGCCTCCAAAGAAATGGATATAAACACTTACCTTGTTACAAAGTTAGTACAGCCACTCAATAACCGCTTTGTCCTTTGGATTCATTGCCAAACGATCCCACTGTGTTCAATAACCAGAAAAATATATCAAATTAGGCTAAAGGCTTCATTCCTCACATCTTAGGGCAATCCAGGTAGGAACCTGATACCCTATTCGCATACGCGATATGCAGGCCAGGCCTATGTACAGGGTTTATGGTCACATAACCAAACCCTAAATAAATTATATTTATATATTGCTCATAACTCACTGAGTACGAATATATAATCAATTTCGTTATCGGGGTCCATTTGACCCTTTAAACTATTAATTGAACTTATTAAAACGATTTCTAATATTCCAAGTTTTACCGTTAAAACATATTCAAACACACGTAATAAACTCAAATAATATAGTAGGAGCATTACCTGAATGTTCTGAGGTGAAAATACTATTTTTCTCCGACCCTTTTCTCATTTTCTAGCATTTTTTTTCCGTATTTTCTTGTTTCTTGCTTCTCTGTTCTCGTTATTCTGCTTTTCCATGGTTTCGACTCTATCTGGTCCTTAGCATATGCTAAGGACCCCCACCGCCACTTTCATTTCTTTTTTTTTCTTTTATTATATATTTTTTTCTTAACGAAAATTAAAATAGTACCCTACGATATTCGAAATAATTCCAACTTTTGCATACAAGTTATACAAAATATATGTAACATACTGGCGAAGGCGGATCTCAAATCAGACTCCCGAAACTCAAGATACTAATTTAAATGAAAAGAAGTCAAATTATTTAACTTTCGGCATTTTAGCGGAAACTTGCCGAACAACATCGAAATTCACTTTCGAAAGTTTACAATGGTCATAAATAATCATACGAACCCAACGGCGCTTTCGGATTTCGAATCGGAGCTCATTCGGCAAAATCGAGCTCGAAAATCTCTTTTTTAATATTTATCGCCAATAAAAACTGAAACCTTCTTCCGATGCTTACCAAACGAGGCCTGATTTAGCTCAAATTTTACATATAAGTCCCAATGGATATTATGAATATTTTAAAATTATCGGCACGCCAATCGGAGTCCTAACTTCCAAAACGACTGATCGAGGTCGTTTCACTGCGACTGACAGCTTAGAGTACGTTGAGCCGTCATAAAATGGGCGACTAACTTCTTTCAATTGTTAATAGAAGAGCTTCGCCTCATTATTTGGAAACTGCTCAATATTTGGTTGGGATGGTTCTCTGGGGAACATCCCAAAAGTATCATTAATCATTACATGTGTCTGATTATTAGAAAACTCATACTCGACATACGAACTACTCCCACCAGCATATTCATTTTGAAAATTGACACTAGGATCAAACTCTCCATGTGCAGTCCACACAAAATAATTGGCATAAATCCTTTACTATAAAGATAGATTACAATATCATTTAGGCATTGCACGTCAGAACACTTCCGATCCAAACAAGGACATTTGATATTCCTCTCTCTTATATATTCAAGAAGCATTTTAGCATTAGAAACAAATTCTGCAACCCCATCTATAAATTTTTTCCTCAACCCCCCGATGTCTGGGTTTAATCCTATTATACATCCAACAATGATTTTCATCACGTTCCATCTACATAAATATTACAAAGTGATATATTTGGAAAAAATCAAAAGATTATATTATTTTGTATAGCTAACATTTATCTTCTAATTCACCACATAATGCTAAGGTGACTTAACATATCCAATTAGCTAAATTCGATAGAATACACATTTTTTTCTTCCTAATATTCTAAATTTTATCAAATTATTAAACTTAATTTTTTATCAATACTAACTTTAACAATATATTAAGTGTTCAATAGATAAAAATTATTCATTAGTAATATAGTGTATTACAGGTGTTCAAGTAACTAATTCGAGTTAAACAATAAGTTCAAGTCTTTAGCTCTTCATCAAAATATAAAAACATCATCTACTGCTGTTGTTGTTGCTGCTGCTGCTGCTGCTCCTCGTTGCCGCTGATATTGCTGCTGCTACTACTACTCCTCGATGTTGCTGCTACTACTTTTTAACTTTTTAGCTTCCTTTCTTCTTAACATTTAACATTTAAAATTTGTAGTTTCTTTCATTTAAACTTTTTAACTTCTTTATTTCTTCAAAGTCAAATTTCCATTCGTTTGGACAAATGCAAGATTCATGAAGGTATACATTTTTATGCCCTTTAGCTTCAAAATAATACCACCCCATATACACATACTACACAAATTATTTCAAAATCTACATAAAACAACACTCACATGGGAAATCCATCAATTTATTAAACTAATTCCATAAGCTATTTCAAACTCCAATCTATCAATTTATATAGCTATTCCAAACTAAAATGCCAACAAGAAACTCTCCCAACCAATGCCAACATAGAAACTTTCAAATGCGGACATCACAATACAAATTCATATATTTATTTGTTTTCAATAATAGTTCTAAAAGAATATTGACTATTTCATCTAATAAAATCTATTCACACAAATAGGAAAAAAATAAAGTGAAACAAAAAACTGAAAAAAAAAAAAATTACCTCTAAACGCCGGTGACGGACGGAATAATGGCGGTGGGTACCTGAAACTTTAAAAGAAATTGTTTAAATCGGTTAAAGAAAAGGAAGAAGAAAGAGAAGTGAAAAAGGAGATGTATTTACCTAGATTATGGGAATTTTGTGGTTTTGATGTGTTTTGAAGAGAAGAGAAAAGGGAGAGAAAGAGAGGTGTGAGATGTGTTGTACGAGAAAGAGAGGTTTAAATCTGTTTTGTTTTGTTCTTAATGGGCCTCCGACGGCGCCCTCTCGAAATTTATATTATTTTTTTATTTTTTTATTACCGATGGCTACCTGTTGGAAAATATTCATTAATTTTTTTTTTGGTAGATTGAAGACCAAGCCAATCTCGATTCAAAAAAGAAAACTTATTGCAACTACGAAGATGAAGAGAAGCTTTTTCATTAGGCTATTTTAATAAAAAAAGTCTTTATGTCGATTTTTTATTTTCTCCTATGACAGCCAGTCGAAAATGTTCACAGACGATTTTCTGTAGGAGGTAGTCTGTCAGAATTACACGAATTTCTAGTAGTGTACTGACTCATTGGAGAGACAAAAACCCCCTTCTCCTCTTTAGATCTGAAAGGAACACATCAGTTCTTCTTCTTCCATCCATTTACAAGCTTCACCATTCAAACACAAGACTCAACTATTTCGTCCAAACATTTCTCCTTCTGTCCATCACCCCACAAGTTGGAGGGGGAAGTATGAAACCACAACTTGCTCAAATAATTTCGGTGAGAAGGAGTGACAATTGGTTTTGTAAATAGATCTTCCAACTGAGAAGACGAAGGGACAAAAGATAGTGAAATCAAGCTCGCCAAAAACTAGTGACGAACAAAATGACAATCTAAATCTACGTACTTCTTCTTTTCATGAAAGATGGGACTTTTAGCGATGTGAATCGCGGCTTGGCTATAAGAATTCAGAGGAACTGTAAGTGACGGAGGAACAGAGATGTCATCTAAAAGCCTAACAAGCCAAGTGACCTTACCAACAGCACGCCTCATCAATCTGTATTCCGCCTCTGTAGAAGATAAAGAAATGGAGGATTGCTTCTTGGATTTCCAAGAAATTAGTGAATACCATAGATTGATAAAGAATCCACTCACGGATCTGCGAGAATCATAGAATGTCGCTCAATCAGAATTGAAAAAAGCTGTCAACTTTAGACATGGTGAACAACTCATGAAAAGCCCAAGACCAGGATCTGTAAGGATATAGCCAAGAACATGCATTCCTGTATCAAAGTAGGACTGACGAGGATCTTACATGTATTGACTCAGATGTTGAATGTTGAATTAAAAATCAGGTCTGGTATGTGTAAAAAAAATTAGCTTTCCACTCAATTTTCGATATAAAATTTAGCTTTTCACTCAGATTTGCTTGCAATTTATAGGTGGGTTATAGAGGAGAAGAAGTAGGACGTAGATCAAGAGCATTGAACTCTGAAAGAAGTTCCAAAGCAAATTTCCTCTGGGTGAGGATTACACCATGTGGTTCATGCATAACTTGCCCAGGAAGAAATGTAAGTTTCCTAAGTCCTTGATCTGAAATTATGCATCTAAAAATGATTTTAAAGTTTGCATTTCCTCAGTTTCATCACTAGTTAATAAAATGTCATTGACATAAAATGCGATTAGAGTGATAGAAGTCCCATTTATCTTATAAAAAAGAGAATAGTTATTAAGAGAATGAGAGTAACCCTTGAAATTCAAAGCTGCAGTTAGACGTGCATACCACTACCTACAGGCTTGTCGAAGGCCATAGAGAGTTTTCTTAGACGAAAAACCAGGTTAGGAGAGTGCCCTGGTATACTGCTGGAAACTTCATATAGACCTCTTCATCAAGTCCTCCATGTAGAAAGGCATTATTAATGTCTAGTTGGTACAACCCTAAATTTTGTTGACTGTAATTGCCAAAATGCATCTGATAGTGGTAACTCAACCAAATCCCAAGTTCTGTTAGCCATTAGGGTCTAATACTCTTTAGCTATGGCTTCTTGCCATCCTGAGTGTAGCATTGCTTTAGAAAAAGAATTAGGCTCTTGGATTTGAGAATTTAGAAATTGTTGGTTAGAATTGGATAAGGAAGTAAAAGAGTGGGAAGGAACATGTACAGGAGCAAGAAATCAATGTGTAGTCATAATAGAAAACTGTATGTTGTTGCAAACATAATCCTATGCAAATAAGTTGGTGGTTTAGGCACTCTTTCTGATTTTATTAAGATAGGTGCTGGTGCATTAGGAAGGTTTACAGGTCTAGGACTATTATGAGACCTTGGTGCAGGAACTAATTTAGGTGTGATTGACCTGGATGAAGAGAAAGACTGGGATGGCGTAAAAGACTTAAAAAAGGAAGAAGCATCAGGATCAGGAGGTGGGTACCGCACTATAATAGGATCAAACTGTTACCCTACAGGGACTGAGGATGTATCAAGGGGAAAGATAGGTGTTTTATAGTTAAGAACAGAGAATAGAAATAAATTCTTATAAAAAACAATATTTCTGGAAACAAACACCTTTTTGGTTTGAAGGTTATAGAATTTCCTACTCTTCTTGCCAAAAGGATAACCAAGGAATACACAAGCTTATGCTCTAGTTGCCAATTTAGATCTTCCTTGAGACAGAGTACTTGTAAAATAGAAATAACCAAAGGCTTTTAGGTAAGAGTATCTTGGTGAACTTCCAAAAAGTACTTCATAGGTTTTATGCTTAAGAAGCTTGGTTGGTGATCTATTAATCAAATAGATTGTTGTCAATAAAAAATTCCCCCAGAATTTAGGAGGAAGATGAGACTGAAATAGAAGTGCTCTAATCACTTCTAACAAGTGCCTATGTTTTCTCTCTACCACACCATTTTGTTGTGGTGTAGCTACACAAGATGTTTGATGAATTATGCTAAGAGATGATAAAAAATAGGATGTTTCAACGCTGGAACCCAACTCCCATTCATTATCTAATCTTATCACCTTGACTTTCTTATCAAACTGTCTTTTAACCATTGCAAGGAAAGATTTCAACATAGGGGAAAACATTGCTTTTAGTGATTAAAAGAACAATCTAGGTTCCCCTACTACAATCATTACAACTGGTTAGGAAATAGCTAAAATCATCATAAGTAGGAATTTGATAAGGTCCCCAAGTAATTTGTATCATGTCAAAAGTTTGTTTAGATGTTATTTGACTGGTTGTATATGGCAATATAACTTGCTTGGTTAAAGAACAAATATCACAAGGCATATCAAAATTAGAATGAAATGGAAATAAAATTTCATTGATATTTTTCATGTTTGATAAGGGCATATGGCCTAGCCTAGAATGTCATAGCTAGGAATGGTAGCGGGGCGGGGCGGGTTTGAGCCTAAACAGGGCGGGGCAGAGCGGGGTTGAAATAAATTTTAAAATTTTCTCGGCGGGGCGGGTCGCGAGTTAAGTTTTTCTTTTTAAAATGTGACTCTTACCACTACTGGGCTCTATTGTAGGTTTGAATTCTCATAAAGTTCTTAGACTCTGTTGTCACTCCTAAATAAATGCTCAACTTGGTTTTTGTTTATTATTTTGAAAACAGAACTTTTGTAAACTAGAAAATAATGACTATTGAAATACCCAATATCCATAAATAAAGCAATATCTTCACTCCAAGCCCTGACCAAAAGAAGCATTAATTCGTTTGCTACAGGTAAAAACATATCCTCATTTTTTTTTTAAGGGAGGGACTCAACACCTTTGTTCAATATTTGAATTAATAAAATTAAGACTTTTTTGATAACTAACATTTAAACTAGCAACATGAAAAAAAAATTGTACACTTGAAAAATTAAGAATCAAAAGTTCGATATTTCCATATCCAAGCAATAATAAGGAAACGAAATTAACTGAATGTGTATTAAAAGAAAAATTAAAAAATTAAACTTGTATGTTTTAGAAAAATAACAAAATGAGAAAAATAACTAAAACAAAACTTAAGCGGAGAGGGGAACGGCGGGTCTTCGTGTGGCAGGTTAAAAACATAAAAATTGCGATGAGGGGCGGGGCAGGTTAAAATTTCAGTGGGTTTAAGCTCAACCCGCCCTGCCCCATTGTCATCCCTAGTCATAGTCTACTCCTTACATCAGAACTGGAAAAACAACTTAAATTATAAATAAATATTTTACTGAAATGAAAACCTAGACTAAGCTTGACTGGAGCACTTGAAACTGATTGACTCTTCTTCAAAAACATAAAGTTTTTTATGTAATTCACCAAGATCCACTGGCCTCTTCGTTTAAGGGCCCTGCAAGACATATTTAGAAGGGGAAAAAGTGAGTGAACACTGAAGTTGTTTATATAGTTTATGCACAGATAGTAAGTTGAACTTGAAATCAGGGACAAACAAATGTGAATTTTTAGTCTAGGACCTAGCTTTACTGTCCCTGCATGACTTGCTTGAACTTTATGAGAATTTGGCAAAGTAATTGAAATTACTCTATGTAAAGGTTGAAGGGTAATGAATAGTTTCTTGTTGAAACTCATGTACTCAGAAGCACCTGAGTCACAAATAAACTGTCCTCGAATATTTGTGTTAAAAAAGAAAGGATGGAATATGTTACCAGCATAACTAGCATTAGCCATAACTTCAGAATCTGTTGCCTGCTCATTTATTTTCATCTGCTAAAACATTTGGAAAATTTGTCTGAGTTGCTTTTGAGCGGGTAATTCCCTTGTTTGTATGGCCTTACAAGAAAAACCAGAATCATAGTTTTTATCGTTGCTTAAAATAGCATTTCCTTAAAAATTGTTCTTATTGAGTTTGTTCTTATAGATCAACTTGCGATAGTCCTCAATCACATGCTCTTCTTTCTTACAGAATCTACAATAGACACTAACTTTCTTAGTCCTAGGAAACTTATTTTTCTGATTCTGATTCTGATTCTGATTCTTTGGATAAACCTTTGGACCCATTGAGTTTTGACTAGTTGCAATGAAAGATGAACTCTATCCTGGAAATTTTGAAACATTGTTCATCTCCCTTTGCCTTTCCTCTTGCACAATGAGTGCATAAGCATTAGCAACAGTAGGAAAAAGTGAGATCATGAGGATATCTCCTCTAACTACACTATGGGACTCATTTAGTCCCATCAGAAACTGCAGCAACCTTTCAGTATGTTTTGCCTTGACATTTTTCTCCTTTGCTCCACAAGTACAGTCAAGTTGCAAAGAACAAAGGTGTCAAGAGCATCCAGCTCATACCACAACCTTTTCAACTTAGTAAAGTAGGTAGCAATGTCATTGGAACACCAAGTCACTTAGTTCCTTCTGAAGCTGATACAGTTCAGGTCCAAAACTTTGCCCAAACATTTGTTCCAGCTCACCCCAGATCACTTAGGCTGTTGAAGAGTAAATATCACTCTCAGAGATCTCTCTAGAAAGAGAGTTGAGAAGCCATGAGATCACCATGTTATTGGTTCTAGAACAAGCCTTATGGAGATATGTTCCTGGATCTGGTTCAACATAGGAACCATCAAGGAATCCAGATTTATTCTTAGTTGTGAGGGCAATAAGCATAGCCCTCTTTCATCCAGTAAACTTTATCCATCAAAAGATGTATTCACCAAAGTCATGCCTGGTGAATTTAAAGGTGAGATGAAATAAGGATGAGTTATAATTTCAACAACTGCAGAAGTACAAGTGTTGTTTTAAGATCCAGAAAATACATTTGAAGGAGATTCTTCACTAGCTATTGGAGAAAATGGATTCAGGATCAAAAAGAGAAAAGGTTTTGAAGAGTTTGATGAAGAAAAACTTAGAATAGTAGGATTTAAGAATACTGCTCTGATACTATATCAGAAATATTGAAGAACAATATATGAAAATTTTGTTTTTCTATTTCTTGTGTATCAAGTATCTATACAGTGTTTGAATATATAGGTATCTAAAGGAATCAAAAGAAATAACTACCTACCCCTATTGGTTCTACTCTAACAATATTTATCTTTAATGTGTCTACTGCTAGATGTAATAGGAAAAGTTAAAGGATAAATCTATACAGGGTTCTAGAGTAAAACATGTGGAGCATGTGAGCAAAATTCCATCTCCTGCTGATGTGTACCAGACCGCTTGTATGCATACAATCAAACTTATTCAAAGGCCACAATCCATACAAACCTGTTGAATTATTGGGTAGACAAAAGACCACTTTTCCTCGTTAGATCCGAAAGGAACACATCAGCTTTTCTTCTTCCATTCACTTACAAGCTTCACCATTCAAACACAAGACTCAATCATTTCGGTTAAAACATTTCTCCTTCTATCCATCATAGGTTACAGCTTATTGAAAGACAAAACAAAACGAATAGTGAACTTTCACATAAAATCTTGCAATTGACAAATATTCAAGTGTTAATTTTAGTAAAAATAAAAATGCAGCGCGTCTTAATTCAATATTTTTATCAAACTCAAATATTAATTTGATTAAAGTTGAAGACGAAGTGTAGTACGTACTCTAAATTTACCTCAACTCCCGGTCATAACTATATAAAAAAATCCATTTAACCAAGTTTACAAATCATAAAAGGGATAGTGTTAATCATCAAAATGCAACATCGTAAAGGTAGCACACGTAAGTACTGCACCTAAAGCCCGAACATGCAAGATTCTAGTTACCTATCTGCTTTCACACTGTATTTTATCATCCAAGATTCGGTTTCAATCTCTTTTCACACTGAAGCCACTTAATATGGCTTTGGCTTATGCCTAGACTTAGCTCCAAAACTTTTATTCGTAAATCGTTTAATCAAAAAAATTTCTTAAGAAAATTTAAGAGTTCATGAGAAGAATTTTTGTATTGGGCAAAAATTGGCATGCTCGGATAGCACCTCGACACGATAGACCGAAGATAATCGAACTGATATTCCGTGATAAAAAGATCGAAGCGAGCGAGTAAACTACCGAAGTCGAGCATCACTGTCACAACCAAAGACGAGCCGCAAGCTGAACTTCGGTGACACCCTCTCCGACCGAACAACAGGGCCAAGCCACCGAAGCCATGAACTTGAGCTTCGGTAAATCGCTCTGTTTCCAGCGGCTCAGCAGCCCACTACTTCAGCCCACTAACTCCTTCAATTAATGCCTAGAACGTGGGTTTAAGCATGACTGATGGTGGAGAACGTTGGTTTAAGCATGACTGATGGTGGAGAACGTGGATGAAGCCTCTTTGGCCTAAAAATAGCATTAGTTTTTACCTTGTATTCATTCAGAAATACATACAGAAACTCTGTCAAATTTTGTATTCACAACGATATATTGAAATCCAATTATTTCTCCGCGTTTTACGCTTATTCTTAGCATTTTCTTGACTCTGATACGAAGATTTGCTTATATTCTAACCCAAATTCAATTTGTGATCCTAAATGATTTAAGCTCATACAAATTGGCGCCGTCTGTAGGGATATAAGCAGAAACGCTTTGTTCCAAAGTTCAACGTACTTTTTCGTTAAAGCCCATAATTTTTCGACAACGATATGACTGACAGCAGTGGAAATCTTAACGAACGGACTGATGTTCCGCCGAATGACAACCGAAGCCTTTCAAGCCTTCGTTGTCAACGCGCTAAAGGTTCTGCAAGAGCGACAGGACGAGCAAGTTAACATCAATGCCGAATTCCACGCCTCGTTAGAGTAGAGGAATAGCGCAGCACCGAACGGCACCCAGCCTTCGGCACCAAATGGAGGCATCCCGCTCTTCGTTCCTACGGGCGCGATAATAGGGGGACCTCCTAATAGGGCTACGTCTAGAGGTTCAGGAAATATACTGAGCACGACGCCACACTTTGGGACGATTCCCATCGTGGCTGAAACTACATCCTCGGTCGACGTTGAGAGGATGACCAGAGAAATCGAGGCACGCGTAGAAAAGCGCCTTGAGAGCATACCAGAGATAACAAAGATCGAAGATGAGCTTCACATAGACCAGTACAGGGAGTTGCCATTTAAGCCCGAGGCAGTACCAGCTCTAACTCCTAAAAATTTCAAGCTCATATTCTTAAAAAAGTATGATGGGACCACCGATCCCAAAGAGCATGTAAGGGAGTACATGGCGATGGTAAAGAGCAATGACTTAACGTCAAAAAGTTTGGCGAGTCCTTGGAGAAGAGAGCGCTGCGTTGGTACATGTGCCTACCAGCGGGATCAATTTCCACCTTCAAGGAAATGACCAACGCCTTCGTTAAGGCCCACACTGGAGCTCAAAAAATTCTCTAAAGGAAGGAGGATATATGCGAGGTCAAGCAACGGCCCGGTGAGCTACTTAAGGAGTTCCTTGAGCGCTTTCATGCTGAGCGCATGGAACTACCTCGGATGGACGATACTCTAACCATCCTGGCATTTGAAAAGGGCATCAACGTTCGGAACTCTGACGCTGTTGCTGCGTTGCGAAAAGAACTTCAGCAATACCAAGTTCTGAAGTGGGAAGATTTACATAAACGGGCTTACTCCAAGATAAGGCTGGAGGAAGCTGAGTTTAAAAGCCGAGGTTATAATTACAAAAATAAAAGTGAATCCTCGTATCGTGCCGAGGCGTCGCGAGGAAACCCGAAGGGTAGGTACGAACCATATACCTCCGCGAGGCAGCCTGTCAGCCAAAGGTTGGGAAATTCCTTTGGAAACTCGTTTACAAGCCCTCATATAAGCCAACGGCTCGGAGGAAAGCTTCACTCCAATACGAACCAAAGAAATTCCTCAAACTCAGCTTCGGCTTCAATGAAAGAGTTATCGCCACATAACAAATCCAAAAAGAATTCATAAAACAAGCTCTATTAAACACCAAATATCAATAGATGCACAAGATGAGCAGAAAAAGTACAAAAAAACCTTCAAAAATCTAAACCAAAAAAGATCAAGATAGCGCATAAAAATAAAAGTAGCACAAAAATATTTCAAAAGTTGCCACAAATTCAAGAAGACAACATAAAAATTAAAGCATAAACTAAACAAAAAAGAACGATTGAATAAAAAACTGAAAGCAACACCAATTTTTAGCTCGAGAGAAAAAATTAGGGTTTTGCCTTGAGCTATAGAAAGAGAAATTAACAAAATAATGGAGTAAAATATGCAATTGGGAGTAGTTATATCTCATAGGCACATCTTTTTCGATGGTAGTAAAATAAAATTGCCTATTAATTCAATATCATAACTAATGTGCTCAAAATTATCATATTAGGTTCAAAAGTGCTCAATTCGCAACCAAAAAAAAAAAAAAAAAACTTTTTGGTAAATAATTTATTGGAGTAAGAATAGAAAAAAAGATAATTGATGCTTTAATTTGTTTGACTCAAAAGCGACACTTATTACGAACCAAGTTGATTTAACATAAATCAAAGATAGTTATTTTGAGCCGGAGTCGTTGACACTCCGTGATCCAGTGCTATATTGTTATCATCTTTCTCATAAGACAGGGAAATACTAGGAGTACCAGCTGAGCCAAAACCTTTACTAATTATTTGTAATGAATTTGGAGTTATAGTTGATTATTAAATTTTAAATAAGATTTACAGCATCATAAACTAGAAACATAGATAACATCTTATAACTAATAAACTCTTCATGTTACCATATGTGTCATATAAGATGTGCCAAAAAGACTACACATATATTACTCGGTGATAAAATAATACTCCCTCCGTCCCAATTTATGTGGCACCATTTCTTTTTTTGTTTGTCCCAAAATAAGTGGCACATTTCCTTATTTGACAACTATTTAATGCATCATCTCTATTTTATCTTTATTGGGCCCTACATACTTTTAAACCTACCAACAACTTTTTTACTACTCAAATCTTTTTTCTCTTACTTTTTTAAGAGTAAAATTGATATTTAACAAGGTCAATCTCTATTTTCTTAAACTCAGTGCCCGTCAAATGGTGCCATATCAATTGGGATGGAGGGAGTATCATGTAGAGGATGTACAAGAAAAGAATCAGAAGTACTAAAGAACAAATAGCAAAGAATAGTGAATATATTGGTCCCTGACAAGGAACGGAAATCAATTCAAGTTTGACTATTAGCACATTAATGATTTTTAACCATAGGCAGTTTAATGTGATGTTGGTGCGCTAGCAGGGCTTTTATGTAAGATTATAAAACTGGAAGCCATTATGAGCAAATTTATGCAGGAACCAAAGTAGATTGGAGTACTTATTTTATGCCTCGAGAATTAAGAACATTTCGTATCCATTCAAAAATTCAACTTTATAGTACCCCCAACATGTAAGATTCTGTACGGTAGAAGTGCATATTTGAACGTTGGGTTGTTGGCGACTGGTTCAATGATTTGATGTCTCAATTGCTTAATGAAAGTACATTGAAAGCTCCCTTGTTTCATGAATATAGCTAAGGGGCCCTGCAGGAGCCAAAGTGAAACTAACGTTTTATTTTAGTGACCTCCTTTTGTCTTTAATCCAGACAGTACTACACTAAGGCACCCAACTTAGACCCTCCAACCAACCCATTTGTTTTTCTTATAAAGTCAACTCAACTACTTTTTCATCTCAAACCTACAATTGTAAATGTATTTATTGAATGAAGCTGTCAAGAAATGCGATAGGCCCCACGAATGTCGGTCCTCATGCCCATGACCCAAAGTCTGGACTGATCATTTCTTGCTAATGAGTGCACACTATTAAATACTCACTCTGTTCGTTTCAGGGCGGACCCAGAATTTAAGTACGATGGAGGTACTACTGAATTTAATATAGATATATCAAAAATATAGGGTGCCAAATAATATATATATCTGATTTTTTAGGTATTTATACCTACATATATAAAAAAATTTGCCGACGTTACCGGATGTCGGTGCACCCGAAAATGGCACATAGGTCCGTCTATGCTCCGAAGCAAATGAGTGGATCGCCGAAGTCAGGCACTGAGGTCGTCAGCGAAGGCAAGCCGCAAGCTGAGCTTCGATGACAGTCACCTCGGTCAAGTAATAGGGCCCTGCCACCGAGGTCATCTACTTGCACCTCGGTGAGTCCCCCGGTTCAAGCGGCTTTGTAGCCCACTACTTCAGTCCACTACTTTGCCTATTAACTCCACCCATAAATGCTCCAGACGTGGGTTGGCCATGAATAAGTAGTGGAGAACGTGGGACAATACCTTGTATCTATAAATAGCACTTCATTTTACATTGTACACATCCACAAAGACGTACTGAAACTCTGCTGAATTTTGTACTCACCGCAATATATTGAAATCCAGTTATTTTCTTGCATTTTACGAGTTTTCTTGGCATTTATCGACTTTGGTACGAAGTTTTGCTATATTCTAACCCAAATTCGATTTGTGATCCTAAAACCGATTTAGGCCCATACAAATTGGTGCCGTGTTAGCTTGGAAAGCTTGGAGTTTTGACTGATGACTGAGGAACGGATTCAAAGGACCTGTTCCTTTGAATTACTGAAGCAGAATAGATAATTCATGCAAAATCATTTGATTAAGATATTATTATTTATCCTAATACTGACGTATATCTTGATAATTATGCAGGCCTAATCAGATACGAAAAGATTGCATAATCCTAAAGGATAAAGGATTCGGATTCAAGAAGGTAGAATCCAATTAGGATTCAAAGTCAAGGGAGCTTTGGAATTCTAATTCATTGGGACTTCTTGGCTGCTGGAAACTATAAAACGTGGACACTATCAGCCATAGAAGATGTACACAAATAGAGAGAGCATCGAGCAAAAGCTGAGAAGAATTATTAGCTTATTTGTGTAATCATTAGCTACAGTAGAACTAAGTGAGAACCTGTTCCTTAGATTGAGTCTTGTAAAAGTTCAAGTCTTAGTTCAATTGTAGTAAGCAAAAATCGAGTTGTAAACTGTGTAGTTCAAGTCGTGGACTTGACACAACTTCACTGATCGTGAGAAAGATCACTAAAGGATTAGAGTTAGTCCTAGGTTAGTAAGAGTGAGTCTTGTAACCAAGTGGGTCTTTTTACATAGTGAAGTTGAAATCCTACTTGAGAAGTAGGTCGTGGTTTTTTGATCCCGTGTCTAGGGGTTTTTCCACGCTAAAATCTGGTGTTCAATTACTTACAGTTTTTATTCCGCACATCGTAGAGTAAAGGAACACATTTTAAGGAACTGGTCCTTAAAACAGTAAAGTGGTGTATTTGTGGGAAATAACAATTGGTATCAGAGCAGGTTATCCTTGAAAAGGCTAACACCTAGGATTAGATGAGTACATCACGTGAGAACAGTGAGGGTCAGTCAATGGTTAGAGCACCTTACTTCAATGGAAAATACTATTCATGGTGGAAAGAGAGGATGCGTGATCACCTTCAGGCAGAGGATTACGAACTGTGGGACATAGTTACTGAAGGTCCCATGATCCCAATGAAGAAGGATGCTGATGGGAAGGATGTTCCCAAAACCAGGAAGGAGTGCAATGCCGAAGATATAAAGCAATGGGAAAAGAATGCTAAGGCAAGGAAGTGGCTGGTTGGTGGACTTAGTCCTGACGAATGCACAAGGATCAGAGGGTATGCCACTGCTAAGGAGATTTGGGATGCTCTACAAGTTGCACACGAAGGAACAAGTCAGGTAAAAAGGTCCAGAGGTACACTTCTTTATGCTGAATATGAAAGCTTTAAAATGAAAGAAGAAGAATCAATCTCTGAAATGTATACTAGATTCAATGCCATTGCCTCTGAACTTATCTCTTTGGGAAGGGTTTTAACTGTGGAAGATAGGGTAGAAAAGATTTAACTAGGGTTCTTCCAGATTCTTGGGAGATCAAAGCATGTGCTATCATTGAAAGTAAAGATTTAACCACATTATCCTTAGATGAGCTCATAGGAAATCTAAAGACTTACGAACTAAGGAAAAAGGTTAAAAACATAGGAGCACCAGTTAAAACTGAACCTAACCTAGCCTTAACTGCTGGTGATAAAATCATTGATGATAAGGAACTGGTCCTTATCGCTAAAAGTGTTCAAAAATATTTGAATAAGAAAAGGGAAATTAGTGGACAGGGTAGGTCTACTAACATGAAACAGGCTGGAGAATGCCACAAATGTGGAAGCTCGGAGCACTACATCAGCAAATGTCCAATCATGGAAGGAGAATGGAGGAAGAAATTCATTGATGAAAGGAAGAAGGTTAGGGAACAGGTCCATAGAAAAAGTGGAAATCCCAAAGCGCTGGTTGCAGGATGGCAAGACAGTGAAGATGAAATAACTGATGATGATCTGGATGAGGATCTTGCTCTAATGGCACTTGGAGATTCAGAAAATGAAGAGGATCCTGAGGTATTTGTTTCTAAACTTAAAGAAGATGTAAAAAGCATGTCTAGAGAAAAGTTGGTTAAAGTATTCCATATTGTGCTAAATGAATTTAAAACTCTGAGGGATGATAATCACCAACTGCATGATAAAGTTGACTGTTTAGAAATAGAATGCAAAGAGGAAATAATTAAAAATGATTTTCTGGAAAGGAAGATTAGCATGCTTGAGGAACAGGTCCTCACACTTGAAACAACTGCTCAGGAATTAGAAAATGTTAAAACAGTTGTAAAAGGTAAAGGTATTGCTAATTCTCATCAGATCATTGCTGAAGAGAACCTGAAAAACACAGTTGATGAATTGTGTAAAAAAGATGAAAAGATAAGATCTTTAGAAGAAGACCTGGTTAAAACAAAAATGGAATTAAGAAAAACTGTAGAATGGAACAAGTCTTCTGAAGCACTAGAATGGTTGCAAGAAAATCATAGCAGTAACAGGAAAGGTATTGGATTCATGAAGGCACAAAGTTCATCCAAATGGGATCCAAAGAGTAAGTACTTATCATTTCCTGAAAACTGGCTATGTACTCACTGTGGGAACACTGGTCACCGGAAAGAAAATTGTCAATCTTTAAAAATGGCTGCCCAGAGGAACAGGTCCTATAAACCTGTTCGAAATCCTGTGAAACAGAAGAATAGGTCCTACAAACCTGTTCAACATTCTGTAAAAAGGAGAGATGTTCACACAAAGAAACCTTTTACCATTTTGGGCTAAAAGAGATCTGATTCATCCTTTTTCAAAAGGAAAGGAACCCAAACTAGTTTGGGTTCTTAAAATTAACCCCTAGTTTTCTTTTGCAGGCTAGAGTGAAGGAGACAAACCACAAATGGTACATGGACAGTGGTTGCTCAAGACATATGACAGGGCATAAGGAACTGTTCCTTTCACTCTCAGCCTTCCAAGGAGGAAGTGTTTCCTTCGGTAATGGTAAGAAAGGGGAAATTATTGGAATTGGAAAGGTAGGTAAGTCTGACTCACACTGCATAGATAATGTATTTCTAGTAGATGGACTGAAGCATTGCTTATTGAGTATATCTCAATTGTGTGACAAAGGTAATAATGTTAATTTTTCATCTACTGGATGCACTGTGACTAATCAAGCTTCTGGAGAGGTTATTTTGCAGGGAAACAGACATGGAAACATCTACAAAGTAGACTTGCTGACATTATCTGATGGAAGCTTGAGCTGCTTAAGTGTGGAGCAAAATGATCCCCTCCTATGGCACAAAAGACTAGGACATGCTAGTCTTTCACAATTGAACAAACTTGTGTCAAAGGACTTGGTGATAGGTCTTCCTAACATCAGGTTTAATGATGAAAAGGTATGTGAAGCTTGTGCCAGGGGGAAGCAGGTAAAATCCTCCTTCAAATCGAAGAAACAGGTAAGTACCACTAAGCCTTTGGAACTGGTCCATATGGATTTATGTGGTCCAATGAGAACAATGAGTCGTGGAGGTAAGAAGTATGTAATGGTATTGGTGGATGATTACTCTAGATTTACATGGACTATATTTCTTGCATCTAAAGAAGAAGCATTTAATGCATTTTCAATTTTTGCTAAGAAAGCTGAAAGAACACTAGACAGTCCTATTGTTGCCATTAGGTCAGATCATGGAACTGAATTTGAAAATCATATATTTTTCAATTTTTGCAATGAAAATGGCATTAATCACAATTTTTCTTCACCTAGAACTCCACAACAAAATGGTGTAGTGGAAAGGAAAAATAGGACTCTAGAAGAAATGGCAAGAACTATGTTAATATCTGGAAATCTTCCACAAAACTTTTGGGCTGAGGCTATTAATACTGCATGCTACATAATAAATAGATGTATGACTAGGCCATTAATAGAAAAGACCCCATATGAGTTGCTTAAAGGAAGAAAACCAAACATCTCTCATCTTAGGGCTTTTGGTTGCAAGTGTTTCATACACAACAATGGGAAAGATGCCTTAGGGAAATTTGAACCTAGAAGTGATGAAGGAATCTTTGTTGGTTATTCTTCGAATAGTAAGGCATATAGGGTGTTTAACAAGAAAACTTTAAAAATTGAAGAAAGCATACATGTAAAATTCGATGAAACTGATAGTCTCACTCAAGAACAGGTACAGGAGGATGAAGAAATTGGACTACTGAAAGCTTATGAACTTGATCCACAAATGCAAGGTCTGGATGTGAGAACTGAACTGCAAGGAACTGTTCCTCAGAACAGAACTGAGAACAGTGGCACATATACAGGGGGAACAACTGCTAGTTCCACCTCACAAACTGGTAGTGCTACTCGATCAGGAACTGTTCCTCAGCAGAGGACTTCTGACAATGGATTGACCCCCAAGCCTTACAAGTATCAAGGGTCACATCCTGTGGATCAAATAATCTCAGACAAGAATGCAGGAATTCAAACTAGATCAGCAGTCAAAAATCACAATCTGTGTGCTTTTAGTGCTTTCCTATCTCTTGTTGAACCCAAAAATGTGAAAGAAGCACTGAAGGATGCAGACTGGATAAATGCTATGCAGGAGGAATTGAATCAATTTCAAAGAAGTCAAGTTTGGCATCTGGAACCCAAGCCAAGGAACAGGTCCATAATTGGAACAAAATGGGTTTTCAGAAACAAACTTGATGAGGATGGCATGGTAACAAGGAACAAGGCCAGACTGGTTGTTCAGGGATATAGTCAAGAGGAAGGCATCGACTATGATGAGACTTTTGCTCCAGTTGCAAGATTGGAAGCAATAAGACTTCTTATAGCCTTTGCTACATACATGGATTTTACTCTACATCAAATGGATGTTAAGAGTGCATTTCTGAATGGATACTTGAAAGAAGAAGTGTATGTCAAGCAACCTCCAGGTTTTGAAAGTGAACAGTTCCCTGAACATGTTTACAAGTTGGACAAGGCCTTGTATGGGCTCAAGCAGGCACCAAGAGCATGGTATGAAAGGCTATCAAAATTTCTACTCCAGCATGGATACAAGAGAGGTAAAATTGATAGTACTTTGTTCTTAAAAGAAAAAGGTAAGGATCTCTTAATTGTTCAAATCTATGTAGATGACATAATTTTTGGTGCTACTTGTGAAAATTTAAGTAAAGAATTTGCAAACTTGATGGGGAGTGAATTTGAGATGAGCATGATGGGTGAACTCAACTTCTTTTTGGGTTTACAAATTAAGCAAACCTCAAATGGAACTATGATCCATCAACAAAAGTATGTTAAGGAATTACTTAAAAGATTTGACATGGACAATGCTAAGGGAATTGACACACCTATTGCTACTGCCACAAAATTGGATCTTGATGAACATGGAATATCAGTTGATCAAAAATTGTATAGGGGTATGATAGGTTCCTTACTTTATCTAACTGCTAGTAGACCAGATATAGTGTTCAGTGTTGGTTTGTGTGCTAGATTCCAATCAGATCCTAAGGAATCTCATTTGAAAGCTGTTAAAAGAATATTGAGGTATCTGAAAGGAACAGGTCCCTTGGGACTTTGGTATCCAAAAGGTGGTAATTTTAATCTTGTTGGATATACTGATGCTGATTATGCAGGTTTCCTTGTCGATAGAAAAAGCACCTCAGGTATGGCACATTTTCTTGGTGAGTGTTTGGTTTCTTGGGGAACCAAGAAACAAAATTCAGTGGCACTTTCCACTGCTGAGGCTGAATATGTGGCAGCTGCTTCATGTTGTTCACAGTTGTTATGGATCAAACAACAATTACAGGATTTTGGTGTTGATGTAGGAACTGTTCCTATCTATTGTGATAACACTAGTGCTATTAATATGACAAAAAATCCAGTGCATCACAAAAGGACTAAACACATTGACATAAGACATCATTTCCTAAGAGACAATTATGAAAAAGGTTTGATCACCATAGCATTTTGCCCAACTGAAAAACAAATAGCTGACATTTTTACAAAAGCTCTAGGTAGAGATGATTTTGAAAGAAATAGATTGGAATTAGGGATGATTAAATTCACATAAAATCTTCAATGCTTTGCTTCATAATTGGCTAGAAAATTGCTCTTAAAATGAATTTTATTCAAGTCATTATGAATTATTCAGTCCAGTCTTCATACTTAAAAGTATACTCTCGTGCTACATAGCTTATTTAGAGTTGCTAAAATTGAATGATATTACCCTTATGCTCTTAGAATTTCAGATGATCAAAAATTGCAAATTGGAAGGACACTGAATTGTGGTGTTAAAAACAGGTATGTACTCGTAATTATTCAATTAATTTAGGAGTATAAAGGCTATAGGTAACTTGTGTTTAGGATAAAATCCCACTAAGTTTCCTACCCATATCCAAATTGCAAAAGAGTCCCTTCGGAGGAACTGTTCCTATTCTGAAAAGGTGTCCTGCAGCCTAACGGCTCTTTTTCTCCGGGAGACTCCCAAGAGTCCTTAGCCGTTGCATGTTGTGCTGAGGTAAGCTGATCGTCTCCTACTCTAATTTCACTACTTAATTCACTCTATAAATACTCTTCTTCTCCTACATTATTCTTTTACCTTGTTCATCAATTGAATTAGCAAAATTTCAGAAAGAATTGTCAATTATCTTTTGATTAGAATTGCAAACATGTCTCTTTCTTCTGATAATTCTCCATCTGCACCCACTGTTGAACAACCACAAAATCTCAACCCTCCTTCACCCATGGAAATCATCGACCCAAACCCTGAAGTTCCTGAACAAATTCCAGAAATACCTGAACCTGAGATTCAGGGGGAAGGATCAGTTCCCACGGCTGAATCCATTGCTGAGCAGGTTGAGGATCTCTCTCATGCTATGGTGTTGTATCAGTTTAAGGTAAACTACACTCACCCTCTGAATGTTGTTATTGATGAGGAAGAAGAGGGAGAAGGTTCTGAGGCTGCTCTTGAGGGGGAACTCATTAGAAGTTTGGAAGCACCGGTGCATGGGGGGTCAGGGTCTCCAGAGGTTGCTTTTAGAGCACCCATGGAAGATGTTATAGATGTTGAAGAGGCTATGAGTGACAGTGATAGGCCATTGGTGGATTTGATAAATATTAGGAGCCTGAAAAGAAAATTGGCTAGAAAGGGACCCATTAATGATCATGAGACTGTTGAAATTGCTGCTAAATTGAAGAAGATAAGTGATAGTTATAAGCCCGGAAATAAGAAGAAAGTTGGAAGTTCCTCTAAGGCAAAAGGACCTGTTCCTTCTGCCTCAACCCCTGCATCTGGGGGTAGGAGGACAAGAAGTGTTGCTAAAGCTGCTGATGAACAACTGGCTGCTGCTTTGGAAAAGAGCAGAAAAGGGAAAGGAAAACAGGTAGTTGAGGAAGAAAAGGTGGATGATAGTGATGATTTTGATTTGGCTGATTTTTCTGAGGATGATGAAATGGTAGAGGCTGAGGAGGTGGTGCCTCAGTCAAAGAAAAGAAAGGTTCCTGAGAGAAGGGTAACAAGAAGCTCAGTTAAAGCTGCTGAGAAAATTGCTAAGAGGACCAGGTCCTCTAAAAGAGTGGTGGTTTCTGAAGACTCTGCCAGTGACAGTGATGAGTTAGTTGCTGAGGCTGAGAGTGATAGTGATGCTGAAGAAAGTGAGACTGTGCACTGTGTTCATGATGACATGCTGACTAGAAAGGTGTTGAAAGGAAGGGTTATGACTGATGTTCAAGAAGAAGGAATGGTTTGGTTGCTGCAAAAGCTACATGCTCAGGGTTGGAGGGACATGGTCCTTAAGATCTCTGGTAGGTGTGCAAAGGGAATGGTGCAGGAATTCTATAAGAATTGTTCCATCCGAGGTGATCAAATCACTACATCTGTTAATGACAATGTCATCATTTTTGATACAAGGGAACTTGGTGAGTTGCTGGGGATCCCTGCCTCTGGGTATGCTAGTTATGTCAAGACTGTTTGGCCTGACTTGACAAACTTGCCTACTGATCTGGAGATCACTAGGAAGTTTGCTGAGAATGATGGTGAAGAAAAACCCAGGGCAGTGCATAAGAGTGAGATGCATCCACAGCATCAGGTTTTATTTGAATTTGTGAACAAAGTTGTGATGCCAAGGCAGGAGAAAAGAGGAGTTGCCAGTTTCATGGACCTGGTCCTTATGGAATTGTTGGACACTGAAAAGCAGATCAATTGGCCCAGCTTTATGATCCACCTGATAAAAAGGGTGATTGCTGGGAAGAGAAAACACTCCCTGCCGTTTGGTTTCATTCTGACTGATATTTTTGCCAAGTTGAAGGTTCCCTTGGAAGGGGTTGTGAAAGCTACAAAGAAGGAGAAATTTGGGTGTGCTACCTTGATAAACTGTGACTTGCCGGTTCAGGCTGATCCTCCACAGGCTGGTGTTGGGAGGCAGCCTCTGAACAACAAAGTGAGGGCACTTAGGCAACAAGTTGCTATGCAGGCTGCTGAGATTGCAAGGTTGGAAGAAGAGAGGAATTACTGGAAGGCAGAGGCCTCAAAAGCAAAAGAGACCAATGAGGGAATGCTCAAGCAGATGTTTGATCTCCTTCACAAGTCTCAGGGAACTGGTCCTTCCACATCCTGACCACCTTAGCCCTAGCCTTTAGCCATCTTTTGTCTAGTGGGATCTAGCCTAGCCAAGTGCCTTAGCCTTTATTTTCTTCTTTAGTAGTTGGATAATTTTGTAGTACTTGCTGTATCCCCTGATTATAATATTTGGTTATATGAATTGTCTTGGATGGCTAATATCATTGTTTTGCAGTTGCTTTATTTAATTTATGTTTGTACTTTGAGTTGCCTCAATGGCTATGTGCTGATTAAATCTAACACTTGAGTTATATTTTGATATGCAACCTTTTCAATGATGCCAAAAGGGGGAAAAGTAAGGCTGATTTTGCATGATTTTATACCTAATAAGAATTTGTTCCTTAATGATGAATTAATTCTCCACTGATTGATTGTCTTTTTGAGCTTAAGTTGTACCTCAGGACATTAAGGAGATGAAGCTATAAGTATGAATTTGTCATCATCAAAAAGGGGGAAATTGTTAGCTTGGAAAGCTTGGAGTTTTGACTGATGACTGAGGAACGGATTCAAAGGACCTGTTCCTTTGAATTACTGAAGCAGAATAGATAATTCATGCAAAATCATTTGATTAAGATATTATTATTTATCCTAATACTGACGTATATCTTGATAATTATGCAGGCCTAATCAGATACGAAAAGATTGCATAATCCTAAAGGATAAAGGATTCGGATTCAAGAAGGTAGAATCCAATTAGGATTCAAAGTCAAGGGAGCTTTGGAATTCTAATTCATTGGGACTTCTTGGCTGCTGGAAACTATAAAACGTGGACACTATCAGCCATAGAAGATGTACACAAATAGAGAGAGCATCGAGCAAAAGCTGAGAAGAATTATTAGCTTATTTGTGTAATCATTAGCTACAGTAGAACTAAGTGAGAACCTGTTCCTTAGATTGAGTCTTGTAAAAGTTCAAGTCTTAGTTCAATTGTAGTAAGCAAAAATCGAGTTGTAAACTGTGTAGTTCAAGTCGTGGACTTGACACAACTTCACTGATCGTGAGAAAGATCACTAAAGGATTAGAGTTAGTCCTAGGTTAGTAAGAGTGAGTCTTGTAACCAAGTGGGTCTTTTTACATAGTGAAGTTGAAATCCTACTTGAGAAGTAGGTCGTGGTTTTTTGATCCCGTGTCTAGGGGTTTTTCCACGCTAAAATCTGGTGTTCAATTACTTACAGTTTTTATTCCGCACATCGTAGAGTAAAGGAACACATTTTAAGGAACTGGTCCTTAAAACAGTAAAGTGGTGTATTTGTGGGAAATAACATGCCGTCTGTGGGAATATAAGCAGAAACGCTTTGTTCCAAAGTTCAACGTTCTTTTTCGTTAAAACCTACAGTTTCCTCAACAACGTTATGGCTGATAACAATGACAATCTTAACGAATGGGCTGATGTTCCGTCGAACCAACAGCCCACGTCTCCAATGACAACGGAAGCATTCCAAGATTTTGTTGTTAACTCACTGAAAGCTCTCCAAGATCGACAGGATGAGCAGATCAACATCAATGCTGAATTTCGCGCCTCGTTGGAAGCGAGGAACAGCGCAGCACCGAATGGCACCCAACCTTCGGCCCCAAGCGGAGGCATCCCAACTTTCGTTCCCAAGGGCGCGATAATAGGGGGACCTCTCAACGGAGCCACGTCTGGGGTTCGGGAAACGTACCAGGCGCAACGCCACACTTCGGAACGATTCCCACCGTGGCTGAAACAACACTATCGGTCGACGTTGAGAGGTTGACCAGGGAGATTGAAGCACGCGTCGAGGCGCGCGTTGAAGCTCGCGTTGAGGCACGCGTAGAAAAGCGCCTCGAGAGCGTACCGGGGATGACAAAATTTAAAGATGAGCTTGATATAGATTGATACATTCAAGCCCGAAGCGGCCCCAGCCCCAACTCCTAAGAATTTCAAGCTCATGTTTTTAAAGAAGTATGATGGGACCACTGACCCCAAAGAGCATGTAAGGGAATACATGGCAAAGGTAAAGAGCAATGACTTAACGGCGATAGAGCTCGATTCAATGTTCTTAAAGAAGTTTAGCGAATCCTTGGAGAAAGGAGCGCTACGCTGGTACATGTGTCTACCAGTAGGGTCGATTTCCACCTTCAAGAAAATGTCCAACGTCTTCGTTAAGGCACATACCGAGGCCCAAAAGATCCTCCAAAGAAAGGAGGATATATGCGAGGTCAAACAACGGCCCGGTGAGCCACTTAAGGAGTTCCTTGAGCGCTTTCATGCCGAGCGCATGGAGCTACCTTGGATGGATGATACTTTGGCCATCATAGCATTTGAAAAAGATATCAATGTTCGTAATTCTGATGCCGCTGCTGAATTGCGAAAGGAGCTCCAACAATACCAAGTTTTGACTTGGGAAGATCTATAGAAGCGAGCTTACTCTAAGATCAGGTTGGAGGAAGCTGAGTTTAAAAGTTGAGGTTATAATTATAAGAACCGAGGCGAATCCTCACACCGCGCCGAGGCGTCGCGAGAGAATCTGAAGGGGAGGTATGAACCATACACCTCCACAAGGCAGCCTGTCAGCTAAAGGCTGGGAAACTTCTTCGGAAACTTATTCATAAGTCCGCACATAAGCCAACGGCTCGGAGGAAAGGTTCACTCCAATACGAACCTAAGAAATTCCTCAAGCCCGGCCTCGGCCTCGAAGAAGGAACTGCCTCGGATCCCTGACTACAATTTCAACATATCGACCTCGGAGCTGGTCAACGTAGTCAAGGGGACCGCCGGGGTAAGAGTGCCCAAGGACATGATAGCTCCAGCGGATAAGAGAGACCATAATTTGTACTATGAGTTCCACGCGGATTATGGCCACCAAACCGAGATTGCAAGGTACTGCGCCTCGAGGTGGCTCATTTGTTGAAGAAATAGGTGTTGGCCGAGTTTACCGACAAAGGAAAGGACAATTACTCCAAGAACCGAGGTGATGGGAAACCACCTCGGGCTACACCCCCGGAGAGAGTTGTGAATGTCATCACTGGGGGATCAGAGGTGAACGGAGTGAATTTCGCAGCTGCGAAGAAATTTGCCAAATTATCGATCACCATGGAAAAAAGAACCCGAGTTGGCGGCTCGGGTAAAGAGATTGTGTTTGATGATGATGATTGTGATGGGATGATGTTCCCTCATCACGATGCCTTGGTCATCATGTTAAGAATCAACGACTCTGATATCAAGCGAGTCTTGATCGCCCCGGTAGCTCGGTCAATATAATCAGCTACGGGGCTGTTAAGAAAATGTGGCTCAAAGGGGAAGTTGTCCCCAAAGCAACGGTGTTGACCGGCTTCAACAACTCCACAGAAAAAACTTTGGGTGAAATTACACGCAAAACATTTTCTGAAGGAGTAAGCAATGAAACACTGTTCCAAGTGTTGCCCGAGGACATGGCATACAATGTGATCCTCGGCAGGCCATGGATCCATTCCATGGAGGCTGTTCCTTCCACGCTGCATCAAGTGATCAAATTCCCTACACCTTGGGGGGTTCGGTCGATCAAAGGAGAGCAACGAGTAGCAAGGGAATGCTACTCGGTTGCATTGAAAAGTGGAGTCGCCCCGACCGGGCCAAAACAATAGCACCTACAGCAACCGGGGTCGAGCGAGGAGGACCTCCAAGGAAAAGTTGAAAATATCCCGGTTTGCATTCAAGAGCCTCGGAAACAAAAAGCCGAGGATTCTACCATTTAGGAATTGGAGTCTTTCGCACTATTGAAAGATTTTCCCGAGAGAAAGATACTTGTCGGCTCGGAGTCGGACCTAGAGTCGAAGAAAGCGATCATTGAAGTTTTAAAGTCCAACAACGATTGCTTTGTTTGGTCTCATTCAGACATGATTGGTATCGATCCGGAGATCATGACTCACAAGCTGAATGTGGACCCAAAATTCACCCTGGTGAAGCAAAAGAAGAGACCTCACGCCGGGGTCAAAAAGAAGGCGATCGAAGATGAAACCATAAAGTTGCAAAACAATGGCTTCATAATGGAGGTGAAATACCCCCCGAATGGCTGGTTAATGTAGTTGTCGTACCGAAGAAGAATGGCAATTGGAGGATGTGTGTAGATTACACCAATTTGAACAAGGCTTGCCCCAAAGACTCCTAACCATTGCCACAAATAGACAGGTTAATAGACTCCACGGCTGGACATAAACTATTAACCTTCTTGGATGCTTATTCGGGTTACAACCAGATCCTCATGGACCCGAAGGACGAAGAGAAGACCTCGTTCATCACTGACCGAGGCACTTTCTGCTATAAAGTAATGCCCTTCGGTCTGAAAAATACTGGGGCGACGTATCAAAGGTTGGTGTGTCGCATGTTTAAAGAGGAGGTCTACATAGATGATATGCTCATCAAATCGGTTCGAATGGAGGATCATTTGAATCATCTAAGGTAAGCTTTTGCTATTTTGAGGCAATATGGCATGAAGTTGAACCCTGAGAAGTGTGCCTTCGGTGTTGGGTCAGGCAAATTCTTGGGATTCATTGTCTCCGAACGAGGCATCGAAGCAAACCCCGACAAGATTAAAGCTATCGAAGAAATCCCCGAAGAGCTGACCGGGGTGAAATAAGTTCAGCGCTTAACTGGCCAAATCGCTGCCTTGAGTCGTTTCATCTCAAGGTCCTCGGAGCGATGCCACAAATTCTTCTCTGTTTTGAGGAAGAACAACAACTTTGAATGGACACCGGAGTGTAAAGAAGCGTTGAAAGATTTGAAATGTTACTTGGATAACGCGCCGTTGCTCGCCAAGCCTAAGGATGGTGAAACATTGCTGGTCTACTTGGCTGTGTCCGAGGTGTCAGTCAGCGCGGTCCTGGTTCGGGAGGAAGATGGCAAATAACAACTCATCTACTATGTGAGCAAGACACTCCTTGATGCTGAAACCATGCACCCACATTTGAAAAAATTAGCACTTGCTTTAATTGTTACTGCCCGAAAACTTCGACCCTATTTCCAATGTCACCCAATAGCGGTAGTTTCAACTTTTTCCTTGAGAAGTATATTGCACAAACCGGAGTTACCGGGGAGATTATCAAAATGGGCGGTAGAATTAAGCGAATATGACATCACTTATCAACCCCGAACAGCCATCAAATCCCAAGTTTTGGCCGACTTCACAGCTGATTTTAGTGTTGGGATTCTACCCGAAGCTAAAAAGGAGAACTCAATATCAGAAGGAACGGCTTCGGGGTTATGGATACTTCATACCGATGGGGCAACTAACTCCAAGGGTTCGGGGTTAGGCATAGTCTTGAAAGCACCCACCGGGGAGCAAATCAGGCACTCGGTTTGATTCAAAAAAGTGACCAATAATGAGGCTGAATATGAAGCGGCTCTAGCAGGCTTGGAGTTGGCTAAAGAAATGGGGGTAGAGAGAATTGAGCTAAGGTGTGACTCCCAGTTGGTGGTGAACCAAGTGCTCGGCGAATACACGGCTCGAGAGCCCAGAATGCAGCTATTCTTAGACCGAGCACAAAGAATTTTAGCACAATTCCAAGAGTGGCAAGTTAAGCAAGTGCCTCGGGAGGAGAATACCGAGGCTGATGCCCTGGCAAATTTGGGTTCGGCGGTCGATGAAACCCACTCGGGGAATGATTCGGTGGTTCCGCTGTTGTCCGCGCAAATGAGAGAGATGAAATTGCAGGTCAACTCGGTGGATAACAGATGGAATTGACGAAGTAAGTTCATCTCTTACTTCGACTCGAGGACTGTTCCCCAAGACAAAAAGGAGGCCAAAAATTTAAGAACCCAAGCGGCTTCATACCACTTGATCGAGGGTAATCTATACAAGAGATTATATTGCGGCCCGATGGCCAAGTGTTTGGGTCCCGATGAGGCTAGATATGTGATGGCCGAGGTACACGAAAACGAGTGTGGCAATCACTCGGGGGGAAAAATCTTTGGTGCACAAATTACTAAGAGCTGGGTATTATTGGCCCACCATCAGTGCAGATAGAAAGGCCTTCGTGTACGGATGATCCACCAACAGGCGGGTATCACCATGGCCTTTCATAAAGTGGGGGATGGATGTTGTTGGACCTTTACCGAAGGGAAAGGGTGGTGTTCGATTCATCCTCGTGTTAACTGATTACTTCACTAAATGGGTGGAAGAAGGAGCCCTTACCGAAGTCAAACAAAAGCAGGTAATCGATTTCATCAAGAAAAACATCATCTACAGGTTCGGCGTTCCGAGGGAAATTTCCTGCGACAATGGTAAATAGTTCATGGGAGCAGCCATCACTGATTTCTTCAAACAAAGGGGAATCAAGAGAATTTCTTCGACCCCCTATCATCCAAGTGCCAATGGCCAAGCTGAATCTTCAAATAGAATTATAATCAAAAATTTCAAGAAAAGGCTCGATGAGAAAAAGGGTCCCTGGCCCGAGGAGTTGCCAGGTGTGTTGTGGGCCATGCGGACAACGGAGAAGAACAGCACCGGTGAGACTCCTTTTCCACTTTCTTATGGTATGGACTCCCTCATCCCCGTGGAAGTGGGCGAACCAAGTCTTCAGTACCCCCACCACACCGAAGATGCAAATCAACAGGCTATCGCATAGAATTGGATCTGCTCGAGGAGAAAAGAGAGCGGGCCTTGTTCGGTTAGTCGCCTAAAAGGCAGATCGAAGCATACCTCAACAGGAAAGCCAAACTCAGAGATTTTAAAGTTGGCGATCATGTGCTAAAGGCTACAAACCAGTCAACGAAGGAAGAAAATAGGGGAAAGCTTGTTGCGAATTGGGAAGGACCTTACAGAGTCAAAGCAATTGTTGGGAAAGGATCTTATCAAATTGAAGATCTACAAGGTGTGCCCGAACCCTTAAATTGGAAAATCTCCAATTTAAAGCGGTACTACTTATAATCGAGGTAAATATCTCTTGCTCAATTAAAAAATTTACCCACAGCCTCGAGCAGAACAACACTCCTAAAGGCCTCGGTCGAAATGTACTAACTTACTCCTCGTTTCATTTTGCTTGATCTTTTCAGGAAGCAGATTAAACGATCTTCAGTACCCGGGTCTTCCTCAAGATTCGCACCCGAACACTAGGGGGGGAGTAAGGGACGAGTTGCAACCGAGGTCGAAACGCGCCTCCCAACCGAAGACCATCTATTCGACAACCGGGGACTATTACCCGAGGAGTAGATTTAGTACATTGTAATTTCGCCCGGTATAGGCATATTGTTAATTTGTGTTTTCACCCAAGGTCCGCTTCGACTTTGTTCCATGTAAAAGCCCGTTTTGGCCTCTTAATATTATCAATGAAATAAGCTTCATTCCATAACTTTATGTTTCTATAAATCTGCACTCCGAAGTTGCACTTTAAATGCATCGACTCGAGGATGAGATGTCGTTCTATGTTTGCATCGATTAAATTCAGTCAAGTCTTACAAGCGAGCTACTTATTCTAAATTGTTCGGTACATGCATAAACTAACACTGAAGATAAGAAGTACTGAATCGTTTCATTAGAAAGCCCGAAGACTGAAAGTATTTACATCAAAAAGACCCGAAGGTCCAAAACGTAAGCATAAAAAAGCCAGAAGGCTTACGCAAAAATAAAAAATGCTATCAGAAGTCTAAGCCTCCGGAGCATCACCTCCCTCCTCGGAGCCCCCCTCGGCATCTTTTTCATCCTCCTCATCTTCATCGTCGCTCGAGGCCTCACTTGATGGGAGGTCATCAATGATAGCTTGAGCCTTTGCTGCTTTCGCCTCGGCCTTTGCAATTTCCTCCTCCAAGTCGAGCTCGCCAGCGTGGCATTGCTTGAGCAGCTTCAACCGAGACTTAATGATGGCCCATTGTTTATCCAGCTCAGCCCTCTTGACCTTGATCTTAGCTCTATTTTTACGATCGGCGATTTCGTCTCGAAGAGCTTCGACCTCGGCCTCCCTAGCTGAAAATTTGGAGCTCTCACCCTCCAACTTCTGGATATGGAGCACATATTTTCTCAGCTGCTCATAATGTTTTTTGGCCATCTCCTCGGCCTTGCCCTTCGCTTGAGCCAGCTCGGCACTTAAACTCGCAGCTTCAGCTTCCAGCCTCGAGCGCTCAGCTTGGAACTCAGCGTCGAGGGCATGAATTTTTGCCTCGGAGGAAGCTTCAGCCTCAAGCAAATCGGACTGGGACTTGGCTAGATTAGTCTTCAATCCGGCTATTTGCGCCCTGAAGCTGTCCTTCTGCTTGTCCCAAGCTCGAGCCACACGCTGAAACTCCTCGGCTCTCGCAATCTCGAGCTCAATAGCTCTCAACGACAGGACAAATCCTTGGGAGAAAGTTTGTCAAAGATTAGCATGAAGGAACATCCCCAAAAAAAGAAGTTAGTTTAAAAGATCGAGGCTTACTCTGAGAGCATTGGCGGAGAGGGTAGTGAATAGCTGAGCTGGGGGGAATGGTTGCACCACTTTATCTTCTTCTGGGCCAACCAGGGGCATAAGGCTCAATATATCACCTCGAGTGCCTGACAGCAAGTTTGAAGAAGTAGGCACCTCGAGCTTTCGAAGGACCCAACCGAGGATGAAATCTTCCCGGGTTCAGATTGTGCCCGAACTGCCCCAGCTTCAGCTCTTCCTTCGGTAGCAGCAGCCCCAGCCTCTCCAACTTTGGCCTTAGCAACCATCGCCCCGGTATCTTACTCCTGATCCTCAAGATCCTCAACTGCCCTTCGGGCCGCAAATTCCTCAGCAGCGACATCATCAGGTTCGTCGATCAGCCTTCGGCGCGGTTCCGCTGCAACTTCGGGCACAAGAGAAGTTTCCACCTCGGTGTGAGGAGCCACAGAACGGGAGGGCTTCTTAGAAACCGCCCTCTGCCTTTTCATGCCTACAAGAGGTAACATGAACGAATTTCAATAAATAAAGAATGAAGAGAAGCGAAGATCAGCAAGACGACTGAGGATGGTGATTACCTTTGGAAGACCCTTGACCGGGGGCCCCCTTTGAAACTTTTGAAGACTTTGCAGCCTTCAACTCCTTTAAGTCACCTGCTACCGAAGCCAGATTGTCATCTGACTCGGTGTCCTCTCCATCTTTCTTCTTCTTATTTTTATCTTTCTTTTCTTGCTTTTCTTCGTGTTGACATCACGGTTCGGAAAACCTAGTACCAAAGGGAAAGAGGTCAACAAAACGAAGCCCAAATTCCGAAACGACACATCAAGTAAAACATCACAAAAGAGCTTACCATGCCGCTTGCACTGCCAACCAAATTCGGCAGCCATTTTCATCCATGTTCTTTCTGGGCGCACACGAGCCCCGGCCATGGCTTTCACCCATTCAGTCAGCCCCTCGGGGGGTATGATATCAACCTTATTGGCTAAGAAGCAACAATGAAAAGGGGTTAGCAAGCATGAACGATCACCGGGGATGAAATAAAAATGAAGGGATATTTACGTGTGTTGTTCCACCACTTGGGGAAACAGGCTCGACGGATAAAATGCTGGTCTCCAAAAGGATATAGCGATCGCTCCAGCCTCGGTCCTCGTGGTCCTCGTTCTTATGTAGGAGCGCAAATCTACCTCGGTTGTTTAAGGCCACAACCCCGGCCTTATGAAAGTAAGGATAATAGAGGCAGATGAGATGCTGCAAAGTGAAGTCCACCCCGGCTTTCTTGCTCAGCCAATCCATGCACTAGAGAACTCTCCAGACGCCGGGGCGTAGTTGGGCCAAGCACAAGTTGTAGGCTCGGCAAAAGTCGTCGATAATCCTATGCACTGGAAGAGAGAAGCCGAGGGTGAAAGGGTAAGTATAAGCGAAAGAAAACCCCTCCACGTGGTGGCAAACTCTACTTGTTGGGTCGGGGATGACTACTTTCACCTCGGGCCCAAACTTACACTCCCTTCGGACTCGCTCAACATGAGCCTGCGTTATGCGAGTTGGCTTCGTATTTACTGGTATGTTTCTATTCTTCTCCTCTTGATCAGCAGATTGGACCTACAGCTTGAGATCCTTGCTATTGTCGAAGTGGGAGGGAATAATTTGGTGAGGCTCGAGCTCCTGCTCGAGGGGAATCATTGGGCCTGAGGACCCCACCTCGACGGTATTTCCGCCTTCAACCTCGCCCGCGGCGTCATTGCCCTCGGCGTCCTCATCCCCATGGGTGACATCATCAGCGCCAGCTACCTCCATGACGTCATCGCCCACGACGTCATCATCCTCCTCTAGGCTGACATCATCGCCTACCGCAGCAATGTCGCACCTGGCCCTTTCTTTTCGGCGCTTAGAACCACCAGCACTAGAGGTCACCTCACCGCCTCCCTCTGCCTTTATCACCTGCAGCATTGGCACGGTGGCGATAAACTCGCCACTGGATATAATAGCGGCGTAACGCGCAATCTTTGCCCTTTCGCCTGAATAACTCGAATCTTGCCTAGAATGAGTAGTAGACATAATTATAATTTGAGTTTAGAGTTTTCTTAAAGATGGGAATCGATCAAAGTGGGTATGGAAGCCTTTGCTTTTTTCTTGACACTGTTGTTTGCAGAAGTTAAAAGTGAGAAGAAGAGTTTGGTGGGGAAGTATTTATAGGTATGGAAGAAGCAAGTGGTGAAGCATCATCATTGTAACGTTGGAAGAAACAAAAAAAAAAACGGCGTGACCGTTCGAGAAGCCAACGGATGGGTGACACGTGTCAGTGAGAAGTGATCTGAAGAGACGCGAACCGTTGACAAAATTTGAAACGCTTGGATAAGATTAAACCACGTCGCTTTCTCGCGGAATTTCACTCCACTCCTCGGTAACTTCGGTAAG
Source organism: Petunia axillaris subsp. axillaris (assembly GCA_029990575.1). NCBI lineage: Eukaryota > Viridiplantae > Streptophyta > Magnoliopsida > Solanales > Solanaceae > Petunia > Petunia axillaris. The sequence continues at coordinate 124,491,895 of JARKNS010000008.1, read as the reverse complement.
TAACCGAAGAGTGGGGGGACTATCTGTATTGGGTAAAAATCGGCTCGCGATGATTTTCCTCGGCCATGCGATCTGACAGCAACCAAGCACTTAACGACAAGCCAAAGACCGAAGTAAATGAGTGGATCGCCGAAGTCAGGCACCGAGGTCGTCACCGAAGGCGAGCCGCAAGCTAAGCTTCGATGACAGTTACCTCGGTCAAATAACAGGGCTCTGCCACCGAGGTCATCTACTTGCGCCTCGGTGAGTCCCCTTGGTTCAAGCGGCTTTGCAGCCCACTACTTCAGTCCACTACTTTGCCCATTAACTCCACCCATAAATGCTCCAGACGTGGGTTGGCCATGAATAAGTAGTGAAGAACGTGGGACAATACCTTGTATCTATAAATAGCACTTCATTTTACATTGTACACATCCAGAAAGACATACTGAAGCTCTGCTGAATTTTGTACTCACCGCAATATATTGAAATCCAGTTATTTTCTTGTATTTTACGAGTTTTTTTGGCATTTATCGACTTTGATACGAAGTTTACTTATATTCTAATCCAAATTCGATTTGTGATCCTAAAACTGATTTAGGTCCATACAAATAGCTTAATCACATTCTAAGTTTTAATTTGATTCTAGTTGAAAAGATACCTACTCAAGATTTACTTAGCTTCTAGCTAACCAAGTCTTGCGTTAACTTTATTAGACTGATCAAGTAATCATAAAAGGGAAAGTGGAGTGATCGAATAGCAAAATCTTGAAGGTGGCACACGTGAGCACTACAACTAAAGCACAAACATGCAAGATTCCAGTTACTTATCTGCGTTCACACTATATTTTATTATCCCAGATTCGATGCCAAGCTCTTTTCACACTGAAGCCTTTTCATACGGCTTCGGCTTATCGCCTGATGGTCATCCTAGTCGACTGTGCCTCAAAACTCAAAAGGCTTTGATTAGCTATAAATCCGTTCATCAATAGAAAATAAAAATTTTAAATTTAAATTATTTTCAAATTAAAAAACTATCATTTATTGCCGCATAAACTAGAAAGAAGAAAATAATTAGTTTGATGAATTTTTTTTCTTGAGTAAGTTTAAAATTCATACAATAAAAGTATGAGTTTACTTTTCCACGTAAATTGTATGATCACTAACGTAGAATTGTGTATATATATGTTTATAGTTTAATCTGATTTATCAACCGCAACAAGGACTATAATAGTTATAAAAATAAAAAAAATAAAAAACTATAACTCTGACGTTGCTTAGCATTTTGACTATGAAATATTCTTGATTGAAATTCTTCTCATCGTTTCTCAAACATCGTATGTATCATCTTTTACTAATTCTTTCCTTTTAGCAATTTTTTAAGACAATTACTAGGAATTAACTTATTAAGGAAACCAAGAGTAAGAGAAGCTGAGGCTGAGCCAGTTGATTCCTCGAACTACCAAAGCATAGTAGGTAGCTATGACCTAACTCATAAATAGGTGGGAGTTGGTCCCACGAAGGATTAGGTCAAATCTTACCCCCAGTCCGACGTGGCAATAATCGCCAATTCTCTCAACTCTATCCTTGCCAATATATAAATGTCACAATTCTCATCTTTACAAGAACCTTGCCTATTCAGATTTAAAAATATTACTCCGTGGTATTCTGTTTACATATCACATAGTACTACATGGGAAACTGTATCAGAAAGGAGTCTTCTTATTCCATGCAATGGGGTGGCGAAAACTGGGGCTCACTATCTCCGGTGCCAGAAACCAACGAGGATTTCATGAAATTAAAGCAAGATGATTATAAGGGAAGCACTCATTCTTCGACACCATCAGTACTAAAAGAGGTTAAGATAAAAATCACAAAGAAGCAGTTGTCGGAGTTGATGGATAAGTCAGATGTACAAGGCCTATCTGTTCATCAACTACTGTCACAGTTGATGAACGCTAGTGAAGGGTTTGAGCTGCACCATCGGTCATGGAGGCCTGCCTTACATAGTATACCTGAGGTCAATTAATTAGCTAGGAGGGTTCATTAATTCGTAAAATTTTCTTTCTTTTTTAATATTTTGAAGTAGGAGGCTTCAATAATTTAATTTGTTTATATATATGCAGTGTGTATATAGGAGTTTTTTAGTTTAGGGAGCAGGGAAGCTAGTAATTTCTGCCAGCAGTCCCATTCTTGTAATCTCTCTTTTATATCTGGGCATGGTTAGCGCGCGGTTGGGCAAGCCTTGATCAATTTGTTCATGAAAGAAATTACAAGTTAAGGGAATAGATTCTTGTAAAGTTAGAATTCTCCTTTTAGTGTATTCATGATTTCATCGTCTATTTTACAGATTTTTCTGTTCACGCGGTAACTCCACAAGTAGTACCTTGTAGTAACTCAAAAAGGAGAAGAGTAAAAACAAATTTGTCTTCCTTTTCTTTTCTTGCATTCTTTTTACGTACCATTTTTTCCCCTTTTAGCACCATTTCATTTTTTAATTTTACATCGTCGTACTGATTACAAATCTATGTATCTTACAATATCTTTGTTTGTCAGAGAATTTTTCGCTTTCTCTATAAGAAGGATAAGGAGAAAATAAAGTAAACAGGAAAAAGAAATTTCGGTCTACATATATATTTAGCCATTGAAAATTCCAGATGACGTTCGAATCGTGATTTGACGATACATATCTACTTGGGCTACTATCATATACTGTACATGAGTAAAAGAAATCGAACACACTACTTTTAATGTCTTTAATGCTTTCATCACATCGAGAAAGCGGTACTAAATGATCTTTAGTATTTACTACTACCTTATACGTGACTGAAATTATTCGGATGTACATATTTTAGCAGCCAGCTGCCCAATCTAAGACCAAATTACCTGGACTATTGATCCATTCTAGACATGTCATTCATCGACCTTGGACTACAGTTCGTTCAGTTTCCCTTCCGTCAAAGACTCCATTACGAGCTGACCATTTCTAACACAATTCAAGATACAAAAAGGAAAGTGAAATAGGAAACAAAGTGAAATACAATAAACTCCTTCCGCTTTTTCGAAGAAGCAGAAATTTGTATAAGAAATTTGTAGTTTCTCCCTAACAACAGAAACATTATTTCTACTTCTTCTCAAAAGCACTTTTAGATTTTGGAAAACACCTTAAATTTTCACAAAAATATTATTTCGAGAAAAAAAAACTACTTTTAGCTTCCTAGAAACTTGGCCAAACATGCTATTAGTCTAGGGAGAAAAGTTTCCCTTGAATCTGTCAGTCTTATTCAGTACGAGCGTAAAAATTTATCCGCATCATGTGTTTATACCAAATCAAATCAACTTGTCATGGTTAAGCTACTTAATTAAATAAGATAAATAAATATATAAATTAATCATGATTAAACGTGAGAACGGTGTGTTTTAGCACATGTCATGTATTTATTGATTTAGTTTAAATTCTCCATACGGATAGATTTTCACGCCGATAGGAGTATCTTACGTTAAATAATTAAGAGAATGAATGGTAGTTTCTATAATTAAGAGAGCTCTCTGTAGTGTCGGCCCCATAGTAAGGCCACTATGGCAAGGGCTTTTAGGCCCCAATTTAAGGTAAAAATTTTGTTGAGAGACCAGTTTTATCACTAGTCTTTGCTTTGAGATCACTAGTTTTATTAAGGACTCTTTATATATATATCTGTCCATTAAGAAATAATTACTTTTAGGTGTTCATAACTTTTTGTATCCAAAAATTTAATACATATTAAATATATTTCTTAATATTAATATTAATATTTAATAGTATGATATTCAACTCCCTTAATTAAAGGAAACAATCAGTGGTAAAAAAAAAAATAGATTACCATTAAATATGGTAGTTGCACGATTTTAGGCTTAATGATAGATTCCTATCAACATAATAATATTTAAAATATTAAATATATTAAATATATATTTAAAATTTGAAATATCAATAATATTAAATATATCAATAATATTAAATATCAATAAGATTAATATATTCAATATATATTTAAAATATGAAATATCAATAATATTAAATATATTAAATATCAATAATATTAATATATTAAATATATATCAATAATATTTAAAATATTAAATACATATTTAAAATATATTTAAAAAGGGTAAAATGTATATGGAAAGAAAGAAACAAGAAAAGGTGTACAGAAAAAGTATTCTTGGTCAACGTTCATGGGGCGTAAATTTCCCTTTATTAATTTTGCATGAGAGACCACTTTTTTGAACTTTAATCCATGTGGGCTGAACTTCATACCATAAGGGTTGGGCTCATTTACAAAAATATGACACTGGAAGCAATGGTTTGCCTTTTTGCCCGCGCTAAGGGATGGTTTGCAAAAATCCCCCATTAAGATTTAATGAAAAAATCCGGGGTCAACACTTCCCGTTATATTTTTCCGCTTTTCAACACTTATCCCTTCAAGTATTGGCAATAGGCAATACTTGCCGCACTTGGCCGTAAGTCTTGGCAATTGCCAAGACTTGCCATTGACCCCTGCTTGATTTTCCAACACTTGCACGGCAAGTATTGGCAATAGGCAACACTTGCACGACAAGTATTGGCAATAGGCAACACTTGCTGCACTGCGTCGTAACTCTTGGCAATTGTCAAAACTTGTCCCTTCCAGTTTTCCCTGCATTCTCGCCATATAACTTGAAGTATTGGCATGCCTTGAAGTATAGCCAATTGCCAAGACTTACAAATTTTTTGCCTTGAAGTCTTGGCGTGCGAACTAAATAAGGGCATTTTGCTAAAACATTCCTTAGCGCGGATAATTTTGTAAAATCACTCCTTATGGAGGGCATGCGGTGAAATTTTTTTAGGGCTGAAGTTTACGCATCTATGCCTAAAAGTTCAAAAAATTCCACCACGTGTACCCCATTATCCCTGGTTATGTATTTTTGTCCCCACTAAGAAATGTTTTAGCAAAATGGCCTTCTATCTATTTTTTAATGTATGAAAAAACTATTTTGCCCCTAACCAATATAAGCCCTAATTCTAATGGTGAGCCACCTCTTTTCTGCTCTCTCTCTCTCTCTCTCTCTCTCTCTCTCTCTCTCTCTCTCTCTCTCTCTCTCTCTCTCTCTCTCTCTCAAATTAGGGTTCTACGCCTTGGTTAGTCTCCTTCTCCTTTCTTTTTTCTTTGTTTAGTTCTCTGCGAATTTGATATTTTCCTTTGTTAATCCAATTTTTGGTTCCGTCAATGTTTAAATTTTATAGTTAATCCGTAATATTTATTCAATTTTTTATATGAAATTATTTTAGTTAGGTAGTTAATATAATTTTTAGCAAAGTATTGCCATTGCTTTTTGCTTTTCTTTTACTGTAGATAGTGTTGCCCATAGGGCAACAGTTTGACATAAGATTCAAGCATAAGTTCCATTGGCTCTTGTATTTTTTTTTTTTCAGAAACTGTTGCCTAATTGTTGCCCACAGGACAATAATTGACATCATAACATCAAGCATGTGCTGTGTTTTGTATGAAAAGTGTTGCTTTTCAGTCTGTATTTTTACAATTTTTGCTTCCTTGAATTATTAATTTTTGTTGTTAATTGGTAATGTTTGTTATATTGTAGTATGTGTTATATGAAATATATTAATTATGTAGTTGATGTAAATTTTCAGCAAAATGTTGGTGTTGCATTTTCTTTTCTTTTTGTTGTAGAAACTGTTGCCCACAAGGCAATAACTGAGATTATATTCAAGCATAAGTTATGTTGGTTATCATATTTTTATTTTTCTATTGTTGTTGAAACTGTTGCCCACATGACAATAGTTGACATAACATTCAAGCATAAGTTCTATTTGTAGAGAAAATATTGTCTGTCAGGCTATGCGCTTATTGTTTAGTAATAGGTATTCTCTTTTTAGTTTTCTTTCTTTTTGTGATGTTGACATTACATTTGTTGATTGTAGAGAAAAATTTGTTCCCCATTAAGATTGAGTTAATTATGGCGTGACATTGCATTTGTTGATTCAGTTTATATATTTTGTTCTATTTTTTGCATTCAGCCTTCCGTTAAATTTTGTGCAGGTATGATTGTGGTGCTTAGGTGTTTAAGTTTGTTGATTCAATAATATATAACAAATATACTTCCAAGATAAAGTGAACGCAGTTGAAAGATTATCATTTTGATTTGGCTGCTAATCTGTGGAGTCATGCATGGTCCAAGTAAATGGTGGATATATATAACACTCCTCTTGGGAATATATGTGATGATTACCAAGACCATAATTCTCTTCTTCGTGAAGGAGTACTTGAAAAGCCTTTCTCTGTTGTATAAAAGTAATGAGGATGACTAAATTTTTAATGTGAATGATTGTGTTTTAGTTTATACGATTGAATGGTTTGTATGTAACAAATATTTATATTTTTAGCAATGTGAATGTCTTGGGATTTATAGAGTTTGATTGTATTTAGTGTTGAATACACATTTTCTTGTAAGCACCTTATATGCATCGTGGCTTGTTTTTTAATGTGTGTTTGTATTTTATAAGCTTATGTTTTGTGAGATCAGTAACTTAATGCAAGTGGTTCATGGAATTTGGTGAGAGGTAAGGGGTGAAGTGATGCCTATGCAGCATCATTTCAAGTGTATTAGCTTTAGAAATTTGGGTAGGAGGTGGAGGTTTGTGAGGAGTGTAGGCCATGTGCTGTCTGTCAGGCATCAACTTAAGGCATTTGACTGTGAGGTTTTCGTAAGGCTTTGCAGGCAACTGTTGCCTATTTTCCAATACTTGCATATAAACAAAATGGTAGAGGGGATTAATTGGGAAATGAAGCTAAGACATATTGAATGCTTAGCTTGTGTTTTAGTATTTGTTTGCATATTTTAAGCTTATTATAGCCTATGTAGCATTTTAATGGAATTGGAGATTGGGAGACTTTGGTGAGTGGTGGGGGTCAACTGCTGTCTAAGCAGCATTTCAACGGTATTGGCTCGGGGAATTTGTTAAGAGGGTGGAGGCTAAGGGTTACCTAGGCAGTAACTTAATGGAATTGGCTAGGGGAATTTGGTGATGGGAATAGGCCGAGTGCTTCCTGTGCAGCTACTCAAGGCAATTGCATGTGAGGATTTGGTAAGAATTGGCAGGCAACTGTTGCCTATTTACCAACATTTGCAGGCAAACACAATGATTGATGGGTTAAGGGAGAAATAAATGAAGACATATTGAATCAAAATACAATAAGACAAAGAAAACAGTGTTCTTTAAAATGCCCTTCGAAATATATAAAAAAACATAATATTAAAAATATAATGACATGACAAAATAGCACTAATTTGCTGAAGTCGGTGGAGTAGATTCATCGATGATATTTGGTTCATCATTGTCGTTTATATGTCATGTAAGCATCATCTCTCTGATTTGTTTGAGTACTTTAGTGAACATTGTGATTCAAACTCTAATATTCTGCATCTAATTTTTCATTTCATCATTCAGACTTGCTACGTCGCTCTTCAAAATAGTGCTATGTGTTCCACTGCAAGCAATGTATATACATTTTTTTGCCATCTAAATTCTGCACGTAATGAAACAGTTACACGAGTTTAGAGTTTGTTGAATAGATTAACAAGATAGACGCAAAACATTCAATTTTTGCTTTGTTTAATGTTGTGCATAAGCGGTAGAGGTCGAATGGCAACAAGTTGTAGAAATTTGTCTACTTAAAGTGATGGCCTTCAGCCACAACTTGTTGGCAAATTTAGTACAAAAGTTATAGCAAGTGTACAGAAATATTTTGCATAAAAACTAAAGTGATGCCTAAAGATTTCTCTACATGTTGTTTTGCACCAAACCTCCAAGTGTTGCCGATAAGGTAATACTTAAAAGGCACCAGTTCACGCGATAAAAAAATTGTTGCCTATTAAGCAGCACATGTAGAGCTTCTCTACTTGATGTTTTGAACCAGACCTCCAAGTGCTGCCCAAAGGACAACAAATACAACTCACCACTTCATGCGATAAAAAGTACTGCTTATTAGGCAGCACATATAGAGTTGATCTACAAGTAATTGTTTGCACCACTGCTGCAAGTGTTGCCCACAAGGCAGTGAATGCATTGCAAACAAATTCCCATGAATAAGAGTTTAAAAAGTATTTCCTGTTATTGACAATTTACAGAGATCATCTATAATTTATTTCAAGTTAATTAAGGACAAAACAATGTAGTTGCAACTACATAAGAGTAATCGCAATTTCTATTCGTAAATTTTGCAACAAATACACATTAAATTGCCGCGCATTCTCAGCTTCTTGGTCAGTGAGTGCCACTAGTTCTTCGTCTTGGTCAATAATTTCAATCAAATTCCCTTGCTGTTGTTGGAACGCACCACTATCCTCTGCTTCATTCACAGGTGATGGGCATATGTTACTGGTACTGCTACTTTTTGAGGACGTGTCGTTTTTTCTAGTGAGCTCTACTATGAAGCAGGACTTGCTGAAATGTTGATCATTGCTTAACAGATACAAGCAAGTGTTCAGTTCTTGAACATTCGTCACTATCATTCCTTTGCTTGTATCCAGATTAGTGTCAAATCATATTTTTGCTTCGGTGTCATCAGGGCTGCAGTTCAGAGCATTAAAGATGTCCCTCTGAAGCGCATGAAAGGTAACACCATCTGTGACGAGTATTAGTTTCGTCTCATGATCCAGATACTTGTTGTTTTCACTCCATGTTCCATTCTAAGCAATGTATATGAAGTTTGTTGCCATCTAAATTCTGCACGCATTGAAATGGTTACACAAGTTTAGACTTTGTTGAATAGATTAACGAGATATATAGACGTTGGAGGTTCACTATAACAAGTAGGCACAAAGTAAAGTGTTGCCTGTTGTGCATCACATGTAGAGATCCCTATACATTTTTGTTTTGCACCAAACCTTAAAGTGTTGCCCACAAGGCAACACTTGAAAAGGCACATGTTATGCGTTCAAAACTGTTGCCTATTAGACAGCACATATTGAGCTACTCTATATTTAAACCAGAGCTACTCTACATGTAGTGTGGCCCTGTGGGCAACACTTACAAGGCACCACTTCAGGCGCTGAAAAGTGTTGCATATTAGGCAATACATATAGAGTTTATCTAGCAGGAATTGTTTGCAATTCAACTGCAAGTGCTGCCCACAAGGCAGCGAGTGCATTACAAACACATTCCCTTGCAACAGATCTTAAAAAGCGTTTTCTGTTAGTACCAATTAACATACATCATCTACAAGTTATTTCAAGTTAATTTAGGCAAAGCAATGCAGTTGCGACTAAATAAGAGTAATCGCAATTTCTATTCTTAAATTCTGCAGCAAATACAGATTCAAAGTAATATAAATTTTTTTTGCACCAACTGAACATCAATGTGACGTTAATTGCTGGTTATCTAGCAGTAGTTTTCAATCATTATAATCAAAATTCACAAATCGCATTAGCTAATCTGTGATTATACAAAAACTAAACAAATTCCATGAATTTAAGATGAAATTACGCAAAATTTAATTTAAAAACTACGTAAAATTAATGAAATATTGAAGAAACTTACCTTTGAATCTTCATTTTTTTTGGAAATTTGAGTTCTTAGGTTAATCAGTTGGAAGAGTAAAGGAACGAAAAGTCTGGAAATAAGTTGCAGAGTAAATGGAAGGAAGATCTGGTTTATATCATGTGTTTATATAATTTGTTCAGGGGCAATTTAATCCAAAAAGATTTATTTAATTTAGAGAAGGTCATTCTTCCTAAACCACTCTTAGTGGGGTCGATTAGGCAAACCATTGCCTTAAGTGTCGTAGTTTTGTCATTCTCCCCTAAAAGTTCAGAACTTGCGGGTTGAAATTGAACTTTATATCTTAGGCATGAAATTCAACCCACAGGAATTGAACTTCAGTCCACAAGATTTGAACTAAAGCCAACAAAAATTAAAGTTCCAAAAAGTGGCCTCTCATGTAAAACCACTAAAAAGGTGGCCTCAAACCCATGATCACTGGCAAAAGTGACACTATTTGTGCACTTTGCCCCAATTTTAGGGGGCCTCATATTTCTTGTTTAACTTTTAATATTATATTGAGTTAGCTCAATATGTCTATTAATTTTAGACCGCCACCGTTAGTTTTACTGCTCAATATATGCCCGTGAAAGGTACTTGCCATGGGGACAACAACAATAAAACAGTACAACTTGTATTGGGTAAAAATCGGCTCGCGATGATTCGCCTCGGCCATGCGATCTGATAGCAGCCAAGCACTTAACGACAAGCCAGAGACTGAAGCAAATGAGTGGATCACCGAAGTCAGGCACCGAGGTCGTCACCGAAGGCAAGCCGCAAGCTGAGCTTCGATGACAGTCACCTCGGTCGAGTAACAGGGCCCTGCCACCGAGGTCATCTATTGGCGCCTCGGTGAGGCCCCCCCTCCTCCCCGTTCAGGCGGCTTTGCAGCCCACTACTTCAGTCCACTACTTTACCCATTAACTCCACCCATAAATGTTCCAGACGTGGGTTGGCCATGAATAAGTAGTGAAGAATGTGGGACAATACCTTGTATCTATAAATAGCACTTCATTTTACATTGCACACATCCAAAAATATATACTGAAACTCTACTGAATTTTGTACTCACCGTAATATATTGAAATCCAGTTATTTTCTTGCATTTTACGAGTATTCTTAGCATTTATCGACTTTGATACGAAGTTTTGCTTATATTCTAACCCAAATTCGATTTGTGATCCTAAAACCGATTTAGGCCCATACGAATTGGCGCCGTCTGTGGGGATCTAAGCAGAAATGCTTTGTTCCAAAGTTCAACGTTCTTTTTTGTTAAAGCCTACAGTTCCCTCAACAACGTTATGGCTGATAAAAGTGATAATCTTAACGAATGGGCTGACGTTCCGTCGAACCAACAGCCCACGTCTCCAATGACAACCAAAGCGTTCCAAGCTTTTGTTGTTAACTCACTGAAAGCTCTCCAAGATCGACAGGATGAGTAGATCAACATCAATGCTGAATTCTGCGCCTCGTTGGAAGCGAGGAACAGCGCAGCACCGAATGGAATCTAGCCTTCGGCTCCAAGTGGAGGCATCCCGACTTTTGTTCCCACTGGCGCCATAATAGAGGGACCTCTGAACGGAGCCACGTCTCGGGGTTCGGGAAACGTACCAGGCGCAATGCCACACTTCGAGATGATTTCCACCGTGGCTGAAACAACACCTTCGGTCGACGTTGAGAGGTTGACCATGGAGATTGAAGCACGCATCGAGGCACGCGTTGAAGCTCGCGTTGAGGCACGCGTAGAAAGCGCCTCGAGAGCGTACCGAGGATGACAAAAATTGAAGATGAGCTCGATATAGATCAGTACAGAGAGTTGCCCTTCATGCCCGAAGTGGCCCCAGCCCCAACTCCTTAAAATTTCAAGCTCATGTTTTGAAAGAGGTATGATGGGACCACCGATCCCAAAGAACATGTAAGGTAATACATGGCAATGGTGAAGAGCAATGACTTAACGGCGATAGAGCTCGAGTCAATGTTCTTAAAGAAGTTCGGCGAATCCTTGGAGAAAGGAGCGCTACGCTGGTACATGTGTCTACCAGCATGGTCGATTTCTACCTTCAAGGAAATGTCGAACACCTTCGCTAAGGCACACACCGAGACCCAAAGATTCCTCCAAAGAAAGGAGGATATATGCGAGGTCAAACAACGGCCCGATGAGCCACTTAAGGAATTCCTTGAGCGCTTTCACGCCGAGCGCATGGAGCTACCTCGGATGGATGATACTCTAGCCATCATGGCATTTGAAAAGGGTATCAATGTTCGCAATTCTGATGCCGCTACTGAATTGCGAAAGGAGCTCCAACGATACCAAGTTTTGACTTGGGATGATCTACACAAGCGGGCTTACTCCAAGATCAGGTTGGAAGAAGCTGAATTTAAAAGCCAAGGTTATAATTATAAGAACGGAGGCGAATCCTTACACCGCGCCGAAGCGTCGCGAGGAGATTCGAAGAGGAGGCATGAACCTTACACCTCTACAAGGCAGCCTGTCAGCCAAAGGCTGGGAAATTCCTTCAGAAATTCATTCATAAGCCCGCACATAAGCCAACGGCTCGGAGGAAAGGTTCACTCCAACACGAACCAAAGAAATTCCTCAAGCCCAGCTTCGGCTTCGAAGAAAGAACTGCCTCGGATCCCTGACTACAATTTCAACATATCGACCCCGGAGCTGGTCAACGTAGTCAAGGGGACTGCCGGGGTAAGAATGCCCAAAGACATGAGAACTCCAGCAGATAAGAGAGACCATAATTTTCACTGTGAGTTCCACGCAGATTATGGCCACCGAACCAAGGATTGCAAAGCATTGCGCCTCGAGGTGGCTCATTTGTTGAAGAAATAGGTGTTGGCCGAGTTTACCGACAAAGGAAAGGACAATTACTCCAAGAACCGAGGTGATGGGAAACCACCTCGGGCTACACCCCCGGAGAGAGTTGTGAATGTCATCACTGGGGGATCAGAGGTGAACGGGGTGAATTTTCCAGCTGCGAAGAAATTCGCCAAATTATCGATCACCGTGAAATAAAGAACCCGAGTTGGCGGCTCGGGTAAAGAGATTGTGTTTGATAATGATGATTGTGATGGGATGATGTTCCCTCATCACGATTCATTGGTCATCATGTTAAGAATCAACGACTCTGACATCAAGCGAGTCTTGATCGACCCAAGCAGTTCGGTCAATATAATCAGCTACGGGGCCGTTAAGAAAATGTGGCTCAAAGGGGAAGTTGTCCCCAAAGCAACGGTGTTGACCGGCTTCAACAATTCTATAGAAAAAACTTTGGGTGAAATTACACTCAAAACATTTGCTGAAGGAGTAAGCAAGGAAACACTGTTCCAAGTGTTGTCCAAGGACATGGCATACAATGTGATCCTCGGCAGGCCATGGATCCATTTTATGCAGGCAGTTCCCTCCACGCTGCATCAAATGATCAAATTCCCTACACCTTGGGGGGTTCGGTCAATCAAAGAAGAGCAACGAGTAGCAAGGGAATGCTATTCGGTTGCGTTGAAGAGTGGAGTCGCCCCGACCGGGCCAAAACAATAGCAACTACAGCAACCGGGGTCGAGCGAGGAGGACCTCCAAGAAGAAGTTGAAAAAATCCCGGTTTGCATTCAAGAGCCTCGGAAACAAAAAGCCGAGGACTCTACCATTGAGGAATTGGAGTCTTTCACACTATTGAAAGATTTCCCCGAGAGAAAGATACTTTTCGGCTCGGAGTTGGACCTAGAGTCGAAGAAAGCGATCATTGAAGTTTTAAAGTCCAACAACGATTGCTTTGTTTGGTCTCATTCAGACATGATTGGTATCGATCCGGAGATCATGACTCACAAGCTGAATGTGGACCCAAAATTCACCCTGGTGAAGCAAAAGAAGAGACCTCACGCCGGGGTCAAAAAGAAGGCGATCGAAGATGAAACCATAAAGTTGCAAAACAATGGCTTCATAATGGAGGTGAAATACCCCCCCGAATGGCTGGTTAATGTAGTTGTCGTACCGAAGAAGAATGGCAATTGGAGGATGTGTGTACATTACACCAATTTGAACAAGGCTTGCCCCAAAGACTCCTAACCATTGCCACAAATAGACAGGTTAATAGACTCCACGGCTGGACATAAACTATTAACCTTCTTGGATGCTTATTTGGGTTACAACCAGATCCTCATGGACCCGAAGGACGAAGAGAAGACCTCGTTCATCACTGACCGAGGCACTTTCTGCTATAAAGTAATGCCCTTCGGTCTAAAAAATACTGGGGCGACGTATCAAAGGTTGGTGTGTCGCATGTTTAAAGAGTATATTGGAAAATCTATGGAGGTCTACATAGATGATATGCTCATCAAATCGCTTCGAATGGAGGATCATTTGAATCACCTAAGGGAAGCTTTTGCTGTTTTGAGGCAATATGGCATGAAGTTAAACCCTGAAAAGTGTGCCTTCGGTGTTGTGTCAGGCAAATTCTTGGGGTTCATCTCTCTGAACGAGGTATCGAAGCAAACCCCGACAAGATTAAAGCTATCGAAGATATCCCCGAAGAGCTGACCGGGGTGAAAGAAGTTCAACGTTTAACTGGCCGAATCGCTGCCTTGAGTCGTTTCAACTCATGGTCTTTGGAGCGATGCCACAAATTCTTCTCCGTTTTGAGGAAGAACAACCACTTCGAATGGACACCGGAGTGTAAAGAAGCGCTGAAAGATTTGAAATGCTACTTGGCTAACGCGCCGTTGCTCGCCAAGCCTAAGGATGGTGAAACATTGTTGGTCTACTTGGCTGTGTCCTAGGTGTCAGTCAGCGCGGTCCTGGTTCGTGAGGAAGATGGCAAACAACAACCCATCTACTATGTGAGCAAGACACTCCTCGATGCTGAAACCAGGTGCCCACACTTGGAAAAATTAGCACTTGCTTTAATTGTTACTGCATGAAAACTTCGACCATATTTCCAATGTCATCCAATAGCGGTAGTTTTAACTATCCCCTTGAGAATTATATTGCACAAACCGGAGTTATCGGGGAGGTTATCAAAGTAGGCGGTAGAATTAAGCGAATATGACATCACCTATCAACCCCGAACAACCATCAAATCCCAAGTTTTGGTCGACTTCATAGTTGATTTTAGTGTTGGGATTCTGCCCGAAGCCGAAAAGGAGAACTCAATATCGAAAGGAATGGCTTCGGGACTATGGATACTTCATACCGATTGGGCAACTAACTCCAAGGGTTCGGGGTTAGGAATAGTTTTGAAAGCGCCCACCGGGGAGAAAATCAGGCACTCGGTTTGGTTCAAAAAAATGACCAATAATGAGGCTGAATACGAAGCGGCTCTAGCTGGCTTGGAGTTGGCTAAAGAAATGGGGGTGGAAAGAATGGAGCTAAGGTGCGACTCCTAGTTGGTGGTGAACCAAGTGCTCGGCGAGTACACGGCTCGAGAGCCCAGAATTCATCTATTCTTAGACCGAGCACAAAGAATTTTTGCAAAATTCCGAGAGTGGCAAGTCAAGCAAGTGCCCCGGGAGGAGAATACCGAGGCTGATGCCTTGGCAAATTTGGGTTCGGAAGTCGATGAAGCTCACTCGGGGACTGATTCAGTGGTTCGGTTGTTGTCCGCGCAAATGAGAAAGATGAAATTGCAGGTCAACTCGGTGGATAACAGATAGGATTGGCGAAGTAAGTTCATCTCTTACTTCGACTCGGGGACTGTTCCCCAAGACAAAAAGGAGGCCAAAAACTTAAGGATCCTAGCGGCTTCATACCACTTGATCGAGGGTAATCTGTACAAGAGGTTATATTGCGGCCCGATGACCAAGTGTTTGGGTCCCGATGAGGCAAGATATGTGATGGTCGAGGTGCACGAAGGCGAGTGTGGCAATCACTCAGGGGGAAATCCTTGGTGCGCAAATTACTAAGAGCTGGGTATTATTGGCCCACCATCAGTGCAGCTGCAAAGGCCTTCGTGCAGAAATGTGATAACTGCCAACGCCACGCACAGATGATCCACCAATAGGCCGAACCTCCGCATTCGGTGGTATCTCCATGGCCTTTCATGAAGTGAGGGATGGATGTTGTTGGACCTTTACCAAAAGGAAAGGGTGGTGTTCACTTCATCCTCGTGTTAACCAATTATTTCACAAAATGGGTGGAAATAGGAGCTCTCACCAAAGTCAAACAAAAGCAGGTAATCAATTTCATCAAGAAAAACATCATTTAAAGGTTCGGTGTTCCGAGGGAAATTGCCTGCGACAATGGTAAAAAATTCATGGGAGCAACCATCACTGATTTCTTCAAACAATGGGGAATCAAGAGAATTGCTTCGACCCCCTATTATCCAAGTGCCAATGGCCAAGCTGAATCGTGTTGTGGGCCATGCGGACAACGGGAAAGAACAGCACCGGTGAGACTCCTTTTTCACTTGCTTATGGTATGGACTCCCTCATCCCCGTGGAAGTGGGCGAACCAAGTCTTCGGTACGCCCACATCACCGAAGATGCAAATCAACAGGCTATACGCATAGAATTAGATCTGCTCAAGGAGAAAAGAGAGCTAGCTTTGGTTCGGTTAGTCGCCCAAAAAAGGCAGATCGAAGCATACCTCAACAGGAAAGCCAAACTCAGAGATTTTAAAGTAGGCGATTATGTGCTAAAGGCTACAAACCAGTCAACGAAGGAAGAAAACGGGGGAAAGCTTGTCGCGAATTGGGAAGGACCTTACAGAGTCAAAGCGATTGTTGGGAAAGAGTCCTATCAAATTGAAGATCTACAAAGTGTGCCCGAACCCTTAAATTGGAACATCTCCAATTTAAAGCGGTACTACTTCTAATCGAGGTAAATATCCCTTGCTCATTTAAAAATTTTACCCACAGCCTCGAGCAGAACAATGCTCCTAAAGGCTTCGGTCGAAATGTACTAACTTGCTCCTCGTTTCATTTTATTTGACCTTTTCAGGAAGCAGATTAAACGATCTCCGGTGCCCGGGTCTTCATCAAGATTCGCACCCGAACACTGGGGGGAGTAAGGGACGAGTTGCAACCGAGGTCGAAAAATGCGCCTCCCAACCGAAGACCATCTATTCAACAACCGGGGACTGTTACCTGAGGAGTAGATTTAGTACATTGTAATTTTGCCTAGTAGTGGCACATTGTTAATTTGTGTTTTCACCCAAGGTCCGCTTCGGTTTGGTTCCATGTAAAAGCCAATTTCGGCCTGTTAGTATTATCAATGAAATGAGATTCATTCCATAACTTTATGTTTCTATAAATCTGCACTCTGAAGTTGCACTTAAAATGCATCGACTCGAGGACGAGACGTCGTTCTAAGTTTGCATCGATTAAATTCAGTTAAGTCTTGCAAGCGAGCTACTTATTCTAAAGTGTTCGATACATGCATAAACTAACACTGAAGATAAGAAATACTGAATTATTTCATTAGAAAGCCCGAAGGCTGAAAGTATTTACATCAAAAGGACTCGAAGGTCCAAAACATAAGCATAAAAAAGCCCGAAGGCTTACACCAAAACAAAAAATGCTATCAGAAGTCTAAGCCTCGGGAGCATCACCTCCCTCCTCGGAGCCCCCCTTGGTATCTTCTTCATCCTCCTCATCCTCATCGTTGCTCGAGGCCTCACTTGATGGGAGGTCATCAATGATAGCTTGAGCCTTTGCTGCTTTCGCCTCGGCCTTTGCAATTTCCTCCTCCAAGTCGAGCTCGCGGGTGTGGCATTGCTTGAGCAGCTTCAACCGATACTTAATGATGGCCCATTATTTATCCAACTCAGCCCTCTTGACCTTGATCTTACCTCTATTTTTACGATCGGCGATTTCGTCTCGAAGAGTTTCGACCTCGGCCTCCCTAGCTGAAAGTTTGGAGCTCTCACCCTCAAACTTCTAGATTTGGAGCACATGCTTTCTCAGCTGCTCAGGATATTTTTTGGCCATCTCCTCAGCCTTGCCCTTTGATTGGGTCAGCTCGGCACTTAGACTCGCAGCTTCAGCTTCCAGCCTCGAGCACTCATCTTGGAACTCATCGTCGAGGGCATGAATTTTTGCCTCGGAGGATGCTTCAGCTTCAAGCAAATCGGACTGGGACTTGGCTAGATTAGCCTTCAATCCGGCTATTTGCGCCCTGAAGCTATCCTTCTGCTTATCCCAAGCTCGAGCCACACGCTGAAACTCCTCGACTCTCGCAGTATCGAGCTCAATAGCTCCCAACGACAAGATAAATCCCTGGGAGAAAGTTTGTCAAAGATCACCATGAAGGAACATCCCCAAAAGGGAAGTGAATTTAAAAGATCGAAGCTTACTCTGAGAGAATTGGCGGAGAGGGTAGTGAACAGCTGAGCTGGGGGGAATGGTTGCACCACTTTATCTTCTTCTGGACCAAGCAGGGGCATAAGGCTCAATATATCTCCTCGGGTGTCTGACAGCAAGTTTGAAGAAGTAGGCACCTCGAGCTTTTGAAAGGACCCAACCGAGGATGAAATCCTCGCGGGTTCAGATTGTGCCCGAACTGCCCCAGCTTCAGCTCTCCCCTCAGTAGCAGCGGCCCCAGCCTCTCCAAATTTAGACTTACCCTTGGCCTTAGCAACCATCGCCCCGGTATCTTGCTCCTGATCCTCAAGATCCACGACCTCAACTTCCCTTCGGGCTGCAAAGCCCTCGGCAGCGACATCATCAGGCTCGTCGATCAGCCTTCGGTGCGGTTCCGCTGCAACTTCGGGCCCAGGAGAAGTTTCCACCTCGGTGTGAGGAGCCAAAGAACTGGAGGGCTTCTTGGAAACTGCCCTCTTCCTCTTCACGCCTACAAGAGGTAACATGAAAGAATTTCAATAAATAAAGAATGAAGAGAAACGAGGATCAACAAGATGACTGAGAATGGTGATTACCTTTGGAGGACCCCTGACCGGGGGCCCCTTTAAAACTTTTGAAGACTTTCCAGCCTTCAATTCCTTCAGATCACCCGCCACCGAAGCCAGATCGTCATCTGACTCGGTATCTTCTTCATCCTTCTTTTTCTTCTTTTCATCTTTCTTCTTCTTGTTTTTCTTCGTGTTAACAGCACGATTTGGAAAACATGACACCGAGGAGAGGAAGGTCAATAAATGAAACAAATACCTCAAATCAACACATCAAGTAAAACTTCACAAGGGGTATACCATGCCATTTACATTGCCAACCAAATTCGGCAGCCATCTTCATCCATGTTCTTTCTGGGCGCTCACGAGCCCCGGTCATGGCTTTCAGCCATTCAGTCAACCCCTCGGGAGGCACGATATCAACCTTGTTGGCTAAACAATGAAGCAGGGTTAGCAAGCATGAATGATCACCGAGGATGAAATGAAAATTAAGGGACACTTATGTGTGTTATTCCATCGCTCAAGGAAATTGGGCTCGGCGGATAAGACACTAGTCTCCAAAAGGATATAGCGATCGCTCCAGCCTTGGTCCCCATGGTCCTCCCTCTTATGGAGGAGCGCAAATTTGCCTCGGTTGTTTAAGGCCACAACCCCGGCCTTGTGAAAATAAGGATTGTAAAGGGAGATGAGATTCTGCAAGGTAAAATCAACCCCGGCCTTCTTGCTCAGCCAATCCATGCACTGAAAAACTCTCCAGATGCCGGGGCCTAGTTGGGCCAAGCACAAGTTGTAGGCTCGACAAAAGTCATCGATGATCCTATGCACTGAAAGGGAGAAGCCGAGGGTGAAGGGGTAAGTGTAAGCGAAAGAAAGCCCCTCCACGTGGTGGCAAACTCTACTTGTAGGGTTGGGGATCACCACTTTCACCTCGGGCCCAAACCTATACTCCCTCCGGACCCGCTCAATATGAGCCTGCGTTATGCAAGTCGGCGTCATATTTACCGGTATGTTCCTATTCTTCTCCTCTTGATCAGCGGATTGAACTTGCAGCTTGAGATCTTTGTTGTAGTCGAAATGAGAGGGGATGATCTGATGCGGTTCGAGCTCTTGCTCGAGAAGAATCTTCGGGCCCGAGGGTCCCACCTCGGCAGTATGTCCACCTTCGCCCTCGCCCACGGCATCGTCGCCCTCGGCGTCATCGTCTCCATCATCGCCATCTCTATGGATGACGTTGCTGGCGCTACCAACCACCATGGCGTCATCAAACATGACGTCACCTTCTTCTTCTATGTCGATGTCATCACTTTTTACTGCCAGATCACGCCTAGCCCTCGCTTTACGGTGCATAGGGCCTCCCACACCAGAGGTTACCTCTCCACCTTCCACCACAGCCGTTTGAACCGCCGAAGCAGCGGCGACGGCGTCGCCATTGGCGGTGACCGCGATAGAGTGCGAAGCTCGTACTCTTTCGCCTGAATCACTCGAATCTTGCTTAGATTGAGTGGTAGACATAGTTATAGTTTGAGTTTGGAGTTTTCTTAAAGATGGGAATCGATCAAAGAAAGTATGGAAGCCTTTGCTTTTTTCTTAAAACTGTTGTTTGCAGAAGTTAAAAGTGAGAAGAAGAGTTTGGTGGGGAAGTATTTATAGGTATGGAGAAAGCAAGTGGTGAAGCATCATCATTGTAACATTGGAAGAAACAAAAAAAATGGCCTGTCCGTTCGAAAAACCAACGGATGGGTGACACGTGTCAAGAAGAAGTGACCTGAAGAGACGCGAACCGTTGACAAAATTTGAAATGCTTGGATAAGATCAAACCACGTCGCTTTCCCGCCGAATTTCACTCCACTCCTCGGTAACTTCAGTAAGTAACCGAAGAGTGGAGGGACTATCTGTATTGGGTAAAAATCGGCTCGCGATGATTCGCCTCGGCCATACGATCTGACAGCAACCAAGCACTTAACGACAAGCCAGAGACCGAAGCAAATGAGTGGATCGTCGACGTCAGGCACCGAGGTCGTCACCGAAGGCGAGCCGCAAGCTGAGCTTCGATGACAGTCACCTCGGTCGAGTTATAGGGCCCTGCCACCGAGGTCATCTACTGGTGCCTCGGTGAGTCCCCCCGGTTCAGGCGGCTTTGCAGCCCACTACTTCAGTCCACTACTTTGCCCATTAACTCCACCCATAAATGTTCCAAACGTGGGTTGGCCATGAATAAGTAGTGGAGAATGTGGGAAAATACCTTGTATCTATAAATAGCACTTCATTTTACATTGTACACATCCAGAAATACATGTTGAAACTCTGCTGAATTTTGTATTCACCGCAATATATTGAAATTCAGTTATTTTCTTGCATTTTACGAGTATTCTTGGCATTTATCGACTTTGATACGAAGTTTTGCTTATATTCTAACCCAAATTTGATTTGTGATCCTAAAACCGATTTAGGCCCATACACAACTTATAAAAATTATTCAGATTTCAAATTTCCCTTGTGTAGAATTAAAAGAAGATATTTTTGTTGAAACTTCAAAAATAAGCAAACTGTGCACTTTCTATCATACTTGACGCTTGCGCCGTTGGTAGTTAGTACATAATATTCTGCAATATAATTATAATTATAGTGATTTCAGTTGCTACTTTATCAATGATTTAGAATTAGAGCTGTACCAACTAGGAAATTGTTGGACTTTGTGGTTGGATTACAATGTAGAGTTAGTAATTATTTGAGGTCATATGAGCATCTATTGGTTTAATAATATCATTGTAGCAAAAATTACATAATTCTGGGTACTCCATGGTAAGAGAAAGAGTAAAAATTTTGTGTAGGGGCTGTTTGGCGCGCGCTAATTGATTTGTAGCCGTCAAAAATAAATTTGCTGAGAAATAGTCACCTCTGGACAAATCCCAGTATAAATACTGGGGCTTTGAACAAGTTTCAGTAAACTAACCCCAGTATAAAATACTGGGGCTTTGAACAAGTTTTGTTCAAAGCTCCAGCATTTTGTTATGGGACTGAAGCTTTATATATAAAGATCCATAACAAAATAATGAGATTTACCCCCTTTGATGGGACCTTTGTTATGGGAATAAATCCCATTATTTTGTTACGGGATAAAGTTCCATAACAAAATAATGGGACCTTTGGGATTATTTTGTTATGGGACTTCTTCAGTCTCATAACAAAATACTTGGGCTTTGAACAAGTTTTGTTCAAAGCCCCAGTTTTTTGTTATGGGACTAGTCTGGGGTATTTTTTCAACGCTAATGGAGCTTAAGTGTGTGCGCGAATTTTTTGTTATTCTTCAATTAATTTTGAAACGCTATATAGTCCCCAATAAGCGCGTCCAAAAATGGCTGCTGATCAAAATTTACCGGGAAAGACGAGAAATGTTAGGGAAATTCGTGCAGATAGGCTGATTCCGTGCCAATGTTTAAGGTTTGTTCCCGTCTGGTTTTATCGAGCGGGGCAACACCCCATCACAAGTTTTAATTTGCCAAATCGACAAAGTATAATTCTACACAACATAGGAAATCATTACTCAAATTTTCAAATTGTTTGAATAATTTAACAAGATAAACAAATTAAGACAATAGCAAGCCTTGATTGTTCATCCAATCTTTTGAACAACACAAATGGGTTTTGCCTATTCATCTAAGACAATAGCAAATGTTGTCGATTCGAAAAAATTTGTTAACAATTTCGCTTTTGTTGGCCCATCAAAATTTATTATGAAATGTTCCCACCAGAAAAAACTTGAAGATAGAGATTGTTTTCACACAAATTTTTGAATTAGAAATAACCTTAAACAAAGGAAATAAAAAGAGACATCCGGTGAAAAAATTTTGAAAATTTTGGTTGATTTACACAAATAGGTAAAAATAGTAAAAATTTAGCCTCATTGTCTATTTGCACCGCGCTAAATGAATACTAGCCAGCAGTGCAAAATTGTTTGAAGACTAGCCATCTTCGAACAAGTTCCAGTATTTTACACTGGGACTTTGAACATGTTAGTTCAAAGTCCCAGTATAAAATGTTGGGATCACTTAAACACTAATCCCAGTATAAAATACTGCGCCTTTGAACACGTTAGTTCAAAGTCCCAGTATAAAATATGTATATATATATAAAGCTCCAGGGGTACTATAGATATGAATTCCATTAAAAAATAATGGGACTTTGAACATGCTAGTTCAAAGTCCCAGTATAAAATACCGAGACTAAACTTTATATATAAATCTCCCGGGTACATAAATATGAATCCCATTATAAAATAATGGGACTTTGAACATGTTAGTTCAAAGTCCCATTATAAAATACTGAGACCAATCTGGGGTCTTTGCCAGCACTAATAGAGTGTAAGCGTGCCCGTGGATCTTTGGCTATTCCCCAGTTATAATTCTACACAACATAGGAAATCATTACTCAAATTTTCAAATTGTTTGAATAATTTAACAAGATAAACAAATTAAGACAATAGCAAGCCTTGATTGTTCATCCAATCTTTTGAACAACACAAATGGGTTTTGCCTATTCATCTAAGACAATAGCAAATGTTGTCGATTCGAAAAAATTTGTTAACAATTTCGCTTTTGTTGGCCCATCAAAATTTATTATGAAATGTTCCCACCAGAAAAAACTTGAAGATAGAGATTGTTTTCACACAAATTTTTGAATTAGAAATAACCTTAAACAAAGGAAATAAAAAGAGACATCCGGTGAAAAAATTTTGAAAATTTTGGTTGATTTACACAAATAGGTAAAAATAGTAAAAATTTAGCCTCATTGTCTATTTGCACCGCGCTAAATGAATACTAGCCAGCAGTGCAAAATTGTTTGAAGACTAGCCATCTTCGAACAAGTTCCAGTATTTTACACTGGGACTTTGAACATGTTAGTTCAAAGTCCCAGTATAAAATGTTGGGATCACTTAAACACTAATCCCAGTATAAAATACTGCGCCTTTGAACACGTTAGTTCAAAGTCCCAGTATAAAATATGTATATATATAAAGCTCCAGGGGTACTATAGATATGAATTCCATTAAAAAATAATGGGACTTTGAACATGCTAGTTCAAAGTCCCAGTATAAAATACCGAGACTAAACTTTATATATAAATCTCCCGGGTACAAAAACATGAATCCCATTATAAAATAATGGGACTTTGAACATGTTAGTTCAAAGTCCCATTATAAAATACTGAGACCAATCTGGGGTCTTTGCCAGCGCTAATAGAGTGTAAGCGTGCCCGTGGATCTTTGGCTATTCCCCAATTAATTTTGAAATGGTGGATAATTCTCACTTAGCGCGTCCAAAGATGGCTACGCATCAAAATTACACATGAAAATAATCGGAAGAATTACAAAACTATGACACCTTAGGCAATGGTTTACCTAACTGACCTCAGTTAAAATATTTTGCAAGAATGACCTCCACTAACTTTAAGTAAGTACATTACGCGGGACAGCACTCGACCTTTTATAACTTCAAGTGCTATCCGCGAATGAAAATACCCCTACGAAATCTTATATTGACGTCCGCATCCCACCATCCATTTTAAGTAAGTATTGCCCTCGTAGTAACACTTGACCTTTTTTTTTCAACATTCTCCCAGATAACTCGAAGTGTTACCTTGCAGGCAGTGCTTGTCAATCCCTTTAAGTAAGTGTTGCCCCCGTGGTAGCACTTTACCTTTTATCTCTTTCATTATTCGCTCAGATACCTTGAAGTGCTACCCATAGGCAGCACTTGCCCTTTATATTTCCCGAAGAGGCAGTTTATATCTTAAAATGCTGCACCCGTGGTAGCACTTATCAATTAATAACTTGAAGTGCTGCCCTCGAGGACATTTTGCTAAACCATTCTTAAGTGGGGACAAAAAATCATAACCAGGGATAAGGGGTACATGTAGTGAAATATTTTTAATATAATCCTGACCTTGAAATTCTAAGCACTTTAAAGATGCTCTTTAAAATTGAGCAATTTTCGTAATTATAAAAATACCACCGCACTTTTTATATTAATGAAGCCGTAATTATAAAAAAAATGTCACCGCACCTTCAATATTTAATGAAGCCATAATTACAAAAATGTCACTACTCTATGCAAAGGAAAAAAAATACCCAAACCGTCTATGTCTATAGTGAACCAAAAATTATGTCTGTTTTGTAAGAAATAAGGCCACATCGGCCTCATGTTGCACATCCACAAAAAGATAACTTCAAGTGCTTATATTTAAAAATAACGACAATTCGACCGTATTCATACAATAAGAAAAATACTATGCACATGTTTATGCCTAAATTCTGCCTCCTAGATTAAAAAATTAAATTTGTTGTAGGGTCACAAGCAATACGAAAAAATACGAGAAAAATGAGAAATAAATAATAAAGCAGAAAAGTAAGTAGTTGTATTCCTTGAGAATAGTCGGATTTGGTGTGAATCACTTGTTTGTACAATATAGTGTAAGGAATGGTATTTACAGCTACGATTTACCCAGTCCTAATTATGGTAAAATACAAAGATTGATAAGGTTGTGGGCCTGTTTACTCAAGCCGGTGGTATATACAAACCTTAGCTAGGAAACTATAAACCCGAAGGAAGCGGGATGTAAGCCTTACATCCCATGGCCCGTGCCTACTGAGCGCCCATGGCTTGAGAAAGCAGGTGTGTATCCTCTGCACCCGATGACTTATAGTCTAAGTCTAGTCTTCACCAGCTGGACTCGTATCCCCGTAATCGTAGGTGTATTATTTTTGCCAACACAGTCAGTCCTCCCACTTGCTGAGTGCTGACGTCAGCAGACATGAAGTGAAATAAGTATACAAAAAGAGAAGTGTAAACGGATATCTCATTGACTCCTTGATACTCGCAGTCTCTTTGATCGAGTCAGATATCTAATTCCTTCTGCAGTCTCACGTGTCTTCACTTGATTGGCTATTGTCGATTCCATGCACCTTTCCCATAATTGCTTTTACTGCGCTGAATCATTTTATATCTCTAGGCGATAATTACATTGACTGTTTCACGCTCCATTCATATCTCATTCCACTTAGAAAAGGGACTCCATAGCAGATGCAAATCATAAACTTATTCAGAAAATATACCGTCCTTCATAAAACTTTCTCATGAAAGAATAACTTCTTTTCTTCAAAATGTTTGCCTTTTATCCGGCTTTGATATTTCCAGAACGACTTCTTCATTCAGAATGGATGGTATTTGAGAAAACTGACTGCAGAGAAAATTTCATAATTATCTTCTTTTCTCTTCCATCCATTACAGGATGAGTGAAGTCCCTCGAGTCACGAAGTGTAATCAGGATCCTAATGACGTTCTACGGAATGTCTTCTTTATGGCATGTGCATTGATTACGGTGCGTTTATTTTCTAACGCAATGGTTGCTGTGATATTCCTTTTGTCATGTTGAGCTTCTCAGTGGAGGAATGCCTGCCAAGCATGGCTTCTGCATCTGCCCGTCTTTTGGCTCTATGGGACAAATAATCCATAGATAGCGCCACTTGACGCGGCAGGGCCCTTACTATGGTCTTCTCTCCTTCTCCAGATAGTTGATATGTAATAAGTCTCTCCAGAACATCTGCATCCAGGGCGGTCACGTACCTCCACCCTTGTTTGCAGTTTAGAGGTTGCATCAGCTTCTAATCATTAGGAGAAGAGGGGGAACATGGTGCTCCTGCAGCCACTGGTGGTTCCATACCAGTGTCTCTCTATGTGGTGCCGACTGAAATTACTGACTTACGTGCTGCATCTTTCACTGTTATACTGAGGAATTCCCCAGTTGAACTAGTTTTCACACGCTCGTGGAACATCGGCATAATGATGTTGTTGCTCG
The DNA here is from genome assembly GCA_029990575.1 of Petunia axillaris subsp. axillaris. NCBI lineage: Eukaryota > Viridiplantae > Streptophyta > Magnoliopsida > Solanales > Solanaceae > Petunia > Petunia axillaris. Next base: position 124,465,641 of record JARKNS010000008.1, on the reverse strand, counting down.
GGGTTGGTAATGTCGCCCTCTACGCGCCGAGAGAGATCTCGACGCAAGAGCTACAATCCAGATGAAGGATCTCGATCGTTCTAAATTTAGAGGAACTTGCAGTTTTGCCTTTTGAGACCTTTTAGTTTCTTAAGAATACGTGTAATGAATACTATTGTATTCGAAAGAACTTGATTGTACATTGGAAGCCTACGACCTTTGATATTAATGAAAACAGATGTTCATCAATAATTTGTGAGTACTTGCGTAGTTACTTGTAGTGTAGTCAAGCAGCATTATTTGGGTGCCTTTCTGGGCGTTTGTATTTCAAAGACGGGTCTGCGCTTGTTGACTCTATTTTATGCATCAGAAATGAGGACTTAAATTAGGGCAAGACCCGCGCCTGCAAGGAGACGTCTTTAGCCTGTTGTATGTAACGGAGCATTTTTGTGTTTAAGCTAGAACGACTGTGCTTGTCCACTCGAGTGCTTAAGTCTTAAATGGCACGATGCAGGCGGGCGGGCTTCCCTGCCGACATATTGGTGCAAGTGTTGAATTGATGATTTCAACATACGATAATACTTGGTGGCTTAACTAGAAGTGATCTAGCTTTAAGCGAGTAGTTTACTTTATGTAATGAAAAGTGAGTGTATAACTTCAACTTAAGTTGTATCGGGGCTATTAACAGTTGGACCGTAGATGGATCTGGTTATAAAACTGACTAAGTAAAATAGTAGTTATATTGACAAAGAGGGAGAGGAGCTAATGAAAGTTTAGTAAACTTTTAATAAACAACAGGGGCAAGTGCCCATTAAAGTAATAAAGAAAAGAACAAGAAAAAAAGAAAATACATGACTTGAATATAGTGGTTTAGTTGAACTTTTAAGAATAGTACTTCTTAAACCACGAGATATTCCAGTTATTTGGAATGACTGTTGCTTCCATGTCTTCTAGGACATTGACACGTCTAAAGTCTATCCTCAAATGAGAGTGACACGGTCGATGCATATGTACCGGATAACAAGTTCAAGTCGATTCCATAGAGAGCTAGCTAGATTAATTGAGATATGAAGTTTGATGATTTGATTTACTTAGTACTTCATTGAATCAAATTTTGCTTAAAGTAATACTACAAGCTATATCTAAGAATGTAAACTATTATAAACTATTGAAAGCAATTAAATATTGTTATCTAATGAGTAAAGAGAACTAGAGTTGTATACCTCACCTAAACGTGTACTCAATGGAATTGTCAACTAGAGTTTGCCTTGGTGTATAAATTATTTTTATGATCACACTTTTAATTACTTACTAATATCTCTCGGTTACTAGCAAGCCTAATCCTAAAGAATCTCTCAATTTCTCTTGAATTCCGTGATAAACAAGTGTAAAAACCTAAGTAAGAAGATTCATATCTCTAGTTCACTTCTTTTAGATCGAGTTTGTAAATCTCTTTAGGACCTAAAATTCTTGCTAACTAATTATTACCTAACATTATTACTACATTCTCAAGTGAGTAAAAGGAGAAATGAGAATAGGGTTAGTGTTTGCTACCACAACCCTAAAATTTTAGTAAGAAATTAGTTAGAAAATCACTACACTTAGACAATGTTGTTGTTAACAACCCATCAGTCACACACTTAGGGTCTATTTGGAAAGTCACCCTGTAATTAGATTTGGATGTAATTAGGTATAATTACACAGTTTTGACATGTTTGGCAGACCAAGTAAACATGTAATTGGGTCTAATTGAGGGTGTGGAATTGTACTCTTCAATTCTTAGGGGAAGCTAAGAATTGCTGGTAATTACATGGTGTAATTATAGGGTTACTTTGTGATTTCTATCATCTTTATTTTTATTTTTATTTTCTTTTTGATTTCTTATTCATTTTAATTTTAATTTTTTTAATTTATATTAAAGATATTATTTCTTTTACATTATTTCTATTTAATTTTTTCCTTCTTCTTTAATTATCTTTGCTTTTCGTTTCCATGTAACCTTTTTTTTTTACTTTGAATGTTTATTTTATTTTTGATTATGTCATATATATTCTCTCGTTATTTTTTTTTATATCGTTCCTTCTCATTTTCGACCTTTACTTCTTTCAACTTCTTTTGGATGTATTACTGTTCTAGTTTGTTGAAATATTGTCTATTGATCTTAAAAAAACGAGTTATTAATAAATTTGACTACATTAAGTGAGACAAATAATTTTGAATTTCGTTGTTGGATGAGATTAGACTTGTGCTTTTTTTTTTCTTTTTTCATTTCACATGCATGTTATTCATTTTGTCATAAGTGATAGGTAAATGTTAATTGAATATTTGAATAATGATATGGTATTATAGCTGTAAATGATATTTTTTATTTAAAAAAGCACGTTTCTTGAAAAATATATGTTTCAACTTAGAATTTTTAGCAACCAGGTCAATTTTATTATTTAATTAAAAGCTAGAAGTTATTTTTAATATCATTATTTATAAATTTAAATTACCATATTTTCAAGAAACAAATATATTTTGGATAATTAATGGTAAATAAAATTTATTATTTTTTATATAGACATATATTTATCATTATCACTTTAGTGTCAAATATTTTGTAATTGACTTTTATTAAAAGATTTAATTGTGTAATTACACTTGTGCAACCAAATGGCATGCTGGTAATTACACTGTAATTACACTATGTCAACCAAACACGACTTTGTAATTACTTTATTGTGTAATTATCAGGTTGTGTAATTACTACCCTTGTAATTACAATAAATCCAATTACGAGGTGGCTTTCCAAACAGACCCTTAGAATTGATGTACAACCCTGGTAAATAAGCTTAACTACTCATATTATGTAAGAACACAACGTATAGACATGAAGCATTCAACATAATTATATATATATATATATATATATATATATATATATATATATATATATATATATATATATATATATATATATATATATATATAAGAAAGAAATGATTATCCAAATGATGTTGTCCACTTTACAAAAGGATGAAATTACCCACCAATTTTGTGGAATTGTATTTTCCCCAATGAAATGTAAGATATCCATCAAAACCCTAATATTGTTATATCTATAGTGCTAGAAAAAATTACGCAAAATTAGTTCTCGTCTTGATTGTGATGGCTCGCAAAATTGTGCTGGGGACACAATTGCTCATTTATCCTGTGCACTTTTGTCTCTCCTGCATTGTGCAACCCTCAGAACTCCATGCTTTGAAAAATTGTGTGGAACTCAAAAAATTATGTTGACCCATACAAATCTTCAAAATTTAGGATTGGCTACTGTATGGGTGTGCTTGGGCGCACAAATTTGTGCGCCATGCACTTTTACTTTCTTCAATTGTGTAATGTAATTGTGCGGAGGCGCACAACTTTGTGCGCCCGCACAATGACTTCTTTTTGCTGGGCACTTGTTTTCCATTTTCAGTTTTGCTGAGGTTTTCATTTCTCGAATGTGCGGCCCACCACTTTCATCTGACACTTGGCTTTTTCTGCAATGATTCCAATCTTGCGTCTGATCGGCTTTCTTTTGTGCTTTTCTTGATCTTTTACTAGCCTCAAGCCACTTAATCCATTAGAACCAGGAATCATGCAATATTACATAAGATTTGGCCATGAAATTAGCTTAATCACGCATAAAGTTCCTATAAAGAGGTTTCTAAGTTTGTAAAATACCAACTTATACACACCTTTTCTGGCTATGCCTCAGATCTTGTATGGTCCTTCCTAGTTTAGAGCTAGCTTTCCTGCGTTGGCCTCTTTGGTGTTCTGAGATACTTTGTGAAGAACCAGGTCCCCTATGTTGCAGGAAAGCAAGTTGGCCTGTGCATTGTAGTACTGCTCCACCCGTTGCTTCTGGGCTGCTAGGCGCATGACTGCTATATCACGTCGCTCATCTAGGAAGTGAAGTGAAGCTACTAGAGCCTCGTTATTTGACCCTTCTTCGGCGAATGACCGTCGCAGGCTGGATTCTCCTATCTCTACGGGGATCATGGCGTCCATTCTATATGTTAGTGAGAATAGAGTTTCCCCCGTGTTGGCTATGGTCGTGGTCCGATAGGCCCAAAGAACCTCTGGTAACTCCTCCGACCACTTGCCCTTGGCTTCCTTGAGACATTTCTTTAGATTCTCCACAATTGTCTTATTAGAGGACTCAGCTTGACCATTGGCTGTAGGGTGATAAGGTGTTGATGTTATCCTTTTTATCTCCTTTTCTTGTAAGAATGCTGTGATTTCGGTCCCTATGAACTGAGGTCCGTAATTACAGGTGATCTCCACAGGGATGCCGAAATGGCATATGACGTTCTTCCAAATGAATTGTATCATCTAATATTCTTGTATTCGAGAATAAGTTGTCGCTTCAACCCACTTGGTGAAATAGTCCTCATGACGAGCAGGAATTTGATACCTCCAGGCGCTTTGGGCATAGGTCCCACAATATTCATCCCCCATTTCATGAAAGACCATGGGTTGATTACTGAATGTAAAAGCTCAGCTAGATGATGAAGTACATGGAAGAATCTTTGACAGCTGTCGCATGCTCTGACGAACTGGCTCGCATCATCTTCCATTCGGGGCCAGAAGTAGCCAACCCTAATTATCTTGTGAGCCAGAGACCTTCCTCCAGAGTGGTTCCTGCATTGTCCCTCGTGGATCTCTTTCATTACGTAGTCAGGTTACGCCGGTCCTAAGCATTAAGCCAAGGGGCCACTCAACATCCGGCAATACAATCCTATTTTGATTAAACAGTATCGGGCTGTTTGTACTCTCAACCTCTTGCTCTCATTTCTGTCTTCAGGAAGTGTCCCTTTGTCCAGATATTTGGCTATCGGCTGTCACCAATCCCAGACGAGTCATGTGACATTAACTTCATGGCGCTTAATGTCTGAATAGGTTAATTCGATCACGGCTCCCAGGATGTCTGTATTCATATTTGTAACGGCCACTAGACTGGCTAGGGCATCAGCCTCTGTGTTTTCTTTCTTGGTACTTAGTCGACTTTCCATTGAAAAAGTCTACAAATGGACCTCTACCTTAGCTAGGTACTCCTCTATACGAGCATCTTTGGATGCAAAAGTTCCGTTTATCTAATTGACCACCAATTGAGAGTCGCTATAGAGACTGATTTCCCTGCGCCTATATGTAAGCTAATTCAATAGCTTCATATTCTGCTTCGATGTTCATGATCGGCAGGCAGCTGACAGCTGTCGCGCCTGATTTTGGACTCGACTCGAGGCGAATCGGGTTTCGGATTTGACTGGGTGAACTCGTTTGAAGTTGGGGGTTTTGGAGTCGCCACCTAATAAAGTTTCCTAGGCGTATTAGGTCACCTATTAATTTCTAATTCCATTTAAAGAATTAACTACAGGTTGGTCTACTAATCAGAGATTCGAGTAAGTATTCGAAATAACCCAGAAGGAAGGGGTTAGGCACCTTCTAGGTTCCACTAAATGTGGTTCCCGACCGATTTTTATATTGGGTTTAAATATATTGCTTATAAAAGGACGAAAGCTAAATAAAGTAAATACAAGGAATATGGGATGCAAAATAAACAAATACTCAATTCAATATATTTGGATAAGTAATCTAAAATAATAGTTATATTGCATAAATAGCCATAAATTAAACAATAAATAACCACTAGATATTTGAATAAAGAACCCTAGGTTTTATTATCCTATTCGGATCAGAACCCGGCTTTCGTAAGGGACGATAGTTTCAGAATCCACTATCAGTATATAGCTCGGGTAGTTTCCATCATATCCGAGGGGCTTAATTCCCTATAACTCCCATACCCTCTTTAAGTTTTAACTAAAGCATTTCCTAATGTTTTATAACGTCCTAAAAGGTTTTCTAGCGTCCCAACTTAAAGTCCCGGAGGCTTTTGGGACACTACTTTGAGTCTCTGGACACCCTAAGTATATTAAGTGCCCCAAACTAGACCACTAGACGTCAAACAATATATGGTCATGTGAACACATAAGCAAATAATGTATGTAAACACAAAACAACTTCAAAAACTTTCAAAGTAGACCTCCAAATTAATACAAATGGAAAAGGATATAAGATTTGTAGGAATAGCCAGTTTTAAAGCAGTTTTGCATTCTCAGCCTTTGAAGAAAGTAATCTAGTTTAAAATGTTATCCAAATTGTATAAACAAACCACTTTGACTTCTAAATTTTAGTTTTAAACCTGCTAAACACTGCTGCAATTTTCCAGACGATTAGCTTTGCACAAACAGGCTAGTTTTCAACGTATAGGACAACTTTAGCCTTTTCAATGACACAGTTTAATTCTAGCATATAAAAATTGCACAAATAATCTAGATAGGCATTGATTTTCAGTTTCTAACCTGTTAATATACGACTGTAGTTTTCCAGAAAAATATTTTGCACAAATAATCTAATCATCAACCTGTATAACGATTTTGGCCTATTTCACCTAATTTTCAGCAAAAACAGTCTACTTATATATTTTGATTTTAAAACTTGTTATGTTCGACTAACTTTCGAATAAAGCACACAAACCAACAATTCGTCATGTTGCACAAATAATACAATTTCGAGTAAAACTGAAAATGAGGGATAGAGAAGGCCCCTGTCAGTAGCCAATTTGTTGTTTTTCAAACAACATACTGCCACCACCTGTCCTAGCACTACAACCGTATCTTATGACGCTTATACAAAATAGGGTGACCTAGCAAATACAAACAATATGGGTCTAGGGGGATGTATAGGTTCATACAAAGAGAAAATGAAGAATAGTGCCCTGTGTGCACTCTAAATATACTGCCCCTGTTCATACTGCCCTGTTTCTTTAACAACAAGCACCTAGCTGTTGTAAAAAAATCAACTAATAATCCCTGTAATTGAAGAATTTAACAATGGTATAGCTTTTAGCTATCCAGCATTAAACCAAGCTAGATTTGGCCTCAAACAGAGCTGCACAAAAGTCTGCGGATGATCTCAAAAGGGCCCAGGCAGTTACACAACTCATATAACACCAGACAATAGGAAGAATTGTCACGGATTTATGTTAAACACAGAAACATCAGTAGCATGCTATTAACATAGTAAACTTACCTTAGTTGTAGAACAAATAACAATAGAAAAACAGGACAACCAACTGAGGAGAGTAGCAAGCAATAGACTCAGGCCAACTGATGTTTTGGCCTTGATGAAGCAACACATAACCAAAGATTAGAGAGAACAGGCAAATGCTATGCCTCCAGAGATGTATTTCAGTGTGTGAGTTGTGCTGTGTGTCTAAAAGTCTGTGTGTATCAATGTTCCCCGTGCCCTCAGAGTTGTATATCCGTGTGCCTTTTATAGTGTTTAGCCAGAACCAGACTTATCAATTATCCCAGCAAAGGAAAGAAAACATAGCATGATTGTTGGGATTAAAGAACCCATTTTTGAGCCGAAAATTATGTAAATCCCATATATGAAAGGTAAAAATCAGCTTTGAACCTAGACAAGATGTGTCTACCTATTCCAAAAAATCTGAAATCTCGAATCTTTAAACAAAGCATAGTACCAGATTTCAATCGGTTAAAAATAGAAACGAGATCTATCATATAACGGCTGATTGAAGTAAAGACACGGAAATATCTCACCCGATTTCGTGCTTTGACAGATTTGAAGAGATATGCAACTAACTCCCTTGAACGTGCTAAATCAGCTTGGATTTGACGAGATTCGCCCAATTTTCCCTCTTCCTTTTCGGTTTCCATAAAAATAGGGAGGAGAATGATTCATTCCCTTTTTTCTGTGTGAAAGCGACAAGGGAGAGAGAGAAACGAGTGGAGCGTGGAAGGCGGAGTCTCGCCGGACTTAATGGCGGAGGAGACGCGATGGAATCAAGGCTGAAATGAGGGGAAATGGGTGAGAGGAAAGAGATTGGCGGCTGATATAAGGGAAAGGAAAATGGGGAAATGATTTTAGGGTTTTAGGGAGAGGGGTGTGTGTGTGTAGTTGTAAGTGGGAGATTTAATGTGAGCTGTTGGATTAAAAGGGTGGAGGGCTCAGATTTGGCCACATAGGCATGCGGGTATATATGTATAATGTATATTAGGTGAGGTGGAAAGAGGTCAGGTGCTTGGGGGGGGAGGGGGGAGGAGGTTGTACCACACGTTACAATGAGCTGTACGCGTGCTTAATGTGTGTGTACTTTGTGCTATAACGAATTGTACATACACTAAAAAAAATGTGTATTAATGAGGTGTAGGCTGAGGTGGCGTACACATAGACAAAAGGTGATGACGAGGACTAGGTGTGGCAGAAACATAGCTGTAAATTAGCAATTGGCTAGTATAAAAAATAGGAAAATTATAAATAATTATAAATAAATATGTTTAATCATAATTAAATATAGATAGACTCAAATATAATACTAATTAAATATAAATAGCCATAGATAATTATTAAATGATATCGTAATGCGTTAAATTTCACAAATAGCACACATATTTTAGAAAAATAGCCTAAATGAATGCAATTACGTAATTATAATCACAATTAAATAAATACTATATAAATAGGGGATTAATAATAATATTACACACGTAAATGCATGTTGTCTAATGCAATTTTGTCTGAAAATACTATTATTGATTTTAATTAAATATAGCCAAATTGCGAAAAACGGAGGGACAAAATTGGGTGTCAACAACAGCCTCCCGAAAAGTATTCGCGGTCGGATACTTGATCACAAAGCCGAGCACCACTCCCTTAACGTTTGACGCCCCGTATGTATTGATCACCTATTCTCTAAGGGTAATACATTCCATTATTCTGCACTCGACCTCAGCCTTCGACGTCATGTCGGCATTGAAGTCAGCGACAAAGCCTGCAACAACTTGATTTTGATGGTCCTGCGCGGCTGATAAATGATGTCATATTCTCCTAACTCTATGGACTATTTTTTTAGTCTCCTAGAGAGTTAAGGTTTGTGCAAGATGGTCCGCAGTAAGAAGGAAGAGAGCACGATGATAGTATGACTCTAGAAGTACGGCCGCATCTTTCTGACTGCCACTACTGGAGCAAACGCGAGCTTTTCTAGATGTTGATAGCGTTCCGCATCCAAGAGAGATTTACTGACGTAATATATGATAGATCCTACTTATTTCTCTTCTTGTGCAAGAACTGCACTTTCAGCTACTTTAGATACTGTAGGTATAAAAACAAAGGTTCTCTCTCGCGTGACTTGGTTAGAAACGTGGGATTGGAGAGGTACTTCTTCAAATCTCGAAGTGCTTGACTGCACTATTCTGTCCATTCGAAGCTTTCATTCTTCTTCAGGATATTGAAGTACTGGTGACACCTTTCTGAAGATTGGAAAATAAACCGGATGAGTGCGGCTATCCGACCGTTGAGCCTCTTCACTTCTACTTCGCTTTACACCACCTCTGGCATGGCTTCGATCTTGGCGGGGTTGGCCTCTATTCCTCTGTTTGAGACAATGAACCCTAGAAACATTCCTGATGATACGCTGAATGCGCACTTTTTGGGATTAAGTTTCATACTATACATGTCTAAGATGTCGAATGCTACTTCCAAGTGCTTGATGCGATCTTTGGAGAATTTCGATTTTTTACCAACATGATGTCAATGTAAACCTCCATGGTTTTTTCGATCTAGTCTTTGAACATCAGGTTTACCAATCTCTAGTGGGTTGCTCTCGCATTCTTTAAACCAAAAAACATCACCCCATAGCAGTAGGTGCCCCTATCCGTAATGAAAGAGGTTTTATCTTGATCATCCGGGTTCATAAGGATTTGATTGTACCCTGAATAGGCGTCCAAGAAACTGAGGGCTTCGTGGCCTGCTGTAGAATCGATGAGCTGATCGATATTGGTCAGGGGAAAAGAGTCTTTTGGATACGCCTTATTCTGATCGGTAAAATCAATACACATCCTCCACTTACCATTCTTTTTTTAGATGACCACAATGTTTGATAACCAGATAGGTTACTGGACCTCGCGAATGGACCCGTTGTTCAGCAACTTCTCCACCTCTTTATGAACTGCTTGGCCCTTTTCTAGATTAATCGACCGCTTCTTCTATTTTATTGGCTTGAAGCTCGTGTCTACATTCAAATTGTGCATTATGATATTAGTTGAAATCCTGGGTATGGTATATGTCCAATCAAAAGTGCCTCACCGAGCACGTAAGAAATTGGCGAAATCTTGCTTGGCTTCGGCCGAGAGTTTGGCCCCTACATAAAAGTTCTTGCACGGGGAGCTCTCATCGAAGACCAGTGGATCGAGGTTGTCTACAGTAGCCTTGACAGTCCATTCCTCATCGTCTAAGTCTAGGGGTATAATGGATGGCTCTCGGGGTGCGGTTCTCTTACGCCCTTCAGATTCGAACAGTATTTTGGTTACTACACATGGCCCGAGCAGTTTGTCCAACAGTTTCTGCTGGTTCTTGACCTCCTTCTTTACTGCGCATGTGACGACGGCCACGTAGCAGCTCCTGGACAGCTTTTTTTTTCACCTTGAATCTACTTCACTCCCCATAGGGTAGGGTATTTAAGGACTTGATGAAGTGTTGACGACACTGCACGTACTTCGTGAATCCAAGGTCTTCCCAGGATAATATTATATGAAAGATCACATGTCATTACTTAGAAAGATGTCACTTTCGTTACCCCCCGGATGAGAACCGGCAAGATCACCTCCCCTACAGACCTCTCGGTGGAGTTGTTGAAGCTAGTTGTTGTGTACGGGCTAGGGATTATCTGATGTTGCACCTCCATCTGGCGAATGCCTTCCTAGTGGATAATTTTCGCAGCGCTTCCCGGATCCACCGGCACACGTTTGACCTGGGCATCACATACTCTAAGGGTAATGATCAGGGCATCGTGGTGTGGGTAGAAAACCTCACGCTTGTCATTATCGCTGAATTTGATTGCGTTGATAGGCTTCTTTGCCACCTCCTGGTGGGCCTCACAAACCATGATGGCTCTGGCTGTGTCGATCGACTCCGGGTCCACCGAAGATCGTTTTATGGAATGTGGGGTTCCCTAGTTTGTGGCCACTACTTTTATGAGGTTACTATAGGGCATGAATCCTCGGCGGGATGCTGGCATCAATACTGAGTCGGAAGATGATGTTTCTTGGAATGTCACTGACCGCGATGACGGTGTTATTTGGGACATCATCGTTGCCGCTTGATATGGTCCTGCTTTTCCTTCGCAAAAACTTACAATTTCTTGGGCCCCCCGGTGGGCAGCAAACTGTTTATGCCTAAATTTTTTTTTCTAGGTTAAACAATTAAATTTGTAGTAGGGTCACAAGTAATACAGAAAAATATGAGGAAAAGTAAATAAAAGCCGAGAAATAAATAATTAAGCAGAAAAGTAAGTAGTTGTATTCCTTGAGAATAGCCGGATTCGGTGTGAATCACTTGTTTGAACACAATGTAAGGAGAGGTATTTATAGCTGCGATTACTCAGTCCTAATTATGGTAAAATACAAAGACTGATAAGGCCGTGGGCCTATTTACTCAAGGCGCTGGTATATACAAACCCTAGCTAGGAGATTGTAAACCCTAATGTGGCGGGATGTATATGTGTCATGGCCCGTGCTTGCTGAGCGGTCGTGGCTTGAGGAGCAGGTGTGTCTCATCTGCGTCCGATGACTTATAGGCGTCAGCTGGGCTCTTATCCCCGTAATCATATGTGACGTATTTTACCCATAAAGTACATTTTGCATATATATGAGCCAAATTTTTCTCACTTCATTCATTCAAAAAAATACATATGAAAACATAAAATGAAGACAATCTATATGCATTTATTCCTAAGTGAGTAAAAAAAACTCTATCTATTTTACAAATAAATAACACCAAATCATCATCACTTCGCTCATATACAAAAATCCAAAAGAAAAACATAACTAAGGCCAATCCGAAAACATTTATTCATAGTATGAGTCCAAATACTATCTACATTTTGTTAGTAATTGAAGCCAAATCGTCATCACTTTCAAATAAAACTTATATAAATCATCATCACTTTCAGTACAACTTTCATAAAAAATTGTCATCATTTCTAATACACAGTGTGGATTCGGCGATTAATTTGTATCAAACTTCACAAAATTACTAGGCACGTTTGTTGCTTCAAGCTAATTCAAACACCTTTAATGGAGCTTTGAGTAGGCAATTGTTACCGATTGGCGATAAATCCCTTACAATTATCAAATCGTCAAATAAATATCGTCGTCAGATTGTATCAATAGCACATAAACCTAAATTTAAAATCTAAAATCTTCAATCATGACCGTCAACCAGAATTTTGATACATACAAAAGGCACTAACAACGGATTTTCTAGCTCGTAATAATAAATTGAAGCAACAATGCATCGGAAGCAGCATGACCATAACGATTGATTTATCACTACAAGAGGAGTTCATCGACGGAGGAGGAAGTGACTAATCACAGCGGCGGATAGATGAGGGATTTAACATGTCCGACAAGGGAGTCACCAATAGAGGCCCGCAGTGCAGTTCTGGTCAAAGCCATATGCCCCTATACTCGTCGTCGGCGACGACGATGAACCGGAGCTGTGGAAAACGGGCGGTCGAGGAGGAAAGAGAATGTGTTAAGTGTGTGAAAAGACAAAAATGTCCTTAAAGACCAGGTTCAAGACCATGTTTAAAGTGCTCAATTTTCACAAAAAAAAAAAAAAAAAGTTTGCTATGGTGAAGACATGGTAAAAATTAAACACCGTAACCACTTTTAGGGGGCTGAAAAAGAAACAACTAGCAGTTTCAAAATTTTAAAAAATATCCATCACTTAAAAAAACGAAAAACTTTTGAGAAGTAGCCACCGATAGTCCAGGACATTTTTGTGGGGCTTTGAACCCTTGAAATTTCTGTGATTTAGTTCTATTTCTCTAGAAAACTTTGCAAAATATGAAGCCCTAGGAAAATTTCCTAGAGCTTTGAACTAAATTCAAGGAATTTTTTCAGGAGTTTAGTTTAAATTTCATAAAAATTTTCTATCGCTATACTTCAATGAATTCCTGCATTTTTAGGATACGACTACCGTTCTATAACTTTGTAATTTTTGGCTATTTCTCTTTGAGTAACTTAAAAAATGGCTATACATTAAACTATCACGAAGACATGAACCCCAGCCCAAAAATGAATAACAGGCCCATTAATCAAATTGGACACATGTCTTCACAGAGTTGTTCGTCACCTAATTGAGCATCACTAATTCACTATGTTGTGATTATATTGGAGCTCCTTCTTCCTTTGTTTCACTCTCTTTTTGCTTAATAACGCTTTGCTTAAAGTATAGTCCATAAGGCAAACAAATCATTTACCGCCTGTTAAAAAGCAACACACATTAATTGCTACACAAGAGTAAATTAATTAATTATCTCTCCCTCTTTCCTAATTAACAAAATCTAGGGTTTACTAACAAGTACTGTACTTGTTTATCTCCACTTCTTGAGTCCTTTGTACTAGCACTGCTACAAAACCGAGGTACCCCTTCTTTATTACTAGTTAACTTGTAAGTTGTTTTATTTTGAATTGTTAGCTAAGTTTAGGCATTTGTGAGTGACAAATTGATAATGTACATATACCAATGATAGCACCTTATTATGTTGTACAGTGTAACCAAATGTTTGTTAGTTTAGTTTCAGCATTTCCTAAGTGCATTACTATTATGTTTCTATCAAACTAAACACAATTGCTGAAACATGTTAGATAAGTATTGTTTTCAGTCTTCACAGTCCTCAGATTAAGGGTATGTTTTGTACGAAGGAATTATTTTCTTGAAAAATAATTGATTTTCATACTTATTTTCTGGTATTTGGTTACCTTAGTGGGATATTACTGGGTATGTTGTTGTTGTAGTATTTTCCGGAGTTTGGTTGCCAAAGATAAAAATAATTTCCTAACCATCTAACAATGGGTAGGTTCGGGGTGTTGGTGGGGGTTGAAGGTGCGGGGTGGGGGTGGGGGTGGGGTAGGAGGTGGGTTGTGGTGGGGTGGGTGGTGGAAGGAGATAATGAGTGTGAATTGTCACATTTGGAAAATGTCCTATGAGCTGTTATGGAAAATGTTAATATCTTTTCCGGAAAATGTTTTTCTTGATACCAAATACACCCTAAGTATGTCCTTTTTTCCTGGTTTATGGAAAAATTACAACTTTTAGGATTTGGTCCAATGCTTTTGTTCAACGATGTGGATTTAACGTGGGGTGTGTGGATATGGCACGATTTCAAACCTTGTCAGTTGTCACTAACAAGGACTTTAGTATTTACATGATAGCAGGGTAAAGGGACGGGCCCATAGTCCTGTTTCAGACCTGTGGGCTAGCTAACTCACAAGGGATGTCGTAGCCAAAAAAAAAAAAATTATAATTTTTTTAAGAATAATTGGAGAATCAATGTTATATATTTAATATTCCTTAATTTGTGATTGTATAGAATTGAGTTTCTCTCTAGCATGGACCGATCTGATTTTTTCTTTAATTGTTCACTTATTATCGCAGTTCATGTCTATAGCTTTTTTATAGTACATGTTTGTTCCTTAGCAAGTTTACATCATATGTACCTAAATTTCCTGATTGGGAAGTTTGTTTCACTAGTCAGCATTATAAGTTATTTCACATCTCAAAATGTTCTCAGCTTTCTGCTGGATAAAGTTGCTGGGTCATGTTGGCATGCATTTGTTGCTCAGGATGGACGGATGTATATCAGATGCTTCATTGAGCAGTAGAATTGTTTTTAGCATTTTCTTTTCTTGTAGTCGTTAGTGGTACTGCTCTGGGTGCTAATAGATAGCTGATGGAGCGATCACGTGATACAACTAACCCACAATGTGGACATAAGATAAAAAATTTCCTGCCAGACAGATTTGTTTTTCTGTTCAAGCCATAACCCACCATAAAAAATGAACTCTGGAAGATAAAAGAGGGAGGGCATTGGGTAGAGAGAAGGAGAGTGTCTGAGTGAGAACTGACTTGTCTACTCTTTGTAGTGAAAATGTCATTTCGATATAAGTGGCTAGGCACTCTTTATAGTAGGTTTATTGTAAATATGGTCCTAGCTGACCCTTGTTATAGTTAATCTTCTATTCATAAGCTTTTCGATGGTTGCCATATTGGGCTTATTTGAAGATGGTTCTGCCAGTAAAACAACTCTCTTTCATTTGTCGACATTTGTCTTCTACAAATGTTTCTGAATCCTGCAATTCCTTGCATATTGTGTCTACCCAATTGATTGTCCACTTTTCCCCCCTGACTGATCCCAAATTGATATTATAGAGCAGAAGCGATTCTGTTGACCATTTATACTCTTGCTAAGTCAATCAAATTTCACATTTTCATTTATTGTCTTAATAAATGTTCGGAGTCAAAAGAAGAGACTGATCTTTACCAGGCAGGTGTTACAGAAGAGTAGCAGAAAGGAAGCTAGATAATTGACATCAATTTCTGAAAATGAGCCAAGCAATTCAAGGGGACAGCTCCTATAACACAGTAATTCTTCCTGTGAAGAGGCGGCGTGGTCGCCCACGCAAGGATCCCAGCCTAAAGCGTGTACGAACTGCCCAAGTTCCACTTCCACTTCCACTTCCACCAGGTTTTGAAAAAGTAAAAGCGATCGAACCCCAACAATTAGATACAGTTAATGTTGAAAATGATCGGATGATAGGTCAGGCTGTCACGGGTACTGTTGAAGCTTCATTTGATGCTGGTTATTTGCTCAGTGTTAGGATTGGCGACTCCAATACAAATTTCAGGGGTATTGTTTTTAAGCCAGGACACTTTGATCCTGTCACAGCACAAAATGATGTAGCACCACATGTTCAGATGATTAAAAGGAACGAAGTTCATCTGACTATTAAAAACCAAGTTCAGGTACATGGGCATAATTTGCCCGGAAATAGGGCTCACCTGAATGCTATATCTCCAACAATAGCTCCTTCTGTCCCTTCAATGGGAGCACACGGCAAAGTTGTTCCTGTTGTCCTTCAACCTGTCAATCCGTCCAATGGATTACCACCTAATATGAAAGCTCCTCCAGAGTCATCCCAAGCAGCTCATATGGCAGCTCTAAAGGAGAGATGTGTGCAGGTTGTTGCGCCCTTGGCTACGCTGCCACCTGATGGATCACTAACCACTAATCAGGTAACTCATGTCGGCAACCAAGAAGCATTGGTGACTGGACAGAATGGAGATGGTTCCCTTGGTGAGGGAGCATTAATGGTGCAACAGAAAGAGGTTAAGCCAATTGTATCTAACAACACAGGTGTTCCTGTTGAAGTGACCAAAGGAATTCAAGGGTTTCCTCAATCAACAAATACAATCAGTAAAGATAATGAGGCTTCTCGTAAGTTGTTAGCAGGAAACGTGAGTGTTGTCCCGGAACGATATATTGGTGATATGAATGAGGCTCCTGCTATAGAACCAAGTGACTCTGTAAATTCTCCTCTTCCAAACCAGGCTACATCTGTTTCAACACCATTGATGAATTACGGGATTGGCAGGATGACAGAGCTTTTGCAGGTAAACTAGAACAACTTGCACCTCATTTTAGGTTCTAAAATATTGTACATCAATTCTGTCTAATCTTGAAAGAATTGCCTTCGTGAAGGCGGTGCAGGAAAATATGATGGAGAACCAGGTGCTTCATGCTGGAGGATCAACCATTAGCCTTGGAGAAGAGTGTATTAGAACCAAGAGTCCAGAAACTGATGGTAAGAATGAGGAGTCAAGTCTTCAGTAGCAGAGACTTCCTCAAATTCTGATCTGATGTCGCAGTTCCCCTGGCTCAGACCAACCTTATAGCACATACAGATGTTAGTTCAATTGCATCTGAAGTTGTATCTCACCTTTTCCATGGGATTACACGTCTAGGGTGCAAGAAAGGCCAAAAAAGTGGGCCAAGTGCTGGGAGTCTGGGATTTTAAAAGCCGCTTGTTTAGCACGGAGAATGGCTTTGTTAATTTGTTAGTTTGCTTAGACAAGCATATGTTAAGTTCTTTTAGGTGCTGTGAACAAATTGTCTAAAATGCTTACTTGTTTGTGTTCGAGGACACGCACTTCCAGCCCAATTTTATTTAAAAGGAGTAAGGGCATTTTTCAGTCTTGTTTCAGTTTTCCAACCGTAGAAACAGAAAGTGAAAGGCTTTGTCTCGCCCTTTTTTCTTCCTTTGTTCTGCATTGTCTAGCAGCACTTGCGTTTAAGAGTATAGTGCTTTCAATAACTCAGCAACTAAATACTATGTCATAAGTTTCCCATTGATCATGGTTGACTGAAGTCTCTCGGTATTAACCCCTCGATATAGCATTCACGCTTTTACAGCTTATTACTTTTTGCCTCTAGGTCCCTAAATATTTCTGTTGTGTTTTTCTTTTAAGTATTTACCTAGGAGTATTATTTTTAGTTATACAACTTCTGAAGTTTCAGGGAAGACTGTAAAAGATATGGACTACGATGGTTTGGTTCGTTTCCAGAAGATGGCAAGAACAAACTTATTCATGATAATATCTTCTCTAGGGTCTTGTCTTCTCACTGAGTGGTTTCATGTGTCTATAATTCAAGCACAAGACTGTATCTTGTTTCATGGAGGTCGCCAGCTTTTTAATATTCGTTTTGACCTTATATGGTTCATATGGGGTTCTCACCACATACTTATACTGTTTAGTAGGCAAGAATGAGCGACCAAATCCCAACTAAATTCAATCTTCAAAATTGCATAACATAAGAAAGTCGTGGACGACGTAAATGCCTTCAGAAATTTGGGGTAGCAAGTGTGTATGAGCAAGTTAGTTATTCACCTAATCATTAGTGTCCAACAATTTCTAAACTTTAGCAGGCGTTTGGCCATAAATGTCCAAAAAAAAAACAAAAAAATCAAAAAAGAATTTTTGAAGATTAATTGAAAAAGCGTATTTTAAAGTTGAAGTTGTGTTTGGGTATGAAATTTACTTAGAAAAAAAATTGAAGTTTTTGTAAATGTAGAGAATTGATTTTTCTGAGAGTAAAAAAAATTGAAAGTGGTCTAATCAAACTGTTTTTGAAAAGATCTCCAAAAAGTGACATTTTTTTTGTGGACAAACAAGGTTTTCATTTTTATTTTATTTTATTTTTTGTAAAAACGTAACCATTTTTTATGGCCAAACGGGGTCGTGTTCAACCATTTTCTTTCAAAGTATAAGGATATATTTTAGCCATTTTCTGACGGAAGGTTACACATCCAAGTATACACGTGATGCTGCCCTTGACTTGATTAGAACATTGATATCAAGTATGCAGACCTAAGTAGTTCAACTCTTCAAAGCGATCAACTTTTTATTTCATGATTTCTTCAAGCAACATCGACCCAACTTCTGCATAAATCACTTGATACTGGCAAATGAGTACTTTGCTAACTTGATTGTATTTCCAGAAGGCTTCTCTATTTTAGTAGCTTTTTCAAAGACAAGAAACAAGGGTCGAAGCCATAACCATATTTGCATTTCCACAACATGAAGACGCAGCAATACTGACCTCTGATAAATAATAGTAGTAGCTGGCAAAGGTAAACATTAAATAATACAAAGCTTTATTTTTGTCAGACTAGCTGCTCACATCAAGATGTAGATGATATACCATATTAAGGGTGGCCAGCGGTCCGGTCCGGTCCGGAACCGGTACCGGAGTCCGGTTCCGGTCCGGAACCGGGCCAAAAAAATTTCAAAACCGGCGTGGTCCGGTCTACCGGTCCGGTCCGTGCCGGTTTCAACCATTGGTGCCGGATCGGAACCGGTTCCGGCGACCGTTAGGCCGGTCGGTACCGGTCCGGTCCGGCCGGTAAACGGTTTTTTTAAATTTTTTTTTTGTTTTTTTTAGGCAAATAAAATTAAAATTTGAAAAACTTAAAAATTTATTTAAACATCATTTGTGATAATTATGTAAATTATATTTTTTAATGAAACAAAATAATTATGTAAATTATATTTTAAAATTTATTAATGTAAAGTTTATTGAATGAGAAATAAATAATTGAACGACGTCTTCTAGTTTGTTACTTTATTAATGTAAAGTTTATGAAACAAAACAAACGTTTATTGAATGAGAAATAAATAATTGAAATGACAAAACAAACTAGAAATCGAAAAATTACAAAGATACTAAATAAACTAGAAATTCGAAAATACATAATTGAAATAGATATTCCCTTAGCCATCTCCTCAATTTTTCAATCACGCGGAATAAAGCCATTTATTCTATCCCATTCGGTTCTGTGTTTTTTTTTTAAGTGTTGCCTAAACTTTCCCGTCCCTCCATTGTTGGGTCCACTGTAAAATTGCCACTCTTTGTTACAGAGGATACATTTAGCTTTCTGAGTTTCAGTATCTTTCATAATAAGTTCCCACACTATAGAACGACGTCTTCGTTCAGTAGGACCGGGAGCAGCGGGAGCTTGATTTTCAGCCATTATAATTGTTTGGATTTTGGAAGAAATTTAGAAAATAGCCTTTGAAAGTAATTTGAGAGATAAATTGATAGAAAGTGCTAAATTGTGTGATATAATGATGAAATATTATAGTATATATAGATAAAAATAGGTTGGGGGTATGGGGGGCATTTAGGGGGGGGAGGGGGGAGGGTGATAGGCAAATATAGCCGTTTTTGGCCGTTGGCCAACGGCTATATTTGAAAGAGAGCCGTTGGCCCAATCTGCCGGTCCGGTCCGGTCCGGCAGTTCGGCCCAAATAAGTTTTTTTTTTTTTTTTTCCATTGAGTTTTATTTAAAGTGGTGGAAACTTTGAAAAATATTACAACAAAATATTATTTAGTTTTTACTTGTACATATTAAAGTTTAAACTTAGAATTAAAAAACTTGTAGTAATTTTTATAATTTGAACTTTGAAGTAATGAAATTGTTGAAGTGATGATTCAAATTTCAAACTTTTGAATTAATTTGTTAAGTTCAATATTCAAACTTTGAATTAATTTTAGTAAATTCAAATTTTGAATTAATTCTTTAAGTTCAAAATTCAATATTTGAACTAATTTACAAACTAGTAATTAATTGTAGTATTTTTTGCGCAAACTATAAATTAAAAATAAAAAGTATGAAGACAATAGTTGTGATTGAATTCCAAGACTTGGAGCAATTTTATTGAATTGTTTAAGATATAAGTAGTGCAAATTACATCTAAACTTCAAACTTGTAAATTCAAAATTCTTATTTAGAAAATTACATTCTTTTAAACATATTAGCTAGTTTCTTAAGGATAGTTGTTGGCTTTTCTTTTGGAACTGGCCGTTGTTGATCTTGTTCATCATCTCCTTCTG
Source organism: Petunia axillaris subsp. axillaris (assembly GCA_029990575.1). Classification (NCBI taxonomy): domain Eukaryota; kingdom Viridiplantae; phylum Streptophyta; class Magnoliopsida; order Solanales; family Solanaceae; genus Petunia; species Petunia axillaris. The sequence goes on along the minus strand of JARKNS010000008.1, from coordinate 124,445,318 downwards.
GTTCTTCGTCTTCTTCTTCTTCTTCATTGCCGGTTTGACTCCCTTCACTTGTTCCGTCGCTCAAAATTTGATCGATATATGCTCTGCCCCTTTCCTTAGTAAGTTCGGGTAGACCAAAGTTTCTTCGCTCTGCTCTGATCCAATCCCTGAATAAAACTCCTGTCTCCATTGCCTCCTCTCTCAACGAATATCTGTGATCTCCAATTTGAAATCTTCCTTGGCTAAAAGCGCTTTCCGATGCAACTGATGAAACTTGAATTGTTAATATATCCCGGGCCATTTTTGCAAGAATTGGAAATTGCGATTCTTGATTCTTCCAATAATCCAACAAATTCGCAGTTCCAAAGTTGTTAAGTTTCTTTGGATATTGAATTAAATACACTTGGAACTCGCTGTATTCCTCTCCGTACTCGTCCTGTTCTGAAAGCAACTTTTCGTCAAGTCCCCCAAAAGTGCACATTTCTGCTCCTGCCTGTGAAGAACTTTGCCCGGTGGATAGTATTGGTTCCGTTGGCTCTGCAGTTTCTGCCCAAGCTCTATACTTTACAAAAACAGCCACGGTATCTGCATAAACTTTAGCAACAGCCTCGTCTACACTTGGATACCCATTAGTAGCAATTTCATCTGGAGTAATTTCTAAATTTGCATATACTTCTCTAACAAGTCGTTCAGTTAACTTAATTTTAAAAGCAGGATGCAACACAGAAGCAATGTAAAAAAGAGGAGGAATTGGAAAAAAATATTTTCTAAACTTTTCAATCATTAACTCTACAGCCGGTAAGTAAACTTCATAAATAATTCCGATATTCCAGCTATATAATATAACATGGTAGGAGTAGTTGGATAATATTGACCGGAAAATTCTAAAGTAGCTTGATAAAATTTATGTAAAAACTGAAGAAGATGTTGAACAAGTTGCCAATCTTGATCTTGAAGGTGATAGATTTGCATAAAATGCCTATTATACATTTGAGAAAAAGGCAGTCTATATTCATAAGCAACTTTCAATGCCTCATATAAAGTGTTCCACCTAGTACAAACTTCCTTTGGGACTCTCCTAACTGGCATTCCTAATTCTACACATTTTCTTTCCCATTCTCGTCTTCTTTCTTGGTTTTTATTTCTAAAAATATAAGTAATAGCTATCTGCACCTTTGCAATAATTTCGTTAAACAAGACAAGACCATCTCTTACTACTAAGTTGTAAATATGACATGCACACCTAACATGAAAAAATTCAGGAAAAGGAGGGTTCAAAATAGGTATCAAGCTCCTAAGTGCATCTGTGTTGTTTGTAGCATTATCTACCGTAATACTAAAAACTTTGTTAGTTAAACAGTACGTACGACAAATTGATGAAACTTTGTTACAAATATAATTTCCCGTGTGTGGTTCATCAACAATTTTATAAGCAATAATACGTTTTTGAAAAACCCAATCAGGATCTATCCAATGAATAGTCACAGTAATATAATCACATCCATTAGTAGAACGACCCATATCCGTAGTAAGACATACTCTAGTGTCAAAGTTATCAAACATATATCGCAAATAATCCTGATATTCGTTCTTAAATTTAATAATATCATTTTTAACAGTAGTTCTTGGAAAACCTCTAAAAGAGGGATTATATACAGCCTGAACATAACGAACAAAACCAGTACAAGAAGGAAAACTATAAGGTAAACCCTCGAGGGCAACTAGTTTAGCAATTTCTTCCCTATCCTTTTGTTTATCATAAGTAAGAAGCCCTCATGTTAAATGGTTAATTCTTGCTTGGATACCCGAAGAAGAATCATGCGCTACTCCCCCATGTTCGGTCCCTAAATATATACCACCCCCCCCCCCCCCCCCCCCGCGTTGCCCATTCTTTAGGATGTTTCTTTTGTAAGTGGGCCCTAAGTTTACCCGTCCCACCCTCATTACCCCCAGTTCTAAAAACCCACACCTTATCACAAAGCCCGCAGGAGGCCGTCTGCGCTGCAACATTCTTTGATGCAAAATCCCACACATCAGATCTATCCTTACGTTTAGCCGGTATTCTAGTAGGAGGTTCAGGAGGCAAGTCTGACTGAACTTCGGGTGGACTAACTTGAAATTCAGGTGTTTCTTCTAAATTACCCCCGCTTTGATTCCCATATCGTGTTTCTAACATTTCGTGATCAAGTATATTATCAGCGCTAATATTATGATAATGTTGAGAATCATCTATGTAGGTGAACTGACTAGAACTACCAGCAATTTCTTTACCCCTATTTTCCCTACGACCACGTGCCCGCCCCCCACTACTAGTTCCAATTGAACCTCGTTGAGACATAATAATAGCAAATAAAATAAATATATATGACAAAAAAATAATAAAAGAGTAGAAGTAGGAACGACCAACCAAATATAACCGTATAATTGAGGTGAAGTTGAAACTTGAGCCTCCACTTCAATTAATTAGTTGAATACTTGATAATCGAAAAATTGTAAAAATAGCCAAATTGATATTTTCAACCACGTAGCGCCTCCAATTAACCCAATACTTGATATTTATAAACTTCACCAAGTAGCCAAATATAACTTTGATAGAAACTCCAAATAGAACTTGATAAAGTAGCCAAATTATAAATTTTTAACAAATAGCCAAAGTAGAACAATAGCAATATTGTAGAAAATTTGAGAGAATTAGAGAGAATTGAAAGATTTGTGTGAAAAATATGATGAAATAATGGGGTATTTATAGAAAAAAAATAGTTAGGGGTGGTGATGGGGTGGTAGAGGGGTGTATTTGGCCGTTCTTTGCCGTTGGACAACGGCTAGGGGGTCAAAAGAGCCGTTGCCCAACGGCTAGAAACGGACAGATTTTTCTTTTTCTTTTTTATTTTTTTGACCGGTCCGGTCCAGGCCGGTTCCGGTCCTAAATTTATCCGGTCCATCCGGTTTTGTTTCGTGGCACCGGTTCGGTACCGGAACCGGCGCCCGTTAGTGGCAAACGGTCTGGTTTCAACCGGTCCGGACCGGTCCGAGCCGGTTTCCGGCCCGATTCTGGTCCGGTTTTGACCGGACCGTTAGCCACCCTTATACCATATGATATCAGTCTCTTCATCAGGAAATAGCTGAGAAGTTTGCAAGATAGCAATGGAAACAAGTTTTTGCGGTAATTTAACCTGCTTGAGCAGAAAGCTTCTACAAATTACTACTATATAGAAATGTGAAGATGGTCGTCCAGGGTTAAAAACGTCATTTTACTTCTCATTAATAATTCCACGTGTCTGCTATTCTAACGTAGTAAGTCTAGAGACATCTGTATTCAATCCCTCACTCTTCCAGTTCTTCTTCACACATTCTTTCAAGTAATACTCTTTTACCTCCTCCATCTTATTAGTTCGTTCCGTTTTCAAGCTTGCTTCTCTGCCAATTTTCGTTCTTTAATTTCTATGCTTTCTTTTCTTTTCTTGATTTCGAGATTTCAAGGATGGAGGCAGTAGTAGTAGATGCTGGTTCTGAACCCCTCAAAGTTGATTTTACTGTTTCCGAGCAAGCTCCTTCTATGGTATTTACCTTTTCCAAACTACAAATGAAAGACCCACAATCATATAGCTTCAATTTTGTAATGTGAAGTTTTTGACTTTTAATTTTCAATGCAATCTATCATAGACATAAAAATTGTTCCTTCTTGTGGCATTTGATGATTGGATTTTGCCTTTTTGGTTGTTACTTTAGTTGAATTCCAACTTCCCGTTTATCATCATTGTTATCATTTCTTTGACGACAGTTTGTTGATTTTTCTTGAGGGTTACTAAATATGTGAATTACAATTGCACTATTCTTCTACTACACTATTTCGATTATTTATGTGGATGTTATCGTCTTTGTATTTGAAACGTTATCCATATTCTTGAATAGTACAGTATTTAGTTTTACGCAACAAAAGAAACTGCTTCAATGGGCAAATAGAAAGAATAGGCAGTAGCTTATATTGGTACAGCGGGGAAATGCTGTCATTTAGCATTTGCCAATTGTGCTCATGCATTCATAGTTCAATTCGATATTTCGGATGTGAGATATCAGATTTCTATGCAAGAGTTCATTTATTTACATTTGGTTTTCATAAATTGATGAATGTACCAACTGAAATCGGAAAGTAACTTCAAAGACTTAGAAGATGAATTGATTAATTCTTACTTCATACACAAAAAGGTATTGCTGAAATGTAGAATAAGCAGCATATTTGTGTCGTGTTCAATGTTGTCAAGCATGCTGAAGTTGTTGAAGAATGTTGAGTTTGCAGATCGCTGAAAGAGAGGATACATGGTTGCAAACGCTGAAGAATCATGGCCAAAGACTGGGCCAGGAACATGATTCAAACATGGAATGTTCCAAATATTTGGTAGAAGTTGCGCTCAATTTCACTAGCTACTATTGTTTTAAGGAAAATGCAAGTTGATCTTCTTTTGATACAAGTAAATTGAAGTTTTACCTTACATTCTCAAATTTTTCTCTGCTTTTACTTCTTTTTTTTTTTTTTTTAATAATTGATTTTTGCCATCTTATGATCCAAAGAGAAATGGATAATTGAAGTATTGCTTTTCTTTTGTATGAATTTATGATTTCACAACAGGTACACTAATATGTGGAGAGTCTTCATCAAAAAATTATAGGAGGAATTATTGTTTTTTGGCCTATGTTACATGAACTCAGATAATAGTATCAAATACGTGTATGGTTGATTTGTTAGGCATTTAAATGTGGACAAAAGTAGGTGAACTGAATGCTGCATTGGTGGTGAGAATATATATTATATGGTGAACTCTACGTCTTACTCCTTTATTTTTAAAATTGTGCATAATTGAGCTATCCTCTCTTTAGCTTTCTTCTGTACAGAGTTTCTAATTTTCTATGATTGTGGCAATTAATCATGTTTGGAAAACTTGAGGAATATTATATTTGATTGCCACATTATTGCATCAGATATATCAGTTCTTAGAAATGCAATATACATACGTTTCCTGTATTTCTATGAGCTTGGAATGAGACTCATTTGGCCTCAATCGGGGTAAGGTGATAGTAGTTATATTGAACAGTAATTGGTTATATGATGTTTTGCATATTACTAGGCCTTTTGTTTTGGATATTGTTTCGGCTTGAACATGTTTCTTTTACTGTAGACCTTAATTCCTACTGATTTCATAAATTTAGTTGAATGTCTTCTTTATGGATTTTCATGTTAGTTAAGCAATCTAATCCTAAGTCATTGTTGCAAGTTTTTACAATGTTGGGCCCGTGTTGTGCGCGGGCCAATAATAATCTAGTTACAACAGAAGAGCGGCTAGTACAATACATATGTTGACCAACAGTAAAAGATTGTTTCAGGATCTATAAAGAACAAAATCAATGAAACTACTACAGTAATATTTACACTCAGTCCTATCTCTGTTTTGCGATACAACTTCTTTAGGATTCTTTTCCCCAAGCTCTTAAGTATAACCTTAACTCAATAAATACGTGTATCTTATCAAGCCAAATGCCTGGCCTCTAAAGCATTCAACAGGCATTGGAAGACCCTCCTTGTACATATACCTTAGAACACAGCTAGCTAGCTGCACATAAAAATCCTTGTCAACAACCTTCTGGCCTGTAATATTTTGGAGGCATAGAAGGGCACTTTTCGTTCATATGGGGGTATATATCCATTGTATTGTATCCAGGCAATTCCATACGGTACTTCCCTTTAATTTGACAGAAAGGAAGCTTAACTGTGTCATCCGCATTGCACCACTTAGGCAACCGATTTGAATTGTTTTCAAAAAACTTGAGCGAGTAGGCATCTTTTATCTGCATCTCAAACAATAAGCAACAACTTAAAATGCATTCCCTCCTTAAAAACTATGGAATTTAATACGAGACTCCACCAGCCTTTGAAGGAGATGCATAAGAGGGGTTAAAAGACAGTTAAAGTAAGAACTGTGAAGCAGGTACAAACTACTTCTCCACCCCAATTAGAATATCCTAGTTTAGCAGTTCACAGATACTCCCTCCGTCCCAAAATAGTTGTCGCTTTAGGAAGTTCCGTTTGTCCCAAAATAGTTGTCGCTTTAGGATTTCAAGGCTAAATTGATTAGTTCTTTCCAACTATACCCCTAATAATTAAAAAAATTCTCAAAAAAAGTTAATGGTGAAGCATTAAATAGGGATAAGATAGTAAAATAAACACCCTATTTAATGACTTTCTTAATGGGCGTGAAAAAGCTTAAAGCGACAACTAAAATGGGACGGAGGGAGTATATTGCATAAGTTTTGATGGCATAAAAGTGGGACTTTCCCTAGCTATTTGGTACTATAAAGAATTGCAGTAGTCAAGGTACAGCAAATTTTTATCTCTGTCATGTATTTTTTGAATAACCCAGGAGCAAAAATAGAACATTAGCATGGACTGACCAAAATATACATTTGGTAGGCATATGCCAATAATAGGAAAAGCTAAGCAAGAGATACTTCACTAGTGCTATGGATGAGTACTTAAAATGATTAGTAGGTTCAGATTCATCCAGCTAATGCACCGAAATGCTCAGGCAAACAACTGAAAAGAAAAACCACCCTGGTGCCCAAAAATGGAATTTCAAATCCATCTAAGAAGTTACAAACTCACCGTGAATTCTGTAACCTGGATCGAACTTGCAAGTTCACCAAATAGTCCTGCTTCCTTATACATTTCAAGAATAAAAGCAACACAAGATGTTGATTTCCCATCACTATAAACCCAATCATCCTGTTCTGGGATAGTCAACAATTCTGCAAAAGATGATCCGCGCTTTTCAACTTCAACAAGAATATCAGGGAGATCAAGGCCCTGCATGGACACAAAATTCAGATCCTCATTCAGCATTTACTTGTGAATCTTATCAGACGTATCACACAAGCCTACGCTCACTTGGCAGTTTTGCCTGAGAATCTTGACAATATGATCTTTAACCATTGTGCATTTCAAGGTAGACCTTTCTTCATTCCGGTAATTTTCTCTACATATTAAACCAGTTACTCAATGTAGACACATATTATCTAGGTCAACGGCTGCTCTTACTTTATTACGTTCACTCAGTCTCAACAATAGAGGCAATTCTCTAATTTGATAAAACAGGCATAACCTTAGTTCCAAGTCGCTTGTTTAAGGCTTCATTCCACATGTTAGCAGCATATGCAGGTTGTAGTTGATTCCAAACAGTCATGACAGAAGCAACCTGTACAGAGCAATGTTAAATATCCTCAACAAAATAAGGCGGGGTGAAATCTCATAGATGCACAAAAATTGAGAAGCAGAAAGCAATCCAGCAGCATTATTCGTAATACAAACGCTAAGCACCAACGTTTATCCACTTTCTATACAAACGTTTGTCATTTTCCCTCCTCTTAATGCATTTCTGTCCTCTCTTTCCATGCCTCCCACTCTTATCCTCATCATTTCGTGTTCAATCTTCTTGCATACATTCAAACAAAAAATTAAAGCACTGGCGTCACCATACGATATCTTGATGTTCTTGCACAAAAACACAGCAGCAAAATCATGCATATGCATATATTTTTACCTCCACCGACCCAATGGTCTCTATTAGCTTTCAGAGTCTGACTAACTTATCGAAAAAAGAAAAACATTCCAGTGTCTGATTAGATTTCCATGAAATCAATTGTTGACATCGAGTCTTCTCTGATAATATGACATTAACCTTCTGATGGACTTTCAGCTATAACAAGATGATAAACCTACCAGCCCTGCTCAATACATACATACTATTTGGAGTTTTTTTTTTTTTTTTTTTTGGAAAAGGTAATAACTGAGAACAATAAATACTATGTGGGGTTGTACTAAAAACTTAAGTTGTAGTAAAAGGCTTCAGCAATCAAATGCAGCTCCATGAGAATTAGCAGATAACATCATACTAAAATTCAACAGTCCTATTGACACATACCTTATAAAAGTCAACATATTTCTCAACAAATCAAAACCTGGTCAGCTATTTTGAGTCTCAATAAGAAATTTGAGGACCAATTTTGTTTGGATATAATTTATAACCAATCTAACCAGTCTGCCTGAAAAGAGCATATATAGGCTTCGCTTGTTCTAGTTCACATGTCTAGAAATTTAAATGCACTGGTCAAAAACAACTTTATCTAAAAGAGTGTAGCTCAATGCTTAAGCCAAAGCAGAAATTATTGAAGTAGCAACTGAAAAGAATTGAAGCACAATAGGATTATCGAGCAGTCATGGAAGGAAAAACTTCAAAGTAATAAATCAAGAAAGAATTGGCACGACTGTGATCAGAAAGAATAGATCGTGCATACCAGATGAGCATCCAAGGGAGCTGGATAATTTCCGTCAAGTGTGTCTATCCAGCTAAATATTAAGTTGTGGTAACCATAAGGATTGCCTTCCATGCTTCGTGCATATTCCCAAGCAGCAGTCTCATTAAACTTGCCACGGAGATCAGGGTGCAAAGGCAGCAATGCAATATGTGGATTGGAATCATCTTTTGTCAGCTCAAACTCCCACCATTCCTCCCAGGGTAAAATAGCAATTACATCTTCTCCCTGAAGTAGATACACAAACAAGTTGTTCAAAATTGAACAATGATCATGCTATATGGTTCATGCAAAAAGGGATACTTTGTCTGTTTCCATTCTCCAATGCCTACCTTTGTCGAACGAGTGATTTTTGGGACGTGTAACATAAAAAAGTCTTGGTAAGTTGAGCGACCTCTGTTTTAAAAGGCTTTTCTGGGGCGAGTCCCGGGGCGGGGTACTGGCAAAATGCTTGGGGCTTAGTTCTGTGAGGCCTACGCCTCAAGCACCTGGCTGTGCGCCCTAAGCACGCCTAACGCTCAGTGCTCGAGGCTCACCCAATAGATCCTATGTAAATCTTCTTTCAAATTCCCTAAATTAACATTGTTCATCCACAAAATTCTTTAATAATGACTAATACAAGTTATATTCATCTATAGAAGGTTGAAAATCGAGCACAACTCAAATAGCGAGACATCATATTGCATGTATTATAATGGCGGAATAGCCTAATCGACACTTCAACTTGTCCTAGATTGCCACCCCGATCATTAAACTTATGAAGTTTCCATTTTAACACCTCAACTCAACAATAACATAATTTCTAAACCCCTTGACCATTGACCATGCTTATGTGGCGATGAGGTTTTTGATGTGGCATTTTTGCGTGCCAGCCACGGATATTAGGAGCGTGGGAACCTTTTTTTTTAATTAAATAATATCAAAAAATAAATTTTAAATAGAAAAAGGAAATACCAAAAAAAAAAAAAATGTAAAAGCAAGCTAGCACCCGCCTCCGTCACCCCGCCGTTTACCTAATCCTCTAATTAATCCCACCCTTCCTGTCCCACCCACCTCTCCCAACTCCCCTTCTTCTTGTTTTCTTTCTCTTCTCTTTAATTTTTTTTGTTCTTACATCCAAAACCTCAAGTTTTAAGCTATTAATTTCAACAAATTTTATTTGTTGGCCAGAATTTCAATGGCGAAGAATCCCAAAGAAAAACAGAAACAACCACACGGAGGAGGGGATCTGGTGCTAACATCAATAGTACTATAATTTGATTTGAATGTTGCATTTGTTTTAAAAATTTGCTGTTGAGAAATTTTGCGGTGACAACTAAGTAGAGCTTTTGGTGAGTGTTATTGCCTTGCGATGAAGCAGTGGTGAATTTGGTGTGGTTGGTCAGTAGAGGAGCAGTGGTGGCTCCGTTTGCTTCCTGGTGGCGGAACCTTTTGAGGTGGCGGTGTCGGATAAGAAAAAAAATTTCTCTATGATGGTGGAGGGGTGGTGGAGAAAGGGTGGAGTTCAGGAGGGGTGGGAAGGCTGTAATTTTAGAATTTTGTTATTTAATTTTTTTTAAAAGTAAAATAAACATAAAAATGACGTGTACTAAACTTTATGGCATGTAAGCTGATGTGGGTGAGATCTTAGTGAAGTTGAACAACACGCGGGCTGGGAGTGTTTATAAATTATGTTATTATCGAGTTGAGGTGTTAAAATGAAAAACTCGTAAGTTTAATGGTCGGGTTGGCAAACTGGGACAAGTTGAAGTATCTATTAGGCTATTCCGCCTATTATAATTGAAAACATCGTTAGTGTGAATATCATTTGTACATTTATTTTGAAGACGTATAGCCAATATTTATATATCACTTGTTTCTATAAGCTTCTTTAGTCATTTTTATTTGTCAAACTTTTTATGTATTTTCTAAATTTTTCTTAGTAATTCTGATTTTTTTAAAATTAGAAAAATTAAGATCCATGGAGCTTACGGCCTATGTCTCGGGGCTTACGCCTCGCCTCACGCCCCCGCCTTTTAAAACATTTATGGTAACCTGTCAATAGTTTGGCTTGTTGCCAACATTCATGTTTGGAGGCTTGCGAGTAACCTGTTGGAACAGAGATGGTAGATAAAGTAGAAGAAAAACCATACCAATTCGGAGCACGAGATACTCTGGTAGATTGTCGACGAGCAGGCTCAAGTGGATTAGACCTTGAAGAAATCTCCGATTCTTGTTGAGGAGCAGGCTCAGGTGGCGGATCAGTGTCGAGATGGGCTAAAGTTGGTTGACGCCGTTTATACACATGTCCAGGTTTGAACCGAGTTGAATAAGATGATAAATCCTCAAAAATAGGAAGATTAGTAGAAATAGGAGAGGCCTCAACATGAGTTGGAAAAAAATATTGATTCTCAAAGAAAACGACATTTCTAGAAACACGAAACTTCTTAGAACTTGGATCATAGCAAATAAAACCTTTTTGTGAAGTACTATAACCCATAAAAGCACATGTGGCAGACTGAGCAGAAAGTTTAGTTCGTTCGGAAGGAGGTAAATGTACAAAGCAAACACAACCAAATGTATGAAAATCATGATATCTAGGATATTGGCGATAAAGACGATAATACGGAGAGTCAAGATTCAACACTTGAGAGGGCAGTCTATTAATTAAATAGACGGCAGTAGACAAAGCTTCAACCCAGTATTTCTAGGGTACAGAGGACTCAATCAATAAAGTACGAGTGACATCTAAAAGATGACGGTTTTTACGCTCAGCAACACCATTTTGTTGTAGTGTATGTGGGCAAGAGCGTTGTGAGACAATTCCTTTTTCCCGCAAAAAATCATGGAATTCATGGGACATATATTCACCACCAGAATCAGATCTCAATACTTTAATGCAAGTAGAAAATTGAGTCTCAATGTAAGCCAAAAATGTCTTAAAGATGGAAAATACCTCAGATTTGGAGCGAAGAAAGTACACCCATGTAAACCGGCTATAATCATCTATGAATGTCACAAAGTACTTGAAATTAGCATGAGAGATAATTGGTGAGATGCCCCAAACATCACTGTGAATGACGTCAAAGCACTTTGTAGCACGACTACCAAAATTAGGAAAAGGAAGAATTTTACTTTTGCCTAATTTACATGTAGAACAATCAAATGAAGCAACTGAAAATTTATTTTTATTTCCCAATAAACCAGAATTTGAAAGATGAGACAGCACAACGGAATTTGGATGTCCTAAACGCTTATGCCAAACTTCAGTCTTACTACCTACGGAGGTACAAGCTAAAGACAGAACACTAGGAACCGAAAAGTGTATAGGAAACAATCTTCCAACTTTAGGCCCCTTCGCGATTATCGTCCCCGACACCTGATCCTGCACAAGGCAACCATCACGAGAAAAATGAACATCACAATTATTATCGACCAACTGACCAACTGAAATAAGACTAGTAGAGAGCTTTGGTGATACAAAAACATTCTTGAAAGTTGGAGTAATATCCCCAATCTTGGTAATGGGTAAATTACTACCATTGGCAATCTGAATTTCAGATAGACCATGATACTCACGAATATTTTTTAGCATACTAGTGGAGTTGGTCATGTGATTGGAAGCCCCAGAATCAACAAGCCAAAATTGAGATGTATTATTATTACCTTGTAATCCCAAAGCTGAAAAGGCCGACACAATCATTTGTTGTACCATTTCAGGAGTAAGAACTTGTCCAGCTGTTGTGGGAGGGTTTGCAGACACTACTGGAGTCGCAAATTGGGTGTTAAAGCTTGCAGAAAATGAGTTATCAACGGTAGAACCCATTATGCCTGCTTGAAAAGCATTGACCCTACGATTTTGAGGGCGTGTGGGACACTCTTTGATAATGTGTCCTTGTTGTTTGCAATAATTGCAGAATTTCTTACCACAATTAATAGCAATGTGGCCATATTCCTTGCAACTATAACATTGAGTTCTAGTCATGTCTCTGCCCTTTCCTTTCCCTTGAGCAGCAAATACAACTGTGACATTATTCTCTTGCTTAAAAGTGCTTTGCGTAAGAAGGCGCTGCTCTTCACGAAGTAATTCTCTAAAGCAAACATCCAAGGAGGGAGATGGGTCACGGTTCATCAAGTTAGAGCGAACATTCTCAAAATCAGATCGCAATTTCATCAAAAATTGGTCTCGCTTACTTTGCTCATGAACCTGTTGAACTATAGAGAGAGATTCAGCAGGTATTTTAGCATAAACAATATCAGTAAATTCACCCCATAGGTTCTGAAGTCCAGAAAAATAATCTTGAACAGAGAGACTTCCTTGAGAGTAATTAGCAATTTCATGTTCCAACTGAAAACGTCTTGCGCTATTGTCTTGATTGTAAACCTTTTGTAAATAATCCCACATTTCCTTTGCTGTCTTGTATGGCCTGAGATTAAGAACAATAAGAGGGTCAAGTGATCCTAAAATCCATGTCATCACGCGAGCATCTTTAACCTTCCATTGAGGTAACTTCGTAGCATCGGTTGGAGCGGGATCACTTCCATCTATGTGACCCCATAATTCTTTCCCGGTGACAAATAGTTGAAACTGAAACTCCCACGCAGAATAATTTTTTCCAGTGAAACGAACATGAAAGGACTCGAACTGTTGTGAAGCCATGTTCTTAAATACTCCCTCCGTCCCTATTTGTTTGTCATAGTTTGACTTGGCACAAAGTTTAATAAAGTAAGGAAGACTTTTGAAACTTGTGGTCTAAAATAAGCCATGAATATTTGTGTGGCTATAAATGAGTCAAAAAGTAACTTTAGAGTTGAATTATTACCAAATTTAGAAGTATGCCAATCTTTTTGGGACAGACTAATAAGGAAAGTATGACAAACAAAATGGGACAGAGGGAGTAACTAAGAAAACCAAGAACTCAAAAGATAACCAGAATATCCAAGATCAAAGAGCCCTAGTTGTTTAGGACTAATTCTCAAAAAACTGCTTAGAAAACTTAAAAAAAATATGAAGAGAACACTCAAGATTCTAAGAACTAAGGCAGCCAAGAGAAGGCCCTGATACCATGTCAATAGTTTGGCTGAATGCCTCTCAAATTGAGAGTTCTTCATTATATAGAAAGAACTACAGTTTGCATCCCTAAAGATCTGCTATTTACATCCCTGTGAATCAGCTATTTGCATCCCTTAAAATCAGCTGCTATCCCTAAATATCTGTGAACTATATAATTACATAGATATGCACATCTAATCTAATATCCTACAATTAAATGAAAGGAAGTATGAGTTGTCAATCATGCTAACATAACCACATAATACTAAAATCTACCTTTGCTTCCCAATGAAAAAAAGAGCAACTACCAAAAAAGCACCACCAGTGAGGAAAAAAAAAAGAATATTTGAAAATACCTGATCATTCTCATGTCCAGATTCCCCAACCCACAACTTTCCTTCAGCATCCCTCAAGCAAACAGCACTATGGCCAGCATAAGCTCCACTTACCCATTTCTCTAACGTCTCAAAACCACCCCAGCGACCTCTAATTTTTGATAATGCAAGAAAATCTCCAGAATGTATGTCATCAGTGGTAAGGTTGCTGACCCATGGTTGAGGACGTTGGTCAAATGAAGCACCCATGTGTTTCTTCAGAAATCCAATATTTGAGTTTTCACCCCATCCAGTGTTTGTGAACAAAGGGAAAACATCCCATAGCGCTGAAAGGGTTCCTAACATTCCTGCTTGCATAAGGAAAATCGAGACGCCTTTATGTTTAACCTGTTCCAATTTACATTTTAGAATTGATTACACTATCACAACTGATGCTTACGTAAACGCTCATGTAGTTTCATTCATGAAATAATAGAAACTCACATATTCTAACTCAGCATGAGACTCCCATTCCTTGATTTCGAGAGTATGTTCACGAGATAAAACGTAGTAATCCCATGTCACACGATATGGGGTAGCAAAGATGTAAAGGTCCATACATGTGTAACTGTGTGCATTGCTGACCTGAATAATAATAAGATACAATATTAAATGATGAAAAGTACAATAATCCTAACGATATAAATTCAACTGTACATCAATGTACTAAAATCCACGGGACCATTAACTTTTAATTATTAATCAATACATTACTTAGTCGTTAAACTAATCATTTACCCCCTTCGTTTCATTTTATATGATAGTATTTGATATTTTACAGAGTTAAGAAAGGAAAATAGATTTTAGACACATACCAAGAGAACTCCTAGAAGTGTGGTCTTAAACATGCCATGACATTCTTATGGCTACAAGAGCACGTCACTAATGGTAAAATGGGAAGTTTAAAATTTAAGAGTCCCAAATATAGAAAGGTGTCATTCTTTTTTAAACGGACTAAAAGGAAAGAATAACACACAAAATGAAACAGAAAGAGTATTAACATATCGAGGCATTTTTTATTTTCCTTTTCCATATCATTGACAACATACTGCGCCTTGTGATCTACAATATATCGATTTATTGAGTTAAAAAATAACCAGGTATCTGTTTAACCAAAAAGATGTTCATGAATACAATTAGTTGTACTAAATAGAGTACATGAAAATATCATTTTTTCAATAAACTAAAATCAAATCAAATCAAATTACACCTAGTTAACATGCTTCATGATCAGTAAGTCAAGAAACAATCCATTCAAAGAACATATTATAGCAAATGGTAATATTAAAACCGTGACTTTTCATCTCAAAGGTGTAAAGAATCTAAAACGCAGGATGAAATGAGTAAAGCATTGTATTAAACCTCTCGTCAACAAGCTATTCCAGTAGTTCACTCGAACCACTCACACAAAGATGCTTTAGCAACAATGACACAATAACTCTTCTTTGCCAGCTAGTTTTTCAATGTCGGTGGTGTCTGGGCTAGCTTACGCGTACCTCGGCTAATTCCATGGGATACCAGCCACCGCCCACCAGCAACATGTACCAAATAACTCTACCCACCAAGATTTGAATAGATGGAAAGAAAGACCTAGTGTTTTTTATTGTCTCCGCTGGGATGAATCATCCCACTTCATTAACCACTAGGCCACACTCTTGGATGCTCTTCTTTGCCAGCTATACTACACTAAATTTTCTCAATGCACTAAGAAAAGCTAGGGAATAGGTCCATGTTAGCAGTCCTCTAGCCTTAATGTTAGCAGTCCTTATGTCTTAAAACATAGTTAGTTTATTAGATTTCTATGTAGTAGTTATTTGCAGTTTCCTCCAGATTCTTATCTATAGGAAAAGTAGGAAGTTATGTCCTTGTGTTTAGGGGGTGGTTATCTTTTCAGTGTTGTATTTAAACTCTATTTACTTCAATGAAAGGTAAGCAGAAAATTATTCCAGTCTTTGAGTACTTTAACTCAAGAGATTGCAGGTTCTCTCTTAACGAATCCGCACCATAGGTCGCAGGAGGAAAACCTCTTCCCAAACTCCTGATTCCATCCCCATTAGTTCTGGTTTTGTGTTGCATCGTCCCATAACTAGATCTACATCAAGGGACCATAACAACTTGGTATCAGAGACGGGAGTTATGGAAGATGAAATTCAGCAACAACTGGCACATTTGGTGACTTTGTTCCAAGAGGAACGTGCAGCCAATTTGGCCAGACAGGAAGCCATTAATGCTCGCTTAGATGCACTAACAAAGGACTTAGCAAATTCAAAAGCAGAGGCTGAATCAACTGAAAATGTTGGTCACAATCGAAGTTGGAAGGGTAAAGCCGCGGCTGGAAGTTCAGGATCAGAAACAGGTAGAAGTTCCTTTTATCCAAAATATACAAAGTTGGATTTTCCACGATTTAATGGCCAAAAGGACCCTTTGGGATGGTTGAACAGATGTGAGCACCTCTTTCGACACCACCAAACACCAGAAGAAGACAAAATTGGACTTGCTTCTTTTCATTTGGAAGGAATTGCACAACTCTGGTTTCTTCAACTAAAGACTGATATGCCTCAACCTTCTTGGGATGAGTTCAAACGTCAATGTAACCTTCGTTTTGGACCACCAATTAGAAGTCAAAAGTTGGGAGAATTGGCCAAGTTATACCAAATTGGATCTGTGACAGATTATCAAGAAAAGTTTGAGCAGTTAGTTTCGCGAGCTGGTACTCTTACACAAGGACAGAAAATTGAACTCTACATAAGTGGTCTTGCTGACTCTATAGCAGTTGAGGTAGAGTTGCATAATCCACCAGATTTGGCTACGGCAATGAGTCTTTCCCGACTCTATGAACGCAAGGAACAACCCATTCATTCGCAATTGTCAGATGCTTGTAGATCAAAGATGGCAGATTTCTCGCCTCAACAACACACCGGATTTGTCAAGAAATTGACCAGATCTGAAATGGAGGAAAGACAACTTAAAGGACTTTGTTTCAACTGTGATGAACCATTCACCCGAGGTCATCAGTGCAAGAAATTATTTTGGATTGAATCTGTAAACGATAAAGAGGAAGATTCTGTTGAACAAGAGGGAAATTAACCATTATAATCTTAACAAGTATCACTGGCAGCAAACTGTTATGCACAACGCGTTCCAAACTTCTCGCTTGAGGACAAGCGAGATTTGAAAGAGGGGAGTAATGTTAGCAGTCCTTATGTCTTAAAACATAGTTAGTTTATTAGATTTCTATGTAGTAGTTATTTGCAATTTCCTCCAGATTCTTATCTATAGGAAAAGTAGAAAGTTATGTCCTTGTGTTTAGGGGGTGGTGATCTTTTCAGTGTTGTATTTAAACTCTATTTACTTCAATGAAAGGTAAGCAGAAAATTATTCCAGTCTTTGAGTACTTTAACTCAAGAGATTGCAGGTTCTCTCTTAACGAATCCGCACCATAGGTCGCAGGAGGAAAACCTCTTCCCAAACTCCTGATTCCATCCCCATTAGTTCTGATTTTGTGTTGCATCGTCCCATAACTAGATCTACATCAAGGGACCATAAAAGTCCAAGGAGACATAAATCTCAAACAGCATTGTCAGGTTCATTTAGGCACGCCTTGAAACTCAGGAAAGTTCAGGTGGGTTCGTGTTACTTAAATTGCTTCAGTGTAGCCAAGCCACTAAGGCCTGTGCCTCATTTCCTATGAGTGCTATTCTTGAATGGTGTGATACTAAACAATAAACATGATCAGCAAAGAGATATATTAATTGTTAAAGAAACCATATGAATGACTTTTTCACTTTTTTCTTACATCACACATATATTCATATTTTTTCTTCACAGAGACCTTTTTCTTTTATTAAAGCCCACATTACAATTGCATTTACGCTTGAAGCCCCAACAGACCTGGAGTGTGTTTTAAACTTTTCACATTTGACCACCGATCTCAAACATTGAAGTCATATTTCACAAAGTCTCCTAATCAAGTAACAAGGAGATTATCAAAATTCTACATCAAGTAGTACTTATTATTTCATAAATTCAGTGAATTGTTAATTTACCACATTGGTCTAAGTCACAGCTTATGTTGCTTGGATCCTCAAAAATGCCGCCGCACCCATGTCGGATCCTCCAAAAATGCATTACTTTTGGAGGATTCGAGCAACATAGGTCACGGCCAGCCAGAAGTATTATCCAAGGTTATCAACTTACCTAGTCACAACCGTTGGAGATTATACTGTACCAATGTTAATAATAGGTCATTTCTCATCATTGGAGAAAAGGTGAAGAATCAAGTAAGATAAAAGTGCAGAAAGAAACAAAACGTCAAAAAAATAGGATACATAAACTATTCCATTCATAATCTATGGCATCTAAACAACTCGTAATACTGATTGTTGGTACGTAGACTAGCTTAATTCATTCCAGACCAGATGAGCAGTTTGAAGAATTAATTTCTCGACTCCACCAACAGGGTCTGTCTGAGGGGGAAAACTTAAGAAATGAGAAGCTTAAGAGTACTGATCTAGGCAGAAGTGCCACTATTGAAGTACAGACAGCTAAAACTTCTCAAGAATATTTTGGAAACTAATCTATTGCAGCAGTTAATAGATTTCAAAGATCACGCGACCTAAAAGAGTGCCACAGCAGACACATAAAGTGTGATGCGCTAAGCTTATTAACCATGGTATATAATAGTAGTTGTTCAGCATCACAAGGAGACAACTCAGAATTTCAAGCAATAACTTCCTTAACCTCATCATTTCATCTCGATGAAGACTAGGCCACCTATTGTAATATGGACTAGCGTAACCCAACAAAGAGAGGACTAATGAAGCTCAAAGTGTTTGTCAAATGCAAAAAGTGGAAAAAGCATTGGAGTCTGATGAAGCTTTAAGCACAAAACACGCAAATAACACGCAAGCTTTAATGAAGAACGGCTCACATGAAGAGAAAAATAAAAAGAATTGTTTTAACAAGCACAATAATTATAAATACAAACAACTATTTGGAAAAAATAAATGAAAAAAAAAATTATAATTAGGCAAATTAGTTATTGTTTAGTGTTGGCTTCTACAATATATAGTCCAAGGGTGATGATGCGTACATCTTAGCGGCTTAGTGCCTGAACAAGCACTGCCTAAGCTAGGCAAAGCCCTCAACCTAATTTTTACCTAGCTTCAGGGCTTAAGTATGCTTGAAAGGAGCCTTTGACAACACTATCGATGTCAGGCGAACCATTCTAATCAGCCAGTCCAAGACACAAAGGCATTAGAGACCGCCATTTTAAATTCCTTGCATGCCACTTGACAACCCCATGTCACAGTTTATCATATCAGCGTCAATCATAACCGACACAAGTAGCGAAAACTCAGTACCTAAACATCGAATACCTCTAAAAGAGTTCAACAATTGATACTCAGATACAACCATCCTAACTGACCAACTTGAAACCGTCTTCTAGTCATGAACTATAAAGGCCTTCTATCCTAAACTATAGCAAGAATATAGAGGACAGGGGACAAGGCGATGGATAAACAAGAGAACCAAGAAAAAGAAGGCACAAGGTGAGCATCTGCATCACTGTGATCTATATCTCCTTTACTTTCAATTTGCTCATGCTATCTTATTTAGAATATTATTGACTCGATTTTCATATCTCGGACTTAGCTTGGACATATTACACACAAATGATTCAATCTCTGTCACAAGGCAACCGTCTTAGGCAAAAGTGTAACCAACCACCGAGCTTGATCCAACCCAGAAAAAGAAAGTCTGGAATGCTTCCCTTACCATCACTTCCTCTAGCGATTAGAGATCCATCCCAGTCGTTAACACTAGTGTATCAAATTTTATTTGCCAATATGTTTTAGACCTCTCTCGGTCTTTTGGCTAAGATCAATTTCACATCCCAAATGTTTTTGTCAGACACATTGAGAATTTACTGACCAGATGCAAAATCATTAACTAGAAACTGGTAACTGCAAGTTGCAGCTTCTATAAGCTCGAGATAATTACTACTGTAAACAAAAATGCTAACCAAAAGATACAAGAGAACACAAATTAATGCAAAGACTGACATTTTACAAATGATACTTCAACAGCATGCGGCAAAGATTCAAATAATAATAGTGTTGATTAGATAAAAGTCAATTTCTAGAAATCCATACATATTAACAAGTCCATAGAAAAGAATGAAGCTTAACTTCCACCTAGTTTTTCCATCTTTCTCACAACCAAAGCAAAAGATATCTAACAGCAAAAGAGATTCAAAAAGCAACTGCAAGGGTTCTTCATAGGTAACCATAGGGTTTCATACATAACCAAATCTGCAAATTATCCAGATAATCTTTCCAGTAAATATTGACAGGAAAAAAAACTAACACTAGGGAAGAACTGTAAATAAGAGCAAGTTCATCACTATAACGACATTCAGTAAACTAGGCTAAGCTAAATCTCACAGGTACCAATACAGCTTCCACCTACCCAAAAATGCTAAAGAAAATTCAGGCGTAAAGACGCCGATCCACCCACATATACTTGACAAAGACCTCTAAACAACCAAAACTACTACTTCCTCCGTTCCACTTATGTCACCCTATTTCCTTTCAAGTCTATTCCAAAACCAATTACCTCTTTCTAAATTTGAAAACAATTTAAAAACTTCTCATTTTACTCTTATTGTGAAACTTTATAGGTACACGAATATTATGATATGTTAAATACCAAAAGTATAAAGATATTTTCTTTCATTCTTAAACTCTGCGCGCAGCTTCACCTAAATTGAAATGGATGGATTAGTTTTGATATACTGAAATGCTCCCTCGTTTGTAATTTATTAGTCGCAAATTTTTTATTAGTCTGCTACAAAAAAGAATGTCACATTTAATCTGGTAACGTTTTAACTTCAAACCATTTTACCCTTAGCAAGACGATTGATCACCACACAAACATCAAATGACTTATTTTAGACCACAAGTTTCAAAAAATTTAATTTCTTTCTTACATTTTCTGACAAGTCAAACTATGACTTATAAATGGAAACGGACGGACTATCAAAATAAAGCAAAACAATAACAGCCCATTTGAGCAAATAGCTGCAAAGTAGTATAACAAAATAGATTCTTGATGAACCTTAATATGAAGAGTGCCACCGCCAAACTGACTTCCAGTCTTATTATGAAGCTCCAACCAAGCAGTATTCTTGTAAAAGCAAGCACCTTTCCAATCAAGACTAGTATTATTGAAGATTGAAGCAGCCCCAACAAAAGTAGGCAACAAGTCCACAGCACTATAAAGGGAGTTAAGAATAGGCCATGAGACTTGTCCTGGTAAAAGTGGCAAAACATCATGGATATGGAACAATGACTTTGAACCATGTATTTGGTAAGACAAAAGACAAGAAAGTAGCAAGACAGTTAATAAAAAATGGGTTTTCAAGAAAACTGCCATGGCTTTGTTCTATGGGGGGTTGTGGGGTTACACAGATGGTTAACAAAGAAATAGTTGAAACCCCAGTTAGATAATAGTAATAAGTTTATTTAAGTACTTTTAGAAACTAACTTGAATAAAAATCTGTAAATGGTTGATTTGTTTATAACTTAGTTTCACATGGTCTATTTTGATGTAGTATTCAAGGAGTTTGTTTTAAGTTCCGTCAAGTTATCAACTTTTGTTTGTGGCTTGTTGCTTAATTTGGCACACTATCTTTTGCGTTTGAGAAATAAAGTCTCATAAATAAATTGGGTAGTTTGTTTTAGTTGCCTATATCTAATTTTAGGCGGTCTTAGTTATTGCTGACATGCTCTATCTTTTGTCCTTTGCGAACTGATTTTTTTTTTTTTTGGTTGCTGTCTTCTTCTTAGCAAATGCTGCTGAAAAAAAGACATTTGTTACTGAAAGGCAAAAACACAAAACATTGTAGTTGTAACTTGTAACTAGTAAATCTGATTTTGGTAGGGCAGCTTTCCTCCCAAGAAAATATTTTCTATGAGTTTAAATTAGTTGGACTTTAAAGCTATGAGATATCATGTTATAAGCTCTGTCTAAATTTATGTATTAGTGGGAGTTTGAAAAATAAAGTTTTTTTTTAAATTTATTGTCTAAAAAAGTGATAGAGATTTATGTGGTTATAGATTATTTCGTTAAGGATAAAAATAAAAAGTTTAAAGGTGAATTATATCTAAATATTGTGAGAATAATTATTTTAGAACAAATTAAAAAGAAGAAAAATGTTAAATAATGGAACAGAATGAGTAACATTTAAAGGTGGTGGATGGGCTGGCTTTGCCCATTTTGCAAGATATGTCTCTGTCATTTAAAAATGTTAAATAGCTTTTTATTTAATAAATGTAGACGTATATAAATAATATACATGGTATATTGCATAACTTCCTATTATCTCACTTACAAAGAAGAAGAAAATGAAAAAGTGAAGTTCCAATATGCAGTATACTCCATAGCTATGATGGGAAAGTGAAGTTCAAATCTTGAATTCACTATTTTTGAATTATAGAAGAAAAGGATCTGATTTGGAACATTAATGATAGTGGAGAAGATAAGTGGTGAATATTGTTTTTCTAGATCATATATCCACCAAATCTTCGGAAATAGAGTGGGAAAGATAAGTGATGAAGGAGAGAGAATGGGGGTGGAAGATCTACACTATAAGAAAGGAAGAAAAAATGAATGAGATTTTGGCGGAGAAAAGATTTGGGAATCAATCCCTAAATAAGTGGATCTTAAATATTTAAATAAATTTGCTATGCATTAGATAAAATCTGCTATAATTGTTATTTAAGCTACTCTTTGTAAAATATTTTGGGACTTGTGTTATTTATGTTAATAAGTTCTTTTAAAGTGACCTAGAATGTAATTTTTCCTATATATAATTATAGCCTATAAACTCCGATTAAGGAGGGAGGATTACACAACTATGACACCTTAGACAATGGTTTGCCTAACTGACCTCGCTTAAAATAGTTTGCAAGAATAGCCTGCACTAATTTTAAGTAAGTGTTACCGTTGTAAAAATGGCAAGTGCTACCTCTCGGGCAACACTTCACTTCAAGTATAAATTGACAAGTGTTGCAAGTGCTGCCCCGTGGTATCACTTGACCTATTATCTCTGTCAACATTCTTCCCAAATAATTTGAAGTGATGTCTTGCAGGTAGAACTTGCAATTTATACTTAAAGTGTTGCCCCCCGATGTAGCACTTGTCAATCTATAACGTGAAATATTGCTTCCCGAGGCCATTTTGCTAAACTATTCTTAAGTGGGGACAAAAAATCATAACCAAAGATAAGGGGTACATGCAGTGAATTTTTTTGAAGCAAGGAGGAGAGCCTCCCATTGGAATTTCCTTTTAACCAATTTATATAGAGTTTTTTATACATATATACAAATCTATACCCTTATATTACAAAAAATAGCAACATTCCTAAATTACAAGACATAACATTATTTTTTCTAACACATTTTCCAATAATCAACCTATTTCATTTTCATTTCCCCAAATTACAACATCTCTTACTTACTCTCCCTTCATCCCATCACCCGACTCCCACCCACAACACCCCAACACCCCCACCCCAGGGCCATCACCCCTACTCCCTATTTGTCAGAGTATGTGTCGTCGGATCTGGTACAGTATCATATTGAGGCAGAATTTGACAATAGACAACAATTGTTGATGTTGTGCCAAACCAAACAAAGATTCAATGTATAGCTGGTGAATTAGAAACTATAACAAGTGCCCATCACAACATTGTTTTTCTTTATTTTTTATTTTTAATTTGGGAATACTTACTCTATCCAAATCTCGTACTAATTGCTTTCTCCATTAATTCAGAAATGAGGGAATATGAAAAATTCTCTTACAATTGAGTACTGTAAGGAAAGAGAGTAGACCTAAGTTACCTCTTTGTAGCTGCCCAAAAATTATTTACGCACTAATTCAAAGCAGTATCTTGATGTAGCATTCGCAACATCGAAGGGTATTCAGTTAATTTCTACTTCTCCTTTTGGCATATAAGGCACACGCGCTTGTGCATTGGGGATGACACTTGTATTTGTCATTCATCTTTTCCTCCTTGTATTTGAAAAAAAAAAAAAAAAAACGGTCGAAGTAAAAACTTGACCGGTTTATGTCTTTTCTTCAATGACTAAAGATTTTATTCTAATTGTATTTTCAGCTACCGGTAAGGTTTTAGCTTCAGAGCTCCCAAAGAATGGGAACATCGCAGATACAGTGCTGAAACAATACAGATACAATCCTGAAACAATACAGTAACAACACAGATACAGTGGTACAGAAACAGTTTGAAACAACAAAGATACAATGCTGAAACGATGCATAAACAGTTTGAAACAGCGCATATATAGTGCTGAAACGATGCAGAAACAGTTTGAAACGGCGCAGATACAGTGCTGAAACAGTTTGAAATAACACAGATATAGTGCTGAAACGATGCAGAAACAATTTGAAACGGCGCAAATACAGTGCTGAAACGATGCAGAAACAGTTAGATACAGTGAAATTGGGGGAAATGGTGGGAGGAAAGGTGAAATTGGGGGAAATGGGAGGAGGAAAAGTGACATTGGGGGAAATAGGAGGAAGAATATAAAGGTTTGCTATGTTATGGGAAATATTGCTATGTTTTTGCTGTCTTTTGTGATTAATTTTTACTTTCCTCTATAATGGATAATTTTGCTAAAATATTGCTATGTTTTGTAAATAACTTCTAAAATTTGTACTTTTATGTAAAACTCTCTTCATGAATCTGCCATATCTCTCGACTTTATTTTTTTAGTTCAGATTTTGTCCGGTGTAGTGAGTCCTCCAACATATATGAAAAAAAAATCAGAAATCTCATTATAATTTCACTTATATTTTTTAGCAAATCCAAGTGAAATTAAAGAAAATAAAGCGGCTCTGATCCCAACCTCAATCGGGGAAAAATAAAGATTCAAAATAAAAGGACAAATGTTTTTGTACTTGCAATAGAATATAGTAATTAGTACAATTTAGGTGCATATCTTAGTACTCCCTCCATTCCAATAAGTTGACACCTTCAGCTTTTTCACGTCCATTAAGAAAAGTATTACATAGAGTGTATATTTTACTATATTACCCCTATTTTTTTACTATTAAATTTTGTTGAGAATTCTTTTAAGTATTAAGGGTGTAGTGTGAAAAAACTAACAAATTTAGTCTTGAAATTATAGAGTATCAACTAATTTGAGACAAATGGTTATTAACAATATATCAACTAATTTGGGACGGAGGGATTAATTATGAAGAATGACATTATCATTAGATGCCTAACTTGCACTGTTGTCTTGTGATACACCTTGATACCTTATGCCTAATACAAGGCACTGAACCATTTTCCTTCTGTTGTAAAATTTACAGTGAAAGCTTTTATTTCATCTCTTCTATAATTTTTCGTCCCTTCTTCGATTTGATAGCAAAATATTCTCTTTTCGACTAGAAACTATTCTCTTCGATTTGATAGCAAATCCACATTTTAATAATACAAGTCAACTGCTTCTCGCACGTATTACTAGGTTGCCAGCTCTTTCATCAAGAGGTACAGCTGCTTTTGCCTCTTTCTCTAAATACCTTCATTAACATCTTGTCTCAAGAGGCACACCAACTTTCAGCTGTCTCAATGGCAATTAATGGCTACAATTTACAAATACAATACAGTTGCAGCCAAAAACTCTTGGCTAAAGTTGTGAATAGTATCTAAAAAGAGGAAGAGTTACTCCTTTGTTAAACGAGTTAAAATCTCAAATGGTCACTCAACTTTGAGAAATTAACCACCAAAGTCACCTTGCTTTGGTTGGTCCCAAAAAAGTCACTCAATTTTGGTAAATTAACCAACAAAGTTACTTTGCTTTGGTTGGTCCCAAAAAAGGTCACTCAACTTAGGAAAAATATCTCCAAAAGTAATTCTTGTCAGTTTTTGTACCGTTACCCACTGAAAATCTGACGTGACTTTTTAAAATATTTTTCATATAATCGTAGGTCCCACTTTTTTTGCCATGTAGGACTTTTTTAATAGTTACTTACTAATTTTCTGACAAGTGCAATGCACGTGTATTCCTAATAACTAATACAAAAATTATAAATATGTGTAATAAGCGTGTATCGTTGCTAGTAAATTAAAGAAAAAAATATAAATTCAAAGTACTGATATATCGAATCATTTACGTTCGATATTTTTTGTTATTGCAATACATAATCACTAAACATTACTATTGTACGAAGGCCAGTAATTAATATTTGAACGATTATAATCATACAAATTTTACAATATATCAAGTTCGAAGGCCAAATAATTGTTTGTCGTACTCCTAATTCCTAGTACACAATAACAGGTTGCCATTGGCACAAAAAATAAAAATCAAGAAAAGATATTGAAATCAAGCTAAATACTTGATATTATAAAATTAACATGATTAAAATTGTTCAAATATTAATTACTGGCCTTCGTACAATAGTAATATTTAATTAGTATGATTATGTATTGCAAAAATAAAAAATATCAATTGTAAAGGATTCGATATATCAGTATTGTGAATTTATATTTTTTTCTTTAATTTACTAGCAACGGTACACGCTTATTACATATATTTATAATTTTTGTATTAGTTATTAGGAATACACGTGCATTACACTTGTCAGAAAATTAGTAAGTAGCTATTAAAACAGACCTACATGGCAAAAAAAAGTGGAACCTACGATTATATGAAAAATACTTTAAAAAGCCACGTCAGATTTTCAGTAGGTAACGGTGCAAAAACTGACAAGAATTACTTTTTGAGATATTTTCCCTAAGTTGAGTGACCTTTTTGGGACCAACCAAAGTAAAGTGACTTTGGTGGTTAATTTTCCAAAGTTGAGTGACCATTTGAGATTTTAACTCTTTGTTAAACATAAATTTTTCTTTAACTTTATATGGAGTTATACTAAACTTGTAATTAAAGAGCTATTAAAGGGATTTGGCTCGCGTGCATGAGAAATTGGCTGATAGACAAGACTGGTGATGAGCTATACCTCACCTGAAAGTTTGAGGGGTGAATCCAACCGTCAGAATAATGTTCTCAAATAAAACTTCTGGATGCCCAAAACGGCATTTAACCTGTAGTTTCATCCCTAATCCCTACAATTGATGTTGCCTATTACAGATCTCAATATCCAATAAGTTAGAATCGGCTATATGAATGTACGCATTGATCATAGGTTACATTAGAGCTCATCTCGGACCAATACAAGTATCCATCTATCATAAAAAATCCTTCTTTGTCTAATCTGTAACTTGTGTGCATGCTGTATGACCTAAGCTGATATCCCTGTTGCTTCCTTTGGAATCAAAAAGAGGAAGCCCACTGGGATGAAAGTGCAGAGGACCTGAATACCAATGCCTAAGAGAAGATTGTCAAAAGACCCTGAAGAGATTTTTAGAACTGAAGCCACCCCTGCTCCTACAAAGGATCCCACTGTTGTTCCTAAGTTGTTTATCGACATGAATAATGCAAATAAAGTTCCTTCAACCCCTGGAGGACAAAGTTGACCTGATAAGATCAGAAAGGGCATGAACCTGCAACATAAGAAAATACGTCAAATATACTAAAAAGAACAGATGTTAGTAGCTCCAGATGTTCTTTTTTTGCAGAAAACCATATATAACAGTAAGGTTCGACATACTTGAATTGATTGATGCCATCAGAAAGAGCAGACCCACATAGCACTGTAACCTTGTCCGATATGCCTAATACAACGTTAGCTCGAGAAACCAAAACCATATCTAGAGCACTCAAAAAGGCCACAGCAACTTGAGTGAACCTGTATAAGTTATAAATGGGAAAATAAGTTATTTGGTAATCAAAGTCAAAATAATGTAATTACAACCACAAGTCAAAGATCAACTCACATGAGAATATGTCGCAATCTCATCTTTTTTAAATAGCGATTGTAAGTCAAGGTCCCGATCATGAGACCCAACCATCCAAGGACACGTGCTGTTCCAAGGAAAGATGCATCCAACTTTAAGAACTCTGTCTGATAATAGAACATAACCGTCGAGATATTTGGAACTGTCACGTGAGCCAAAAAGAACCAAGCCATTGGTCTGGACTCCAAGGAACAATTTGCATGAATAACCAACATTACATGAGTCAATTAAGAAGAGGAAAAGAACACATAGTAGTTTCCGCAAAATTGAAGAAGATGGGAGCCTAGTGAGCACTTCACAATCTCCCGTGAGGTCCAAACTGACATATTTCAGCATGGAAGCATAGAACTCATCGAATAGAAGCACCAAAAAGGCAACACCTTCGCCAGAATTTTAATCTGTTTGAAGTAATGCTGCCACTTGTACCATTCTAATGAAATTTTAATATAAGGCCAATAGTGATGAAAGTGTTTTTGGTATCATTTTATTATATCAATTTAAGGTGATGTGCGTGCAACTGTGCATGTTAATGCTAAGAGAAGTAGTCAATTCTCATGTCTTTTACCCTTCAAATATGGTACAAAGGAGAAAGAATGGCATTACCAGGAAAGATTAAAAAGAAGGTAGAGGAAGACATTCAAGAGTTAGGCCCCGTCATGTCATAAAGATACAGTGAACAGGTAACTGATGTGGTCTAGGAGAAGCTCCGAAAGGTGAACACCTTGATTCATGATTTTTATTTAAAAAACATCAACATCCAACACAAAAAGGAATTTTAAATTCCCACAAGTTACCTCCAAATAGTTGGCTGGCGGAAAGCCCTAAATAATGTGTAACTGGCCATTTTCAGTGTTTGATACCACTGAGGCAATGATGATCCGTTTTTGTCAGGAACCTGAAGTTTAGTAAGTGGATTTGGTGCCCTTTTTATATTTTTCTGGCTCTTCTTCCTCCTCAAGGCACTGGCTTTTGATTTTTCGCCAGAGAACTTATCTTCTTCATCAAAACTTCCATTCGCTATGTCAGAACCATTAGATGCAGAACCTTCAGGAAGCGCTTTCCCTTGCACAGAACCCTCCTCAACCAAACCACACGAAAAGAGCTGCAAAGCAGGTAAGACGGAGAAAAGAAGGAAAATCCTATCTATCTGTAAATTTATTAATGCATATCCTCCAAGCAAACTCCCACAGATTCCTCCACATGCCATAGCCATCCAAGATATTGACTGAAGATCACCAGCAAATGATGCCCTGTTGACAAGAAAGGTTGATAAAAAACGATATCATGCCTTTCATGCGCAACTAAATCAATTTAATGCACATTACAATTTCAGAACTATTAATAGTCTAGACCTGTTGAATTTGCACGTACATAAGACTTACACAATTAAGTACAAATTAACAATTCAAACACCACACAAACTTACACTTTCAAAAACTTTATATGAAAGCAAAGCCTTTTCTTATAACAACAATTAACAATGAACTGAGAAGACAAGTCTACCTATGGTACAACCTGCCATTTGATATGACTAATATAGCATTTACAAAGCATATTTATGGTCCAGATACATTGGAATGACGAAAAAAGTACCATGTAGAAGAACATACCGCTCAAATCTTACCGCCTCAGCAATCATCGCATCGATTACGACATCAGCCATTGCAGAACCCAGGTTCTGCACCGTCAAAAGAATCATGAGTTCTATCCTCGTATTTCTCAGGAAAGCACTTAACCCTAAAATGAGCCATGGCAATAGCGAGAGTAAAGTTGCCAGTGTAAGGTAGGGGACTCTTTTCCTTCCTCTAATTGGGAAGCAATCGGATAATATCCTGCAAAGAACATATTGAATATGGTCTTGATGGAGCACTACAGCAAGAAAGGAACAATATTCAAACAAGGTTTCATGAGAAAACAGCAAAAACGAGTTTACCAGAGTACAAGTCATGAACAGCAGACCAGCAGTTATGATCTTGTAATAAATTTATTGTTTTAATGAAAATTCCCATGATTTAGGAAAATTCTATCAGGCTAGCCACAATTTGAGGTCTTCCACAATGAGATGCTACTATATGGTAGACATTGACCCCATGGTGTTTATTCTAGCTCCAAGCAACTACTAAAAGTTCTCCCCCACAGTTTTTTCTTTATTCAGTAAGTCTACAACATATTAAAAATCCAACCTAGCAAAGAACATTTGTCTTATTATTCATAGCACATCGACCTCCAGCTACTTTGTTGTTTCTAAAATACTGCAAATCAGGGCCATCAGATGGAAAGAAAACATGGTAGCAACTCTTTTTCCTTTAAATATGTAACCTCAAATGTTTTAGCTTGATTTAACCAAATTCATTGGATCATTAAAATAACCAATAGATCTGATCTCAAGCCGGAGTTTACTGAACACTTTCAAAAAGGTTGAGCTTGCTAGGCAGTTGGAAAAGCAAATGAATTGCCCACGGTCGGCACCAAGCCACCAACTTTGAATCTCATGTTCATTTACATCGGTAAATAATAATCTCATACACATACATAAACCGAAATATATAAGAAGACAAACAACAAATCCTCCCAATTCCTCAGTTGAGGAATAATTACAACAAACATGAAAAAGAACAAAATCATCATAGATTCGACCAAAATCAAACTGCAATGTACCCTCCCAATTCCTAAGATGTGGTATAATTACAACAAACATGAAAAAGAACAAAATCATCATAGATTCGACCAAAATCAAACTGCAATGGACTTATATTAGACCATAGAAGATTTGTAAAAATGTAAGAGAAAGAAACAACGTTTGAAGACAAAATGTTGTTCTAGTGGTATGGGTTTACTCCCATTTATAGTTAGCTAGCAACTTGGTGAAATAGTAATAAATTCTTATAAAAGAAATACCGACATCTCCAAAGAAAAAGAGAAAATCAAAATGGAAAGAACGGTAGATAATTCAGTTTGAAGTGGACTGGCATTTACCAGTATGATATATTCAAACACACAAATGATGGGAGGCTATCAATAAAAAAGATAAACTTGACGTCGTAGTGGTTGGACCACTTAGTCCTTGTCCCAGAAGTCTTCAACTCTTTTATTTAAACGTCGTGGTGGTTGGACCACTTAGTCCTTGTCCCAGAAATCTTCAACTCTTTTATTTAATCCCAAGATCATAATAATCATGGGCATCAGCTACAATGTGATGGAGTGAGAGAAAGTTCCTTTGATCTATACCACCAGGTACTATATGTACTGGTGAGAGGCACTTACTGCCCCAAATCAGGTGTCTGACCCTTTGTTTTGAACATGATGTAAAAGTTGAGGAGGTCAGATACATGAAGAAAGAGGGAACAGAGGA
This sequence comes from Petunia axillaris subsp. axillaris, assembly GCA_029990575.1. Classification (NCBI taxonomy): domain Eukaryota; kingdom Viridiplantae; phylum Streptophyta; class Magnoliopsida; order Solanales; family Solanaceae; genus Petunia; species Petunia axillaris. The sequence continues at coordinate 124,414,272 of JARKNS010000008.1, read as the reverse complement.
CAAAAGGATGGGTCTAAGGGCAGAAAAGACAATAAGAAACTGCATTGTCTATTTCATGTATGTTTTTTTTTCGACAACTTGTCCATTTCATTTATCTTATTGCTTATTATTTTGCCAATTATGTTTAGGCTACTAAAAGTTTGGAGATTATAGGTCAACATAATATATAAATTAGAAGATGGACATGAATTTGGTTATACATTTTTTATCCTGGATCATGGACACACGAAATGAAAATCTGTTTCTAAAGCTCAAAAACTAACATAAAACATCTAATATCCACTCAATTCATGCATATGACGATTGACTGAATCAGATTGAGCTAATCTAAATTTGGTCTGAAAGTTCATTTGGCTTAAATTGTTTTTAATTCTATGCTTGAATTTTGTTTCAAAGGTACTTGTTTAGACAACACTGAACAAGATTCAATTAGGACACCATTTTCTGACTATAAACAAGTATGCATTAAACAAGCTCGTAAGTGGTATTAAGTCTGCAAGATAAATAGATAAATACCCAAATAAAGGTTTAATGCTCCATGGAAAAAATGCTATCGAAGTGATAAATTGGGAGGCTGATGGTGATAACTTCAAATTGTCTTTCAACTGATATGAAACTGCTGTCCAGACAAAAGATCTGAAACCCTGTTTCCAAAAAAGAGAATGGTGTAAATTTTTTTTAATTTTAATGACGGAGAATGGTGTTAACTATACCTGAGTGCTTTCAAAAAGGCAAAAGAACATAATAGGCATCAAACAAACCTACAAATGCATTTAAGGATGCTCAAATGGACAACAAAAGTTTGTTGTGAACCAAGAGATTACATGACCAGCCACTGCTTTTTCATTCTTTTCATGTTGACTTTCCTGCCTCTCTCCGTATGTTTTCCCTGTGTATACACCTTCCTCTTTTTCAGCTATACCTTAGCCAAAAGCCTCCATTTGGCAATTCAAAGAACAGTAAGCAACACTATATGCTCTCTCTCTCTCTCTCTCTCTCAAACATCAAAAAGGGCCACTGAATCAGAGAATCAGAGGTCAATACTGCAGAAGACAAGAGTTGAGAAAACAATGAGGGATCATCGTTTGGTTCAAGTACTAGCAAGGACTATCCCTGTTTACAAGATTTTGTTATCTTCTAGAAATTTTGGGGAAATATCACCGTTCCACAGTTCAAGAAATGTCAATATATGAATTGTTTCATTATTCGTTATTTCTGGGTCTTTTCGTTGCATTCATAGGTGAAGATTCGTTTTTGTATAAGTAGACTTGAGGCCCTTCGAACAAGTAACCAGTTTATGAATGAGTCTCTTGGAGTAGTCGGTCTAGGCCTGAACCATGTGAAGAAGCAAGCTTATCCCCGCCTCGACTGACAAGGAGAGTCGTTTTGGTTGTATGTCACGAGGTCCCTATGGCCCCCACTGCATCGAAGAGTACCTATGCACTATGTGTTTTTGTCTTTTCAGAAGAGGTGGGTGGGAGTGGGGCAGGGCAAGAAAGAGGCAGCAGATCGGTCAGCTGCGGGACAGGGCGGGAGGCAGCCAAGTGAAGAAACGAGCCATCTTCCTAAAAGAAAATGACCCTCTTTGTTTTCTTTTCTTCCCTTCCCCTATCCCTTCTAGAAATCCCATTAAAGGTTCATCAGAAAAAGATTGTTTAACTAGGAGTCTTAGACGCGCAAGAAACGAGAACTTGGCTAACTTTCCTACTCTGATAGCATCTCCAAACGGCAGGTACCAAACTGGAAGAGCATTTCGAGTTCGAACATATTCGAGAGTCTTCCGCAAAGGGATTTCCCAGTGGAGAAGGTAGGAAGGCTACCTTCTTACTGACAGCACAGATAGGTGCTGGCATTCAATTGGTCCTCCCTATTGGTTTGCCGGAGAAGGTAATCAAGGAGTTCCCTACTTTATTCGTCCACTACTGATATTGACTGACTTGTTGATAGGATAGGCTATAGGTAAGCAAACAAGAAGGATAGGTGCATTAACCATAGTTGTTGTAACAGGCATTTTCAAGCTGCAAAAAAAGAGAACTAATAGTCCTTTTTTTTAAAACTAGTCAATAATCTAGATGTCAAGATTAGCTTAATACAAGAAGAAGAGTGCATAAATCCCAAACTAAATGGTTATGCTATATGAATCCATTTCATTTCACCACTCAAGCATGGAAACTTGATGGAATACAAAATTCCCAGATAACCCAAGTCAATAAAAACTTGAACTCTGACTTAGAACAATTTAAAAAACACAAATACAAAATGAGAAAAAAAACAGGAAGAAAGAGAAAGAACCTGGGTGAAGTAAATGAGGCAGACAAGCCAAAGAAAGGAAGCCCCAAAAGCAGTGCGTAACTGCTTCAACCAACCCATCATTTTTTTTTTTTTTTGGGGATCTCACACACACACAAATATCCTTTGATTCCTGGGAGTGGTGTGTTTTTTTCTCCAGTCCAAGAAGACTGGGGAATTGGATATAGGATGCTCAGATTACATGAATTCTAACTGCTCTCTTTTGTTAAGTCAATACGTATTGCCGTTTTCATTACTCAAACATCTTTCTTCCTCTTTTTATTTTTTTTTTCTTTTCCCATTTGCCTTTGTTAAGTCCATAGTGGACCCGCGCATACATTGACCATCACCTTGTTTGGTGGTTCTTGCATATTATTTCATCCTATTGTCTATTTGTCTTATTGGTTTTTATCACTAAGGAAGTTCACGGTTCAGTTTCGTTGCCAACTTAATTGATTTTTAAAGTATTAAAATCAAAAGATACTCAGTAAAATTATAACCATCAATTTAATTGCAATTTGATTCGGTGTATCGATATTTTTACAACCAAATAATAATAAATATTAGAGGAATGATGAAGTCGACTCTTTCTAATGTTTGTTCCTGCGTTCAAATAAATCAGAAAATACAAAACAGAAGTATATAATCAGTGTGTAAGGGACGATCCCGAGCCCACAAGTTACTTGTGTCTCCTTAAGAAATCTAACCCCCTCACAGTTGCCCAAGGTTCACGGGTTAATTTCTCCCAGGATGGAACAGGATAACAATTCTACGGTAGTGGCACTTCAAACTATAGAACTCTGCGAACACAAAAGAACGGAGCAAATCACACGACTTACTTTAGTATGCAGAAAAGAGAGGGGATGCAGTAAGATATTATGTGTTCTGTGTATTCTGTCCATGTCAAAAGACTGAGGAATGACAAGTTTATATAGCCATGGGAAGACAAAATATGAAGAGACACAGCCTTTCAGATGTGGCTGTTACAAAAACGATCACTAATGACTGATTTTAATAATGGAAAAACGTGGAGGAATGAATCTAAATTCACTTCAGCTTCCCGTTACAAAAACGGATTAATATCAAATATTAATAATAAAGTATTAATATTAATTAATATTTAGTTTTTGTTGGTCCAAAAAAAATTAATTCAATCAATCATATCAATTGAGCGAATCCGAAGTCGAGACGAGCGAGCGACGACAACGGGGCGAGGCTTCCCTTCTTCTCAACCCTTTTAGGAGTTAAAAGAAGCACTTCTCTATTTAAACCCAACAAAAGTCTTTTCCTCTACCAATGTGGGAGAAAGTGCATTTCCCTAGTAAAAGGAACCTTTTCACCTTTCTACCCATTTCCCATTCACACTCTTCACATTTCAAAACCCCAACAATCCCCCACATGAATGGGGAATGGCTATATTATGGAAATATGCATGACAGACTTGTGTGATTTGCAAGAAAGAATTAGTTGCATCGGGATAAGTAGGTTTCCCTTTGAACTTTCCGTAGTGAACATACATTGGATATACTCGGTCAATCGGTAGATTTGATATCTTTGAACCGTTGAGCTTTGGTGTATACCTAGACAACGTAAGTCACACAACTAACCCTTAACCGTCTTTGGTTCTCACTGTTGTGTTCGTTTCAGCCATGAACACCGCCTGGTTTCATAAGTGCGTAGAGAATTGGCCATACCGACTTCTCCTTGAAGCGGCTTCCACTTCACACTTACATAGGTGATTTCTAAATGTGTAATCCCATAGATGTACACTATTTGATATTTGATAATTACAATATCAAACTTAGATAATCATTAAAAATCGCCTCTAGCGTTTTATCCTTGTTACTTGAACATTGTCTTATCACGAGAATGAACCAAAAATTTAGTTTGACAATGTTGGACCGTCATACACAACTTTGTATTCTCCTTGAACCTAGTTCTTGTGATCTCCAGTCTCCTAGGTAGAGTTGTCGTCGTGATGACTTGTCCTTGACCATAGTCTCATTCCCTTCGATGAACATTCAACCGCCTCTCTAGTTAGGCCTTTTGTAAGAGGATCCGACACATTATCCCTTGACTTCACATAATCAATGGTGATAATTCCTCTAGAGAGTAGGTCCCTAACGGTTTTGTGCCTTCGTCGTATATGACGATTCTTACCGTTATACATGACATTCCTTGCTCGTCTTATAGCCGATTGACTATCACAATGTATACAAATTGGTGTCAACGGTTTAGGCCAGAATAGAATGTCTTCCAAAAAGTTTCAAAGCCATTCAGCTTCTTCACCGGCCTTATCTAAAGTTATAAATTCAGCTTTCATTGTAGAGCGGGCAATGCACGTTTGCTTGGACGATTTCCAAGATACCGCTCCTCCACCAAGTGCGAAAATATACTCACTTGTGGACTTAGAATCAGTCGTGCCGGTGATCCAATTGGCATCACAATATCCTTCAATGACCGCAGAATACTTGTTATAATGCAATGCAAAGTCTTGGGTGTATTTTAAATATCCCAAAACATGTTTCATTGCCATCCAATGCGTTTGGTTGGGATTACTCGTGTATCGACTTAGTTTACTTATAGCACAAGCTATATCTGGACGAGTACAATTCATGATGTACATCAAACTTCCCAAAACACGAGCATAATCCCGTTGCGACGTGCTTTGACCTTTGTTCTTTTTAAGAGCAAGGTTTATATCATTAGGAGTCTTTGAAACTTTAAAATCCAAATATTTAAATTTTTCAAGCACACTATTTATGTAATGAGATTGATACAAAGCCAGACCTTGAGGAGTCCTATGGATCTTAATACCCAGAATTAAGTTGGCAACTCCTAAGTCTTTCATATCAAATTTGCTTGTCAGCATGCGTTTCGTAGCATTTATATTGGCAATGTCATTACTCATTATCAACATGTCATCCACATATAAGCAAACAATGACTACATAATTAGGAGTGTTCTTAATGTAAACACATTTATCTCACTCGTTAATTTTAAAGCCATTTGACAATATTGTATGAACAAATTTCGCATGCCATTGTTTAGGTGCTTGTTTTAGTCCATAAAGCGACTTAACAAGTTTACACACCATCTTTTCTTTTCCCGGAACCACAAACCCTTTAGGTTGTTCCATGTAAATTTCTTCCTCCAAATCCCCGTTTAAGAACGCTGTCTTAATGTCCATTTGATGGATTTCAAGACCATACACGGCGACTAACGCATACGTATGGATGTAATTCTGGTTACCGGCGAGTAGGTGTCAAAGTAGTCAAGACCTTCTTGTTGTCTATAGCCTTTAACAACAAGCCTTGCCTTGTACTTGTCAATAGTGCCATCATCTTTCATTTTCCTTTTGAAAATCCACTTAGAACCTAGTGGTTTGTTTCCAGGAGGAAGATCAACCAACTCCGAAGTATGGTTGCTCAAAATAGATTCTATTTCACTATTGACTGCTTCTTTCCAAAATGGAGAGTTTGAGGAAGACATAGCTTCTTTAAACGTCCGAGGCTCATTTTCCAAAAGAAAAGTGACAAAGTCATCTCCAAATGAAATAGAAGTTCTTTGACGCTTGCTCCGTCTTGGTTCTTCCTCATTTGGTGAATTTCCTTTGGTTCCTTCCCGATGTCGTTTGGATCTTTCACCAACTGACTCACATTCCTTTTTATACGGATATATATATTTTCAAAGAATTCAGCACTATCAGATTCCATCACCGTATTAACATGAATGTCGGGATTTTCTGATTTATGAATCAGAAATCGATATGCTTTACTGTTTATAGCATATCCAATGAAAACACAATCAACTGTTTTCGGTCCTATCTTAACCCTTTTGGGTTTTGGGACTTGCACTTTTGCCAAACACCCCCACACTTTGAAGTAATTCAAGTTGGGCTTCTTTCCTTTCCACTTTTCATATGGAATGGAAAGTGTTTTGCTATGGAGAACCCGATTGAGTATTTGATTAGCCGTGAATACAGCTTCCCCCCACAAGTTCTGGGGTAAACCCGAACTTATTAACAAGGCATTCATCATCTCATTTAATGTTCGATTTTTCCTTTCCAAAATCTCATTAGATTGAGGCGTGTAAGGCGCAGTTGTTTGATGAATAATGCCATATTCCAAACATTTTGTTCAAAAGGAGATTCATATTCGCCACCCCTATCACTTCTTATCATTTTGATCTTTTTGTTAAGTTGCGTTTCAACTTCATTCTTGTATTGCTTGAATACGTCAATTGCCTCATCTTTACTACTGAGTAAATAAACATAGCAGTAACGAGTGCTATCGTCAATAAAAGTTATGAAATACTTCTTTCTACCGCGAGATGGTATTGACTTCATGTTACAAATGTCCGTATGAATTAAGTCTAATGGTTCAGAATTCCTTTCAATTGACTTGTAAGGGTGTTTAGTATATTTAGACTCAACACATATTTGACATTTTAACTTTTCGCAATCAAATTTAGGCAATACTTCCAAATTGATCATTTTACGCAAGGTTTTATAATTGACATGTCCCAAATGAGAATGCCATAAATTATTTGACTCAAGTAAGTAAGAAGAAACTGCAATTTTATTCATATAGTCAACGACCATTACATTGAGTTTGAAAAGGCCCTCAGTCAGGTAACCTTTTCCTACATACAGCTCATTCTTAGTTATTACAACTTTGTCAGAAACAAAAACACACTTAAACCCGTTTTTAACGAGAAGTGCAGTAGACACCAAATTCTTCCGTATTTCAGGAACGTGAAGAACATTTTTCAGAGTCACAACCTTGCCGGATGTCATCTTGAGGAATATCTTTCCATATCCTTCAATTTTGGCCGTTGCAGAATTACCCATAGAGAGTGTCTCATCAGGCCCAGCGGGAGCATATGAAGCAAAGGCTTCCTTCACAACACAAACATGGCAGGTGGCTCCTGAATCAATCCACCATTCTTTAGGATTTCCAACCAAGTTGCATTCAGAGATCATAGCACACAGATCAATGTCTTGCACTCCTTGGGCCAATTTGTTTTCTTCAACCATGTTGGCTTGACCTTTTTCCTTTTTCCTGTCCTTGTCTTTCTTTGCAACACGACAGTCTGCGGACTTATGTCCACTCTTGCCACAGTTGTAGCAATTTCCCTTAAATTTTTTCTTGCTAGGGTTGGTCTTCCCTCCAGAAGGCTTCTTTCTCTTATTCTGATGGATTATGCTCAACAATATTTGCTCCCGCTATTGTAGCATTTCCACGAGCCTTTTTTTCAGCAGATTTGTTGTCTTCTTCAATTCTTAAGCGTACAATCAAATCTTCAAGGGTCATCTCCTTGCGCTTATGTTTCAAGTAATTTTTAAAGTCCTTCCATAACGGAGGCAACTTTTCAATCATGGCCGCAACTTGAAACGCCTCATTAATCATCAAACCTTCAAAGAAAAGTTTGTTAGCAACCATATTATTAATACTTTTAACATAAGTATTAATCAGGATCAAACCTTCAGCAAGGAGACCATGGATAATGACTTGAAGTTCTTGGACTTGGGATACAACAGATTTTTTATCCACCATCTTATAATCCAGAAATTTGGCAGCCACAAATTTCTTCAGTCCAGCATCTTCAGTCTTATATTTCTTTTCCAATGCATTCCACAGTTTATTTGACGTTTCAACATTACTATAAACGTTGTAAAAGTCATCTTCCAAGCCACTTAGAATATAATTTTTGCATAGGAAGTCAGAATGCTTCCAAGCCTCAATCACAAGGAAGCGTTCGTTTTCAAGTGTTTCATCAGTCAGGACCGGAGCATCCTCCTTAATAAACCTTTGCAGGCTTAAAGTGGTCAGATAAAAGAACATCTTTTGCTGCCATCTTTTAAAGTCCACACCAGAAAACTTCTGCGGCTTTTCTGCAGGTGGCATAACCGTTGCAGTAGCAGCACGGCTAGGCCCTGCAGCACCAGAAATTGTGGTAGCAGTAGCACTCACAACATGGACAGTTGGATCCACTCCGTTAGTCATCTCTGTCAAAATGACACAAGCAGAAACAATGTCAACAAACTGTTTAAACAGTTGGAGTAGAAAAACTACGAAGACTTTTAGTCTCCACAAACAGATTAGTTAACAGTAAATAGGAGTAGAAAACCACGAAGGTTTTAGTCTCCATAAACAGATTAATTTACATTAAATAGGAGTAGAAAACCACAAAGGTTTTAGTCTCCTTATCCAGTCTCCTTAAACGATAAGCGCAGAAAATAAATAACATTAGATTTCTTAAGCTTGTTGTTCCTGCGTTCAAATAAATCAGAAAATACAAAACAGAAGTATATAATCAGTGTGTAAGGGACGATCCCGAGCCCACAAGTTACTTATGTCTCCTTAAAAAATCTAACCCACTCACAGTTGCCCAAGGTTCACGGGTTAATTTCTCCCACGATGGAACGGGATACAGTTCTACGGTAGCGGCACTTCAAACCGTAGAACTCTGCGAACACAAAAGAACGGAGCAAATCATACGACTTACTTTAGTATGCAGAAAAGAGAGGGGATGCAGTAAGATATTATGTGTTCTGTATATTCTGTCTATGTCAAAAGACTGACGAATGACAAGTTTATATAGCCATGGGAAGGCAGAATATGAAGAGACACAGCCTTTCAGATGTGGTTGTTACAAAAACGACCACTAATAGCTGATTTTAATAATGAAAAAACGTGGAGGAATGAATCTGAATTCACTTCAGCTTCCCGTTACAAAAACGGATTAATATCAAATATTAATAATAAAGTATTAATATTAATTAATATTTAGTTTTTGTTGGTCCAAAAAAAAAAATTAAGTCAATCAATCATATCAATTGACCGAATCCGAAGCCGAGACGAGCGAGCGACGACAACGGGGCGAGGCTTCCCTTCTTCTCAACCCTTTTAGGAGTTAAAAGAAGCACTTCTCTATTTAAACCCAACAAAAGCCTTTTCCTCTACCAATGTAGGAGAAAGTGCATTTCCCTAGTAAAAGGAACCTTTTCACCTTTCCACTCATTTCCCATTCACACTCTTCACATTCCAAAACCCCAACATCTAATTTTGCTAATATATTACTTGTGTAATTTTTCTACTTGGAATCTGACAATTGCTCCACCTAGTTGTGTGTTACTCTGTGTATGAGTTGTGTTTGTGACGTAAGAAGTGAGTAGTAAAATGGCATAATTTTGAGTTTACATGGGTTGGATTCTTTTTACTAAATGGGTTGTTCTTTAAAAAAAAATGTTGCCTTAGGAGTTAGGCACATAGATGTTTGGTATGGGAATTGCCTAAATTAATTTATGTATTAAGTTTGGTATTGGATTATCCCATGTTTGGTTGGTATTTTGAAAGATGTATAATTAATCCATGTATTAACCCTCCACCAAGATGGTATAACTGATACACATGGATAAAGAAATAAAAGGACAAAAATATCCTTCTCCTTTATCTAGAAGCCAATAAAAGTCAAGCATCAAAGGATATAATTATAAATTCATTACTTTTTAATTTAAAAATAAATCAAATATATTAAATGATAACTTACATCTCCAATTTTAGTGCAATGTACCAAACACTAAACAAAATATAATCCATGTATTACTAATCCATGTATAACTAATCCATGTATTAGTAATCCATGTACAACTTAAGATTCGTACCAAACGACCCGTTGAGTTAAGTCCATTAGCATTTAGCCTATTACAAATCTTGTTGAAAACATATACAATATTTAAAATTGAGTTATAAAAATTTAATATTGGTATATACAATCATAAATATTGTTTATAATTTGTGGTTTGGTTTAGTTATTTGTTTGGTTATTTTAGTAAAATTAAACCAAACCAAATATTGTCGATTTTTCAAAACTTATAACCAAACCAAGCTAAACTCAACAAAGTATCGATTTTTTTAAATCAATTTAGTTCAAATTTCGTTTGTAGCGATTTTTAACCAAATCATGAACACCCCTACTTGTCACAATATGTAGTTGTATTAGTTCTTGTCGTTTATAAAGTCATACATTAACAATGTGAAGAATGAAATATGAAATTAAAGTATAATACGAGATAGAGTTAGAAGCGTAATGGTGATATACAGTTTTTTAAATAATAAGTAAACTCAATATGAAGAAAAAAAAAGATAACTACACGACAACACCAAATCTATCGTTACATGAAATAATATTTTTTGTCCTTACATAATGAAGGATTTAACATTACAATACAATCTAATTTAAACTATCAAAACAAGTTGTTAGGGTCATTTGGTTCAAAAACAATTTAGGTAAATTGGCAAAGTAGCAATTAGTTATATAAGTACTAACTATATACAGATTAATTATGCTAATGTTAGTAATCGAAGAATTATAACTTGAAAATTAGCAATGTAGAGATCGTAATGTAATGATAATTTTCTGCTGAATTATTGATTAGTATATTACAAATTAATATATCTTTTATAATTTAAAATATATGCTTGCTTATTCTTTAACAAATAAAAAAAGTCTTACTCTTATAAGAGTTAGTTCTGTTATTTTATAAATTTTATATAGGGTGAAAATTATTTGCATCCTCCTACTTTGTTTTAAAAATCAAACACATCCCCTAACTTGGAACAATAGACTTATTCATCCTCCTATTTTATGCAATTCTATTATGCCTTTGCCATTTTCAGTCTCAATTTTAAACTATATTGGCGCTCATGCCATATATGTTTGGATTATATGTGAGTAATATTTCTTTTGACATATCTTATTATATATAATACACAATCTCTTCAGCAATTGAAATTTTGATTGTCGTTAAGGTGGTATTTTTTAATTATGTCATAATTGAGAAGTCATTTATTGTATAATAGGGAATAACTTAGTAATTTTTTTTTTTTAAAAAAAAATCTATTTTTAACATTTATTTTCTATATTACATGTGTTGAATGTACATTAAAAATACTAGGTAGGGTGGTGCCCGTGCAAGCACGGGCCCAATATGGGGCGATAAAAATTTTCGTAGATGATGATTATATTTTAGATGATGATTATATTTGTTTGATCCTAAATAAAAATGTGTATGTCGAAAATTAGAGTAAATGGTTAGAAAATAGTCAAGCGCTTTCTGTTAAATTAGTGTTAGTTTTATTCTTATATACTCCTATAATATTTTTATTCTATTCTCCGTCTTTATTGCAATGTTATTTCATTATCTTGATTATCTTTAGTTTTTATGTTAGTCTTTTTTTCCTTTATCATGGTATTTTCATCTTACTTTTTCAAACGTGTTTTCAAAAATATTTTCTTTAGCCAATCGTCTACCAAAAACAATCTCTCCACCTTGGTGGGGGTTATGTTTGCTTATATCTCACACTCTCCAGTAATATTTTTATTTTATTCTCCATTTTTTATCTTAGTTTTTAAAACCTGTTTTCAAAAATATTTTTTTTAGCCAATCGTCCACCTTGGAGGGGAGGGATAAAATTTGCTTACATCTCACCCTTCCCAGACCTCACTTGTGAGATAACACTGGGTATGTTGTTGTTGATTGTCATGTTTATGTGGCAATTTTTTTAGTCCATTTAACAAAAAGAGTTTTCTAAAATTTATCCAATTTTAGTATTGGACGTTTTTTCATTTTTAGGTCCGGGTCAAGCAAAGAATCTATATTTTTCTTGCAAAACAGGTACTACTAATACTGGCTACTTTTAAAAAAAATCTGTACTTTTAACGTGGATATTCTCAAGTATGTTGCAAAGATAGGCTATTCATATTCTCAAGTATGTTTCAAAGATAGGCTATTCGTTAATTCGCATCTAAGAAAGTGGCTAGGGGTCAAATCTTTACATGCTATATCTTAGTTAAGATCTAATAAAGTGGCTACGGGTCAAATTCTCAGCCGGATCCGGTAACCGGAGGCAGCTCTCGTTCACGCTTATATATAAGTACTAATATTGTTATCTTCTCTCTCAATTGTGTCAATAAATTATTAAATTTAATTTTTATTATAAAAAATTACTTTATATTTGTACAAACAAATTATTCTAATTAAATTTATTTATTTTCTCAGTATTTTATTATTCCAACATTATAGAATGTTTTGTTTCACATTTTACTTTATAAATATGATTTATTTATTCTATACCTAAGTCCATAACATAGACTAAAAAAAGAAAAAATATAAAATATATTAGAAAATAAATAGACATGCTAATAATTTAGAGGATAAAATAGGTATTTAAAATATTAAATTGAGATAAAAGGTATGAGAATGTCTATTGTTCAAATTTAAATTATGAGGATGTGTTTGATTTTAAAAGCAAAGTTGGAGGATGAAAAAGATTTTCACCCTTTTATTATATTTATTGCTAATATTTGCATTCTTATTTCACATTCTACCCTGCATAAATTTTCGTATATGTTATGCATTTATAATTTATGAAAAGAGAGAAAAATTGCAACCAAACAACTACAAGATTTGTGTTGGATTTGATGATAAGTGAAACTAAGCATAGATCCTTATATAGGTAGCCTGACATGACCCAGATTTTAGGGTAGGCCGTGAGGGCAACCGACTACCTTCGATAGACCTGTTGGGCGAACCCTATCGAACTAAAACCATTCAAATAATATAAAATTGACTTGCAAATACATACAAGATGTGTGAAGAAATACAACTAACTATCCACATGTATAGGTTTAGAGGTTTTCAAATCAGATATCTAAGAAGTCTAGAAGATATACATATCTCCCGAAGGGAGCTAAAATAAGATAAACTATAATATCTACGGCTGGCGGCCTCAATGAAGAAGCTAGCTCACTGTGGAAAGTTGGAAACATACTTCTCCTCAATCACGACGCGGTTGACTAGGACTTGGAGCAGAATCTGCCGAAACGAAAAGACACAATAAGAAACAAAGAAAGAGTGAGTCATAAGGACTCATAAGTGAGGAGTAACTAGCAACCTCGAAGAATAGCTACGCTAGCTAGAGAAACAGAAGCCATAACAGTCAACCAGATAAGTCATTTATATATAAGCAACGTAACAAATACATACAGCTTACAAAACACATATAAAGATGTGAAATGAATATATCATGATAAGAAGGGGTCACATGTGCCCGAAACCTATCTCTGCTGCGGGACTCTAATTGCCTACCATGAGATATATGCTACAATAATCCTTCAACAATGCGGGACTCTCATCGACTTCCGGGAAATACATATCAATCCCATAATAGGAATATATAATACTCATATACTAAATACAAACCAATAACAAGTCATAACATATGATATACAGTGAAAATTTAAATCTAAGGCGTAAAAAGTATGCCTACCGACAACTACACACGTAAGAAATACGTGATAAAATATTCATATGGCCAAAGGCTGTCAAAAAGATGGATATAATCACTTACCTAGAGTCCTGGGTCTAAACAGCTACTGAACATCTTCTTTTCCAATTCGACGTCCCTCAGAAATATCCCTCCTGAGCCAAAGAAATATATTCGCAATTATAAGTACCCAGAAAAAGAGTATTTAACCTTTAGATGGTGAAAGAAGAAAAGTTACCAAAATACCCCCCGACCGGGCTTAGCCGAAAACCTATAAACTATATATTTCTGAACTCCTCATAATCTCACGAGTCTAATGGTATCATTAGTTTTTATAATCGAATTCAGTATCATCAATTTCCCTAATTTCATAATTTTTAGGGTTCTAACCTAATTTTCCAAATCAAATTCAAGAAATTATAGCTTATGAATCATGAATTAATACAATTGAATGTTATAGGCTTGATACCTGATGATTACAAAAAACTTGACACTTAGATTTTGCCTTGAAACTGATTTAGATGGACTGAATTTGAGTTAGACCCGAAATGAGCTGAATACCTGAATTTATACTGTTAAGAAAGCTGCTACATTGCAGTTTTTTTTTTTGCACCACCAACTGCTAGTCTGCATTTCGGGTCCAAACGAGATCTAACAAGGCTCAAAATGATCCAAAATTTTGCACACAAGTCATACAACACTTGTGTTACATGCTCGCGAAGACATAATTTGAATCAGATCTCCTGAACTCAAGATACGGCTCGCAAGGAAAGATGTCAATTTCTTAACTTTCTAGAGTTTAGCAAAAGCTGTCCTCACAACTGACCATAAAAACCTAACTCAACTTTTTAGTTTCGAATCAGATCTTATTTACTCAAATCGAGCTAGAAAACTTCTTTTAAGCTTTACCAACAACCGAAACAAAAAACCTACCAAACGAGATCCGAATCAACTCAAATTTTGCAGACAGATCCTAATAGACCTTATGGAATTCTTAAGACTATCAGCATACCAATCGATCTAACTCCTGAAATGACTAACTACAGTCGTTTTCATAATTGAACAATTCCTTAGGAGTCGTTTGCTTTAGTTACAATTATACAGAGATAATAAACAGGCTAAATGTAGCTTTCTTGTTGGATGTCTGATTTGATTATTAAAAAAATAGGGATTGTAGCTACAATGAGGAAATCTTATACAATGAAAATATTGTGGACACAAAAGTGAGAAAATTTTGTTGTTGTTGTTGTTGTTGTTGTTGTTGTTATTATTATTATTACTACTACTACTACAAAGCTTTGTTGTGTTGGGCATTGTCCTAAAATACTATTTTATTAGTATGAAATATTTCTTCAAGATAAAAAAGGTCTTCCTCTAAATAAGAGGGGGCAGGATCCAGCAAAATATAAATTATAACCAGCAAGTCAGAAGTGGAGATGATTAGGGGTGTCAATGGTGTTCTGTGAATCGACTGTAACCGATTGAACCGAACCGTACTGAACCGATATTTGCATTCTTTTTAAAAACCGTGGGTTCTGATGCAAGGCCATAACCGTGCCGATAATTAGGTTAGGTTTTTTATTTTATAAAAAGGAAACCGAAAAAATACCAACCGAACCGAACATAATAAATTTATATGTATTAATATATATAAACACACACACACACACACACACATACAATTTATATATATATATATATATATATATATATATATATATATATATAATATTTCAATTCATATTAAAAATAAAGTATTAAATATTAACCTTAAGTCCCAGGATGAAATCAATAATGTCCAATCGATAAATATTTAAGTACTAATATGTTGTAATAATACTAGTATTATTATTGGAAGTTAGAACACTTCATTAGTGTAGTGCTTTTAGTAGTTTTGAATCCAAATTTCATTAAATCTGGTGATTGCATAAAAGTGGGAAGGTCATCACAAACCGTTTGTATTGGTCTTGAAAATGTTGTTTACTTTGGGGAAGTTTTAATCTCATTTTCCGATTCATGTCGACTTATGCTGGTTTTAAACAATGATGTAGTGTATAACAATATGATAATCAATTGTTATACACTACATCATTGTTTAAAACAATCTAAATGCTTGTCTAACCTCCTATTTGTTCATTCTTACTTACTCTCTAATAATATTGTTATGAAAATTGGTATTTTTAAGTACTTCACTATGCATATTGCTCATAAATCCTTCTAGGCGCCATCATCAAATATTCAATTGAATATGATAACATTGTTTGTCTCTAATATCTTTTAGATAATTAATATAAAACTTATATTATGTTTCACTAAAATTTATATATATATATATGTATATATAGACACACACACACACACACGCACACAACACCGAAATTATATTTTTGTTTGTGGGTTAGTTTTAGACGTGACACGACCGAATTCTCGGTTAGACCGTGCGGGCACCCGACCACCTCCCCTAAACCTGCCGGGCGAACTCTATTGACTGAATCAATATAAATTGTGAAGAATTACCTTGAAATGAAAATGAACCAAACTTTAACAACATAAGATAACTCTCAAGGATAGACAAACATACAAGCTGACTGAGTAATACGACTAACTATCCAGAATACACAGTTTTAAAGGTTCCAAGATCAGACATCTAAGAAGGCCAAAAGATATACACACCCCCCGAAGGGAGCAAAAGTAAGGAAACCTTTAATATCTGAAGTTGGTGGCCGCAATGAACAAGATGGCTCACCGTAGACAACTGAGAACTTACTACTCCTCAATCACGATGCGACTGGCTGGGTCCTGGAGCAGAATCTGCCGAACGAAAGGAAAACACAAGAATAAATAGGGGTGAGTCATAAGGACTCAATAAGTGCGAACTAACTAGCAACCTCGAAAAACAGATACACTAGTCAAAGAAACAGAACCAGACAATAATCAACAAATAAGCAATGCACATATAAGCAGAACAGTATTCATGTACAAAAAAAAATCTACTCAATAGTATGAAATGAAATGGAATGGGATGAAATGAAATAAAATGAAATGAGATGAAATGAAATGAAATGAAATGAGATGCAAAGGGTCACATGTGCCCATAATCCCATCCCGAAATGGAATACTCCTGCATTCGAGGGGAATCCAATCTGCTAACCAACTGGAGCAGAATACTCCTGCACCCGATAATAATACAAACCAGAGGCGGAATACTCCTGCACTCTCTTGAGGCGGAATACTCCTGCACTCTCCTGGGGCGGAATACTCCTGCACCCGATAAAATGTAAAGCTGAGGCGGAATACTCCTGCACTCAGTATGATATGCAATGTAATGCATATGAATGCAATGTGATGCAATAATAACCCTTCACCGGCGCAGGACTCTCATCAACAGCCGGGAGGCAGATGCCAACTCCAAGCCAAAGTACAATACTCAGATTCCCAATGCAATATCAATAACAGGACATAACATATAATATAAAACGTAAATCCAAAGCTAAGGCGTAATGAGTACGCCTATCGGCAGCTACACACGTAAGGAACACGTGGTAGAAAATCCACGAGGCCAAGTGCCTCCAAAGAAATGGATATAAACACTTACCGTATTCCAAAGCTAGTCCTGCTACTCAACAATTGCTTTTTCCTTCGGATTAACTGCCAAACGATCCCGCTCTATTCAATAAGCAGAAAAATTATATCAAATAAAGCTAAAGGCTTCATTCCTTATGTCTTAGGGCAATCCAATTAAGAAACTGATATCCTATTCGCATACGCAATACGCAGGCCAGACCTATGTACAGGGTTCAAAGTCCCATAACCAAACCCTAAATAAATTACATCTATATGTTGCCCATAACTCATTGAGTACGAATATATAATCATTTCCATCATCGGGGTCCAATTGACCCTTTAAACTATCAATTTAAGTCATTAGGGCGATGTCTAATATCCCTATTTTTACCGTAAAGATATATTCAAAGGCATGTAATAAGCTGAGATAATGAGTTAACATCATTACCTGGAGATTTGGGGTAGAAATTCCACTATTTTTCTACTCCTTTTTCCCTTTTTTCCTCTGTTTTCTAACTTTTCTTTTCCTCTGCTTATATTTGAATGTTTCTGCGTGTTTTTCACTTTGCCGATGCTTAGCAAACCGACAATGTAACTTTTTAATTTTTTTTAAATAAATTCGCTACGACGATTAAAATTAAAATGGAACCCTAGAGAAGTCGAAATGATCCCAAATTTTTCAAGTAAGTTATACAAAATATATTTAACATACTCGCGAAGACGGATCTCAAATCGGACTCCCGACACTCAAGATGCGAATTTAAAGGAAAAAGGTCAAATTATTTAACTTTCGGTATTTTAGCGGAAACTAGCCGAACAACATCGAAATTCACTTTCAAAAAATTACAAAAGTCAAAAATAATCATACAAACCTAACGGCGCTTTCGGATTTCGAATCGGAGCTCATTCGCCAAAACCGAGCTCAAAAATTTCTTTTTAATATTTATTGACAATAAAAACTGAAACTTTCTTCCGATGCCTACCAAACGAGGTCTGATTTAGCTCAATTTTTACAGACAGGTCCTAATGGACCTTACGAATATTTTAAAATTATCGGCACGCCAATCGGAGTCCTAACTTTTGAAATGACTGACCGAGGTCGTTTCAAGACGATATCCTTAAGAATTATGAAAAATTAACAGGACCGTACCGAAACTGAAGAGAAATGGACATGAATGAGATGATTTGTAAAAGTCAAATTTTCGTTATTCATACTAGAATAACAAAAAAAATTGGTATGGTACTGATGTTTGGCGATATTCGCCTATTTTACCTTAATATTTCCTCGTATTTTGATACGTTATTCGCCCATCATATGGAATAATTGTGATTCTTGCGCTCACTTATCGTGTTTATGATTTTAGAAATGGTTTGGATGAATTCGAAGCAAGAACAATCAAAATGGAGCAAAATACTTTGAAAAGCAAGGCTTGGACCAAACTGATGCGTTGGAAGCTATTTTTAAGGCAAAGCTTCCAAGAAAGTCTTGAAAATTGGAAGCTGTTTTGAGAGCAAAGCTTCAGAGATAGCATTGATTTTGGAAGCTATACTGGAAGCGGAGCTTCCAAGAAAGCTCTGAGTTTGGCGAGAATAAAGTTTTCCAACTAGTTTAGGATTTGGTTTAACTTATCCTAGCACTTTGTAAACATTATAAATACATTATAACTTAGGTTTTTAGGGAGGTTGGACGTGGAGGAGAGCAAAGGAGCCCTAGATGTCTTATAAACGAGTTTTTCTCTCTTTTTCTTATCCTTCTCTTTAATTCTATAGTTTGTTCGTTCTAGAATTAGGGAAAATACATGAAGGTTGATCTTTGACAGTTGATTTCTACATATTGATTTACCATTACAGATTGTTTATTCTTTCTTGAGCCTAATTAGTTGGTTATTACGGTCCCGATAATTGAACACTATCTACGGTTTATAAGTTGAACTCGGCAAAGGGAACTTGTGAATGAACATAAGAAAGAATAGGGCTCGATTGTGAACCTGGGCATAAGGGAATCGATTTGCGGATACAGATAGACATATACCTATTCGCCTTACTTAACTAAATACAGAGTTCTTTAATGCATGCATGTGATTTAATTCCATAGAAATATAGGCGTTAGAGTAGCTTGCATAGAGTCGTTAAGAATCGATAGGTTTTCATGAATATATTTAACTTGTTAGTTAGCAATCTACGAAATCAGGAAGTAGAATCAACTGAAAAACTCAACTGGATTGTTTGTAGCTCTGACTCTGGACCGTTTCTCTCTTATTGATAACAACTCGCAACTTGAATTCAATTACTTGCTTTTAATTATTGTTTTTTTTTTAGTTAGTAAAAATCAATCACTATTAAAAAGATCCCTGAATAGTTGTTAGGAAATTGTTTGTTAGGATACAATCATTAGCACTAGTCCTCGTGGGAACAATACTCAATCTTATTACTTTATTACTTGTTGACCACGTATACTTGCATGTGCGTTTGGGAGCAACAAGTTTTTGGCGCCATTGCCGGGGACTAAATAATCGACTGTTTTCTTTTTGAACGATTTATTATTTTCTATTCAGGTTTAATTTTTTTGTTTAGTCTAGTATTGTGTTACTTGTTAACATGACATCTTTTAACGAAATTTGGTCGAATAAAAGTTGCTCAAATTTTGATGATCCCTGTCTACTTTGTGGAGGAACCCACTTGTGGGAAAAATGTCAAAATCTTTCAACCCTGCGGGACTGGTTATGTGAATTTTCTACAACCTATGACTGGTCCTGCTACACTTACTTTACTTTTATTTTTATTTTATTACTATTTTTTAATGGTTGTATATTACTATGGGTGCTTATTTGGATTGCAGGTTCATGTAATGTCGAGTTTAAGTGTAGGGTGTCCCATCCCTACCTAATAGTGATGACCTGTTGGGGAAAGTCTGAGTACCTCATGTTATACGGAAGCTTGAAGAATTCTAGCACCAAGGGCTAGGCCATTTGGCTTCAGGGAGTTTCTCTTACCCACTTGCAATATTAATTCATTTACTTGTTCGCACTGAGGACAACGCTTGATTTTAAGTATGGGATGGGGGGTTTCCGTTCTTTTTGAGGTTATGGATGACTGTACCATAAGGAATTTATTTTGAGCAATTTTTATTTTTGTCACTTGACTTTATTTTTATTTGTTTCTTGCTTTCATATAAATAAAACAAAATTAGAAAACTAGCAATGTAGGGATCGTAATGCAATGATTATTTTCTGCTGAATTATTGATTAGTATATTACAAATTAATATATCTTTTATCATTTAAAATATATGCTTGCTTATTCTTTAACAAATAAAAAAAGTCTTACTCTTATAAGAGTTAGTTCTGTTATTTTATAAATTTTGTATAGGGTGAAAATTATTTTCATCCTCCTACTTTATTTTAAAAATCAAACACATCCCCTAACTTAGAACAATAGACTTATTCATCCTCCTATTTTATGCAATTCTATTATGTCTTTGCCATTTTCAGTCTCAATTTTAAACTATATTGGCGCTCATGCAATATATGTTTGGATTATATGTGAGTAATATTTCTTTTGACATATCTTATTATATATAATACACAATCTCTTCAGCAATTGAAATTTTGATTGTCGTTAAGGTGATATTTTTTAATTATGTCATAATTGAAAAGTCATTTATTGTATAATACGGAATAACCTAGTAATTTTTTTTTAAAAAAATTCTATTTTTAACATTTATTTTCTATATTACATGTGTTGAACGTATATTAAAAATATATTGTTATCTTCTCTCTCAATTGTGTCGATAAATTGTTAAGTTTAATTTTTATTATAAAAAATTACTTTATATTTGTACAAACAAATTATTCTAATTAAATTCATTTATTTTCTCAGTATTTTATTATTCCAACATTATAGAATGTTTTGTTTCACATTTTACTTTATAAATATGATTTATTTATTCTATACCTAAGTCCATAACATAGACTAAAAAGAGAAAAAATACAAAATATATTAGAAAATAAATATCATGCTAATAATTGAGAGGGTAAAATAGGTATTTAAAATATTAAATTGAGATAAAAGGTATGAGAATGTCTATTGTTCAAATTTAAATTATGAGGATGTGTTTGATTTTAAAAGCAAAGTTGAAGGATGAAAAAGATTTTCACTCTTTTATTATATTTATTGCTAATATTTGCATTCTTATTTCACATTCTATCCTGCATAAATTTTCGTATATGTTATGCATTTATAATTTATGAAAAGAGAGCAAAATTGCAACCAAACAACTACAAGAATTGTGTTGGATTTGATGATAGAATTAAGTGAAACTAAGCATAGATCCTTATATAGGTAGCCTGACATGACCCAGATTTTAAGGTAGGCCGTGCGGGAAACCGACTACCTTCCATAGACCTGTTGGGCGAACTCTGTGGAACTAAATCAATTCAAATAATATAATATTGACTTGAAAATACATACAAGATGTCTGAAGAAATACAGCTAACTACTGTCGCACCCCACTTTTAATTGTAAAGTAAGTGGTGTTTGACTTGGGATAACTCATTTGGAGTTATAATTATGGAGTCGCCACCTAATAAATTTATCTAGGCGTATTAGGTCACCTAAGGCATTTTCTATCTAATTTATAATATAACTCCGGGTTTGGTCTACTAATCAGAGATTCAGGTAAGTGTTCACGTTAACTTAAAAGGAAGGGGTTAGGCACCTTCTAAGTTCCACAAATGTGGTTTCCGGCCGATTTCTATATTGAGTTTTAATCATGTAATTAAGCTAAAAGGATAAAAGTTAAATAGTTAAATAAAGGAGATGACATGAAAAAATAAGTAAAAGTATATATTAAAAAGGCAATTTCTAAAGGCATTTTTAATTCAAAACTAGACGTGCAATTTCAGTTTAAAAGATAGTCTAATCCACAAAAGGTTAAAATCTCAATTAAACAGTAAGTCAGATTATCACTGCAAAATTGAATTTCAGAATAGTAGTAAGCCAAGATTTTCTATGCGTGCAGTTTAATTATGTTTGCATAAACAGTTTATGCTTTAAATCGTATTGCACAAATAGCATAGAATTGCACATTTCAACAGAAACTAATTCACAAGTTAACTTTTAATTAACAAAAAGGATGAAATATGTAGTAAAAAAATGTGTGCCACTAAAGGATGGTATTGTGATATTGGTTGTCACATACCGTTAATTTTGGTGGCGACTTTTAGTGAGAGGTCACGTTTAAAATAATTTGGTTTAAAGTAAAGAAGATATATTTTAAAATAATTATACATATAAAATGACGTCTAATTAAACACACAACACATTGAGCAGATATTAACGTAACGATATATTTAAATTAAGTAGACGATAGATATCAATTTACTATATAAGTTAGTAAACAAATAATGGTAGACGCTTACGTATAATTAAAGAGTGAGTATGACATTTAAGAAATATTAACTAATGTGACAAGCAAAAGTAATAAAGAAAATAGCATATTTTTTAAGACTTGACCTCCAAAGCCCAAATCTCCCACAAGTTATTAATTAGCTCGGAGAGACTTAAAAAAAAATTAAAATTTATTGAACATGCTCAGAACTTCAAAATTTTAAAGTAGCCCAGTTTTAAAATATTTCACAAATATTTAACCTTTGCAGAGGTAGGCCATTTTTCCAAACAGACTGCACTTTTAGTCATTTGCAGAAAATCACTTACGTGAAGCTACATTTTCGAAAACTAAAATTTGCAAAAAAAATATAATCTACTGTTCAGTTTCAAAATCGGTTTTTAGACCAGCTGCGAAATCACTTCT
Organism: Petunia axillaris subsp. axillaris; assembly: GCA_029990575.1. Lineage (NCBI taxonomy): Eukaryota > Viridiplantae > Streptophyta > Magnoliopsida > Solanales > Solanaceae > Petunia > Petunia axillaris. The sequence continues at coordinate 124,391,275 of JARKNS010000008.1, read as the reverse complement.
AAAAATTGCAGAAATGAACCACTATTAAACCTGTTTGATAATTTTAACCTCTTCAAATTTCAACATACAACAATAAAAGGAGGACTAGAGAAAAACGCCCTGGTTTATCCCTTCACTGCACATAATATACAATGTCTGTCTTAATCAATTAGATTGCACCCTATGGTGCTTAATACAAATCAAGTAAGTCCTAACGACTACAAATTTAAATATTTCATTTTTCTAATTACAAATCAAATAACAAAATAGGGAGAGAGAGGAGAAAGAGGCCTTTGTCCTCCTTTAGTCCAGAAGTTCTCTTGAATCAGATATGAACTTCTTCCAAGCTTCATAAGCTGGATAATATACCCAGAACAAAAGCATGGCTTCCGGGCTACCTCCAACTCATTCAAATACCTGCAGTGTTAACTAACAAAGGGGTATAGCTTCTTTGGCTATCCCTAATTCATTCAAATCCCTGCAAAAGAATTAACAGTGGCCTAAAGCAGCCCACACAATTACATACACACTCAACAACATTTTGTTTAACCACCAGAGTGCCTTGACAAAATACTACAGGGTCATTCAATCAGTTTTAAGATGCATACCTTCAGAGCTTTAAAACAACAGAAAACAAAGACGCTAACATGAGTTCAAGGCAGCAAACAATAGCAAGTATAAGCAGGCTTTGTCTCCAGTAAAGTGCAGATGTAAAGCCAAAGCAACCTTGTGTTTCAGTGTGTGTGTGTCTAAGGTCTGTGTCTGTGTAGATAATGTAGAGGTGTGTTCTGATTCCAGAAATAACAAAGGAAGAAATGGTGTTCTGTGTGTTTCAGATTTGTCTAAGTGTAGATGTGTGTGAGAAAAAATGTCTGCTCTGTCTAAGTTGTTTTCAAAGGTGCAGACAGTGCCCTAAATTCTGTGTGTAGCTCTGTGTGTGTGTAGATGTAGTCAAGGGATGTAGGAAAGTGTAGAAGATGGTCTTTAAGCTAGAGATGAGTAGAAAAAAGGGGGGCCCCGTATTCCCGTGGTGTATCAGCCTTGGAAATAAAGGGGAGGAGGGACTGGTTTATATAGTTGAAGTGTAGGGTGTTTTATCTTTCAAATCATTGCTAAGAAAGGAAAAACAATCAGTCAGGCAAGCAGAGAATCAAGCTATTGATTACAGCATATGTGACTTCTAAAAATAGTCTAGTCGTTTGAAATTTGAAATCAGGGAAGGAAAATCATTCCATCACTGATAAAGGAAACATGAAACTCTAATACTGATTTACTTTGATTGAGGGAGGGACACCAGGATAATCCTTCCAAAATATTTTTTTTTTTTTAAAAAATGATTCAAATTCAGATTCAAAGAAATGTTTTTTCCACAATATTTACAAATCTGTTATGGCCATAAGCAAGGTACAACGTCAACGCACAACTTCAAGAAAGAGATGATCTGATTCTTATAGACATCAACTAGACTAATCAGGAATCTTACATAACGAATTACATACAATCGACCATCTTTAACAAATGATATACTTGATTCATTTTCTAACAAGTCGCATACTCGATTCAAATTGAAACAGTCTCGATGTGATAATCGGCCTAATATACTAAACATAAAATTCAGTCCCAACCAAGTATTAGGCATGTGATCAAAGAATAGGCATACTATTTGAAGTTTCAGCACCAAGAACATAGAAGAAAATTAAATTAAAAAAATGGGAGATGTCACCGGGTCGGATCAGGTCAGAGTCAATCGAACCGAGTCAAGTCCAAATTGACCCATTCAGTTTTTGATTTTCAGCAAGCCCATAGAGAGAATGAATAAAGGATAGTTTTACCCGTTTATCACTGCCGGGTCGGGTCAATATTGACCCATTTCAAATCTGCCCGTTTTCTGCTTGAGTTGTGGGAATTCAAATTCGAATCCCTTGATTCTTGCTTTGACTTTGATGAGATTTGTTCGATCTTTTCTCCTCCTTTTCGGTTTTCGATAGAAAGAGATATATGAGGGATTTGTTTCCCCCTTTTCCGTGTAAAACGACAAGGGAGAGAGAAGAAAGAATGATATCGGCGGAGATGGCGGAGTCTCGCCGGATTTGATGGCGGAGGAGACGCGGAGTGTTAGTTGTGGAACCTGGACGCGATTTAGGGCAGGGGAGGAGAGTTTGAGGAGGGTCGACGGCTGTGTGTTTAGGAAAGGGGAGAGAGAGTTATGATTTTAGGGTTTTGGGTGAGAGGGTATGTGTATAGATGTAAATAGGGGAAATAATGTGAGCCGTTGGATTTAAGGGATAAACGGATGGGATCGTGCCACATCAGAAAAGTATATACATGTGTATAATGTATATCAGATGAGGAAACAAATAATTTGTGCATTGACGGGTGGTACCTTGTGCTAAAGCGAGTTGTACATGCGCATATTATGTGCATACTTGTGCTAAAAGTGTGTATAAGTGAGGTGTAAGCTTAGGTGGCGTACACATGGACAAAAGGTGATGACGAGGACTAGGTGTGGTAGAAATATAGGTGTAAATTAGCAATTGGTTAGTATTTAATTAAAATACTTATAAATATAAGTAATTAGTATAAAAATAGGAACTTTTGTAAATAATTATAAATAAATATATCTAATGATGAATAAATATAGATGACCACAAATAATATTAATTAGATATAAATAGCCAAAAAAATAATTATTAAATGATATCGCAATGCGTTAAAATACACAAATAGTACACGTATTTTAGAAAATGGTCTAAATGAATGCAATTACGTAATTATAACCACGATTAAATAAATATTATATAAATAGGGGATGAAAAATAATATTATACACGTAAATGCATGTTGTCTAATGCAGTTTTATTTGAAAAATTACATTTATAAATTTTAATTAAATATAGCCAAATTGCGAAAAATGGTGGGACAAAATTGGGTGTCAACAGCTGCCCCTCTTTTTTCGGGGATGATGAAAGAGTCTTCGGGCAAAGATAGTTGACGGAATAACCAATTTTGTCATGACTGGTAGGCAAAAAGATTGAAAGGGGAAGAATGAGGGTTTTTTGGGGTGTTTTTGGCCGAACCTCGGTCTCTGAGTTGCCTACATATCTCGGGTGTCACGTGAATCAGGCCGTGTGTAGTTCTAGAATGGCATGTTGCCTGTGTGAGATGTTTATGACGCACGATTTTGGATGTAAAGACTAAACTCATCCAAGTACGTAAAGTTTAGATTCGTATATGATTTGCCTTTTGATAAGAATAAAGCAAAGGTATTGCCGGAGATGAAATAACCTCGATAGATCTAGCGTGGGAAAAGAGGCTTATAATCATCCTAGTTATGAAGATGTGTTGCACGACACACCCATAAAGAGGAGTTTATATGTACCTAGTTTCCACCTCAACTCGATGAATGAGTAATCTCATCTTCAGTATTACCTTGAATGAGCTGGGAAATATTTGGGGAGCAAGTTTTACGTATGCACACGATTAAAACAGACGGGCACGATTAAGCGCGAAAATACGCACGATTGACGCAGATGGATACGGATAGGGAGGAATACGAAACTGACACCCAATCGACAAGGAAGGATTAGGTAGACCACTGGCGTGAGTATGGAATTGGAGCCTGGAACTCGGCAAGACAGGTATCTTTCGGGTGTAGCAAAAGGCATTGTATGTAGGGTTAGGCTTTGCTTTGTGCGTGTTTGAGGTTTTGCGGTTGCATAATTAGTAGTGAGAGTATGGCACAAGGGTTTGTCGAGAAATCGGGGCGTACCCTGCAGCAAAATCATGATAAATACAATAGATGTAAAGATAAAGTAAAGTAAACTTCCCTGTTGAGCCGAGGGGTTGTTTTGTCTGATACTTGTTTGATTGATGTCTCATCCAAATGTCTTTCCAATGCTATGCCCACCGATGCGGACCTTGCTCTGCTGTAAATTGTCGTCATGTTCACCACTGCGAACTTTATGTATCTGCCGACGCAGATTCTATGCTTGATCAATAGTCTGTTTGTCCACAAAAGCGGACCTTATTTATCCATCGTCATGGATTTTGTATATGTCTTTCCCACCTATGCGGACCCTATATATCCACCGACATGGATTCTATGCATGTCATGTCCACCAATGCGGACCCTAAATCATTTTCATTGTTGAATGTGTCCACCGGTGCAGACCAAATATGCTTCCTTAAATTGTTGGTTATGCCCACAAACGCGTACCTTATGTTGCTTTCAATGTTGAACTGTATCCACAAGCACAGATCCTGTGTTCCTTTAATTGTTGAACTGCCCGTAAATGCGGACCCTATCATCCACAATCGCAAATTGTATGCTTGATCAATAGCCGGCCTGTCCATAATTTTTACCTTATTTTGCTTCAAATTGCTGAACTATGCCCACAAACGAGGACCTTATACCTTTAATTGCTGGATTATCCACAAACGCGGACCTTATATATATCCACCGACGCAGATTCTATGGATGTCAAATGATGCCATGTCCACAGACGTGGACCCTATATATCCACCGACATGGATCCCATGCTTCTCAAATTGATGTCATGTCAACCGCTGCGGACCCTGTATATCCACCGACATGGATTCTATACTTCTCAAATTTATATCGTGTCCACCGCTGCGGACCCTATATATCCACCGACATGGATTCTATGCTTGTCATGTCCAACGATGCAAACCCTATACATCCACCGACATGGATCCTATGCTTGTCATGTCCAACGATGCAAACCCTATACATCCACCGATATGGATTCTATACTTCTCAAATTGATGTCATGTCCACCGCTGCGGACCCTATATATCCACCGACATAGATCCTATGCTTGTTATGTCCACCGATCCAGACCCTATATATCTACCGACATGGATTCTACACTTCTCAAATTGATGTCATGTCCACCTTTGCGGACCATGTATATCCACCGACATGGATTCTATGCTTGTCATGTCCACCGATGCAGATGTGGATTCTACACTTCTCAAATTGATGTCCTGTCCACCACTGCGGACCCTGTATATCCACCGACATGGATCCTATGCTTGTCATGTCCACCGATGCAGACCCTATATATCCACCGACATGGATTCTATACTTCTCAAATTGATGTCATGTCCACCGCTGCGGACCCTCTATATCCACCGACATGGATTCTATGCTTGTCATGTCCACCGATGCAGACCCTATACATCTACCGACATGGATTCTACACTTCTCAAATTGATGTCATGTCTACCGCTGCGGACCCTATATATCCACCGACATGGATTCTATGATTTTCAAAAGATGTCTTGTCCACAGACGCGGACCTTACACTGTTGCCATTGCTGTCATGTTCACCACTGCGAACCCTATATATCCGCCGGTGCAGATCCTATGCCTGTCAAATGATGTCATGTCCACAGACGCGGACCCTATATATTCGCCAACATGGATCCTATGCTTGTCAAATGATGTCGTGTCCACAGACGCGGACCCTATATATCCGCCGACGCAGATTCTATGCTCTGATAATCTGATAGATTTTGCTTTGCAAGAGTTGTTAGGTATACTTGTACCTGTGTAAATCTGCAATCAAAGGAAAATTGTGAGTTTTTTGGGGGAGGTTGACTTGCGCATTCGTGGTACTGCACTCTACTGCTGCATCTTGTATAATTATTTCCTTTGTAATATCTCTCTTTTCGAGTGTCAAACCTTAGTCGAGCTGTGGGCAAAAAGGGAGAATGAAAGGGGATATGCATATGTTTTTTGAAAATTATTTTTAAAGTGTAATGCAAATTTGTTCCATTGAATCATAGATTGCAACGTATTGTTTGGACATAATCTCCTCTATGTCCATTTGTTGTTCAAAGATCTTTCATCTTGAAATTTTGAGCTTCAAGCTCAAAATTTCTGCCCCAGTGTGCTGCTTGTATTTTTCTTGAATTTTTGAGGTCCCTCAAAAATTCTGCCCCAGTATGTTGTAATGTACTCTTTGAATTTTTTGAGGGAAACTCAAAAAATTCTGCCCCGGTGTCTAATAAAATTTTCTTACGATGTGACCGTGCCTTGGGTAGGCTGCCTACGTATCCCCTTTTGGGAATCAGGTCGCTACGTAGTTTAAATCCCAAAAAGGATTAATGTTGCTTGACTTGTAATATCTCTTGATTGTATCTGAGTAAAGGATCTTGTTAATTTTGTCTCGATTTAGAGAATTCCACTTTAAGATCAACTGTATTGCTCCAACTTCCTTGGTAAATACCTTTGTCATTCTATTGCTTGCTGTACTCATACGTTGTTATCTATGAGCGTCACTTGCTCGAGTATGCTTTTAGTCCGTTTGGGATTGTCCAATTCTGCTACTTATATGTATTTCTACTGTGTCGCTTTAAGTCATTTTCTCAATATCTTCTTGATGCTCTTGCTTCAATTGTCTGCTATAAGATTTTCATGAAGTTCCTCAAATGTCTTTTGTCAAATCAACATAGCCTGGTTTGTACTCGTCGTTTTGGACTGCTTTCTCACATCGCAGTCGCAGATTCAATGGAATTAAAATAATTTTGCTGATAGTGAAAGATGCATACTTAAAATAAAAATGAAAATGATTTTATTATTGGACTTGAGAAAAAGTCTTCGAAAGGAAACAACGATGCAACAAAGTTGAAAAAAAGAAAAAGAAAATAAAAGCTAACGACTCGGAGTCGTGTTTTATTTAAGAAAATAACTAATGCCCCAGCTCCACTAAGGTTCTCGGCATGCTTGGAATGTGCTGCAAATTCAGCTTTCTAGATATTCAAGGCTTCAGTATGCTTTCCAGGAGCTGCATCATATTCTTCCATAAATAGTTCCTTTAGACCGGTCAACTCATCTTCTATATCATGAACACCTTCGGCAAGTCTTTCTCCCTCGAGAGTTTTCATGTAGCTTGAAAAGATGGATGCTTGTTTCAAAGTTTGAACAAACTGCTCTAGTGAATGATAACCTCTTGTAGTGCCTTTTACTTAGCAAACCAGGATGTACCCCATGCCAAACTTGTATTCATCAAACACTGTTTTTGCTTTTATGATTGTGCCTTCCAGATTGCATTCTTTGCTGAAGTCGATCATATTCACCTTCTCATCCCCATGATTGGGTAGTTGGTTTATTGCACATTTGGCGCCTTCAAATTAATGGCTTTTTCATCTATTAGGTCTTGAATCTTGTCTCTTAGTGCAAAACATCTCTCCGTCTCATGCCCCGGTCTACCTGAGTGATATGCACACCTTTTACTGTAATCAAAGTTAGGAGAAGGGTTGTCTGGCATCTTTTGAGGTATCGGGACGATAAGCCCGGCAGCTTTCAATCTCTCAAACAAATGAGTGCGAGATTCCGCTAGTGGAGTGTAGTTCCTTTTGGGTCTTTGGTTTGCCTCAGGGCGAGGCCTAGAGGGGTATGATGGTGCATTTCGGTAGTTGGGTTGAGCGTTTTGCTGGTATGGTGGATGATTTGGCGCTGGAGTGTGGAATATAGGTCGAGTGGCCTGAGTGTTGTAAACGGAATATTCAGGTGGTGTGTGATGGTAGGGATAGAATGGTGGCGGTGTTTGATAATAGTGATTGAAAGCAGGGTCTTGAATGGCTGCCGCAAAAGAGACTTCATCTTTCTTCTTTTTGGAAAGGCTCACATTTCCAGACTGGATGGCCTTATTAGTAGTTTGTAGTGCAGCTAGGCTAATAATCTTTCCACTTTTCAGCCCTTCTTCTACGTCATCTCCCATCAACACTACATCAGCAAACTTTTAATTTTTCATATGCAGCAGCTTATCGTAATAGACATCCTCTTGAATGCGGATGAATATATTCACTATTTCCCTTTCATCCATAGCGGGTTGCACCTTGGCAGCTTCTGCTCTCCACCTCATAGCATATTCTCTAAACGTCTCTGTGGATTTCTTTTTCAACTTTTCCAGGTAGAAACGATCTGGTACCATTTCAGTGTTGTACCCAAATCGTTCTACGAAATCTGCTGCCATGTCTTCCCAGCCGAGCCATGTGCCAGGCTTCTGCTTAGAGAACCAACTCAAAGCCTCTCCGGTCAAGCTTCGACTGAACAGCTTCACTCGTACTTTCTCATCTTCCCCTGCTCCAATCAACTTGTCACAATATGTTCTCAGATGTGCCATAGGGTCTCCAGTTCCATTGAACAGGTCAAACTTTGGTATCTTGTATCTGTCTGGCAATTTCAAAGTAGGATAGATGCACAAGTCTTCATAAGCTAAACCTTTAGTAGTTTTGCCTAACTCAAACTTCTTAAAGGCTGCCTCTAGCTTACGAACTTTCTCTTTCGTCCCATCATCATTGGTCTCATCCTCCGCCCATTCATAGTTGTCATGGTCTTTGATGGGTGAAGTGAGTTGTTTGGTTTCGGCAGTGAACATGGGATTGTAAGGTTGTGGATATACAGTGTTGGTGTGAGGTAGGCTTGTGTTTGGGTAAGTAGAGTATGCAGGAGGTGGTGCTTGATAAGTGGCTGGTGGTGCTGGATAGGGAAGCGGTGCTTGATATGTGGCGGTTGGTGTGCTTTGGTTGGTAGCAGGTGGTGCTGTTTGGTAAGGAGTTGGTTGTGTTGTTTGGTAAACAACAGGGGGATCAGTTGGGTGTGTAGGGTCCTTTCCATTAGGGCGGGCTGACCCACTTGGATCGACTGATTTTCTTGAATGGGGGGAGTTACCAACGGGTAAACTGGCCATTGTCAGTTTCTCTTCAAGTTCTTTAATTTTTTGCTCTAAAGTAGCAACATGTTCATCATACCCAACCAAAGCAAGTTTGCAGGGTGTCCCATTATTCCCAACGTTATCGTCACTAAGAGCAGCATTATTCAACTCAGTCATGATGTTTCGCTTTCCTCTTCTTCTAGTTTGTGAGAGGGGAGGAGTTGTAACTGGTCCCTTGGTTCTCGTCCGGTACTGATGCTCGGCCAGAATGCACAGGTCAACCTCAGGAGTGGGAGTAAAACTTAAACACGAAAACAATAAGTTAGTGTCGAGGTAATAATTATCAAATGCAAAATATATCAATCCTTATAATGCAAGGGGCCTCTCTTATATCGGAGGTAGGCCTAACAAGACCAACACATATAAGATGCATGATAGGCGTTATTTGGACGAAGTTGGCTAATGGACTTTAACATGCCAAGGATGTTAAGTCTTCCTAAGTTTGAGTAGGATATTTAAAATTGAACGTGTATCGTGCGTCATCCCATTTGTTCTCATAACCCAAAGTTAACAGAAAAATAATTTTGTTGTATAAATGTGGAATAACATTTTTAGGTAAATAGGAATAGTCTATAATTTGGTTTTAATAGAAAAATTAATTTTCGTTCATAATCCAAAAATAATTCTATAAAATAATTGGTTTTGTATGATGTAGAAATAAAAAGTTTCATACGTAAATAGAAATCAATAAATAATTGATTTCTATTTACAGAAATAAATAATTGATTTTGTTACGCAAAAGTAGAAAGATCAATTTAAAGTATGTTTTCTTTGATATTCCAAATTTCCATGGCTTGTGACATCATCCAACAAAAAATAATTGGATGATCCACACTTTTGAGAACAAATGGTCTACACTAGACACGTTCAACTTAAAATAAATGCACACGTAATACATTTAAATGTCATTTAGGGTCGAAAACCCGTTTGGTTCATTCAGATATGGTGAACTAGTAGACTTAAACATCAGTCGAAGTCAAAATTTTCCTAAATATGACATGATGCATAATTTCTAAACAGAGTGCAACTAAGGGTTGGGTAATCTACACAAGGACATGGTTCCCCCAGGCGGACAACCAAGGGGTGGGAACGTTTAGAATTGTTGGCTGTACCACGGACCAACTAGATTCTAACCGTTCCTCCTAAAGGGTTATTTGAGAGTGAAACGACCGTGAGATCCACGTAATCGTTTGTGTGTGTGTAAGTGTCAATATTCCAGGAGTGGAGGAATATGAACGAAATGCAACAAATAATACAATAATACACTAAATATCATATTATCAAAAATTGTAAAAAAATAAAAGGCTACACACCTGCAAAGAGAAAAAGTTAGTATTGAATAAAAAATAATAAAAGAAATAATAAATCCAATATAAAAATCATAATGGTTAGAACATTTAATCCCCAGCGGAGTCGCCATTCTGTCGCACCCCACTTTTAATTGTAAAGTAAGTGGTGTTCGACTTGGGATAACTCGTCTGGAGTTATAATTATGGAGTCGCCACCTAATAAATTTATCTAGGCGTATTAGGTCACCTAAGGCATTTTCTTTCTAATTTAAAATATAACTCCGGGTTTGGTCTACTAATCAGAGATTCGGGTAAGTGTTCACGTTAACTTAAAAGGAAGGGGTTAGGCACCTTCTAAGTTCCACAAATGTGGTTTCCGGCCGATTTCTATATTGAGTTTTAATCATGTAATTAAGCTAAAAGGATAAAAGTTAAATAGTTAAATAAAGGAGATGACATGAAAAAATAAGTAAAAGTATATATTAAAAAGGCAATTTCTAAAGGCATTTTTAATTCAAAACTAGACGTGCAATTTCAGTTTAAAAGATAGTCTAATCCACAAAAGGTTAAAATCTCAATTAAACAGTAAGTCAGATTATCACTGCAAAATTGAATTTCAGAATAGTAGTAAGCCAAGATTTTCTATGCGTGCAGTTTAATTATGTTTGCATAAACAGTTTATGCTTTAAATCGTATTGCACAAGTAGCATAGAATTGCACATTTCAACAGAAACTAATTCACAAGTTAACTTTTAATTAACAAAAAAGATGAAATATGTAGTAAAAAAATGTGTGCCACTAAAGGATGGTATTGTGATATTGGTTGTCACATACCGTTAACTTTGGTGGCGATTTTTAGTGAGAGGTCACGTTTAAAATAGTTTGGTTTAAAGTAAAGAAGATATATTTTAAAATAATTATACATATAAAATGACGTCTAATTAAACACACAACACATTGAGCAGATATTAACGTAACGATATATTTAAATTAAGTAGACGATAGATATCAATTTACTATGTAAGTTAGTAAATAAATAATGGTAGACGCTTACGTATAATTAAAGAGTGAGTATGACATTTAAGAAATATTAACTAATGTGACAAGCAAAAGTAATAAAGAAAATAGCATATTTTTAGGACTTGACCTCCAAAGCCCAAATCTCCCACAAGTTATTAATTAGCTCGGAGAGACTTAAAAAAAATTTAAAATTTATTGAACATGCTCAGAACTTCAAAATTTTAAAGTAGCCCAGTATTAAAATATTTCACAGATATTTAACCTTTGCAGAGGTAGGCCGTTTTCCAAACAGACTGCACTTTTAGTCATTTGCAGAAAATCACTTACGTGAAGCTACATTTTCAGAAACTAAAATTTGCAAAAAAATATAATCTACTGTTCAGTTTCAAAATCGGTTTTAGACCAGCTGCGAAATCACTTCTAAAAATTGCAGAAATGAACCACTATTAAACTTGTTTGATGATTTTAGCCTCTTCAAATTTCAACATACAACAATAAAAGGAGGACTAGAGAAAAACGCCCTGGTTTATCCCTTCACTGCACATAATATACAATGTCTGTCTTAATCAATTAGATTGCACCCTATGGTGCTTAATACAAATCAAGTAAGTCCTAACGACTACAAATTTAAATATTTCATTTTTATAATTACAAATCAAATAACAAAATAGGGAGAGAGAGGAGAAAGAGGCCTTTGTCCTCCTTTGGTCTAGAAGTTCTCTTGAATCAGATATGAACTTCTTCCAAGCTTCATAAGCTGGATAATATACCCAGAACAAAAGCATGGCTTCCGGGCTACCTCCAACTCATTCAAATACCTGCAGTGTTAACTAACAAAGGGGTATAGCTTCTTTGGCTATCCCTAATTCATTCAAATCCCTGCAAAAGAATTAACAGTGGCCTAAAGCAGCCCATACAATTACATACACACTCAACAACATTTTGTTTAACCACCAGAGTGCCTTGACAAAATACTACAGGGTCATTCAATCAGTTTTAAGATGCATACCTTCAGAGCTTTAAAACAACAGAAAACAAAGACGCTAACATGAGTTCAAGGCAGCAAACAATAGCAAGTATAAGCAGACTTTGTCTCCAGTAAAGTGCAGATGTAAAGCCAAAGCAACCTTGTGTTTCAGTGTGTGTGTGTCTAAGGTCTGTGTCTGTGTAGATAATGTAGAGGTGTGTTCTGATTCAAGAAATAACAAAGGAAGAAATGGTGTTCTGTGTGTTTCAGATTTGTCTAAGTGTAGATGTGTGTGAGAAAAAGTGTCTGCTCTGTCTAAGTTGTTTTCAAAGGTGCAGACAGTGCCCTAAATTCTGTGTGTAGCTCTGTGTGTGTGTAGATGTAGTCAAGGGATGTAGGAAAGTGTAGAAGATGGTCTTTAAGCTAGAGATGAGTAGAAAAAAGGGGGGCCCCGTATTCCCGTGGTGTATCAGCCTTGGAAATAAAGGGGAGGAGGGACTGGTTTATATAGTTGAAGTGTAGGGTGTTTTATCTTTCAAATCATTGCTAAGAAAGGAAAAACAATCAGTCAGGCAAGCAGAGAATCAAGCTATTGATTACAGCATATGTGACTTCTAAAAATAGTCTAGTCGTTTGAAATTTTAAATCAGGGAAGGAAAATCATTCCATCACTGATAAAGGAAACATGAAACTCTAATACTGATTTACTTTGATTGAGGGAGGGACACCAGGATAATCCTTCCAAAAATATATTTTTTTTTAAAAAAAAATGATTCAAATTCAGATTCAAAGAAATGTTTTTTCCACAATATTTACAAATCTGTTATGGCCATAAGCAAGGTACAGCGTCAAGCACAACTTCAAGAAAGAGATGATCCGATTCTTATAGACATCAACTAGACTAATCAGGAATCTTACATAACGAATTACATACAATCGACCATCTTTAACAAATGATATACTTGATTCATTTTCTAACGAGTCACATACTCGATTCAAATTGAAACAGTCTCGATGTGATAATCGGCCTAATATACTAAACATAAAATTCAGTCCCAACCAAGTATTAGGCATGTGATCAAAGAATAGGCATACTATTTGAAGTTTCAGCACCAAGAACATAGAAGAAAATTAAATTAAAAAAATGGGAGATGTCACCGGGTCGGATCAGGTCAGAGTCAATCGAACCGAGTCAAGTCCAAATTGACCCATTCAGTTTTTGATTTTCAGCAAGCCCATAGAGAGAATGAATAAAGGATAGTTTTACCCGTTTATCACTGCCGGGTCGGGTCAATATTGACCCATTTCAAATCTGCCCGTTTTCTGCTTGAGTTGTGGGAATTCAAATTCGAATCCCTTGATTCTTGCTTTGACTTTGATGAGATGTGTTCGATTCTTTCTCCTCCTTTTCGGTTTTCCATAGAAAGAGATATATGAGGGATTTGTTTCCCCTTTTTCCGTGTAAAAACGACAAGGGAGAGAGAGGAAAGAACGATATCGGCGGAGATGGCGGAGTCTCGTCGGATTTGATAGCGGAGGAGACGCGGAGTGTCAGTGGTGGAACCTGGACGCGATTTAAGGCAGGGGAGGAGAGTTTGAGGAGGGTCGACGGCTGTGTGTTTAGGAAATGGGAGAGAGAGTTATGATTTTACGGTTTTGGGTGAGAGGGTATGTGTATAGATGTAAATAGGGGAAATAACGTGAGCCGTTGGATTTAAGGGATAAACGGATGGGATCGTGCCACATCAGGAAAGTATATACATGTGTATAATGTATATCAGATGAGGAAACAAATAATTTGTGCATTGACGGGTGGTACCTTGTGCTAAAGCGAGTTGTACATACGCATATTATGTGCATACTTATGCTAAAAGTGTGTATAAGTGAGGTGTAAGCTTAGGTGGCGTACACATGGACAAAAGGTGATGACGAGGACTAGGTGTGGTAAAAATATAGATGTAAATTAGCAATTGGTTAGTATTTAATTAAAATACTTATAAATATAAGTAATTAGTATAAAAATAGGAACTTTTGTAAATAATTATAAATAAATATATCTAATGATGAATAAATATAGATGACTACAAATAATATTAATTAGATATAAATAGCCAAAAAAATAATTATTAAATGATATCGCAATGCGTTAAAATACACAAATAGTACACGTATTTTAGAAAATGGTCTAAATGAATGCAATTACGTAATTATAACCACGATTAAATAAATATTATATAAATAGGGGATGAACAATAATATTACACACGTAAATGCATGTTGTCTAATGAAGTTTTATTTGAAAATTTATATTTATAAATTTTAACTAAATATAGCCAAATTGCAAAAAATGGAGGGACAAAATTGGGTGTCAACAACTACCCACATGTATAGGTTTAGAGGTTTCCAGATCAGACATCTAAGAAGTCTAAAAAATATACACATCTTTCGAAGGGAGCTAAAATAAGATAAACTATAATATCTACGACTAGCGGCTTCAATGAAGAAGCTAGCTCACTGTGGACAGTTGGAAACATACTTCTCCTTAATCACGACGCGGTTGACTAGGACTTGGAGCAGAATCTGCCGAAACGAAAAGACACAACAAGAAACAAAGAAAGAGTGAGTCATAAGAACTCAATAAGTGATGAGTAACTAGCAACCTCGAAGAATAGCTATGCTAGCTAGGGAAACAGAAGCCATAGCAGTCAACCAGATAAGTCATTCATATATAAGCAATGCAACAAAGACATACAGCTCAAAAAACACATATAAAGATGTGAAATGAATATATCATGATAAGAAGGGGTCACATGTACCCGAAACCTATCTCTGCTGTGGGACTCTAATTGCCTACCATGAGATATATGCTACAATAATCTTTCACCGATGCGGGACTCTCATCGACTTCCGGGAAATATATATCAATCCCATAATAGGAATATATAATACTCATATACTCAATACAAACCAATAACAAGTCATAACATATGATATACAGTGAAAATTCAAATCTAAGGCGTAAAAAGTATGCGTACCGACAACTACACACGTAAGAAACACGTGATAAAATATTCATATGGCCAAAGGCTGTCAAGAAGATGGATATAATCACTTACCTAGAGTCCTGGGTTTAAACAGCTACTGAACATCTTCTTTTCCAGTCCGACGTCCCTCAGAAATATCCCTCCTGAGCCAAAGAAATATATTCGCAATTATAAGTACCCGGAAAAGGAGTATTTAACCTTTAGACGGTGAAAGAAGAAAAATTATCAAAATATCCCCCTGACCGGACTTAGCCGAAAACCTATAAACTATACATTTCCGGACTCCACATAGTCTCACGAATCTAATGGTATCATTAGTTTTTATAATCGAATACAGTATCATCAAATTCCCTAATTTCATAATTTTTAGGGTTCTAAACTAATTTTCCAAATCAAATTCAAGAATTATAGCTTATGAATCAAGAATTAATACAATTGAATGTTATAGGATTGATACCTGATGATTACTAAAAACTTGACACTTAGATTTTGCCTTGGAACTGATTCAGATGGACTGAATTTGAGTTAGACCCGAAATGAGCTGAATACCTGAATTTATACTGTTAAGAAAGCTGCTACATTGCAGTTTTTTTTTTGCACCACCAGCTGCTAGTCTGCAATTCGGGTCTAAACGAGATCTTACAACGCTCAGAACGACCCAAAATTTTGCTATATATTCCTAACAGATGTATAGAAATAAGCTCTCGAAGTATGCACTTGTCATACGGTCTAGTCGTTTTGCATGAAAGTTACAGAATGAGAATAAGAGTTGACCCACTATGTGTGAGTGGGAAATGTTAAAAATTGGATACGGGGTACCCATGTGGGTTAATCCGGATCCACGTCCAAATAATAGTAAATGTGTATATATATTTCTTATATATATATTAATATTAAAAGAAAAGAGAGAAAATACATGTCTCTTAGGAAATTATATAAAGAGTTGTGCCGCTTCATATATATAAAAGATTAGAATCCTAGTGTTAGTAACTAACTAACAGAATCAACTCCGTTTCCTTCTCTACCTATACAGAGAACGAAACTCTCTTTTCCTCCCTAAAAATTACTCTCTTCTTCTTTGTGAAGAACTCTGTGGGGATTCCTAGAAAACAGTGATGATCTTCTACGAATTGGAACAATCTTCTGTAACTAAGTGACGAACTTAGACTGTGAATTAATCTTTACAGTTCGTGTTTTACATCTGATTGTATTGTTGACTAGTGAAACAAATACAGAATTGTCTTGGGGCGAACATTATATTCATGGATTTGTGTGTAATCCTTCACCTCTCCCATATAGTTTGCATACTATTGCATTAGGAGCATGGTTTACCCAGAGTGCACTCGAGAAATGGGAGTAGCGGATTCCTTGTCCAAAAAAAAAAACCCCATATTAATTACAAACCCAATTAAATAATTGGTATTGCTAGTTTTGCTTTTCTCCTTTCGATTTAGTTTATTTGGTTCGGTAATTTTGATTTCTTCAGTTTGGATTTGTTGGCTTAAGTTAAAATGCCGCAAATCAAGTTACTTAGGACCACATTATATATGATTACTTTAATCTCAAATTTTATCGGGTCTTAATTTGCTCCATTAAATATTAAAATAAATTTGAAACGTTGTCATATGTACTGATAGGAGTGTCAACGGTTCGGTTCGGTCGGTTTTTTCATGAAATTTATACCATACCAATTTTTCGGTTATTGTATTATGCATAACCAAAATAAGACTTTTTAAAACCGTCCCATTCATGCCGGTTTTCCTTCGGTTTCGGTTCGATTCGGTTAATTTTCAGTAAATTTTTTTAGAACTCTGTGGTAGAGTCGCAACATTATTAAAATGTGCCATTTTTAATATAAAATGCCTATAAATTTAATATAACAAATAAAGTATGATTTAAGATAATATTTGAATAAATAATAACTCTTAAATGACCGTAACTAATATTTAAGTACTCGACATATTTTCGTTCTCCAATATCGAGCTACAAGTGATTGTCACTCTCTATTAAGTGGACAATAGAATACGGTACAATATATATGACTTTGATAAAATTTATTTATAAGACAATTAATCAAAAGAACATTATTCTATAGTGATATTATAAAATCAATGAAACAAAAATAAAAATATTCTAAATAATACGAGTTGACAGATAATAAAAGATTAAGTATATGCTAAGAGAAATTTAAAAAGGGTAGAAAAATATTTGATATTTTAGTCACTTAGTA
This sequence comes from Petunia axillaris subsp. axillaris, assembly GCA_029990575.1. Taxonomy (NCBI): domain Eukaryota; kingdom Viridiplantae; phylum Streptophyta; class Magnoliopsida; order Solanales; family Solanaceae; genus Petunia; species Petunia axillaris. The sequence goes on along the minus strand of JARKNS010000008.1, from coordinate 124,374,002 downwards.
GCTTGATATATGCTCAAGTTTATTAGTTATACCAATTGATTTAGTTTCAACAAGATTATATGATTACAGATGAGTTTAGTAGTTTGCACAGTACATGCAACGTTGTGTTTCCTTCACCTCAAGGTCCAAGACCTTGACTAAAAAAGTTTGCTTATATTTATTTTTAGACTTAACACAGAATATATATATATATATATATATATATATATATTCAATTCGATTCAGTATTTTTTTGATTTTTTTAATTTACAAAAAAACCTACCCTAATTATTCGGTACGGTTATAGAGTTATATTCAAACTATCGATTTTGGTAAAAATAACTTAAAAATCGGTCTGGTTCGGTACGGTTCGGTCGGTTAGATCAGTTTTTCGTAAACCAGTAACACCCCTATGTACTGATATATTTGAAAGGCTTTTGTTTTTGGTTAAAATATTGTTAGTGGTAAGTTGGTAACTTTGTGCTAATTCGAATATCCAAACAAGTTAATAACATAATTAATATGGACATGAAATTAGGAGATCATTGTCGGTCCCAACGGCATGGACATCCTTAATGACAATTATTATTTTCACCCTTACTTATTCTAAAATATATTAATTTTGTTACTCTTTTCTTGGCTTACATTTCAGAAGGATAAGAATTAGGGATGTTTATTCGATTTTTTGGTTCGGTCTTTATTTATTTGGTTTCGATTTTTCGATTTTTGATTTTAAAAAATTGCTATTCAATTTGAACCAAAATAAGTTTGGGTTTGGTTCGGTTTTTCTCTTTTCAGTTTGGTTTTTTCCGGTTTGATTTTTTTATTTTTTCGGTTATGTCATATAAGATAAAACTTTAAAACATTATACTTAAAAAGCATATCAATACATGTCCAAGCGTAAAAATATAAAACCTGAAGTCTAAATCATAAACGGAGTAGAAAAGAAAACTTAAAATTCAAGAAATAGATGTTGATGGCGGTATCATACACAGTATATTGAAACTTTAGACAAGAGCTTCACAAGTGTTATACCATTATACAAAAAGGTGTGATCATGAATAAAATTATGAAAGACAAAAAAATATTGAAAATTTTAAACTCTAACACTCTTAAACAAGTAGTATAGATTAAGAAATAAGAATAAAAGGATATATTTAATATATATAATTCGGATTTTTCGATTTTTCGGTTTCTATTTATTAAAATCCGAACCAAACCAAAAAATCAAAATTTTAAAATCTTCAATCTAAACCAAACCAACTAATAAAAAAATAAACTAAAAAAATAATTCGGTTCGGTTTGATTTTTCGGTTTAACCCGAATAGCACACCCTAATAAGAACTGAATAAATATAGTAAAAATAGAAATTGTTTATGGTTGAAAAAGTATTTGTTTATGCTATTCAAAAAGTAGTCTTGAGCTGTTTTTGAACAAAAAACTGTACAAACTAGCTTTGCATAAGAGCTCAAAGGCTATGACAATGCCAAAAAATTTGTTCCTAAAAAATATGTCCAAATACTTTTTTATTTTCATATCAAATTTCACCCAAAAAGTGTTTCACAAAAATTATTTGAGAATCTATGTCGAAACGTCAGCAAATTACTGATTTGCATAGTTTATGGCGCCATGTGAACTTTACACAATTTTCCATTCAACTTCCCGCCAACTTTGCCTTAATTGCATAATTTATCATTTGTTATTTATGATATCCTAATGAGCTCACGGACTTCACTCTCCAATTCTATTGACATTGCAAAATACTAACCTCAATAAAAACTCTAGATCTTGGCTCATTACTGCAGACATCATATGACCAGAACAATAGAATTCTGTTGGCCGAATCCTTTTCTCAATTTGGTGTGTTCAGTGCGAGAGAAGTTATTTTATAGGATAATTGGTTATCTTTTAGAAAATATATTCTTGATAATTCTTTCCGGTGTTTGATTGGGTAATCTGAAAAAGTACATTTATAAAACTAGATGTTAGCAATTCATATATTAGTAACCTTTATAATAATAATAATAATAATAATAATAATAATAATAATAATAATTTCATGAGTGTTAGGTCAGGATGATATGAAATTACCTAAGAATTAAGATAGTTGTAATTCGTAAAGGAAAATGACTTCCCCCATTAGCAAGAGAGATCAATTAGTCATTTTCCTCCAATTGGTAAAATATTTAACAACCAAAGAAATATTTTTTATCATACCAAATACAAATAAAAAAGACAAGTAACAGGAGAAGATAATTTTGAGTATAATTGTATCATAAACTGAAGAGATTCATGAAGCTCATCCAGAAGCTTCTTAGCTCGAACAAGGGGAGAAGATATTTTGGTTGAGGAGGAGCTTAGAGAGAGATGAGAGCAGCTTTAGAGAGAGAAAGGAAACTGTTTCATTCAATGCATTAAAGCTCACAATGAGCTGTACATGTACTTATACACATTCCACTATCTTCAACTAACAATCTAACAAACTAACTACCTATCACTTCATTAACTAACTAACTAACTGATAAACAAACTAACTGATCAGTACAATAATTAAGCTAAGAACAAAATGCTACACTGCTAAGTACACTGCTAAGTAATATCCCCTTCAATACTCCCCCTCAAGCTGGCAGGTGCAAAGATATTAAGCACTCCCAGCTTGGACACTAGATGTTCATGTTGAGATCTTCCTAATGCCTTAGTCAGGATGTCTGCTTGTTGTTCTCCTGTTCTAATATGTGAAGTGCTGATCATCCCTTGCTGAATCCTCTCTCTTATGAAGTGACAATCTATCTCTATATGCTTTGTCCTTTCATGGTAGACTGGATTTGCTGCAATTTGAAGTGCTGCCTTGCTATCACAGTAGAGTTTAACTGGCAGTTCTATCCTTGCACCAATCTCCCTGAATAGTCCAGTCAGCCACACTATCTCTGATACTGTCATTGCCATACTTCTATACTCAGCTTCTGCTGAGCTTCTTGATACAGTGCTTTGCTTCTTTGATTTCCAAGACACAAGTGACTCACCATGCTTGACAATGAATCCAGTGACTGATCTCCTGGTATTTGGGCATGAGGCCCAGTCAGCATCACAGAATGCTATCAGTTTGTTACTTCTCCTGCTGCTCATGATGATTCCAAGTCCTGGTTCCCTCTTGATGTATCTCACTATCCTGAGAGCTGCTTCCCAATGAGATCTCTTAGGCTCCTGTAGGAACTGACTGAGAGTCTGGACAACAAATGCAATGTCAAGCCTGGTCAGTGTTAGGTATAACAATTTTCCTATTAGTCTTTGATATTTCCCTACATCTTCAAGCAACTCATCCCCTTGGAGACCTGTCAGCTTGTCTAGTTCACTAGTGGTGAACTTCTGATTGCAGTCCAAGGGGGTCATATCAGGTTTAGCACCAGTCATCCCCAACCTCTGAGATCAACTCTAATGCATACTTTCTCTGGTTCATGAGTATTCCCTTTGAGGATCTGCTGAATTCTATTCCCAGGAAATACTTCAACTCTCCTAAATCCTTCATTTTGAAGGTATTCTGCAGATCTTTTTTGGTTTCCTCTATCAGTTTCAAATCATTTCCTGTAATCAACATGTCATCCACATAAACAAGAATGACTATTATGTTTCCTGCTCTTCTTTTTGTGAACAAGGAATAGTCTAAGGAACTCTGTCTGAAACCCTGGTTGATCAATGCTTCTGTTAGCTTTTTGTTCCACTGCCTACTAGCTTGTTTTAGCCCATACAAGGATTTGACAAGCCTGCATACTACATTCTCCCCTGGCTTGCAAAACCCTGTGGCAGGGACATATAAACTTCATCATACAAATCACCTTGCAAGAAGGCATTATGCACATCCATTTGATGAATGTGCCAGTGTGCAGAAGCTGCTACTGAAATCACTGCTCTGACAGTGACAATTTTGACTACAGGAAAGAAGGTTTCATGGTAGTCAAGGCCTTCTCTCTGTGTGAACCCCTTGGCCACTAACCTGGCCTTATACCTTTCCACTTCTCCATTGGCTTTATACTTAATTTTGTAGACCCATTTGCAGCCAATAGGCCTCTTACCAAGTGGCAACTTGACTAATTCCCAGGTATGATTATCTTCCAATGCCTGGATCTCTCCTTTCATGGCCTCCACCCACTTCTTATGTTTGGATGCCTCCTGAAATGTTTTTGGTTCAAGTTCAGCTGAGAATGCAGTGAGATATTTGTGGTAAGTAGGCTTGAGAGAGTCATAGCTGACTGAGTGGCAAAGAGAGTATGGTTGAGTCTGTTTAGCTGGTGCTAAGTTGGTAACATAATCTGTCAACCATGCTGGAGTTTTAGTAGTTCTGATTGACTGTCTAGGTGCTGGTACAGGTGCAGATAAGTGATCTAATGATGTGATGGGTAAAGCAGGGACATGATCAGTAGGATTAGAGGTACTGGCAGGTGCCTGAGCTTCTTGTGTATGTGAAGGAGGACCAGAAGGTGGTATTATAGCTGGTGGCACATGTAAGTGCTCAGGCAATGAGGCCTGCTGATGCAGCTCATCCTCATCCAGAAACAGGAAATCTTGTTTCTGCTGCATGCTCTTGAAAGGAAAAATGGATTCCCTGAAGGAAGACATCCCTGTTGACAAAGAAGCTATGCTTATGTAAATCATAGAGTATATACCCCTTAGTGATTTCTGAATAACCCATAAACACAGCTTATGTAGCTCTTTTCTTCAAATTTGTCTTGTATGTGCATCTTCTTTGCATAGCATAAACATCCCAGTACTCTCAGATGTTCTAGGCTTGGTGACCTGTTGTGGAACATCTCATATGGGCTCTTACCATTCAGAACCCTGGATGGTAGCCTGTTGATGAGGTATGTTGCACCCAGCACACAATGTCCTCAGAACCTCATGGGTATACCTGCCTGAAATCTGATCCCTCTTGCAACCTCTAGGATGTGTCTGTGCTTCCTCTCAGCTATGCCATTTTGCTGAGGTGTATACACACAAGTTCTCTGATGGACAATGCCAACAGAGTGGAAAAGAGAAGCACACTCATGGTTGACAAACTCACTTCCATTGTCTGTTCCGATTACCCTGATCTGCTTGTCAAACTGAGTTTTAACCATCTGAATATATCTTCTTAGCATCATTATGACATCTGACTTTAATTTAAGCAGAAATATCCATGTCATCCTTGTGTAATCATCCACAATAGTCAAGAACATTTTATTTCCATCAAATGTAGGTACATGGTATGGCCCCCATACATCAATGTGGATCAAATCAAATGGTGCTACTGCTCTACTAGTGCTATTATGGAAAGGTAGTCGTGTGAGTTTAGCTAAGGGGCAGACTGTACAATGCTCTACTAGCTTCTCACATTTATTATTAGGAAAGCTGAACAGATGTTTTATTGTCTCACTTGATGGATGTCCTAATCTCCTGTGCCACACTTCAGGCTCCACATTTCCTCCTGTTGCCAGTAAGCCCTTATCAGCTTGTGTGGATCCTACAGCAGAAGTCTGAGGAAGGAGATAGAGGCCATTGCACTCTCTACCAATCTTCATCACCTTCCCACTGCATAGGTCCTGAAACAGACAAAACTTAGGGAAAAAGGACACTGAGCAGTTCAAGTCCTGAGTCAGCTTAGACACTGACAACAAGTTATATCTAAAGGCTGGTATGTATAGGACATTGTCAAGCTGATGACCACCTGCTAGGTCACATGATCCAACATGTGTAACTTGAGCTACCTGACCATTTGGCAGGTGTACACTTTGTGAATCTGCTGCATCTACACATCTTTTCTTCCTTAAGCAAGCCAAATCAGAAATCATATGGTTTGTTGCTCCTGTATCAACTATCCAGTCTCTACTATTACTCTCAATAAGAAAGGCATGAGTAGTACCTGCCATATTTGCCATGTTAGATGAATTCTCAGCTTCATTCTCCTTATTAATCATCCTCAGTATCTGACTGAACTGCTCCTGAGTGAAGTAAGGTGCTGTGGGTGTCAGTTCATCATTATGCTGTCCCCTGTTCATCATACCATTTCCCTTCTCTGCATGACCTGATTCCTGCTTGTTTGTCATTTCTGCTAGTACATCATTTGCCACATGTTGTCCATTGTTTCTTCTTGGTTCAAAATTCTCTGGATATCCATTCAGCTTATAGCAATCATCCATGCTGTGTCCCCTGATCTTGCAGTACTCACACTTGATGTTGTAGTCCTTTTTCTTTCTCTGGTAACCCTGAGTGTTCTTTCCTTTATTGTTCATGGCTGTTTTGTTTCCACTGTTATTATATGAATTCTGCATATTTCTCCCTTTAGTGAATAGAGCAGTTATATCTCCTAGTTCATTTGTGTTATGAGTGTTAGCAATCATACGCTGACTCTCCCTCTCCATTATCATAGAGTATGCCTGATTCACATTGGGTAATACAGTCATCATAAGGATCTGGCTTCGAGCTTGCTCATAAGTCTCATTGAGCCCCATTAGGAATTGTAACAACTTCTGTCTTTGCATAAAAATAACAAAATCCCTAGATTTTTCACAATCACATCCAGGTGTAGGCACAAGACAGTCAAATTCATCCCAAAGAAGCCTCAGTTTTGAGTAATAAGCAGACACACTGTTAGTACCTTGGCTGATTGTTGCAATCTCCTTATGCAGTTGATAAATTCTGGATCCATTAATTGTGTCGAATCTCTCCTTCAAATCACTCCACACGCTGCTTGCATTTGATGAGTACACTATCCCAGTCATCAACTCCTTTGAAACTGTGTTCATGATCCACGAAAGCACAATCGCATTGCATCGTTCCCACTGATTTCCCAGATCCTCAGAGTAATTCTCCTTTTTGCAGGTTCTGTCGATTAGCCCTAGTTTATTTCTTCCTAGTATAGCTATCTTCATTGCCCGGCTCCAGACTGAGTAATTCTCTGATCCAGTGAGTTGTAACGAGATCAACACTGTGCCTGAGGTATCTGTTGAGTGAAGATAGAGAGGGTGGTTGTGATCGAAGACTGCTGCAACTCCGCCACTGATTGTTGCCATGGAATTGTTGTTACGAGCTAGGAAAGATCTGCAGTGAGAAGATCGAATGCAGTGAGCTCAGATTTGGTCACTCTTGCTCTGATACCATGAAGAGATTCATGAAGCTCATCCAGAAGCTTCTTAGCTCGAACAAGGGGAGAAGATATTTTGGTTGATGAGGAGCTTAGAGAGAGATGAGAGCAGCTTTAGAGAGAGAAAGGAAACTGTTTCATTCAATGCATTAAAGCTCACAATGAGCTGTACATGTACTTATACACATTCCACTATCTTCAACTAACAATCTAACAAACTAACTACCTATCACTTCATTAACTAACTAACTAACTGATAAACAAACTAACTGATCAGTACAATAATTAAGCTAAGAACAAAATGCTACACTGCTAAGTACACTGCTAAGTAATATCCCCTTCAATATAAACTCAGCCAAGAGTATATTCCAAAAAAAAAAAAGTAGCTGATTTAATTTAACACTAATAAGATAATATTGTCCTGACAACTAATATAATGTACAATTTGATATAATCCTTTGCCTCCCGAAATTATTGGGTGTGAAGGGCTAGGCAGCGAAACTATCATTTTTGCTAAAAAGGAGAAAGAAAAGTTAACTTTGATGACCTGGGAGACCCAAAAAAAAAATTATTAGATTGGCTCTTTCAGGGATCAAAAGGTTTTAAATTTTATCTTTGATATGGGTATTAATTTTCTGAATGTTATCTCATTGTTAGAGTCCTCTGTAAAAATTATCGTTAACAAATTTTACATTTTGTGACCAATCCCAGATTTCTGTTGATCATTTGAGAATTTGTAAGATATGATATATTTGTATATAATAGTAGCAGGAGGAAAGTGAGAATGATCTGCTTTTCATGTTGCATGTCGTCAGAGGACAATATTCAGACAAATAATTCTTTGAGAAAAAGCATTCAAGAACTACGTGACACCAAATCTGTATCCTCATTTGCCAACATTTCTTTTAAATCTGGTAATTGTCTTTATCTTTTTTTTCCCCCTCTAAATCACCAATAGGAATATATGTACAATATTGCATTCATGCATTTTCTGGTGGTACAACTTTGCTCTGTATTTATTTTGGATCCTAATAACAACTATTCTTCAATCCAAACAAGTTGAGGTCCGTTATATGTATCACATTGTCCATGTTGTTAATTAATCACCCTACAAGCATGGTGCTGGATAAAATTGAAATGACATGCCTCCCTCCGTAAAAAAAGAGTCGAGTGCTTTCATTTCAATAGTATCGCTCGTCAATTAATTGCACTAGTGCTTTGTGTTGAAAAGTTGTTTCCTTCTTTTTCTTTTTTTAGCAAATATTGCAGTATTAAATGGAGCAACACATTTGGACTGTTAAAAATTATATATCCGAATCCAACTTAGTTGAAATTGAGGCTTAGTTGTTGTTGTGTTGTGTAAGAAACTTTACTGAAAGGCGTAGTTGCTGTTGTATTGTGTTAGAAAGTTCACCGACTAACTTTTATCTTGATTTCTCCTGCTTTCACTTCACAAGTATAACATTTTACATATCAAAATTGTTAAAACTTCATTTGATGGTGTCTCTTCTGCCGCTGCATGCAGTATCCATCTAGCTCTAATAATTCAACCTTCCTTAATGACATATTGTAACCACTACTGCAGATAGCAGCAGAAGGAGATACATAGCTGAAGAAATAGAAAAATATGGAAAAGGAAACATTGCAGCCCGGACCTTCACATACCAAGACTTAGCTCTTGCAACAAAAAACTTTGATTCGGAGTGTTTGCTTGGTGAAGGTGGTTTCGGGAAAGTGTACAAGGGCCGCATTGAAAGCAAGAATATAGTACTAATACTCTCCCCACATATTTTAATTTAAAGCTATATATCCAACATTATATTCCTGTTGTTTAGTCATTTATTGTTCTTTTTATGTTTTTCAGGATGTCGCTGTAAAGCAACTTGATAGGAATGGTTTCCAAGGAAATAGAGAGTTCCTTGTGGAAGTTCTGTTGTTGAGCCTTCTTCATCACCCTAACCTTGTTACTTTGGAAGGATATTGTTCAGACGGTGACCAACGAATATTAGTATATGAATTCATGTCAAATGGTTCACTAGAAGATCATCTTCTTGGTATGTACTCATATTCAAACAATTATACTAACCTTTATTGCATAACTTAAAGTATACATATCATTATATCAGGTGAAATTTTGCAACTTTGAAGTTACTAATGATATATACCTAATTTGGCAGAGCTAAGTCCAGAACATAAGCCTCTTGATTGGATTACAAGGATGAAAATTGCGGAAGGAGCAGCAAGAGGACTTGAATACTTGCATGAAACAGCTAATCCTTCAGTGATTTACCGCGATTTTAAAGCATCCAACATACTTTTAGATGAGAACTTTAATCCCAAGCTTTCTGATTTTGGACTTGCCAAGCTAGGTCCAACTGGTGAGAAGACTCATGTTTCCACTAGGGTCATGGGAACCTATGGTTATTGTGCACCTGAGTATGCTTCCACGGGTCAATTGACCACAAAGTCCGATGTTTACAGCTTTGGGGTTGTTTTTTTGGAAATAATCACAGGAAGAAGAGTCATTGACAACTCAAGACCGAGCGAAGAACAAAACCTTGTAGTTTGGGTAAGTTACAAAATGTCACTAAACAAGAAATGCTTTAGTTCAACTTCTGTATACTAACATTGTAAAAAAATGTTACATTATCATATCACCTAATGTTATGCCAATTTTGACAAATTAATGGGCAGGCTACACCGTTGTTTAGAGACAAGAAGAAGTTTCACTTAATGGCAGATCCATTGTTGGGAGGGGATTACCCAATGAAGGCGTTGTACCAAGCTTTAGCAATAGCAGCAATGTGCCTGCAAGAGGAAGCAAGTACGCGGCCTTTGATGAGCGACGTGGTGACTGCTTTGGAGTTTCTATCTGGGAACAAGAAAGATTTGCTAGAGGACGAGGACGAGGAGGAGGGCGCTGCAGAAGACACTTTCAAATCCCCACCTGCATTGCAAAGTTTTACAAGTAGACTCGAACGTGCTGAAAGTAACGAAACCAACGGTGTTAGAGAAAGAGATTAAAACCTTGTATGCATAAACCAAAAACCTTTTTTCTTGCTAAGTTTTCGCAGATTTTGTACATTATTATTGCCGGCTCCCCACCTACACTACAGAGTTTTAGAAGTAATGTTGTAAAAGAATGAAAATGAAACCAATGGTGTTAGAGACTAAATCCTTGTGTGAATATATAAATACTTTTTCCTTGCTAAGTTTCTCAAATTTTGTACATATATAGTCCTCAGCTTCCTACCTGCACTGCAAAGCGTTACAAGTAATGTTGAAAGTATAGAAAGCAACAAAGCAAATGGTGCCAGAAAAACAGAATGTGTTTTGGCTTCATCAATATAGCATGTGACAAGTGAAGTCAGTTGTAGTCCATTAAAGTGTTAGTATTTTAGTTATATAACCTTGTCGCTCGACATCTGTAAAACAATGACACAAGAGATCCATAAATATAAAATCAGATCATTGCATAGCCATTTCCTTCTATTCAAATTGATAGCTGGCCGTCTAAGGGATTATTGGATTGTTAAATATTGAATGATTACAGGATTGTTATTCAACAAATACTAATTATAATATAGACGGTTAGGAATTGCTCACACTCTTACCTAGATATTATTAATACGCATGCTCTTATTATATATTAACTCACATAAAAATCATGTATAGATTTCACCTAATTTGTATTCGTGTGTCATTATTAGCAATGGAGAGTTTAGTTAAGATTGAAGCACTGTACAAAAATTTGAAAATTCATTTGCCAAAACTCTGTTGACCATACCATAGTAGGTAGGGATATAAAGAGGCCCCAGCAAAATTTCAAAACCATAGAAAATGATGCTATCATTTATGATATACACATGATATCTTGAAAGTGATATGCAAGAACCAAAGAAAATCTGCTCCATCTAACTTTCACATAGGCCTTAAAATCCTTCACTTGCTACTGTAACTTGCATTGTTATTATTATTATTATTCTACTTTGTATTCATCTCTGTACCTTGGGGTTGCACAATCAATTTTTGGTGATCCTTTTGGGTTCTCCAACTGACTCTTTTTCTGGTAAAGTTTGAATCTCTAGTCTCATGTATACTTTAATTTCAATTTGTTTTGTTAGTTTCTTGCTGGGATTTCCAACTTTAATATTTTTTCTAGCTTTGGTCTATTGGTAAGAGTTTAGCTTGAGTTCTGTGAGACAAAAGGCTGGTATTTAAGTGGGAAGGGATCGAGGGGCAGGTGCATTATCCACAACAGTTTCCAACCATGTGCCAAAAGCAGTTTCTCCGAGTTTTGTACTATACCCTAGCAAAGAATCTATGGTTGTCTTTGAGTTGTGTTCTTTCCAAGTATCAAGAAGCCTGCTGATATTCAGTAAAATTGTAGTCCAGTTCCATTGTTTGTGCCTTTATGGTGTTTGAGCAAGTGTTATTCAACTGGAAGTGCTGTTAGCTGCCAATGACTATCTGATCTAACTGAGCTTTTCCATTGAACTCATAGATGTTTATCTGTGTTTGTGTGGTTGATCTAGATGAATTAAGTTATTGTCATTGGTCTGGAGGAAATTTACACGTTCTCCTTTAGCTCTTTGGCCTGCTGCTATACATTATGTACTCTGGACTGGTTAAACTTCACTTTGAGGAAATGCATTAAAAATGGACCTTTGTTTTTGGTAATCTAGGCTATATGTAAGCCCATCCGAATGCATTCAAACTTCTGATCATGTGATGGTTGCTACTGCCTTGCAGGGTTGAACTAAATATCTGTTAGACGCTCCCAGAAAATCTGGAAAGAAGGATGGTTCAGACATCTGAAGCCATCAGGGGTGAAGGAAGTTCTGTTAAAGTTGGAACAACAGGTACAATCAGTGCCTTGATGTCAAGAGAATTTGATTCTAAGAAATTTTCTTCTCAGACACCGGCTTCATGTAGAAGTAAGTCTCCTACTGTTTGTTCTTTCATTGCCGGCAGTGCGACCAGTCCTAAAAGAGTGAAGCCAGGACCATCAGGTGATGAAGCGAGCAGCAGTGGGATGTCCGAGGGCAGTAAGAGAAGCCCTGAGCTCGTCAGGAAAACAAAACACTATAATCGAAAAAGTCATCAATTTCCAATACTAGAATCAGAAAATATTTCCATAGATGGAACTCCTATGAGGCATAAACCTGAGAGGAAGGGACCTAACATGGTGGACATCGTGGACATAAATTGTGGAGATGGTGACAGAGCATGGGCAGGCCCTATAAAGAATCGCCTGAAGAAGCTAGGTTTCGCAAAGCTACCTCAGAGCCCTGTTTAAGTGCCTAATCATTGAATATCAGCATTTAGATTCCTGTATGTGAACCTGGAAATTTCATTTGGTACATTCTGCAACTTCTACTATATAACACATGCTGGGTAGCAGCTTATTGCTCCGTCTTCTCTTTAGGGGTTTGTGGCCGATGATCCGAGCATTGATCTGATGTAACTGCTAGTAGAAGCCATATCTCCAACGTGGCAGCTTGTGAGGGCTGTAGTCCAGCTTAATCCTTGCCTACTGAAATATTAACTTTCTTGCTAGGCGAGGGATCTGACAGTATCCTATCTCAACTAAAGAATTTATTCCCATCTCATCAGCATCTACATGAAGCCTAAGCCATTGAATTTATACCTAGGTCTTTGCCTTGTAGGAGGCAAGTGATGTACTCCTATTGAGTTTGAAATAAGGTGGTCCTCCGGGCTGTGATCCTGTTTTGATTGAGAATTGGTCATTTTGGTTAGGACTAATTCCAAGTGCATTCACTTGGCTTATGAAGTGGTTAGTAGGGGCTTGATGGAATATAATCTGGCACTCTGGTCACCCTATTCATGTGTTTGCAGTCGAAAAGTTTTATGGTTGCTCACCTCCTGTACATTTTATTATTTCCGCCAAGAATTCGGTGGTTTTTTTTTTTTTTTTTTTTTTTTTTTTTTCTCTCTCAAAACTACTTTGCATCAAGTTGTATTTGCTGTTAGGCTGGCATCCTTTAGCACCCTTTTATACAAGTACATCCAAGACACAATAGTCGCAAATGAGCATTGTGTTTTCGGTGGCAGTAGGCTGTTAGTTCTGTGATTGGTTTCTTTGCTAGGGAGGTGAAACTTGAAAGGCAGTCGGTAGTCTTTCCTTTGTCGATCTTCTTCTAGTTTGATTCATGTATTTTGTATTTGTTATTTTCTTCTATGAGCTTTCCTATTAAAATTATGTTTCTTGTTTCTTGTAATAATTGCAGTGATCAAATGAAATATGAACGAGTTGCATGCTACAATCACGTGTAACTTCTGAACTGAGTTCATGTATCTTTTAAGTGGTTCCATTATCAGAGATAGTCAATGGTAAATGATTCTTGATAGTTACTTGTCAAAAGGCTATCCACTGGTGTCAGTTTGGTTTATAATTGCTGATACAATGGCTACTCTATTGCAATCACTATCCACCATTTACCGTCAACATTTTGCTACAACATCTGCCTAGAAAGCAAAAGAAGATAGTATAGTTCAGTTGACTAAATACCTTATTTGGCCGCCAAAAAAAGCCATGGTTAACTGAAAAGCCATCAATTTTATGCATGCTAAGAAAGCATTAATGGCTTATTGATCAAGTTTAGATGACATATATTCACCATGAATATTACCATCTCTCTTCTGAAATATACTGGTTCATCACCAACAAGAGGGAGTGTTAAATAATATTTTCTATATGAGTTATTACTGCGTATAAATTACTAGTACCAAAGGATGTTCCACCGGGAAAGAAGAAAGGAGAACCAAAAAAAAAGTGGTTATGGAAGCTTTCTCTTTATAATCACATTTATCAGAGCCAGGTTTCGATCCTGGGACCTGTGGGTTATGGGCCCACCACGCTTCCGCTGCGCCACTCTGATTTTGTTGACATCAAGACTGAGCATTTATTCTGCTTCTTCATTTTTGGTGCCCAATCACGTGATCTTTTAAAACATATTCTAAACTTATTCTTTTATGGTTTACTTTAAAACGTTACTAGAGTATAGTAAGAAGCACAATTTATTTGAATGTTTGAAACTTAGCTTAAAGACTAATTTCCTGTCTGATGAGGTCCATTTAGGCAGGGCACGTAAAACTCATTTGCTTAGGTAACCAACATGTGTGATTGTCAGTAATTTCGTGGAACTTCATGGTAAAAGTCTGGAGTAATAATGTCCCAGAGCGGGTATTGATTATCGGGTTCAATTTCATTATGATGGTTCTTTCATTTTGTATACATAATTTTAATGATTTACTCGGTGTACATGTACAAAGCACATAATTCTGTGTACAAAATCCTGGAGAATATGTCATTGATAATTGAACTTTATTTGAAGTACATTATCAAGTGGATGGGGGAGGGGATACAAAATATGTCAGAGAACTCAAATGGCTGACTGCTTGAAATAAAGCTCAACAAGCTTCTTGAGAGTTTCAAAAACACTTGTGAATGGGTTGAATTCGACAGAGCCCTTCAACTCTAAGTCAGGAAATTGGTTGTTTAGAGCTTGTTGCATTCCGGACATGGACATCATTGCTGCTAGCTGACTGCTAGACTTCACCTCACAATCTTGTGGAGTGTCTTTGATTGTGCTCGGATCATATCCGAAACTTGCCAAGTAGTTTTTATATTTCTCTATAAATGTTGGTCCTGGATCAGGCGTCCTCGAGTATATCTAGTTGAGGAAAGAAAACGTAACAACCAGTTGATCAGTCAGTGCTGCATCAGATAAAACTTCTGCCTATGATAAATTCAAGCAATTTTGAGAGTTGAAAATTGCCAAATAGGCTTCAGAGATATGTGAATAATAATGTGACCGAAGGCTGAAATGTCCCATGGTGTATTTATTACAAGAACGATGTAAAACTCTAAGCATATTTTTTGTTTTCCATTTTTTTAATTCTCATCTAAAACAATAGTTGACACAACTGCCTATCCTTTTGGAGGAAAACCCAGAGTTGACATGTTCTCCATCACTTCTAGTGTCCTCAAGTCCTAGTCCTGAAAAGATACTGGATGTGGGAACAACCATAATTTGGTAAACTTATGATAAGAGTGTATTTTAGTGTTATAGATACCGGACTATGCTTAATTTCCTGCTATTCATGCATTATGTGCCTTAATTGTATAAGTTTCATCTATTAACTCTTGATTCGTGCAGAAATGAAGAAATATTTCATCAGGATAAAAATATGGTTTAACAGTTAACATAGATGGTAAAAGTATGGTCAAAGGGGAGATTATAGAATTCCAAGGGAAGAACTTGCGCCCCAACACGAGTCTCTGCACCTTAACAAGTTTAAAGAGCAATATTGCGAAAATAAATATCCTTCGACTCACAGCAGCGATTAAACTAAAAAAAAAAAAAAATTACCTGAACGAAGCTTCTATCTTTAGCTCCAGAAACCAGAGCAAAATTGTCATAATCAGTTGCAATCACATCATAAGGCTCTTTGGGGATGAACGGCAATGTAGGAAACCTGAGATAACACTTCTCCCTAATCATTTCTTGCCTTTCTAGATCAGTCTCACTTTTCTCCGTGTCCTCCTCAGTAAGGCATTGAACTCTTCCCCTTATGCCTGTGATGTAGCCATCAGGTCCTCCATGAACACAAAATGTGTCTACTTGGATGGCAGGTGCAGCCATATCAACAGTATAAATGCCCTGAAATAATATGGAATAAAGACCACCGTAGAAAAGACAGCAAAATATCAGCTGGAATGACACGATCCGATGAAAAATAAAAGGCATGTCAATCCCTTGTAATCTACAATGTAATGACAGTAAATATACAATGGCTAGTTAGTTAAAAGTCCACCCACAGGTACCAGCAATATGTGAAGGCTCATTTTTATTACTTAGTTCATTACAAAAGGTTTAGCTTCTCCAGTAATAAGCTATCTTCAAGTATGAGTGTCCAAGAACCAAGGACCCAAAATCTATGCAAAGACATTAAATGAACCTGCGTGCAGTGGCAATCTTCTTGACCTTGTCCAGCAAATCCACGTTTAAGAGAAGCTACTTCAAACCATCTTCCAGCATACCTGATTGGATCAAAGTTTTTAGCTGTCATACCTCTCATCATCATCAGCTTTCCACCTCCACCATCATTTCCCTTCTCCAGAGGAAGAGTTGGTATGCTGTCTGTTGCATTTGCAAGTTGGAACACGCTGTTGTAATGAGGAGGATCTGCTGCAAAAGCCTAGCACGAGAATGACGATATGATTGAATGTTTACAAATATGTCTGGAATTTTCTCTTTACGTTAATTTATAACAGAATACATTTCCTTTTGGAAAGCCATGCTTTCCATTCAAATATCTTTGTTTAATATAAAAAGCGAAACATGACTTTCGACCTTCAACCATAATATAGGATTTTTCTCATGCTAACTCTTTGCCCTGGAATCAGGAGTAGGCAAATAAAGTAAAGATGCTAACCAGGTTACTTTGAGAGAGAAATAGGATTGATGCTGCAAGACCCGAAAAGACTTGTTTAATCCCAACCTTACTAGATATAGGATATTCAGTACAGCAGCCAGACATCACTTTCACAGCCATCCCCCTACAAGGATGAGAGGACAACCCCCAACATCAAGAATGGGAATGTGATTGAAAGGAAAAAGAATCAATGAGAAACCATCAGCCATATAAATATAAATCTAATACAAAAACTAAGATGACTACATTACCCTGCATGCCCATTTTCAGGTTATTGATTGCGCAAAAAACTAGACTACACCTCTAGCACAACATAAGGTCTCAGACAAGGAAACAGCCTATTAGAGGTACTTTCTACTTGGAGGCATAATTCTATTAAAGGAGGAACTTTCCTCTACTGCACTAGCTATTTCTCTCGACTGTATGACGCATACCTTACCAAGCGACCATCAACACTTCACAGACAAGCACAAAGAAGCATGTCAATATACCATCTTCTTTAATTCTGAGAAGATCCAACAGCTACACCACCATCATGATAAACTATTTCTATCATATGCTTGTGTAAGTAATCAAATGCCCATTCTTGTATTGTACTACTCTTTATCCAATTAGATCATGTGTCAACTAATCGACAAACAATATTACCGCCCCAATTTCAGAAAACTCCTGATCATATCAAAGGGAAAAAATTTAGCCCCATTAATTAAGAAGTGGTTGGTTTAGTAAGACTTAGGCTAGTTGAAAGAAAATGTTAATTCCCAAGTATTTAAACTATGACAATTGACTCATTTCTTATGCATACTGCTTATTTTGTAATATCAGTCTGAGATGAGTTTAAATGGAGAAACACGATCAAGGACTCATATAGCCGACTCTAACTTGTTTGGGACGGTTGCTTAGTTATTGTGATTGTTGTAAAATAATAGATGGTCAAACAGATTCATTAAAATCCTACATTCTTCCCTTGCTTATGGCATTTAAGCTTCAAGTATTTCAAGATTGCAGCTTTCTCTTACTAGTATTATTCTCTTTCCTCATTTTGTTTCCTATTAAGGTAGTAGTACATATAGGATCTAGGTGCAGTAAGGTCTGCCTAACCGCGTATTGTTGTTGACTTAAGAATTATGAATTTTCTTTGCTGAATTACTCAATTCTCTTGAAAATAGTATAGTGATTAAAGCAGAGATATGTAGTGAAAAGGAGAATGGAGATTGTACCTGGGTTTTAAGGGATTTTGTGATTGAAGCAAAACTGGAGGTGATTGTTGGACCACAAGATTGCAGCACACCATTGTGTTTGTGTTCCTGATACAGCAACTTTAAGTTATACGCAGTTGTGTGTGTTGATACATAAGAGTTCTTGAAGACACTATAAACTGTCCAACAGTTACTGTTAACTACCCGCATCTAACTGTTAAAATGTCATGTTTTAATCTATATCTATATCTATATCTATATATATATTAAAAGGAATGTCCTAGCCAATAAAAATTAGCCAAGTGGCAAAGTAGTAGGAAGCCACTTGGAAAGTTTAGGTAAATAAGTTATTTTTTAGTTAGGTGTAGTTATTTTAGTTATTTTTGAAATTTGAATTGAAATTTTGAGAATAATTGTTAGAAAAAAAATGAAAATTAAATTTGTCATAGTGGGGGTAGTTTTTACAGTAGTGGCTGCCTAAATAACTGTACGGTAACTATATGATATCTAAAAGATAAGTCCATTCAAATTTGAAAATTAATTTTTAATTTATATTTAAAAAATTAAAATAAAATGATGACTAAAAGATAAAGTTTTAAACTGTAAATCACGTTCCCAAAAATAGGCCCTTGCCCTCTGTTGGTTTCTAATTTCTATTATCTATTTTAAAATTTAAAAATTAAAATCGAATTTTAAAATCAAAATTCAGAAAGTGCACACGTTCAAGTTAAAGAATTCATGCTTTGATTCTTTTAGGAAGCACGTTCAAAAGATTCAAACACACATATTATTTTTCCACCACCTATTTGGCTATTTCAAAAGGTTCAAGCACACTTTTACTTTCTTTTTGCAATTACTTTTCCAAAAAATACAGCCCATTAATGTTAACTTTATCTTCAATTTAAGAGAAGTTGAACATGCAACGGTTTCATACTTCTCCTAAAAATTCTCATACGTGAAGATCTAGAAACATATATCAAAGTTGTCGGATTGCCTGTCCGGCCTTTCTTTTGCAGAGCAATTCTTTCCAAAGTAAATGCCATGTCAATCTGGAAAATGGATCTATTCCTGTTTGTTTTCTCTTTGCATTTGTGCGATAAAACTTAATTTGTATTGTTCCTATCTTTTTCCTCCTAATTACTAACTATGTAGGAGTATCATAGAGTAGAACTTTGAGATGAATTCAACATTGCCAGTGGTTTTGTTGGCAGGCGGCAGTGAAGGGATGATTCCTCTAAAACAAAATGCCAACGCTCTTGGACAAAGATTTATTGAATTTGTTGAACCTCTTTCCAATTTTTGATTGTGAGATTTTTAATTCATTGTCTTTCTTTTGTACTGCACTAATTTTTTGGGTCTTGATTTGAGGTTCTTGATATAAAAATTGGATTTTGTCTCTGCACTAAAGTCTTTCTAATGAGTTTGTTGATTCATTTATGTTCGTGAATTCCCCTTTGCAAACCTGTTTTGGTGATAACAAAAATATATTGCATATTTGGCTATATGCAGATAGATGTCTATCTTTATATTCTTTCGCTAATCCGTAGATATCTATTGTAGTATTTATAATCAGTTAGTAATACTGTTTTTCCACCAGTTATATATGATGGTTGAAGTACTTCACATGTTTGGTGCTCATGAAAATTTTGATCTTGGATCTGTTACAGTGAAATGTGCTTGGAATCTGCTAGGAGTATTCTCCATTATTTCTCTTGGTATGTGGTTTCGTTCTAGAAGTTGCATTCATTTTGCTGTCATCTACTGGATTATATTAGTCCTTCCAGTTGTTTATGTTAGATATGCTAAGCCTATAAAACAGTAACTTTACAAAATTTTGAAGTTTTATGAAACCTAAAAGAGCAATTTTGTTCAATAAACAATGACTTTAAGACTGGTGTTAATAAGCATCGTTGAACGAGCGCACGTAATCATCTAATAATCAACGCTTAGAATGAAGTATGAATAATAGAAATGACTTTGAATATGAAGGTCTTTGGGGACAGGAATAACTGATCTTATATTTTTCATTTTCCAAATTTGTTGAAACCAAAATACTTGTATCTACTGTTTTTGTATCACTTTAAAAGTAATAACTAACATTATTTCTTTAAGATTAATTGTTTTTACTCGGATTTAAGCTTGCTTTGCACTCTTGAATTCACTTCATATTTTATTCTTTTTAATCAAGCTCCTTTTTCTTTTATTTTTTTTTTTCAGATTTCCAAGGGGTTAAATATGGTCCATAAAGAGTTCTTGGTGCACCAATTACTAAGATTGATCCTTGGGGTTTCAATTATCCATAAGTCGTAATTTTAATTTAGTATTTAACCTATTTAAAGAATAAGAAAATAAAACTAATAGAAGAAGGGGAAGATTAACATGCGCAAAGTAGTAAACATAATTTTTTTTATATGAATCAACTGTAGACTTTACACTACTCTTTTTGTTGTTCCTCAATAGTTTCCATATACTTATCAAGTTTCTCATGACGAAGAACTATAAATACTAACTTCTCATGATGAAAGAACTATTAAGTACTATCAAAAGTAGGATTCTTTTATGTGGCTCTATTCACAATATATATACCCTATTAATTTATTTAATTTTGAGTTGTTTTATTCTATTTTCTTTTATCTTCTCTCGGATACTAAACCTTATAGCTCTAATGATTGCGACTGTTATACTGTAGGCCCTTGCTTAGAGGCATATGAAATATCTACTGTCTCGATTAGTAATTCGTCCATTGGATACATGTCTACATTGGGTTTGGTATTGTTGTGGGTCATTTTGATATTTGAAAGTTTTTAACTATATGGAATATCTTTCAACTGTCACTACTTGGTTTAATCATTTTCTTTCAAAGTCTACTCATTTCTTTAATTAGTATTTTTTATTATGTGTTTTGAATCTATGGAACATTTGCTTTGCTGGTAATTTATGTTTAATCCTTTTGCAGACCCTGTAGTTTAATATCATTTTTTATGTGGATTTTAATCTTTTAGAATATTTTGTTTGATAGGTAATGTGTTTTTTTTAATCTTTTTGTTGACTTGCAAACTCAGATAATTTTTTTTGGATATTTTTCTTAATCTGATCAGTTTAATTTTGACTTGATTAATATATTCGGGTAAGCATTCAAGATCATATAGGTGATTATGCTTAGAGCTTTGGTTGTTTTCCACTGCTAGAGTAGCTGATGCTTAAACATAAATTTAACATGGTCTGCTAATGAGACTTGCTGCCAATCTACCAGTTTTGAGAAAGTTGGAAGTATTAAGTATTGTTTTTTGGGTGCAACGAAGTACTCAGTACTTAAAAAGAGTACGAAGCACTTCGGAAGAGTCATTTGTTAAACAACAAGGCCAAAGAGGTTATGCTGAAATATGAGTTTTGATTCTACGCGTATGAGTAGGTATATCTATCTGGAGAAGTCCATACAACATGACTCTATTTAAGTTCTATATATACTTGCCCTATTTTATGGATGAATAGGAACGTAGGAAAGAGTAGTTTTTTCCAAGAGTATCTAGCCTCAAAAGAAACTGTCCCATGGAAGAGGAGGGAAATCTCACATGTAGAGAGAGGAAAACCCACATTGTTTATAGATCTATTTAATGCTTTGCATGTATGTACAATATTTAGGTTTTGTAAGTAACTGCAAAATTACTTTAACAATAAATTCTTGGAAGTCATTCAATTAATCTAGATCCTGAGAAGTTATAGACAGTGCTTTCGATTCATTCGACTATGGATAAGATACTTAAATCAACTTCCTATTACTCATTGGATTTATGCCTTGAAATAATCTGTTTATAGATAATTGGTTGCTCATCATATAGTCCTCTTTTTTGCGATGTTGTGGATTTGCTGGTGCTGAAATTTTGGGAAAAAATATTAGGAAAGTTCAATCTTGGGTTGCAAAATTTGGACAAAGTCAATATAAGGATGGCGATTGAGTTGACAAAGATGCAAATATAATCTGGAGATGACAGCAAGCTCCTGAAGGAATCTACAAGTTCCCTCATGCTACCAAGGACCACGTCAATTAAGTAGCGAGGACCTACGAAATTTTTCATCATGAAGAAAGTAGAAACAATTCCTGTTGAAAAGAGAAGAAGCTCCAGTGTTAATATGACATTCTGGACCATGCCCTTCTTCTTTGATAAATTATACTTTAGCAAGGTTTCCACGGAGAGTGATGGTCTATAAGTGGCAGATTGATATTCTTGATAATAGTTTAAAACTACTTTCCACGGAGAGTGATGGTCTATAAGTGGCAGATTGATGTTCTTGATAATAGTTTAAAACTACTGTCATTCATAAGCAAGCATATATATGTTTTTGTACAATCTCATCTCTTCATTTAACTGGACTTTTATAGATAAGGAAGACCCTATGATGAATGCAGAAGTGTTGGTCCAACCATGAAACATTGCTTCCTTTTTTACGACTTCTTGGTTAAAAAAAAGAGATCAGTTAGGCCATTACAAAAGAATTTGGTCAGACACCTGCTACTTATGTTATGCACAATCTGTTAGAGTGCTTTTTGCAGAGTATGCTTATTCCAACTTTTTGTGCTCGACTTCTTTCATGTTTTTATGACGTGTAAATACAACTCATATTGCATTTCATTTACTCTGTTAGCACAATTCGTTAAAATTAGAAATGGCACGGTTAATACTCTGTTAGGTGCAAGATTATTTGTTACCTACCTAATCGTCCTTATATTAAGTTATTATCATAGTTCTATTAATGGATTAGCTCTCACAAATTGTTCGATTCAATTGATTGCACAGTTGTTGGAAACAGTGTGAATGTGATGGTCTAGAGGAATATTCATATGACTGATACTGCAATACAAAGGTTGCTTCTAATTATGTTCTTTCTATACATGTTTAATCTCAAATAAGTATCAAAAATATCAAAAATTCATTATGAAGGGCAGATGCTTACACAAAATAAAGCGATTTATAAAGTAAATTAAAGGAACTCATCATATAATTAAATATATGTGTTGTTTTAGTGCAATGGTCATAAAGGCTAACAAGAGTTATATATATATATATATATATATATATATATATATATATATATATATATATATATATATATATATATATATATATATATATATATATATAGTATCTAACAACAGACATTTGCTTGGCATTTTGTCCTTTCTTAAATTATCTTCATTCTTTTTGCCGTTTGAAGCAAACACAAAAGAATTTAAGTTTCGACAAGATGGTTCAGCAAAAGTTGAATGTATAATCACATTACTTTTTCAATTCTCTTTCCCAAAAGAGATGTTTTTCATTTCAACTAAATAATATCTTTATTATAATTTTCATTTAAATATTACTCCATGTGTTATTATATGATAGTTTATTTAATCAATTCATATTATTTATATCCGAAACTATGTGATCATGAAATAATTTGTATAAAAAACTGTGCGATTATTTTGTGTTTTCAAAATTTATACTTTTTGAATGAATGCATCATTATTTAATTTCATATTTTCTTATTGCAGTATCATACAACAACAACAAACTCATTATATTCTCATATATGCGTATGGGAAGGGTGAGATATACCCATAACTTATCCCTACCTCACTCTTATTGCAGTATCATGTGACAATTATATATTAGCTACTCAATACATAAAACTTGCCATGATTAATTTCTGTTGGTATCGACCGCGCATCGCGCGGGTACTATACTAGTTGTTTATAGTATGAGTTGTGACAAACTAGATTTTTTAAGAAAATAAATAAATATGTTTGCTGGCATTATAATGGTTTTTCATTTTAAGGTAACGTGTGTAGTTTTGGTGAGATGTAGTTCTTGGCAATTAACACACAGTTTCACATTTTTAATGAAATGAAAAATAACTGTGTCGCTTTATAAATACAACAAGTAAAGTTCAATAATGTCAAGTTGTGATTTCAATGTTAATATTTAGTTACCACGTATTCAATTACTTGTTAATTTTTCTTATTAAATTTGATGGTTTTAACTAGCGAAGGTTTTAGCATTATGAAAGAGATTGTTCCCTGCCATGTTTAAAAATAAGGCTAAAAATAGGTACTATTTAGAATGGTTTTAATAATAGGAGTAATTATTTTAGGGGTTTGGGGGCATTTGACTCTTAGAGCATAATAGAATTGATCCACGTCACGGGTTATTTTTCAACCATTAAATTGAATCAATTTATCTAATAATTTAGAGCCTGTCTGGCCAAGCTTATGGTGGATCAAAAATGCTTATTTTTCTCCGAAAGTGATTATTTTAAAATTTTGAGGGGTTTGGCCAAGTTTTTAGGAAAAAATAAGTGCTTTTGAGTGACAGTAGAAGCTGTTTTTCTGCTGCGGAGAAGAAGATGAAAAAAGTAGCTTCTTGAAAAAATAAGTGTTTTTGATTATTTGGGACAAGGAATACCCATTTCAATCTATTATATATCCATTTTCATAATTTGGTAATTTTTTCAAATATTGGTCAAACACAAATTAATAGCAAAAGCACTTCTCTAAAATTTGACCAAACACAAACTGCTTATCTTGTAAAGCACTTCTTTCAAAAGCACCTTTGATAAAAAACACTTCTCAAAAGAAGCTGATTTTGGCAGCTTGACCAAACAGGCTCTTAGCCTCTTTATCACAGTTCTTGTTGCGCCAACTAACACACTATATCTAGATGCCCTTGGGCTTTATATCCAACATTCGCACCGCTTCTTGTACTGCTATTACCCTTCCTATTTGTTACTCCACCAGCAACATTAGATTGTTAGGTAGTGGTTTCAGCCATCACAGATTGTTGGGAGGAGTTGAAAGTATCAGCAGCTCTAACTGCAGTATTGACAGTTCCAAGTGCTCTAACAGATGTTCCAATAGCTCCATGTGCTCTCTGCAATTACCAAGTCACAACAAATCTAACAAATATAAACAAGAAGTCATAAGAAGATAATATAAGTTCTTACAATGCTTGGATATCCTTTGTTGTTGTGCGAAAATCCTTGCATATAGAACATGTCATTTGTTTTCCCTTTCTTGATAATGTCCCAAGTTTCATCTTTAGTTCATCAGTAGCCTTTCTACCATTTTCTCACTGTGTGTTGATATTTTCCCTTTAACGCCTCATAACCTTTATCCTCATTTCAGGGGAGTTGGCAGTCGACATCAATTTGAGCATTTTGTTTCAGAACTTCCATGGCCATAGGTGAGACATCACTTATCTATTTCTCCAAAAAAAACTCCCTCAATTTGTTCATCATTTTGTGTCTAATTTCTTCAAGCATATTTATAAGGGCCATTTACAAAAATACCCAAAGAACCCTAAATATTTACATCAAAATACCCATTACATTTTTGCCCACTATTTTATTTACATCCAATGCCCATTCCCCTGTTACCCGCTCTTCTCCCCTGTTACCCGCTCTTCTCCCCTGTTCCCTCCTTTAATTTTTTCTCCACTTTTCACACGATTTTTTCAAAATCAACTGCTCAAATTGTTGCAACTTTTTCATGATTTCAAAGTTTTTCATTAGATTTTCCTAAATCACTAATTCAAAATCGTGTTTTTCTGAAATTTAGGTAAATTTTGCATTATACAGCATATTGTTTGCCAATGGATGATGAATATTGCTAGATTTTAGTTCAACATAGCGAAATTTGGACTGAAAATCATATATATCAAAATTTTCATGTTGAAGCATTATCGATCAGATCGTCATCAAATTTTTTGGAATTTCATAACACAATCCGACAAATTCCTCTCATATCTGTTGCTAATGGATTGCTTGATATCAAATATTCTGTGAAGGAAGGTATTCCACCTATCACAGTATGCAACGATATGGGAGTTGCTGTGTATTTTGGATTGAAGAAAAAGAAATCGGATATAACTGATCATCCTCTCTGCGTGTCGTTTGATGTTAACGATTTGATTTCGACTAGTTCAAGTACTAATGTTGCTACTGCATCAGCAAGTGTAATACCAGTGCAACAGTATACTGAAGGAGTTGCTGACAGTATAAAGTTATGTGAGGATGCGACAGCAATAAGCACTGTTATTAGTGAAGATGAAATAATTTACAATCCTTTTCATCAAACGATTGCAATAGGACAAATTTTCGTGGAAAAGGAAATATTGAGCACAGTTGTAAAGCGTTATGCAATTCATAAGAAATTTCAATTTAAAGTTCATAAATTGTGCTAAAAAAGGTAAGTAAATGCTGTGTTTTTATTGTAGGATTTATATCTAAATTGCTAATTTGAGCAGTGTATACTGCTGTCATCAGTATACTCTACGGGATATACAGTGCTTATTTTGACCACTGCTATTATATAGATCATCATAAATTTTAACAGTATACCTTAGGGGTATACTGATGAAATAATTTACAATCCTTTTCATCAGACGATTGCAATGGGACAAATTTTCGTGGAAAAGGAAATATTGAGCACAGTTGTAAAGCGTTATGCAATTCATAAGAAATTTCAATTTAAAATTCATAAATCGTGCTAAAAAAGGTAAGTAAATGCTGTGTTTTTGTTGTAGGATTTATATCTAAATTGCTAATTTGAGTAGTGTATACTGCTGTCATCAGTATACTCTACGGGATATACAGTGCTTATTTTGACCACTGCTATTATATAGATCATCATAAATTTTAACAGTATACCTTAGGGGTATACTGCTGAATGTAGTATACTGTAGAGGGGTATACAGTGCTTAAATGACAACTGCGTTTGTATATATCAACTTAAATTTTAACAGTATACCATAGGGGCATACTGCTGAATGAAATATACTGTAGGAGGTATACAGTGCATGTGTGGTGCTGTTTTGGTACATTCCAACCTATTCGAACCGTGTATACCTTAGAGGTATATAGTTGTATTCAATATACTCTAGGGGGGTATACAATGGTTATTTGACACCTGTTTTCAGTATACTCTATGGGGTATAGAGTGCTTATTTCACTGCTGTTTTAAAATACATAAATTCAGCATGCTGTAGTTGTATATAATGCATGTTTGGTTCTGCTTTAGACTAATTTAAGAAATATAGCATACTTGTATACTTCTGAATTCACTATACTGTAGGGGCGTATACAGTGATTAATTTATTGCAGCTTTGGCATAGTTGAACAGGTATTCACATTCAAATCTTATTTTGAAATCAGGTATTGCCTTGGTTGTGTGGATGACCAGTGCCATTGGAATCTTAAGGCTTACAGCATTGGACAAACAAAACTTTTCAGAGTAACAAGTTTGTATGATGAGCACAATTGTGGAATTGACAAAAAATTTGGTGAACAGAGACAAGCCACCTCTGTTATAGTTGGTGGGTTGACAGAAAAATTTGGTGAACAGAGACAAGTTAACTGTTCCTAAAACAGTATACACGCCAGCAGATATAAAGAGAGATATGAAGAAAGATTTTAGTGTGGAAATGAATTACATGAAAGCTTGGAGGTCGAAAGAAAAGGCATTAGAAATATTAAGAGGAAAGCCAAGGGAAGCATATCAGAAATTACCAAGCTATCTATATATGTTGCAGCATACAAACCCAGGGTCGGTGGTAAAACTACAAACCACAGCAGAAGGACGTTTCTTGTACACATTTGTTGCACTTAATGCATCGATTAAGGGTGGGTATATTGCAGGCCGACAGTAGTGGTTGATGGAAGCCATCTAAATTCAGCATACAATGGCACATATATCATTGCTTGCACACAAGATGCAGCAGGTCAAAATTATTAAATACTAATGTTTATTGATTTATAATGTATTATTATCGATAGAGCAATAAGAAAGGTAAACCATTTGCTGCACACCATATGTAAATGACAAACTGATTTCTTCCTAAGCATATAAAATTCTTTGTACAGGACATATTCTACCACTTGCATATGCAGTGGTCGATTCGGAATATGATGCTTCATGGGAATGGTTTTTTTCATGTTTCAGAGAAGCTTTTGGGGAATGAGAGGGGATGTGCATAGTATCAGATAGGCATGATAGCATAATAAGGGCAGTGCCTATAGTTTATCCTACGGTTCCACATTGCTTTTGCATGTTCCATTTGTGGAATAACATAAAGACCAAGTTCAAGAAGGGTACAAAGCAAATTTCAAAAGTATACTTTGCAGCAGCGAGAGCGTACACTATCCCCGAGTTCACCAACCAAATAGACAATATAGGAGGAGTTGATTACAGAGTAAAATAATATTGGCAGCTGTTGGATACCAGAAATGGTCCCGCGCATATTGCACTGCAAATAGAACCTTCAACATGACTTCAAATATTGCTAAGTCGGTCAATTCAAAAGCAAGACATTCAAAAGGTCTCTCAGTTGTTCACTTTCTAGACTCTATGATGCATATCGTACAGGAATGGAACAATAATAACGGTGAAGAAGCAATGGGCACATTTAGAGAGTTGACTGACAAGTATGAAGAGTTATTGACAGCCAGCACTATTGCGTCACAAAGCATGACAGTCAGATACACTATTGTTCTTTCAGTTTATTATATATTTATAAATTTATGTGCAGCCGCCAATTTAAGTTCTTGAAATTCAGGTGATACCTTCAAGATATTTCCAACATGAAGTAATTGGTGCTGGACAGAAACATATTGTATCCATACCTGAAAGAACATGCACTTGTGGGAGGTTTCAAATGGAAGACATTCCATGTTCACATGTGCTGGCTGTTCTAGATAGAGTTCATGTATCTCCTTATAAATATTGCTCTGAGTTCTACACAACAAAGAACTTTCGTAAAACATATGAGATACCAGTTTGTCCTATCCCAGGTGAAGCTACATGGAAGATTCCCCAGGAAGTGCTAGCACAGATAGTTCTACCACCAAGGGGAAGATCCAAACGAGGAAGGCCAACAAAAACAAGATTCAAATCTTCATGGGAAAAACCTACTACTAGAAATAAAAATCACTGTGGACAGTGTGGGCAGAAAGGGCACAACTGCAAGACATGCAAAAATATCCCTATAGAGTCTTGATATACCAACAAATTATGTTACTTTCTTTATTTTACTGCGTGTCTGAAATAACTGATGCTTTTACTGTTGGTGCAATTTGTGCATAAGTACTAGTACTATAGCTTGGTAGTGCAATTTGTGGTATACCCTGTTGCTATACTGGATTTATTGTGTTGGCTATCAAATGGTATGGTGTTCAATATCAATTAGTTGCTATACTGGATTTATTGTGTTGATTCTTTATCGTGTAGTAAACTTTGTTCAATATGGGTATTTCATTGTATATCTTTCTATTATACAGAATAGACTGTACCTTAATTAAAACAGTATAACATCAGAGTATACTGAATACCGGAAAGGTATACTTCTTAAAATATATTCCCAATTTTGCTTCAAAGGTATACAAGTTTTAGTTGTGACAGTATACTAGTAGCGGATTGGGCATTTTAGCATCTTACTACATTTTACTTTGGTTTAATAACTGTCATGAACTTTATGACTCGCTTAAAAAAATTTAAAAAAGTAACTTCATAAAACAAAATCTGCTTTCCAAAAGTAAATTATTTAAGTAAAATAAATTATTCTATTGGAGCACTTATTTATGTGAATTTATCAGTTTAACTGCATGTAGTATGCAGTTTTTGTCAGATGCAAACATGTATAGGTGCACATCTGCAGTTTCATTTATTTAAGGTATGTAATGTGTAGGTATATGCCAAATGGTATACCTTTGGAGTATACGGTATACCCCAATAGTATACAACTTAAAAATGTCACACAAAATGGTATACCGGCCTTGAATGTTTATAATAAAGTTATTTTTCCTTTCTATACAGCAGTATACCATACATGTATACTTATCGCAAAAGTATACTACTTCAACTAAAAATAAAATAATGCATTTGATATGATATACGCTCATGGTATACAAATAAAAAAAAAAACGTCTTGGTATTTGATACTTGCACCCTCTACCCCATTTCCCTCCAAACAGTACTCAGTTTTTCTTTGCGGCATTTTCCCATATTCCATTTCCCCCATTTCGACCAAATTTGACCCGTTTCCCCCATGATTCAAACCCCTGCTTTAGTTGATTTTAACCCCTTCTACTAAACCCCATAATAAACCCTAGTTCAAAATTGAGTTTGAAGCACGTTTACCAACGTAAACATGCCTGTCCTGAATCCTCTAGTTCTCCACCTATTGCAAACACTCTGGAAATAGTTACTGTGGATGGGAATGAGCCTAAGGTACTTTACCGTATACGAAAATATGTATTTGAGTAGGATAATTATACCCTTTTTGTGTTTACTAGTTTCTTTAGTTCATATTTGAATAGGTTATAGAGCCAATGATCATGTATAAATAGATCAAATTAAGTTTTGTTTGCAATTATAAATGCAATTGTTACTATTTGTAATAGGTGCTAAATTATCCAATAGTTGTCATCCTTTCAATCATCTTTTTTTATATACTAAAGATGAAAAAATCCCTGTTGGCATACTGGATTTATTGTGTTGGCTATCAAATGGTATGGTGTTCAATATCAATTGTTCTTTATCGTATAGTAAAATTTGTTCAATATGGGTATTTCATTGTATATCTTTCTAGAATACACTGTACGTTTACTCGTTAGTTCGTTTACAGGGCAAAATATATTCACACTTTTGCTTTATTGTACTGGTATTGATTCTGTATAATTGCTTTGTATATACTTATGTAGTATTTGGTTTACCACAAAGGTATACAAGTTTTAGTGTTACAAGTTTTGTTCTGTATACCTTTTTATTATGCAGTGTACCCTAATGATATACTTCTTTAATTAAAAAAGAAGTATATTGACAGTTTATTAACAGTTATGTTGATACTTTATGTGCAGTTATATTGATAGTTTTTACTGTCAGTATTGTTAATTACCATCTAATAGAATACTTTGAATTAATTAAAGAATTAGCTTAACTGCATAAAGTAGGTTTTAAACTTTGTCATATATATTATAGTGCTTATGATGCCAATCTCCTTTTTTTTTTTTTGTAGGTTTGGGATTTTTATTTGCCTTTACATGAAACGTACTTCCCAAAAGATTGCGTATGATGCCAATCTAAATATTGTTGACGATTTTAACATTGACATCATTATTGATTTTGGGAGTATAATGATCATACGTAGAAGGAGCAACAAAGAAATCCCAAGCCTAGAAAACACAGAAGAAACAATACAATAATAATTACCTGGTATACATTACTTTGGTATAAAAAAGCACATATAACAAAAAAAAATTTAGTTAATTTTTAGTACATATCCTACAAAGTGAGCCCGATCAATCAATGTTAGGGGAGCTGCAATAGTAGAGAACTTTTCCACAAACCTTCGATAATAACCTGCCAATCCAAGGAAGCTGCGAATCTCCGTCGGAGTAGTAGGACGAGGCCATTTCTGCACTGCTTCAATCTTCTTTGGATCAACCTTGATACCTTCACTAGATACCACGTGACCCAAAAATGCTACAGAATCAAGCCAAAACTCACATTTCGAGAACTTGGCATACAACTTACGATCACGGAGGGTCTGAAGAACCACCCTCAGATGATAATCATGCTCCTCCCGGCTACGAGAATAAATAAGAATATCATCAATGAAGATAATGACAAAGGAATCAAGGAATGGCTTAAACACCCGGTTCATGAGATCCATAAAGGCTGCAGGGGCATTAGTCAGCCCAAAAGACATAACTAGGAACTCATAATGGCCGTAACGAGTCCTAAAAGCAGACTTCGAGATATCTGACTCACGAATCTTTAGCTGATGATAACCAGATCGCAGATCGATCTTCGAAAAGAACTTGGCACCCTGCAACTGATCAAACAAATCATTAATGCGAGGCAATGGTGACCTTATTTAGCTGACGATAATCAATACACATTCGCATAGTCCCATCTTTCTTTTTCACGAATAGAACATGAGCACCCCACGGAGAAATACTCGGCCTGATGAACCCCTTATCAAGCAAATCTTGCAACTGCTCCTTCAGCTCCTTCAACTCTGATGGGGCCATACGATAAGAAGGGATAGAAATAGGCTGAGTCCCTGGCACTGTATCAATGCCAAACTCGATCTCTCGATCGGAAGGAAGTCCTGACAAATCATCTGGAAACACATCAGGGAACTCCCTAACGACAGGAATAGAATCAAGAGATGGAATCTCCACAGTGGTATCTCGAACCATGGCAAGATACGCTGAACACCCTTTATCCATCATCCGTTTTGCCTTCAGAAAAGAAATAACATGCCCCCTGGGTGGAAAATAAGAACCCTGCCACACCACTGGTGCTGAACAAGGAAGAGACAACTGAAGAGACTTGGCATGACAATCTAATGTGGCATGACACGACGCCAACCAATCCATGCCAATAATAACATCAAAATCAACCATATCTAGGATTAGAAGATCTACCAGTGTCTCACGACCCCCAAAAGATATGGTACAAGCTGGATAAACTCGATCCACGATGATAATGTCTCCAATAGGAGTAGAAACACAAAATGGATCACGAAGACACATATAATCAACATGAAAACCCGAAGCAAAATAAGGAGATACATATGAATATGTAGATCCTGGATCCACCAAAGAATATGCATCTCGACCACAAACAGATAAAATACCTGTAACAACAGCTGGTGATGCCTCGGCATCCTGCCTGGCTGGCAGTGCATATAGCTGTCTCTGCGGCTGAGCTGAACTACCACCCTGAGATCCACCCCTGGAGGGACCACCTGAACCACGACCCCGACCTCTACCAGATGGTGGTGCACCTCTAGCTGGCTGAGACCCTGAAGGGGCACCCTGAGGCTGCTGCTGCATAGGCGCTGGGAGGCGAGGGAAAGAACTGCTACTACCCTGCTGATAAAGATAAGGGCAATCTTTCTTATGATGCCCTAACTCACGACAATGGAAACATCCTGGGCCATACTGGCGCTGCACAAACTGCTGATGACTACTAGGAGGAAGCTGGGGATAACCCCGTCGAGGTCCTGGCGCGTCTTGAAAACCACGCGCTGGAAACTGAGCTGATCTGACAGGAGGCCTACTCTGCTGCTGATGACTCCTACCTCCATACGAGGTACTAGAATGCCCGGGACCACGAGATCTCTTACTTTCCCGCTCTAACTCCTCTATCTCCAATCTATGATAGGCCTCATACCTCCTGGCAATATCAACAACAACATCAAATAGAGTACCAGCCTCAATCTCACGAGCCATCTGGGACCGCAAATGAGGAGAAAGCCCATCAATAAAACGTCTGACCCTCTCAGAGGGCTCCTGCACAAGATCTGGAGCATAGCTGGACATCTCTGAAAATAAAAGCTCGTACTCCGTGACAGGTTACCCTGTCCAATCCTCTCAAACTGTCTCCTCTTCTCATCCTGCTGACTGCGAGGGAAAAACTTCTCCATGAATCGATGAGAGAACTCACTCCAGGTCAGCTTAGGTAAGCCCTGCCTAGCTGATTGGAGTGCGGTCCACCAAGCTAAAGCTAGACCCTCAAGCTGGAAAGCAGTATAATCAGTTCCATACTGTTCAAGATATCCAAGGGCCTCTAAGATACGCTGACATTGATCAAGAAACTCACGAGGCTTAAGCTTATCTGATTTCTGACCAGAGAGCTTCGGAGGATTAAGTCGGGTAAAATAATGCAACCTTGCCGGATCATCAACCTGACATGCTACCTGGACTGGCTGACCATCCTGAACAACTAGAGGTATAACACCCGCTACGTCTGGAACATAACCACCTAGAACATGAACTGTTGGGGCTACCTGTGGAGCTGGAATGGGGGCTTCCTGAACCTGAGAACCAATATCTACCGCTGCCTGAGGAATAGGAGCATCTACGACAGCCTGAGGAATAGGAGCATCCACCGCAGCCTGAGGAATAGGAGGTCCCTGGGGCATCTGCGTTACTAAGAATCTCATAAAAGCGTCATGAAGTGCGGGGGGGGGGGGGGGGGAACGAATAAGCCCTACTCCCCCTGCCCAGCAAAAGCTGGCACTACCGGAACCTCTGCAACAGGATCAACACGATCCACCATCCTCGCGGCCTGGGCAACTCTATCTCTGCCTCGACCACGACCTCTACCGCGGCCAACACCGCGACCTCGCGGAGCAGCAGGCATAGGGGCGACCGCTGGCTCCTCCGCCTCTCGCCGAACATTCGCGCGCGTTCTCACCATACTGCGGAAAATTAAAAATATTTAACTTCAGATAAGAAGACTCACGCACGACAGGGAAAAAAGAAGGGAAACTGCCTAAATGCCATCATAGCCTCTCGTAGATAGGTACGGACGTCTCCGCCCGATCAGCGAGACTCTATTAGACACTGTCATGATCTGGAAAGACTCTAAACCTCGCTCTGATACCAACTGACACGACCCAAATTCTCGGTTAGGCCGTGCGGGCACCCGACCACCTCCCCTAAACCTGTCGGGCGAACCCTATTGA
The DNA here is from genome assembly GCA_029990575.1 of Petunia axillaris subsp. axillaris. Classification (NCBI taxonomy): domain Eukaryota; kingdom Viridiplantae; phylum Streptophyta; class Magnoliopsida; order Solanales; family Solanaceae; genus Petunia; species Petunia axillaris. The sequence goes on along the minus strand of JARKNS010000008.1, from coordinate 124,339,737 downwards.
CTGAATTGATATAAATTGTGAAGAATTACCTTGAAATAAAAATGAACCAAACTTTAACAACATAAGATAACTCTCAAGGATAGACAAACATACAAGCTGTCTGAATAATACAACTAACTACCCAGAATACACAATTTTAAAGGTTTCCAGATCAGACATCTAAGAAGGCCAAAAGATATACACATCTCCCGAACGGAGCAAAAGTAAGAAAAACTGTAATATCTGAAGTGGGTGGCCGCAATGAACAGGATGGCTCACCGTAGACAGCTGAGAACGTACTACTCCTCAATCACGGCGCGACTGGCTGGGTCCTGGAGCAGAATCTGCCGAACGAAAAGAAAACACAAGGACAAATAGGGGGGTGAGTCATGAGGACTCAATAAGTGTGAACAAACTAGCAACCTCAAAAAAATAGATACGCTAGTCAGGGAAACAGAAGCCATAGCAATCAACCAGATAAATCATTCATAGATGATTAATGCAATAAATCTATACAGCTAAAAAAAATGCATATCAAGATATGCAATGATGTGTAATGATGCAATGGGGTCACATGTGCCCGAAACCTATCTCCGGCACGGGACTCTCATCGTCTACCAGGAGATATATACCATAATGATCTTTCACCGGCGCGGGACTCTCATCGACTACCGGGAAGTATATACAGTAACGACCCTTCACCGGCTCGGGACTCTCATCGATTACCGGGAAGTATATGCAGTAATGATGGCCAAAGTACAATACTCAGATACTCAATGCAATACCAGCAACAGGACATAACATATAATATACAACGTAAATTCAAAGCTAAAGGCGTAATGAGTACGCCTATCGGCAGCTACACACGTAAGAAACACGTGGTAGAAAATCCACGAGGCCAGGTGCCTCCAAAGAAATGGATATAATCACTTACCGTATCCCAAAGCTAGCCCTGATACTCAACCACTTTTTCCTTTGGATTAACCGCCAAACGATCTCTTTCTATTCAATAAGCAGAAAAATTATATCAGATAAAGCTAAAGGCTTCATTCCTTATGTTTTAGGGCAATCCAGTTAGGAACCTGATACCCTATTCGCATACGCAATACGCAGGCCAGACCTATATACAGGGTTCAAAGTCCCATAACCAAACTCTAAATAAATTATATTTATATGTTGCCCATAACTTACTGAGTGCGAATATATAATCATTTCCATCTTCGGGGTCCAATTGACCCTTTAAACTATCAATTTACGCCAATAGGGTGATGTATAATATCCTTATTTTTACCGTAAAAATATATTCAAACACACGTAATAAGCTAAGATAATGAGTTAGCATCATTACCTGAAGATTTGGGGTAGAAATTCCACTATTTTTCTACTTCTTTTTCCCTTTTTCCCCTCTCTCTTTTCTAATTTCTCCTTTCTGCGTTGGTTCGAATGTTTCTGTATGTATTGCTAATTGCTAAGCTAAGGGGATTAAATCCCCTTAGCTGACCGACAATCACTTTGACTTTTTCTCTCTTTTTTTTTTTTTTTTTTTTTTTTTTTTTTTTTTTTTTAAAATTCGCTACGACGATTAAAATTGAAATGGAACCCTAGAGAAGTCGAAATGATCCCAAAATTTTCAAGTAAGCTATACAAAATATATGTAACATACTCGCGAAGACGGATCTCAAATGGGATTCGCGAAACTCAAGATGCGAATTTAAATGAAAAAGGTCAAATTATTTAACTTTCGGCATTTTTGCGGAACTAGCCGAACAATATCGAAATTCACTTTCGAAAATTGTAAAAGTCACAAATAATCATACGAACCTAACGGCGCTTTCGGATTTTGAATCGGAGCTCATTCGCCCAAACCGAGCTCAAAAATCTCTTTTTAACATTTATTGACAATAAAAACTGAAACCTTCTTCCGATGCCTACCAAACGAGGTCTGATTTAGCTCAAATTTTACAGACAAGTCCTAATGGACCTTGCGAATATTTTAAAATTATTGGCACGCCAATCGGAGTCCTAACATCCGAAACGACTGACCGAGGTCGTTTCACTTTTGTTCTAACTACTTGCTATACATTACAAAACACAATATACAAACATGTATACACTTCTAAAAGACCATATACTACACAAGTATACTACTACAAAGTAACTATATAGACAATGTACCACAAATTAACTACTATATACATTTAAGAAAAAATGAATTTATGCATGCACGAAAACTTGAAAAAAATGCACTGTGGAATTGAAGTTTGACCATAGCAAATGAAAAATTACCTTAACCTCATCTATACAAGCAGCAACGCGAATTCTAGTCGAAAACAAACGCGTATCAACGTGTTCAGTACTACAAATTTTTGGACTTGACAGTGAAGACCTAGATTTACGACCCATAAGTGCGTATCAAATTGAACAGTAATGGAAACGAAAATTGAAGATCAACAGTTATGGGAAACGAATGCTGGAAGTGGAAAGAGAAGTGTGAGACGGTTCTGAACATGTATTTTGTGAATATTCAGGTGGCGGCGGACGGTGATTCTGCGGCGGAAGACAGTGGTGCACGGCGAGATAATTGAGGGGAAGGAGAAGTGCAATGGGCCAGATTGGGAAAAGGGAGGTGAAATGGACCAAATGGGTATTGCTGTAAATAAAATTGGGCCTAATAGGCATATACTGTAAATAAGATGAGTTCTATGTGTAGTGGGTGAAAAGTAAGTTTTAATGGGCATAAAAGGGTAAATAAGTTGCTTTTATGGGCATGTGATGTAAAAAGCCCTATTTATAATGGATTTGTACCTTACAGCTAGTATCGAACCATTGAATATCTCACACATATTATTCTCAACACATTATACCTCTTTATAATCACTCAAATATTATTTTATTACTTGTGCCTTAGCCCTTTCACACGCTTTCAGATTCACATACCACCCATATTTTTTTCGTGTTATGAATTGGATCTCACTAAGCAAGATTTGAGGCTCACATACGATCTTGTCATTTAAAGTTTTAGCTATCCAGTTGAACTATAAGACTTGGTAATTCTCCTATTGTAGCATGTGTGAACATGGTAATATATTATGTCTTTATGATGAAATTTTTTTGTAGTTCCTTGAATAATGCCAAAAATATACCAAGAACACTTTTTCTTCGTACACCTAGTCTTAACCCTATGTTTCTTATTAGGCCTAAGTTTCAGTTGTACACATCTCTCAATAGAATAATTATGTAATGCATTCCTAAATTTAATTGTATTCTCAGAAATAATATTAAGCTGAAGTATAGTTTTTAAAAAATTTGGATCATAATAAATCTTGATGTTGGCCTTTCTAGGGGGTGTTTCCACCTCATCAGATCCAATAATTTCGATCTCATCTTCACTATCCTCACTACCTGAATCTGAGTTATCAAAGTATTGTTCATTCCCTCCTAACTTACCATCATATTTTCCTTTCCTATTCTTAAAAATGTCTTTAAATCCAGCATCTATTCCTACATGTTTTTCTGGTATCTTATCTGTATTCACCTGGTCAACCTTCTTTTTGTTCTTTTTATCTTTGCATCTTTCACTTTTTAGCTTCAACTAACATATCTTCTAAGTCTCTACCATCTTCAACATTCTCATCCATGTCGTACAATGAATTATCAGAAAGACTTTCATCAGAAAAGTCATTAAAGTCAACATCTGCTTCTGATGAATCTGAAGTTTGGTAGGAAGAGAAGTCATGATAAGCTTTACCTTTATCCACATACTGGAAACTTCTCTGTCAGCAGCCCTCTTACCTTTCCCTTTATTATTATCCCCATTTATTTTTGTGTGTTTGGTGAAAAAGTGGCCCTAGCATTTAGCCCACATGATTGCGTGTGTGCTTTGGTAGTAGGGTGATCACAAGTAGCTATAATGTCACTTATACCCTCAACATTAGTGTTAGCATTGAATATATAAACTTCTATAATATCCCCATTCCTCAAATAATTAGAAAAGTTGATCATATCAATATCATTACTAATCATGTGATAATCAGCAGTTTTATTAACTCTATATTCAAACTTTTCAATTGTAAAATAATCTAGTTCTTTAGTCAAATTATGGAACAATATAATGTACAACTCATCTGGATCAATTTTCTCTACCCTAGAATGAGTGACTACATTAGCATACCTTAGTTTTGGATTCGATACAAACTTGCCATAGTAGTGAAAATTGTAAAGTCACATAAGCTGCTATCATTTTCTTTTCACACTTATGTAATGAGAAAAAAAGGACAAAAAAATCAATGGTTGTTACTCATAAAAATTAAAATATTTTTAAGCCCTATATTTTTTTTAAAGAAAGTCAGTGCATGTTACAACTTTGACAATAAACAAATCAAAAATAATTTGCGATCCCCATGAATTCTTAATTTTTTAAGCCAAGAACCGTTTAAAATTCTTCAGTCCCTACAAAAATCCTAATTTTTTAAGCCAAAAAGCTTCTAAGATTTTGTGGTCCCCACAAAAAACGCTAAAAATTTGACTTTTCACGAGTGGAAATCCCTAATATTCTTTTATGGGTCGATAGGCAATTGAATTGAAAAGACGAGCAGAGGTTTGTGTTTGAGTGAAAATTGAAAAAATAAGGAAAAAATGGTAAAATGATCGGACAAACTGGGGTTTGGGGTGTTATTTATGTCTAATTCATGCATTATTTACGTAGCAAATATTCTAGCGAAGAAGCCACGTGGAGGTGATTGCACAATAGGTACAGTTGACTAAGGCACCAAGATGTTTAAAATATTGCTTTTGAATAAGCAGAAGTGTTTACATGGCTCAGAGGGGGAGAGGACAAAATCGCACAACTAGACATGTCTATTTGACTATTCTGCCTTAATTATTTTTTATCTTCATTGGTAAGGGTTATTTCAAGTTAACAAAATTAGCATTTGTTGCAATACATTACATTGGTTCTAGTCGTAGAAAATCTTATTGACATATATAAAGATTTGAGTAATTTAATTTAAAGTTTTAGGATATTAAACAAAGTTCTCCGATAAAATTTTTAAAAATTAAAAATAAAATCAGAAAGAATATTTACCACTTTATTAATGCCAGGATTGAAAAAATGTCACATAAACAGGAGTTTTCAAAATTTCTTCAACTTTTAAATCTCACAAATCATACCAGAATTTCTCAAATGAGCTTAAGGTTTAAATCCCCAACAATTTTGTTTTAAACAAACTCAGATTTCAAGCATCCATTCAATACATTACTTTTCACATCGGAAAATGAGATACTCAAAATAAATAGAGCTCAATGAGTAATTTTCCAAGCTCTTAGTTGAAGATCGCGAAGTTCTTCAATTTTTCTATCTTCAAATTAACCCAAATTAGTAGAAATCAATGGAATTTAGCACCACGAGACCCAAATAACGAACTGTACAGAGAACTCAAATATCTTTAGAAGCGGGACAATAATTTTTGTATTTTCGTTTGTTTAATTTCAAGAATATAATAAATCCAAGAATTAGAAGTATTTGGGACAATCTTTTTCTAAGCTCTGATACTAATTGATGTAAACTGCAAAATAAAAGATACACAAACACAAGGAATACTAATATAATTGAGAAACTGAGGGAGAGATAGAAGAAATAACAATCATACAATTGAAATAATTTGAGATATATTGTCTTGTTATAAATAAAAAATTTGTAAATGGATATCTATTAATTGGCATCAACTTGTAGAGAGATTTTTGTAGACAAAATTCAATTTGGCAAGTGCTAAGTTGGCCAATTGGTAATTAGGTGTAAATCAACTCATATGTAAGTTGTAAGATTGTGAATTAGGAGGCAAAGTTTTCTATAAATAGAGACATTTGCCTCCTCATTTCATACAGTTTCTCTAGATACTCCTTTCGATATTGCTCTTTAATTTTATTTTACAATACATTATCAGCACGAAGCTCTAATCTTCTCCAAAGTAAGTTTCAATCTCATCCATCTCTGAGGTAAGTTTTTGCATCATGAATTTAATGTAGTTTTATAATCTAATTTAAAAATATGTAACAAACTAGAGACTATTTGTAACTTCTATACATGAAATACTTATCTTGTCTTTGATGTAATCGTATTGATTCACTCACATATGATTTCTTAACTAGAAAATTAATCTGAACTTTTCATTTCAAAAGCATGTATTTAAAGTGGTAAACTTTAAGGAAGAAATCACTAGTAGATATAAAACCATTAGTAGAATCATATGCAATACTTTGCTCATTATATTAACTTATCATAGTTGTCGTAATTGTAATATTCAAATTGATAAATTTTTTATTACTTCTAAATTCACTCATTTTATTTGATAGTTTTTCACTATGTCGAATTTATCAAAGCTTTAATTTATGGCACTTGACATATTTGGAAAGAATTATCTATCATGGGTGCTTGATGCCGAAATACACCTTGATGCAAAAGGTCTTGTTGATACTATCAAAAAAGGAAGGATAAGATAAAAGCCATGATTTTTCTTCGCCATCATCTTGATAAATGGGTTAAAAACTGAATATTTAGCCGTCAAAGATTCATTTGATTATGAAATAATTTGAAGAAAATATATGACCACTTGAGACTTATGGTATTACCGAAAGCTCGACATGATTGGACGCATTTACGGCTTCAAGTTTTTAAAACCGTAAACGATTATCATTCTGTAGTTTCTTACAATAACTTCTCAGCTAAAATTATGTGGTGAGACTATCACTGATGGAGACATATTGAAAAAAACTCTTTCCACTTTTCATGCCTCTAATATAGTATTGCAACAACAATACTGTGAAAGAGGTTTTAAAAAATATTCTGAGCTGATTACATACCTACTTGTGGGTGAGCAGAATAATAATCTGTTTGTAAAAAATCATGAAGTTCGTTCTACTGGATATGCTCCATTCCTTGAACTGAATGTTGTAGCATCACATGATAAGTTTGAAAGAAGACATATTCCCTCCGTCCCAAAATGAGTGTCTACCTTTCCTTTTTTGTTTGTCCTAAAATGAGTGTCTCTTTCCTTTTATGGCAACTTTTTAATTTCAAATTTTATTTTGGACCACACGATTTAAAGGCACTGACTCACATTACACACGACTTTAATTTTAAACCACAGGATTGAAAAGTCTTCCTTATTTTCTTAAACTCCACACCAAGTCAAAACCAGACACTCATTTTGGGACGGAGGGAGTAATTATTATCGTGGTCGTGGTCGTGGCCATGGTCGCGGACATGGACGTAGCAGGGGACGAAATAATTATCATCATCTTGGAACAAAAATACAGGAGAACAATAAGACTTCTAAAAATAATCCTTCAAAGGTTAAAAAAAATCTACCATCAATGTGGCATGAAAGGTCATTGGGCGCATTTTTGTTGTACGCTCGAACATTTTGTTAGGCTATATCAAGCCTTCCTGAAAAAGAATCAAAATAATGTGGAGGTACATACCTTTAAAAATAATAATGATGAGGTGAATATAACAAACAAACCCGATGATGGTGAGACAAGTCTTGAATTAAAAATGATGACTTTAATGGCCTTGTAGATTTAACTCATTTAGAAGCTGGAGACTTCTTTGAGGATAATAACTGAAGATTGATAATGTTACTAGAGATGCAATTATGTTATTTTTTATTTTTTATTTTGAACTAAATTATCATTAAGTATGTATTGTTAATATATCATATGTCATTAGTTTCTATATTTCTAGTTTAATTTCTAAGCTCTTTTTGATACTATAAATCTTTTATATTTTATTTAATGTACTCCTTGTTGAACCCCAAAAAAATTAACCCCGAAGAGGCTAAATTTCAGGAATATCGACAGGATGGACTAACTCTTTTGGAGTTTTTTGGAGTCGCCACCCAATTTAAAGAAAACAGGGAACCAAATAAATAAATGTGTGCAAAACTCCATTTTTATAAAAAGACGGTCTTTCTTTCAGAGATTCTAAAGGTAAGAGGTTTTGTTAATTTCGAAAGAAGGTTTTCAAGGCACTTTCGAAATTCCGTAAATTACGGTTAATCCGACAGGTTTCCAAATATTTGCAAGTGCTATTTATGCGATTTTTCTAAATCATCTAAAAATAATCAATTGAACTATTAGTTAATTCAACTAATTAAATTTAGGAAGTTTCTAAAAAAAAATTTACAATTTATTTAAAAGCTTTAATTATTTTTTAAAATAAAATAAAACAAAATAAAAGCGCATTTTCTTTTGAAAAAGAACGATTTGATCGTCCTAATTTCTTTGCCAACTCATATGTGATAGTGCATAAATGGCACTTGCTTAATTTCAGCTTTAAAACCAAGCTTCTCACCATAAGATGGAACTTTAGGTTTCAAGTCGCTTTTTGTAAAGTTGTTTCGGGACATTTAGAAGTTAATAAAACTTCTTTATAAATTTTGACTTTTTTTAAAGAAACTACTTCGTATAAATAAGATAGAAGTATTTTCTTATAGTCATTTATTAATCGTGGTTTTTGAAAATTTATGAAATTATTCACGTATTTACTTAAATGGCCTGATTTGCAATAAATTAAATAACGACTCTAATTAAAAGGGTAATAACCATAAACTAGATTATATCTAAATCAAATAAATATTTATTCATAAATATAAATACATAATTATTCTACAACATCAATAAATTATTATAATAAGGATCTAACTAAAAATAGGAGATTGAGTTTCAAAAAGTAGAAGCCGGAAGATGATTAACTCGCGGGAGCCTTGAAATTTCTAAAGTTTCTAAAGATCTTGAAAACTTGAGCCCGAATCATGACCCCAACGCAACTCCAAGCCAATCCCAATTTAGAATTTTAGCCGAACTCGTCCCAAGCGAGATTTCATGTCAAAGAAGCAAAGAGATAAAGAATTAGTAATTATAAAATAAAAGGACTAATGATCCTAGTCAAATATGGTGGAAGCAAGCAGAAAGAATGCACATGGTTCACAGAGAAACAATAACTATACTCATGTGGCAGAATGTCTAACATCATGACTCTAAACGAGAACAACTCACTACTCAATAAAGACTTTCGATGTGCAAAGATCTGGAAAGCTTACAATGACCAAATAGTTCATAGGGAAGTATTCCATAGAACAACTACTTTCTCATAAAGATAAGTGAATGATAATTAATCTAAAGAGCTAACCAACATCTCATAAGAATAACAAGGAATAAGGAAAAAAAAAGACACATTGAACAGGACTCTTAACTTTAATCTTTTTCAATTCTCATGCCAACATTACTGAGCCTATGACAATATATATACATTCGACTTAACAAAATTATAATCAATCGCTTAATGCAAATATAGCTAAGTCAGATTGAAGACTAAAACAAAAGACACACTTAATGAATAGGTAAATTTCTAAAAATCTCACATGATAAGGCTGAACTATGCCTGCCAATATTACAAACCATTGCCAGATAAATGAGGTAAAATATTACTAGTTTCAATAGTCTTACAACTAATTCCAGATCCAAATTTTAAGCTTCAAGCTACAGCAATCTTCCATTAACATTAATCAGAAACCCAAAATATCTTAAACATGCTTAAAGAAAGAGTCTTTAATCCATCTCATGATGAAAACAATGGAAAAGAAAAAGAAATCTTCACACATTAAAGCTAGTCCAGCTAAGGAAGATCTAACATTTCAAAGAAATTTCTTTAGAGTTCAATCAACTGTTTCAAGTATCATTAAATGAGACGGATAATAGTCAGCTCATCCAAGAAAGCAAATGCCACTTAAAAGAACCGGAAAAAGGTGAAAACTTTAGCAAATTAAACTTCACTTATCAGACTAATAAACTGAACCACCTCACCTAGAAACTGGACAAGAACACTCTTAACCAAAACAGCCCCTACACCCTCTGCAACTACATACTGCCTTACAACACCTGAAACTAAGCCATACCACCTGCTACACTCTCTAAACACTGCTACGAGAATATCCAGAACACTATCAGCTTTCCTGAATCAAACATAGCACCACTGGACCCTCTTGAACCAACACCAGCACACCCCTATACTCCCTATGACTCCCTGAACTACCTGCAGCAACCACAGAGCAACCTGAACAACCACTCACATACAAACTAAGCTCCACCACACACCTCACACCTCTGAAACCTGAGCTTAGAGCAACAAATAACTAGCTCCTGACCCCATTTTGACCTCCAGGAACAAACTCCTGAACAGACCAGGATACACCCCTGAAAACTACATTAGGACAACCTGACCTCTAACAACACTTGCAGCTAACCTAAACCAACACCACACTCTTCTCACACCTGACTACCCCCTCAGAACCTGCATCAGACCAGATAAGCCTAGAAATACCCTACTTTCACACACACACATCTCTTCTCAACTTCACTGATAGACCCTTAGCACAGACAACCATTTCAAGTTCCAGAAGACAAACAGAGATGAGGCCAGACACCAACCCCTGCTACCTCCTCTTTCACTCTCTGCACTCCCTCTTAATATCAGCACACTACCAGACATCACAACTACACCCTAAAACTAACTCCAAACACCTGCACACCTCACACAAGCACCCCCTCTCTCTCAGATCCTGGAACAAACAGATACCATACATGTACTACTTCAAACACCTCTAATTGCCTATGCACAGAACCACCAGCATACATAGACCTCCATAAACACCCCTACACTTCACTAAACTAAAAACCACTAGCCATTAGGGCTCTCTAACTGCTTGCAACACTCCATAGATCTAACTTATATTCCAACAACCACCTGAACATTCCTAGGACCACCAGAACCACCTCACATACTTTCTTCTAACTCCCTTGAACAACCAGGAACAAACTTGCAAACTACCTCAACTACCCTACAACACCTACAGCCTATGAACATACCTCACACTCTTAACAACCTCCCCTGAACACCACATAGCTCCAGGATTTCCCGCACAGCCTTTTCTTCCACTCCTCCTTCTAACATATTTTAGAACTAGAAAACCCCAAAGCCAGGGCTAGAAAACAGTCACAAAAGACTCAGGATTTGGAGACAACATTGATGAAATAACTTAAAAATGGACTATTTATTTGGAAACAACTATGAAACCTTTAAAAGATTCAATTTTTATGCTATGCGCTATCCTAAAACAGCTTCACACAGATTCCAAATTTATGAGAGAACTTATGAACTGAAACCATGAGAGCTTAAACATGTATGAACTTAGCTTGATTCAATAAGATCATGTCCCAGCTGATAGTCAATAATGATTGAGATTCTATAGAGAAACTAACTAAATAACTGAAGAAAACAGCTCATTTCTTTATTTTCAGTAAAGCATTTGAATCTTCAGACAATAATTCATGAAATGGATGCGAACAAATACATATGTCAAGCGAAAACAGTTTTAGCTATTCGGAAACACACTTACAATTCTAAAATGACTAATAAGATCACTCTTCACGAACAAACACATGCCATTATACAGATTACACTTTCAGCAGAGGAAAAAAAAAACTAAAGCATTGAGGTGAGGTTATTACCTGTTACGACGCAACGAGCTAGGGCGAGGATCGAAGACTACGATTCGAACACAAGCGATGACTGCGATGGCGACATGATGACACAATTCGAAAACCAGAAAAAAAAACAATGACAACGCAGATGATGTTCAAACTGGAAAATGAAACTTGTATACATATGGCTGCTGCTTTTGCTTTCCCTCTCTATCCCCCTACTGTCGCTGCTTTCTCTCCCTTTTTCCCCCATCTCCTGGCTGCTAGAAACTTCCCCTTTTATCTCTCCACGATTTAGGTTCTATGGGTTGTGAAAACACTGAAAAACCCGAGAAAATGACACAAAAAGGACCTCTCAAGTGTGGAATGAAAAAAAGGGTCCTTTGATTTATTTTTGCTTTTCTTTTCTCTCAAATGAGTGATTAAGTGTAAGTGAGGGGGGGGGGGATGATTAGACTCTTTTAAAAATTATGGGGCAAAATTAAAACACCCAAAACTTACAAACTTACCCACTACTCCACTACCTACCCTTTACCCCAACTTCTGATTTTTCAAAATCAAAAACCCAAACATCCCCAAACATTTCCCAAAGAATCCCAAACATCACTCTATTCAAAGACGACCCGTTTTCAACCCGCTTCCAACCCGTTTTCGACCTGGCTTTTTTTCTCAAAATCGGACTGTCAAAACTCATCGATTGTCACCGAATCTCTATTGTAAGTCTTCTCTGACACCAACATTATAGTTTTCTTCATTTGTTTTCATTATTTTACCAATTTATTGATCGATTTTTGTTGTTAAGAAAAAACCGTAGAATTTTGTTTTAAAAGTTATGTTTGTTTATGATTCTGTCCGGGTCGGTTTGGGACGAGGAAATGATGAAGTTTTGACTGAATTTTTTGTGTGGTTGCCGGTGATATGGTTAAACAAAATCCGTTTGTTTCAAACATCCCGTAAGATATTTGAAACATCTGCGTTGTGTTTAGCCATATCACCGGATGTTTAGCCCGAGATGATTTAAACATCAATAGAGATGTTTAAACATCATCCCCTATAGAATACAAACATTAAGGGTGATGTTTAAACATTACTCGTGATGTTTGAACTGCATTTTTCAGTAACACATATGGATAAGGCATTTAGAATATTCTTAAAACTTGTGAATAGTGGTAATAACAAGCCTAATGTACACAATCATGATAGTTGTATATGTTGAATAGGAAATGGGCCTCAAGTTTTTTGCACCATATTTTGTTCTTATAAATATGGGAAATACGTGTAAAGAAACTTATTTGTTATTTGTGTATTTAGGCAACATGCCCTCCAAAAAAAGGCAACTGGTAAAGGCTACGGCTGCTGCTGCTAAGAAGGTCCAGAAGACCACAACCAAAGCCACAGACTGGCAAATTCCCTTGGAATCTGAAAGTGAATCTCCTCGTGTAAAAAGACAAAGAAGCAGGGCAGTACCGGATCTTTTACATGTCCCTTTCGAGAGCCCAAACGCTAGTCGTGCTAGTCGGGATCTTAGCAAAAATCAACACGAAAAGGAACAACAAAGATCAAGAAGTAGTGAAGAAGGTACACAGGATGCAGAAGCAGAGCCAAGTAATGAACAAAGGGGAGAAAGTAGGGGTAGTGCTATGCCTCAAGTTAGAGTTAGTGAGGCAAGGGAAGGAAGAACAAAAGCTGTTCATGATTTGCCTGCAACAACAGAAGAAACAACAGAAGCAACAACACAAGCAACATCAGAGGATCAATTTGTAGAGGCAATAGAACAGGAGGTAACATCGAAGCTTATGTTTACACATCTTGTATGATGTTTCAAACATATACGAATATGTGCAAACATCACTCCGAATGTTTCAAACATTTTATATTATGTTTCAAACATAATAAATGATGTTTGGATTTATTTCAAACATTATAGATTATGTTCCAAACATATTATAAGATGTTTGAAACATGTTGGGTGATGTTTAAACATCTTAACAATGTTTAACCCATGAAAATGTTTTCATCATTAGAAATGTGACTGTGTAATGATTGTTTTTCTTGTATCAATTTCAGGTGGAGTTGGCTGATGAGGTTACCCGATGCATAAAGATTGACCTGCCTGATTTGAGTCAAATGAAGACGTGGATGGAGTATAATAATGTGTTCGCAACAAAGAAGGTGACGGTCAGATCATCAATGCACTCGAAGTTGGATAAATTTCGTAAAGCTTTACATCATTTTAATCTAATGGAAAGATTCAAGGAAAGCTGTTTCGGGCACCTAATCGATTTGCCCAAGTGTGTGTTTGCTTCAAAGCTGGTTCACAACATTTTACTTCACCGGGTTATTTGTCAGAAGAAGTTTGAGGCGTGGTTTAAATTCCATGATCTGCCTCTTCGTTTTGGGATGCAGGAGTTTGCCTTGATGACAAGATTGAGTTGTGCCCTACCTCCCCCTGATGATTTCATGGATGAAGCCCGTAGCAAGGTGAAAGATTTGTGGGATTTGGTTTCAAGGAAGGGGAAGAAGGCTGCAAGTAGTGATTATATTCTGGAACTGATAGAGAGTGAAGACCTGGTGAAGGATGATGACATAAGGTTTAGTTTATGTTTGTGTTGGTTCGAGCACCAAGTGTTGTGTTCAAAGGACACTAACAGTGGTATTGAAGAATGGGTGGTTTGTCTCGCGAGCACCCCTGAATACTTTTACAAGTACCCATGGGGAAGATAAAGCTTCGACTTGACTGTGTTTTACATCCTGAAAGATTTTACAAGCTGGAAGGCTCCTGAGAATAGCTACAGACTGTATGAATTTCCATGGGCTTTCATGGCATGGGTGTTAGAGGCTATTCCGGCACTTAGGCTAAGGGAATACCCTAAGGAGAAGACAATACCATGGATGAAACGTTGATTGGGGGATAAGGTAGAAAAGGACCCAGATGCAGTGTTCCAGCATGTTGACATCCAGGTAGGATTTCTTTTACTCCCCAGTTCTTTCACATTCAACACTGCATTATTTGTGTAAACATTAGTAGTGATGTTTAAACATTACACAAAATGTTTAAACATTATACTAAATGTTTAGACACTTGTACTGATGTTTAAATGTTACAATAAATGCTTAAACATTAGTAGTGATGTTTAAACATTACACGAAATGTTTAAACATTAGTCGTGATGTGTAAACACTGGTACTGATGTTTAAATGTTACAATAAATGCTTAAACATTATTAGTGATGTTTAAACATTACACGAAATGTTTAAACATTAGTCGTGATGTTTAAACACTGGTACTGATGTTTAAATGTTACAATAAATCCTTAAACATTAGTTTTAACATTTGTGGTTATTTTTGCAGGAGGTGCACCCTTACTTCGTACCCACACCCAAAGAGTTGAGGGATGTGCTCCATGACTTTGTGCCATTTGAGGATGTAGAGGACGTGGTGATTGATGGCTTGATGCGGCAGTTGGATGGGGTGACAATGTTGAGGAAACAAGCTGTTGTTCCTAACACCCCTCTAGAACATGTTGTGCTAAGTCGTGGTGCAATGTTGACGGGATACAGTGGGGGCAAGGGTGCTGATCTTTTTGGAGTAAGTAGAAGAGAGTACACTGGAATTGCTGGAGATCTTTTTAGATATGCTAGAAGGAAGGATGAGGGTAGAGGAGGAGTTATTGGAAGAGAAGAAGATGGCGGCAGTAGAGGACCTGCTAGAAGAAAAGAAGATGGTGGCAGTACTAGAGGAGGAGTTGTGAGGAGAGACGAAGCAGTTGTGGGTACGTCGACTGGAGAGTGCACTTGCAAATGCTTAAAGTGCAAGGAGGACACTGATAAATTGTTGTTGAAGGTTGGTGGGATTGAGACTATGTTAGTTGAGTTGAAGGTAATGATGAAAACACAGGTGCCCAAGAGAATAGATTTGAGAAACATCTTCCCTAGTAGAGTTCTGAAATCCCCATTTACTGCTTCAGAAAGAAAGGGGAAGAAGAAGATAGTGAGGGGGAAGATTGATATTTACAAGGCTGTGGATAAGAAGAGCAAAGATGCATTGGATGCCTTCTTGGCAGAGAAGAAAAATGAAAAAAGTCCACTTTTTCTTGGGCATGAGTACAATTACAAGGATCTGGAAGAAATCATTAGAATGAAAAGCAGTTTGAAGGAAAAGGTACACGCAATTCACCCTAATTCTTTTTTCTTGGTGCATATATTAGATTAGATATTTAAACATGGATTGGGATGTGCAAACATAACAAGCAGTGTTTAAACATCACAAATAACTTATGATATGTGTAAACATATTAGTTAATGTTTAAACATTGCGCATATATGTTTATATAATGTTAAACATCTATATGATGTTGCAACATATCACAATATGTTTAAACATTATGTCTGGTGTTTAAACATTTCCCCTGATGTTGACATGTTCTGCTTGTTCTTTATGTGTTTTCTTTTTCCTTTTTTTTTTTCCTTTTCTGCAGCATGTTGAGGAAATCATGAGCCTGATGAGGCTTAAAAAGAATGCCCACTCCCAGTTCTATCTCAAATCCGATGTCATTTTGGATTTGAATTTCTCTAAGAAATTGTGTGAGCTTTACAAGAAGCAGCGTGTACTCGCTGATGCATTGGCTGCGCCCCTAGAAGTACAGCTTGAGACTGTTCAATTCAAGGATGACATGCTGGAGTATGCACAAGGTAAGCAGCCGAACCCAGGGGGTGTGAAGTGGTCTGGGGTGAAGAGGATTTTCTGTCTTATGAAATTGAAAGGGGTTCATTTTGTCACTGTGGAGTTCCTTGTGGAGGAAGGTAAGATAAGGGTATACGACTCCATGTACAGTGACAACACTGATGATGAATTTGACACACTGATCAAGCCCATCACTTCCCTTTTCCCCATTTTTATCAGACAGTGCGAGATGTTCCAAAGTTTGCCGGAGGATATCCTGAACAAAAAAGTGTGGCCATATGAACGTGTGAAAGACCTCCCGACAAACAACACTCGTACTGCATCAGGTGCTTATGCCTTTGCCTTCATTGAACACCTTCTTACAAAGACTCCCTGGGACAAGCTCTGTGATAACACCATGGTGGATTTTAGGGTGAAATGGGCTGTGGACATATTTCGTGGGAAGATGGTACCGTAGTTTGATAAGTTATGGTTGGACAATTAAGTATTTTTTGGCATGTAAGGATAATTAAGTATTTATTTTGGCTTGTTTTCTTAATTTGTTTTATGTTATGTTTTGTTGGTCGTCATGTAAGGATAATTATATGTTTTATGTAAATACTTTGGTTGTGTGCACTGGACAGATCTCACTGATTTAAGAAACATCGTGTGGATGTTTAAACATTTCATCATATGTGTAAACATACTTGACTATGTTGAAACACAATTAAGATGTTTAAATTATTAATTGGAATATGCTGAAACATCATCCAAATGTCTAAACATGTCAATATATGTGTAAACATATTAATGATATGTTTAAACATTTGAAACATTTATACAGAAGTTCCAGGTTGCAATATCTTCATGGATGCCTTTGGTGCCTTTCCAGGTTGAAACATTTATACATAAGTAATTATGGAACATATATATAGGCTAAATTTGGTACCTTTTCGGTTGCATATGTGATGGTTACAGGAGGTGCCTATTCATATGTAGTTGTGTATATGCCTATTCACATCCACCCCTTCATAAATTCAAACGCACCCCTTCATAACCCCACGTACACCCCTTCATCTTTTCTCTTTTACACAATAGAATAACTGCATACTTAATCATGGTTGCATACTTGCAAAAAAATGTGTAATTATACGTCTCATAACTCAACATATGGTTGTATACTTGCAAAAAAATAGATTGCTTCATCCAAACATATCATGATATGTTTAAATATTTGATGAAATGTTTAAACATCTAGTAATATGTTTCAAACATATGTCCTGATGTTTAAACATACCATCAGATGTTTCACACATCTGTCATGATGTTTAAACATATAATGATATGTTTAAACGTTTGATGAAATGTTTAAACATATAGTCATATGTTTCAAACATCTGTCATGATGTTTAAGCTTAAGCTTGAGCTTTCAATAAGAATGAGTTCAATTATCAATATATACTTACTTTAAAGTATTTTTTTTTTACCGTTTTGACTCCTAAACCCTTCAATTGTCGATGAAAACTTAGATTAACTCTAATCCCTTGATAGGTCACTCCAAACTCTTTTGTTAATGTTCATCTACATGAGTGAACAAGTTAAAATAGAGTTCTCACTCCAATTTTGTTCAAAATCATTCACATGCACATAGGAACGACTAATTATTGGTGTTTAAACAACCAATATGTTCACCCTTCAATAAAATACATGTAAACGCTTAGTTGTTGGTATTATCACTCATAACACTATCACCTTTCACTCAAACACCTCCATCTTGATTAATCATTAAGTTTATCCTTCAAAATGTGTAATTACACGTCTCATAACTCAACATATGGTTGCATACTTGCAAAAAAATAGATTGCTTCATCCAAACATAGCATGATATGTTTAAACATTCGATGAAATGTTTAAACATATGGTCATATGTTTCAAACATCTTCTACGATGTTTAAACATACCATCAGATGTTTGAAACATCTCGTACGATGTGCAACATCTTACGAATGTTAAACATCAGAGGGTGATGTTTAGTATATTTGGCAGAATCTTAAACATTTGTCATGATGTTTAAACATCACGTGTGATGTTTAAACATATCATAATATGTTTAAATATCCCATGTGATGTTTAAACATAACCTGATATGTTTAAACATCACATGGGATGTTTAAACATCATGACAAATATTTAAACATAACACATTATGTTTAAGTAATTTAGTGAGATCTTAAACATAACGACATATGTTTAAACATCGTGTTAAATGTTTAAGATTCCGCCTGCTTGTTAAACATTGCAAGTACTATACTAAAATGAGAAGACGCAGTTGTAAAAAAGAGACTAAACGAGTAAATTAAATAATAGTAGAGTTTACGACGTACGGATATAAAGTTTACAACATAATAATACGTTACATGATATAAAGTTTACAACATAATAATATGTTAAATACGAAAACTAAGGTAATATATAACAACTTAAAATATATCATAAACTTCATACGCCTTCAATCTCCAGGTCCGGTTCATCCAAAATTTGTGTAATTATTTGCATGACCCTTCGGTGATCCCTCGCGTGCCTGTACCTTAAACGCCATAAATCTGCTCGTACTATTTCTATGGCTCGATTCATCTCTGCCATGTCGTCCTTTAGAATTGCAACTTCCCAATTTATATCGCCTCGTCGTTCTCTTTGTGGCGCATTCTGTATTGGTTGGTTGTGACGTGATGCCTGATCACTATTACCAACCTGCAAGGCGTCGTTTGATCCTGCTTCAGACATATTTATGTTGTTGAAGTGTTTGGTGATGGAAAATTCACATATACTGTTGGTGCATATAGTGTTGGGTATTTATAGGATGTCAATGTGGTTTTCAAAAGTCACCGTTTATACTTTAAGAGGTACCTTGTGGAATGAATGTGTCTTTTCAGTGCAGTCGTGCAGTTTTGAAATGTGTCTTTTCAGGAGAACCTGTCTTTTCAGTGCAGACGTGCAGTTTTTAACAGTTACTGTGAAACATCCGTCGTGATGTTTAAACATCCAGTGGGATGTTTAATATATTAGGTGGAATCTCAAACATTTCATAATATGTTTACACATTACACGTGATGTTGAAACATATTGTTATATGTTTAAACATTGTGCAAGATGTTTGGAACAGACTCAAGTGCGATCAAACATTTTATATGGAACAAGGAAGCAGGCAAAGCATGAGAAAACAAGACACACCTTAATAACTTAATACGAACATAAATAAAGGATTGTCTAAATAGAGATTACATATTAAAGGATTGTCTAAAAAGAGGTTCAAAAATTCAACAACAAACACCCAACTAAAAGGATTGTTCAAAGCAGCAGCTAAACACTTCACACTTTTGGGATCGTTCTGACTTGGTCTTGTAACTGTTGGGCAGGTAGTTTTTTTGTGGCCAAGCTTTGTGCAAATCCCGCATTTATTTCTCCTCTTTTTGAATCGCTCCCCAACGGATGGAATTCTCTTCATCCTCCTTCTTTCACGACCAAGTTTCAAGTAAGGGCAAGGTAATTTCCATTCCTTCTGCTCATGAGGACAGTCATGCCAAGATTGTTCATCCGGAACTGGATAGATTGCTTCGACATATGCAAGCAAGTAGGAATCTACATAATAATATGGCGACGTGTATTCGTAGATTTTCCTCCCAAACTCATCTGGATACTTCAACCTCATAGCTGCCATAGCATGTGGATAAGGTATCTTGTCCAAATTAAACCGCTTGCAAGTACATGTCTTGTTGTGTAGGTCCACCTCATAAGTCATATTTGTTGGACCTCCTCCTTTAACTTTGAAAAAACAGGTATTCACTCCGTGCACCAAAAGCTTGCTGCCCAATAAATTGTTGGCTGTTATCACCTCCTCAATTAAGGGGACACAAGTGTTCGAACTGTACAAAAATTCCATGCGCCTCTGAAGAAACTTTTCAGCATAGTTCTCGCTTATAGCATTGAAAAGCGCATCAATTGGAAATTCTTTGTGATTCCTGAACATTGAGTTAACCGACTCGGCAATGTTTGTGGTCATCACATTGAACCTACAATATTAACAAACAATAAACAGGAAATGCAGTCACACATACTGGAACATTCGTTAATATGTTTAAACATCCAACACTATGTTTCAAACATCAACAATAATGTTTCAAACATCCAAGTATATGTTTGGTGTAATAAGTTGTACCTGTTTCCAGGGAAGTGTGCTCTGCTCCACTTCTCAACCCCAAGATCAACCAGGTAGTTGGATACCCTCGGGTCAATTTCTTCAATTTCTTTCAAATTCTTATCAAACTGAGCAACCGTATATGCCTCCGCTGTGGTAATGCACTTACCAATTAAATCTCCACAATGAAAAGTCGTGCGGAGGTTCTCACCAAGGTGCCTCATGCAATAACCATAGTTAGCAAATGGGAAAACCTTACAAACAGCTTTTTCAATGCTTCTGTGCCTATCGGAGATAATGCACAACTCATCATCGTCAGGGACTATTCCGACCAATTGCTCAAAAAAGAATTCGCAGGCGGCATCGCACTCTTTTTCAACTACACAAAATGCAAGAGGAAAGATGTGATTTTGAGCATCCTAACAGACAACGGACAACAACACTCCACCATATGGACCCGTCAAAAAAGTGCCATCAACAGCCAGCACTATTATTTTCTAATAGTCTTAAACCCCTTGATCCACGAACCGTACGAAACAAAAAAATACAAAAACCTCCCTTGTTCATCAAGCTGTAATGCTGTCTTGCTTCCTTCATTTGAATGCCGAATCATATAGCTGTATGCACCAAGAATGGCATAGCTATGTTCGGGTGACCCCCTTGCCAAACACTTTGCAATGTTGCTGCCCTTGAGACACTTCCAATAGCTTATTTTGCAACCCAACTCTGCTAGAACTGCATCCTTGATTTCTTTGGTGGATGGTGCTTTTTCCATCATGAAATCTGTTCTTCATGTACTCTCCAACAACATTGCACGTGGCGTGTGGATGATGGCTTTTAGAATGCTCAGAACCACAAGTGTGCTGGCTGTTGTAGACAGTGATATAAAACATGTCATAGCTCTTGTACTTCATGGCTCGAATCCACCAGTGGCAATTCTTGTCCACACATCTAGCACAAAATACATTCTTCTTATTCTTCACATACTGAAAATAGAAAGGCACTCTCACTGCAGCAAGCTTCAACAGCACAACCAATTCGCGCTTGTTCGTGAATGTTTGCCCTGTGTAGAAACCAGTGCCGTCCGGCCGAGTGTGGCTGCCTTGTGATGGTATTGAATCAGGAAACTGTACCTCATTATCTTCTTGGATTTCTTTTGCTTCTTCATCTTCTTCCTTCTCAGCCACATTCATATTTAATGAAGCCTCCTCTGCAATGTCATCCAACCCATGATTTTGTTCATTAGAATTTTCAGTCCGAGGAACCACATTTACACGTAGAGTGGGCCTAGCACCAGATGCATCCACATCAGCCATAAAAAGAGAGACATCAATGTCATTCCTAATGTGAGAGGGTGCAGTCTTTTGCTTTACAATGCTCAACAAGTACGTAATAGATAGATCCCTCGGATCATCAAGAATTCCCCAACTTTGAATGATTTTTTCAACCAGCTCATTATAAGTAACCTGCTTACTAACAAGAATAGGTCTACTCTCTTTCACAAAGGAAACCCAAACAAAAATTTTAGCTTTCTCCACCCATTCGCCGATATAATCAACTACCAATAATACGGGCCCCATTATTTGTCCTGAAGATACAAAGAGGGTCTAAATAAGATCCTTATAGCATAAATTTCATAATACAATTTTTTATAGAAGCCATATTCACAAAAAATGAAAGGTACTGCTTCGAACATTATGTAAAAAAAATTACAGTGTTTAAACATCGATACAAATGTTTAAATATTTTTTTAGATGTTTAAACATCATGCATGATGTTTGAATATCATTCAGGATTACTAAACATCATTGAGGTTGTTTAAACATCAGTTAAAATGTTTAAACATTTGGACTTATGTTTAAACATCCTCAATGATGTTTAGTAATCCTGATTTATATTCAAACATCATGCATGATGTTTAAACATAAGTCCAAATGTTTAATGGTTTAAACATACGCTCAGCATTAGCACATATGTTTAAACATATGATACGATGTGCACAAAAATATCAACGAGATGTTTAAACATCAACCATCTCGTCGACAGATGTTTGACTAGAAACCAAACCCAGTTCTTCAAAATTCTCAATCCGGTAGCTTTTAGCTTCAAATCAAATTTCTCGACTATAAAGTTAAAGAACACTTACCAGAGACCAAATGTGGCTGAAAATCCAAGGCGATTAGTTGAGATTCGTGTTGTAAATGGCTGAGCAAATTTTGACAATTCTCAAATTTTTTTGGAACAAATCTTTTGCAAATACACAATATACTTGGAAATAGTTGTTGAATCTACTTTGGGGAGCTGATAGTGAACCAAAAAATCAAAAAAAAAATGTGCCGGAAACTCGCCGGAATCGGCGGAGCAGTGATGGGGGTGGTGGGGGACGGTGGGGGGGGAGCTATTGGGTGGGAAATTTTTTTTGCCATTTTGGGGGGGGGGGGGGGGTAAAATAAGGGTTTATTAGAGGGTGCAAAGTGTAAACTTAAAAATTTGAGGGTTAAGTTTGTATGCATCTTTTACCCAATCAACACTAATCCTAATGGAGGACTCTATACCTATTTTTTAAAACTTGAGGCCCTTTTCATTATAAAAAGACTAGCTTGGGACCTTTTTTTTAAACTTACCCTAAAACCCTCCAACGGATCTAATCAGATAAGGTTGTACGAACAAGGATGAGCTGGAATGGGGGACCAGTGGGAATCGGGTCGGGCTGAAAGATTCAAACTGGGGAAGGGCAATTGGGTTTTTTTTTTGAATTGGGGAGGGAGTGTGTATGAAAAAATGGACAGAGAAAATGGTGTGTCAAAGTGTATATACGGGTTCGTATAATTAAGCCTGTATTGAGGCAAAGAACAAATTTGACCTCTATCCTTTAATTAAACTAATTAAATGCACCTATTACATGAACAAGCTGAACTTTAGGGTAAGCAATGTAATTTAGCCTTTTCCCTTTGAATTTAAATTAATTACTTTTGAACTTTTAAAAATTAATTTTAATTTAGAATAATTAGGCTTGGATTGAAACTTTCGGGACAAAATTGGGTGTCAACACTCCTTATTTCATTATGAAGAAAATAAAAACCAGAGAATAAAGATGATATATATCTTTTGGATAGTGCTACAATATACACCATTTTAAAAGATAAGAAATATTTCTCTTATTTGGTAATGAAAAAGGCAAATGTTAATAGAATATCTGGTAGTACAAAATTAATTGAAGGCTTCAGAAGAGTTAATTTATTACACCCTGGGGGAACACATTTGGCTATTGATGAAATAATATATTGTAGTAAATCTTAAAGAAACTTATTAAGTTTCAAAGATGTTCGCCAAAATGGCTATTATATTAAGACTATAAATAATGAAAACATTGAATATATTTGTATTACTACAATAAAGTAGGGCAAGGAACATGTGCATGATAAGTTTCTCACTTATTCTTCTAATTTGTACTGCACAACTATTAACATGGTTGAATCACATGTCATAATAAACAAGAAGTTTACTAGTCCAAATAATTTTACTATTTGGCATGACCCATTGGGTCATCCAGGTTCTAATATGATGTGCAAAATAATTAAGAATTCACATGGACATTCAATGAAGAACCAGGAGATTCTTCAGTTTAAAGAATTCTCTTGTGTTGCATGTTCTCAAGGCAAATTAATTAAAAGATCATTAGTAATTAAAGTTGGGATTGAGTCCCTTACATTTATGGAACGTAGACAAGGTGATATATGTGGACCTATTCACCCACCATGTAGAACATTTATTTTATGATTTTAATAGACAGATCAATAAGATGGTCACATGTGTGTTTATTATCAACTTGCAACTTGCCATTTGCGAGATTTCTTGCTCAAATAATAAGATTAAGAGCCCAATTTCTAGATTATGCAATTACGACAATTCGTCTTGATAATGCTGGTGAGTTCACATATCATGCCTTTAATGATTATTGTATCTCAACTGGAAAAATAATTGAGCATCATGTTGCTCATGTTCATACACAGAATGGTCTGTCAGAATTATTTATCAAATGCCTCAATTAATAGCTAGATCATTACTTATGAGAACAAAACTTTCCATTTAAGTAAGGGGACATGCTATTTTGCATGCAGCAGCACTTGTGCACATCAGGCCAATAATTTATCATAAAGCCTCCCCATTACAGTTGGCTTTTGCTCAGGAGCCAAACATTTTCCATCTTAGAATTTTTTTGATGTACGGTACATGTTTCGATTGCTCTACCATAACGCACAAAGATGGGTCCCCAAAGAAGGTTGAAAATATATGTTGGCTATGAATCTCACTCCATTATTAATTATCTTGTACCTATGATGGAAGATTTATGTACGGTAAAATTTGATGATTACCATTTTGATTAATCGGTTTTCCCAACATTAGGGGAGATAAAAAGCAGTCTGAAAAGGAGAATGATTAGAATGCATTAACACTATGTCATTTAGATCCTCGTACAAATCAATGTGAACTAAAAGTTCAAAAGATGGTGTATTTGTAAAATTTAGCAAATCATCTGCCAGATGCATTTACTGACCTATCAAGGATTACTAAATCTCATATTCCAACTGCAAATTCTCATATTCGAGTTGAGGTCCCAATAGGATAATATATTTGTGTAAATGATCTAAGCCACACTTGAAGCATGGTAGACCATTCGGTTCCAAAGATAAAAATCCTCGAAAAAAAGGAGTAAGTGATCAAGATGGTCATAATATGGAGGTAGTTGCTCAAGAATATCCCCGAGACATTGCAATTAATAAAAACTTATTGGATGAGGATCATGTACCTGAAAAAATAGTAAAAATAAAGAGATATCAATAAATTATGTCTCTACAGGAAAAAGATGGAACCGAAATAATATAATTTTCGACAATAATTTTACTTATAATGTTTTTGTTGAAATAATGCAACAAGATGAGGATCTTGAATCAAAATTTGTCTATGAATGTAGGCAAAGAAATTATTGGCCAAAATAGAAAGATGCAACTCAAGCAAAATTGACCTTACTTGAAAAATGTGAAGTTTTTGGACCTATTGACCGAGCACCGAAAGGTGTAAAGCCAGTGGGGTACAAATAGGTATTTGTGCGAAAACGAAATGAGAAAAATGAAGTCGTTAGATATAAAACATGACTTATCGCACAAGGGGTTTCACAAAGACCTGCCATTGAATATATAGAGACATATTCTCCTGTGGTGGATGCAATTACCTTCAGATATCTTATAATTCTAGCAGTGCATAAAAAGCTTGATATGCGCTTGATGGATGTTGTCACAGCCTATCTATATGGCTCATTAGACAATATAATATTTATGAAAATCCCAGAAGGATTCAAAATGCCTGAAACATATAATGGTTCTAAGGAGACTTGTTCAATAAAGCTTCAAAAGTCCTTATACGGGTTGAAACAATCGGGCCGCATGTGGTATAATCTCCTTAGCGAATACCTGTTGAAATATGGGTACATAAATGATCCAATTTGCCCATGTGTCTTTATAAAAGGATCTGAATATGTTATAATTGATGTATATGTTAACAATTTGAATATTGTTGGAACTCCTACAGAGATTTTAAAAGTAGTAAATTATTTGAAGAAAGAATTTGAAATAAAAGTTCTTGGGAAGACAACGTTTCGTCTTGGCCTTCAAATCGAGCATTTGACAGATAGATTTTTTTATCCATCAATCAACATATACTGAAAAAATTTTAAAGCGATTTTTTATGGATAAATATCATCCATTGAGTGCTCCTATGGTTGTGAGATTGCTTGACATAAATAAAGATCCATTTCGCCCTCATGAAAATGATGAAATGATTTTTGGTACTGAAACTCCATATCTTAGTGCAATTGGAGCATTAATATATCTTGCAAATAATACGAGACTAGATATAGCTTTCCCTGTAAACTTGTTACCAAGATTTAGTTCTTTTCCAATACAAAGGCATTGGAATGGTATCAAGCATTTATTCAGATACCTGCGAGGAACAACTAATATGAGTTTATTCTATTCAAATAAATCTAATTTTCCACAACCTGGTTATACAGATGATGCAGGATTTTTGTCTGATCTACATAAAGGTCGAGCCCAGACAGGTTATTTATTTACATGTGGAGATACATCTATATCATGACGCTCAACAAAACATACTCTAATTGCTACTTCCTCAAATCATGCAGAGATAATAGTTATTCACGAAGGAAGTCGAGAATGTGTTTGGCTAAGATTAGTGTCTCAATGTATTCAGGAAATGTGTGGTTTACTTTTGAAAAAAAGATCCCGACAATATTGTATGAAGACAATACTACATGCATAGAACAACTTAACGGAGGATAAATCAAAAGAGGCAGAACAAAATATATTTCACCAAAATTTATTTTCACTCATGATCTTCAAAAGAATGGTGAAATAAATATTCAACAAAATCGTTCAAGTGACAATTTGGCGGATCTATTTACTAAGTCATTGCCAACCTCAATATTTGAGAAATTGGAATACAAGGTTGGAATGCGTCGTCTCTGAGATATTAAGTGGTGTTTTCATCAGGGGGAGTAAAATACACAATGTACTTTTTTTTCTTTAACCAAGATTTTGTCCCATTCGGTTTTCCTAGTAAAGTTTTTAGTGAGGCATCAAACAATGTGAATTAGAAGATATTTGTACTTCTTTCTTTAACTAGGATTTTTTCCACTGGGTTTTTCCTAGTAAAATTTTTGATGAGGTACTTCATCTAGTAATAGAAATCCAAGGAGGAGTGTTATAAATAAAAAAATTATAAATGGATGTCTATTAATTGGCATCAACTTGTAGGGAGATTTTTGTAGATAAAATTCAATTTGGCAGGTGGTAAGTTGACTAGTTTGCATTTAGGCGTAAATAAACTTGCATGCATTTGCAAGTTGTAAGCTTATGTATTAGGAGACAAGGTTTTCTATAAATAGAGACATTTGCCTCCTCATTTCATACACTTCAAATATAATTCTCTCTACATATTTCTCTAGCTATCTATTTCAATATTGCTCTTTAACTTTATTTTACAATACCTCTAACTTGAAGAAAACATCCACAAGATAATCTTTAGGGAGAAGGGAATTGAACTCACATTACGAATAATATTACTAATAGATATTTAAGAGAGATCCAGTGTAGAAATAAAGGGGTAAATCCCACAATACTCACAAGTAGTCTATATCCAACAACATAAACTAATGAACCAAACCTTAATTACTACTATTTATAGTAGTAGCTAAAATACCTAAGAAGATGATAAAAATGTCTTTAACTAAAATAAGACAGTTTTTCCAACTTAAACAAGTGGTTGTCTTTTACAATGTAGCCATTAATTGCAAATTCAATCAAGTAAGTGGTTATCTTATACAATTCAGCTTTTATATCTCTATTTTAGCATGTTGTAGACCTTCATGACTCCTTTCATTGATCTTCTATAACCGTCAAAGCATTTTAGGTCTGGCCATCAATGTCCAATATAGCTTACCCGTATCCCATCACGAGAGCATTTGTTTGTTAGACCTGTTAATGATAGAATCCTATATTAGCTTTTATCATTTTAATTATTACAAACTAACTTGATTAAGTTTTGATAGTAGAGTCTGAATATCAAGGACTGAACTATCAAGTAGGTCCAAAATATTGTACGCCAACTACATACACATTTCATCAACTACAATGATACCAGAAGCAAGTAAGGCCCAAAACAAAGAAATCAAGACGGCCAGGGTAGATCAAAAGTCGAAAATTCTGGTCGTTGGGATTGTGGAGAATATTTCCCGACAACCAATCAACTCTCTTGAGGTCACTCATAAATGCCACAACCAATTCCTTGAAAACTCCAAACCTATCATCAACTCTACAACTGGCTATCAAAGTTGGTAACTCTAGAAGAATATTGCATTCAAGAACTTGAGGACTGATCAACGGCTAGTTTGAGTTGCTAGAAATACTGAATTATTTTTAGGTATAACTCATGCAATATACATTAAAAAATTATCCTCTATCTCTTATTTTTCATAACCCGTGGATATTGTAATCTGAATGAATCAAAAAGAAATGAACGGATGGACATAAATCATGTTGAGTTGTGTCAGTAAAATTTTTGTTAAGCTTGTGAAACCAAAGATTTACAGTCGTTGGTAATAAGAGAAGTTAATCGTTGGTGGTGAACGAACTAAACCACAAAATTGTAATCTTATCCAAGAAAATTTGGACGTAAGTACCACTTTGTTAAATTGTTCTTTGGCTGACCTTTTCGGTAAAAGTTTACTTCAAGACGACTAATTGTTTTATAATACATAGTTCAAATATTTTCATCATGCGTGTTAGGGTTGTGATCTGGGACAATGCGGAATAAGATAAAGCAGCGTTGTAGCAACAATAACAAAGATATTGATAGTTGATAATAACGACAACTAAAATAAATAAGGAGACGAAAAATATACAATGTTCAGTCAAAATGACCTAATCCACGGATGAAGAGGAACAACTTTACTACACCAATAAATACAAAATAGAGAGTATAAAATTAGAGATAAAACTTTAATTAATCTCAAAATACCCAAAAGAATAACCTCATAATTCACTCACAAAGAGGTTCACATAAGTGTTTCCCAACACATAAACTTTCATACAAATACTCTTTATTAAAAAAAGGTGACAAGAGAAATATATATCTCAAATATTGGTGTATATCCAAAGAGAAGGATGACTTCCCTTTTATATGAGACCAAACTTGGCCTCCAAAAAAAAAAAAAAAAGGAAATTGGTGAAAAAAATCCTCCACCACAAATTTGTTCTTTGACCCCAAGTAAAAATTTGGCTTGGCTAAAAAATAATGCCATATTATAAATCTCCACCTTGCACTTGTTTTATTGATATACCAAACTTGCTTCATCTTCTCCACAACAATCCCAAAACACATGTATCACAAATTTGTAATATCAGAGTCAGATATTTTTTTATGTTGAAACTGTAGCAGCACCTGTAACAGTAGATCCCAATAAAGTATACAATGTACTAGACTTGTCTGCCGTCAGAATTACATGAGCACCACGAGAAACTTTCAAAACTCCACCTTCACCTGTGTATTTACACCCAAGAGATTCTAGGCTACCTAAAAAGATGGAATTTTTCTTCAACTTAGGAACATATTTTACATTAGCGAGAGTTCTCACTACACCATCGTGCATTTTGATTCGCACTGTACCTGTACCAATAACTTTACAAAAGGCATTGTTTCTCATCTGGACAACTCCACCTTCAACTAGGTCATATGTAGAAAATGAGTCCTTGTTAGGACACATATGACTTGAACAATTGGAATCTAAAATCTACTCACTGTTAGATCTCGATGAGTATTTAATTGTTGAAAATATAGATCCATCAATCTCATCAGTCGCTACACTGGCTTCTACGATGTCACTATTTTTCTGCTGATTTTTCTTATGCTTTTTAACTTCAAGCATTCAGACTTTATATGACCCTTTTAATGACAGTAACTACACACAAAATTATTGTATTTGGAGTTGGAGTTAAATCTACCCTTAACAAACAAGCATACCGCTTGATTTTCACTACTTTCTCAAAAATATCTCTATCTATCTGTTCATTTAATTTCCGCATAGATTTACTTTTTCTGTAAGAGATTATCTATTTTTCGTAGAGAATAGTATTTCTCAAATATTTAAATGACTGGGGTAAAGAGCATATTAACAAAAGGGCTTGATCCTCTTAATTGATCTTAATTTCAACATTACCCAAATCCATAAGAATGGAATCAAATGTGTCAAGATTTGAGAGTATAGAAGTATCTTCGTCCATATGAAGCATGTAAAGCTTCTGCTTCATATATAGTTTGTTTTCTACTGTCCTCTTCATATACGGAGCCTTCAACTTTTCCCACATGCCATTAGCAGTGGTTTCAGAAGCTACTTCACGCAAAACTGCATCAGGGAGATTTAGTATAATACTTGATTTTGCCCTCTTATAAAGGCTAGCAAATTCCTCCTCTGTGATTTTCTCAGATTTATTCTCTTTTCCTTCCAACGCCATATCTAGACCATCCTCAATGTGGATAGCTTCCATTTTTAGTTGTCACATGCCAAGTTTGTACTTCGATCAAATTTCTTAGCATAAACCTTTGTTACTGTCATGGTGACTAGGATAAAATATGGATTAGCCTAGCTCTGATACCAATTTATTTCCATTTTTAGTTGTCGCATTGCCAAGTTTGCACTTCAATCAAATTTCTCAGCATAAACCGTTGTTACAGTCATGGTGAATAGGACAAAATCTGGATTGACCTAGCTCTGATACCAATTTATTATGATCGTGATCCGGGATAATGCGAAATAAGATAATTAGTGAAAATAACAAAGATATTGAGAGTTGATAATAATGACAACTAAAACAAATATAGGGGACACAAAATATACGTGGTTCAGTCGAAATGACCTAACTCATGGGCGAAGAGGAACAACTTTACTAAACCAACAAATACAAAATAGAAAGTATAAAATTAGAGATAATACTCTAATTAATCCCAAAATACCCAAGAGAATAACCTCACAATTCATCTATAAAGAGGTTCACACAAGTGTTTCCTAATACAGAAATCTCATACAAATACTCTCTATTAGAAAAAGGCGACGAGAGAAATATATATCTCAAATGTTGGTGTGTATCCAAAAAGAAGAATGACTCTCCTTTTATAAGAGATCAAAGTTGGCCTCCAAGCACAAAATAAAGAAAAGAGAATTGGTGAATAAATCCTCCACCACAAATTTGTTGTTTGGCCCCAAGTAACAATTTGGCTTGGCCAGAAAACAAGGCCATATTACAATGTGCATTAATGCCCAAGTTTGGAATTTGATGGATAATGGGCCCTTCCCACTTAAATATCAAGTTTTTACCGGTAAAAATTTCGTGTAGGGGTCTGATTGGCACGCGCTAATTGATTTGTAGCAGTCAAAAATAATTTCGCTGAGAAATAGCCACCTCCGGAGCTTCAGTAAACTAACCCCAGTATAAAATACTGGGGCTTTAAACAAGTTTTGTTCAAGGCCCCAGCATTTTGTTATGAGACTTTGTATAAAGCTTCAGTCCCATAACAAATACTGGGGCTATGAACAGCCCCAGCATTTTGTTATGGGACTGAAGCTTTATATATATAGTCCAATAATAAAATAATGGGATTTATCCCTTTGATGGGACCTTTGTTATGAGAATAATTTGTTATGGGATAAAGTCCCATAACAAAATAATGGGACCTTTGAACATTTTAATTCAAGGTCCCATTATTTTGTTATGGGATTATTTTATTTCCATAACAGAATACTTGGACTTTGAACAAGTTTTGTTCAAAGCCCCAGTTTTTTGTTATGGGACTAGTATGAGGCGTTTTTACAACGCTAATGGAGCTTAAGTGCGCGCGCGAATTTTTTGCTATTCTTCAATAAATTTTGAAACGCTGGATAGTTCCCGATAAGCGCGTCCAAAAATGGCTACCGATCAAAATTCCCTTTTTTACCGCTAGACCAAAGCCAATCTGTGCATTCTTTAGATCATGGACTTGGTTGTACTTAAATATTGGAAGTCATTAAGTTTCTTGTAACCCTGATTTTTGTAAGCCACCCTATCCAATCTGCTCAAAGATGTTTTAGGAACAAAAATAATAGTAATGGAGATGAATAAGGGGAGATCCATCAAAATTAATAACTGAATATTCTACAAATTGCTGGCAGCTCAGCACATTGACATCTCGTTAGATGATCAGTGCTTTCGATATACCAATTAAACATATCTGTAATTTGTCAAACGAGGAAACACGCTCTGTACTTGATGCCCTTTTGTTCCTAGACAACCACCGAGGATCTAAAACTAATTGTTGGCTATTCATGTGGCGTGATTGCTTCTTCGCCTTTCTTCTCTTACTTAGGAGTTGTTCTATAAACACGAGTAACAAGAAAAAGATAAAATTATGTGAACGTCTCATTTGTTGCAGAAACTATTGTTGATTGCTGCGGCTTTCTTTTCGGCAGGTGAGTGCCTGGTACAATTTTTTGCTTAAGGATCAAAAAGTTGCACGAAAAGTGATGCTTTGTTTGTATAAACTCATTCCCAGAAAAGAAAGTTGCATTGATGAAATCTTATAGAGGTGTCTATAATCTTCTCTAAACCATGACCTTATCCCTGTCTGTCCGTCACAAATTCATGTTGTTCTTTGCCAGAAAAAAACTGATTGTTAGTGATTGTTGACGAAAAGCCTTTTGACACATATGCTTGATCTAAGGCTTTTCTTTGTGATAAACGTCTTTTGTAAGCTCAAAAGTTTAATCAGCTAAGCATCTTAACGCTGGCTTTTATGATTGGCAACTTCTTAAAAACGTTCAGCTTTTGCATGTAACTCCAATGCGTGAAGTTTCCACCTCCTCTATGTCCATAAGTCAGAAAGATAATAACTTCATATATAATCCAATTTCCCAATTTGTTCAGTCATGAATTTTGTGACTACCACATCTAAAGGTTCTAATATACCTCCAACATTTCTTTGAACGTCGAATATAAATGATTACCTGTTACTTGTTGGAGCAAATCAACTTCATAATAAAGTTGGCACCTACCCAAGGTGGACGGAAACATCCTCCAGAAAGAACACAAATTGAAAAACCAGTGATCACAACGAAGATTTGCCGTGAATGAAGTGAAATTGAAATATTAAATTTTATTATATATAATTCCTGGATAAACGTCATCTATCACATATATCATCTTAGTCTTATTGAATAGACCTTCCTGTATTTACTAAGTTTGCGAAGTAACACATGGTATTTGTCTACTTTTTCTCAGGAACTTTCTCTAATAACTCTGGAATGACCTCGAAAAGATCACCCACAAGTCCATAATCAGCGATCTGCAGTTCAAAGAAAAGCAAAGTTTCAACATGGATTTCATTCATGACACTCGACCATATAACAAGACCAAATTACACCGTCAGCACAGAAGCATTCATCTGCTGGAGTATATAGCACTTTTAACAAAATTTCAAGGAGATTTATGCTAGATGAACTTCTTGATGGTGTCAACTGACTCAACTCAGTGCCAATTCTCATAAAATTGTCTAAAACAGTAGCCTATTGGGCAGCCATGCATATTGAGAATTCTTCTTGTGACATGTATGGTTGCGGTATTACAAATTGCTTTACAAGCCATGGCCAATAATCATTGCTTTAGTACATTCTAAACGCTAATATCGTCCTAGAGTTCTACAAAACATAAACAGACATGTTATATTCCTCTGTATTCTATGTGCCACCTGAATCTGTCCCTTTAGCAATCTTTGCCTAGGCTTGTTCTAAATTACTATATTTGGTAGGGTAAGTGGAGGATTGTCAGTTATTTCCCTTGCTTGCTGAGGAGGTATAATTGGAAGGCCGGGGCACTCCATGTCAACTGTTTCAGATGCTACAAAATTTGAGGGCATAAGTATGGTCTGTTCTAGGAAGCAATCGAGAGTAAATAAATCAATCACGGGTTTGAGCCGTGGAAGTGCATTAGGGTAGGCTGCGTACATCACACTCCTTGGGGTGCAGCCTTTCCATGGACCCTATATGAACGCGGGATGTTTTGTACACGAGGCGACCCTTTTTTACCCTTTCTCTCTCTATTTCGTGGAATAGCAACATAGAGTGAGAAAACGAGAGTTTGTTGAGTGCTGAATTCATGTAAGAGAAAATAAACATATTGACCCATACAAAATAGCAGATAAACTCTGACCTGGAATATGGGCGCATCTGCATCTTTATTTACAGCAACAATGACCTTGGAATCTCTCATGCCTGCTATGTGTTGAATCGCTCCAGAAACACCAAAAGCCATATACAGTTCTGGGGCAACAATTTTCCCAGTCTGGCCAACCTGAAATAGAAAAGCAAGAACAAATACCATATTAGAAAAGCTGACTAAGGGCAGCCCTGTGCACAAAGCATCCCCGTTCACACAAGGTCCGGGGAAGGGCCGCACCCCAAGGGGTGTGATGTCGGCAGCCTACCTGATGCAAGCATCGGTAGCTATTTCCACGGCTTGAACCCGTGACTTTTTATTAGAAAAGCTGACTAAGTTGAGTAAAGTGACTGATCATTCAACACTTAGAGCATCACCAAGAAAAGACAAATAAAACCTCTGACAGGTTCCAGTATCTCGAGTAAAAATCACGGAGAGGAAAACATTTCCTAACTATTTCAAGTACTTTTAATTATTTAGCAATACATTTGGGTCTGACTCATTATACCATAAACATAAACTTGCTCTGACAAAAGCAAACAGGTTACAACATAGGTAAAAATTCATTTTACATTTTTTAAGGTGCTGAAGTCAACCGAAGCAACAATATTTCTAGTGTTACCTGGAGGTCATTGGGAACAAATCCAGCATCAACTGCAGCGCGAGTGGCACCAACTGTGCAAAAGAGAAGTACACCAATTTAATTAACAAACTAAAAGCAGGTAGAAATCAAAACTGCTCCCGTGCAAATATCACTAAGAAATGAGAAGTAATTTTATATTTGAATTTAATAAAAGACAGGTTGATAGAGAATAATGAAGTTGCAGGGAAAAGAGAAAAAGTATTGGGAGTTGGGAAACCTGCGGCACCAATTTTCTCTGCAAGCTTATCTATCTTTTTGAAGTTCTCAGCACTCTTTACACCCCGTCCCCCAGTAACTACAATACGTGCATTTCCAAGATCCGGACGTTCCGCATTTTGAGCAGAAAGATTTATATATCTTGATTTACCAACTGAATCATCTGTAAAACAAATTGCCTCATTTTAGATTTCAACCTACTCAAGTTTCATTACAAAAGATTCAAAGTAACAACACAAAATCAACAAAATGGAATAAACAGTGCCATATCTTGGTTAAGGCAGAAGTATAGGCCAGATCTTAACTGACAGACCTTCATCCAAGATCGAAAGATCTACTTGGTCTATTGAAGCAGCATTAGAGTTCGAACCAGCTGGTATTGCAGCAACAGGAAAAGATGTAGCTCTAATACTCAACATACATGGGCTGGCACCTGTGTAACGAACTGTGGAAAGAGCATTTCCTGCATATATTGGCCTGTCACATTAAACACAATCCAATTAAAGCCAACACAGCTAATAGCTTAGCTGCCGGACAGAACAATGCTGTAGTCTGGAGTGCAGGACAAGATCTCAGTTTGACACCAGTTGTTTTATAGTGGCTATACAGAGTAGTTCTATTAGTTTTTCAAAACTCCTCTATGATGGAGCTGGCAATTTTATGGCAAGTTAACATATCCAAGGGAATTTCAGAAAACGGTATAAAAAAACCAGAATATTTCACTGTCATCAAGTGAACGTGCAATATAATTATCATACCAAGATATAATAGGAATCCGATGTATCATCAAACTTAGTAAAAGGTAAAGCATTCCGGTCAACCAGAAAGCTGGCTAATGCCAAGTGCTCAATATAACACATCATTTGTGACAGGATAAAATTGGGAAAAGTCACTTGGAGAAGTACTCACTATGTACAAGAAAATCTCTATCTATTGAAGTGTTTTCGAGGTAAGGAACACTAAGGCAATCACCTAATAAAGAGGTTTGATCCAGAAATCTTAGTGACATCAGTAATTGGAGAAATGTCCAGAAGGGCTGCTGCACGCGGTAATATATTTTTCCCAAATGAACCTGACGCGGCGATTATGTGTGAGTAGCCACCTCTTTGCTGAACCATATGGACTAGTTTGGCCCATGGTTCAGCCAAAGGATATGTAAATTTGTCAGAATCTGCAATAAGGACCTAGAAACAAAAAAACAAAAAACAGCACGAGTGAAATAGTGAGTTGCATTGGTTGGATCTGTACTTTTTCCATGTGCTTAATGCTTAATGTTGAATAATTTAACAATTCAAAAGCGTGCTATAGCATTATTTGTCTCAATGCACTAATTGCAGAATGATTGGATTAAGTTAATTTCAACAAACATGCCCCACCACATGGAAACATAAGAATGAAAATCATAAAATCTTTGAACAAGGACTCTTAACAAATAGCACACATTTCTCACAATAGTTTAGCTGAAGATGAACAAAAAAAGCAGCAGTACCATGCACCATGAGCTATGGACTAGTTTTCCGTTTAAAGACACGTTCATATGATATCTGTGTTTTATGTGGAGAAAGTCGCTGCAAATAGGTTCTTTCCCCACCTTGGCATAAAGTGAAAGGTATTGTATATAACAAGTATAGTTTAGATACTCCTGACAAGATCATCTATCACCTTTCCTGGATTTTGTTCCATGGTACGCTTTACAAACTTTGGTTATCGCCAATTGAATAAAGCATTTGCTAGCAATTCAGGTCATCTTTCTTTCCATTACATAAGAAAGCTGCATTATACAATCAATCTATCCAGAAGCATCCAACCGCTTCACAGATTTTAGCTTTACCATATCGTAAGCCATTCAAATGAAAGAAAAACCACATGTCAGGATTCAAGATTCAGAGAAATTCGTTGGCCCTGAATCCAAACATGTATGGTGATTTTAGTCCCACAAGAAAAAACTCTCTACCTGAGAAACGGAAGGGTGGGACGAAGCAGCATGTTGTGCAGCTTGGTTAAGTGAATTCCCAGATCCAGCAAGTAACAAAGATATAGAATTGTCGCCACCTAATGATTTAGCAGCCTCCACAGCACTTAACGACGACGTTTTGATTAATCCTCCTTCATGTTCAGCTAATACCAATGTACTAAGCTACACATACAACAAGGAGAGAACATAAAACCTATTTAAATTTGTTCTTGTTCTGAATTTAATTGGTAGTTCGTAAAAAGGTTAAAAATTATTATAACTACATTATTATTTCTTATGTAAAATTACAACTTACAGATCGATAAGGGGATATAGGGGAAGTGATGGAGATTTTACGGAATGCGGAGAGCATGGTTCCAATGGGAATGATTATTTTGGGTTCAGCCTGTAAACCAGTTGTAGTTTTGTTATTTTGGGTCAAATGTCTGTCTTTGTTTTAGATACTCTCATAAATAGGTGGCATGTAGTAGGTGGCATGTCTATCTATTCTATTCAAAAGACCAAACAACTAAACCCATGATTGCGTGCTCTACATACTCCCCCGCTGCATCTCCGCTATTCACACGCTTTCTTTTCCACATTCAGCCTACACTATACAAATTATCGAATCCGGCACCAAAATAGTGTTTTTTTTTTTTTTAAGTTTAGCAACAAAAATGAATTGCTCAACTAAAAAGTTACAAAATGGGGTACATCGGCACCGACTTATATCATTTGGTAGACGGTGAAATTTGATGGATAAACGGTGTATATTTCTTAACAAGTCGTCATTTGTTTCGCATGTCACGCCCTAAAAATTAACAAGTTGTGGTTTATTATTTAAAAGGCTCGTGACTGGTGTTCAAAAATGTACAAAATTATTTAGAGAAATTCGGAGTCGCCACTTGACAAGTTTAAGGTGTGCCAAGTCACCAAAAGGTACCTTGGAACACCTCTGACTCGTCTAATGGTCTGCGTTAGAGATTCGAGTAAGGTTCTCCGTTGACTCTCTATATACAATTTATGCCCCTATATTACAAAAAAAATAGCAATATTATACAAATTACACCATATAACAATATTTTTCCTAGCAATACCAACAAAATTCTCACTCTGACCCGACCCATCCAGCCCACCATACTAATACTCCCAAATCCTTCATTTCATCAAATTCCTATTGAACCCACATCAGTTAACGAAACCTCTCCCTAACCCCTGCCGCGCTCCGCCACAACCCACCACCACAACCCACCAACCACCGTCCCTGGCCAAAATTTTTACATCTTCAGGTGCACCTCATCAACCTCTTTTCATTTCCAAAATTGATTTTCCCAAAATCTCCTCCAATTTGTGTAGATCGAGCCTCAGATGTTAATGATGACAGTGCCGGAGATGGATCTGGTACGGAGGTTTTGGTCTCGGGTCCGGTAAGTTTCTGGCAACGGAGAAGCTGACTTTGAAACGGAAGGAAACGGCGATGCTTGGATTTTGTACATAATTTCTATTTTCATATATAATTGGTAGGAACCAAACTTTTTAGTTTGATGCGGGTTTTTCAAGTTTTGAATGGAATACGATACTGCTCAAAATTGATGCTTTATTGGATACTCTAATTTCTTTGTGTGCGGTTGGCTGAAAATTGACAATTATTGACAGAGAACTGTTGTTTTCTGGTGTCGGAGCTTGGTTGGTGACATTCAACTTCCGTTTCTTTGCTTTTGGGTCTGATATTATGATCTCCTCGAACCTCAGTATATTGTGTTTCTGCCTTGAATCTCTCCCGCATCATTGGTTTTGTATTTTTTAGGGGTATCTTCAAAATGTTCTTTGTTAACACCATCGGACGAAATGACAGATCAGTTTTCTTTATTTCTGGGTTTAATACCGTGTTATTTTTTCCATTTGAGCAACTGAAACATCGTTGAAACAATTTGAAACAGCGGTTAAAACAGTCTGAAACGATCTTGAAACAATATGATACAGTAAACATTGTTAAAACAACTATTGAAACAATCTGATACAGTCCGAAATGGCTTTGAAACAGTATGATACAATCTGAAACGACGTTGAAACAGTATGATACGGTTGAGACGACATTGAAACAATCTGAAATAGTTGTTGAAACAGGCTGATACGGTCTAAAACGGGAGTTGATACAGTCTAAAACGGAGTTGATACAGTCTGAAACGAGACTTGATACAGTTTAAAACAGTCTGATACAGACTGAAAACAGAAGTGATACAGTCTGAAACGGGAGTTGATACAGTTTAAAACAGTCTGAAACAACATTGAAACACTATGATACGGTCTGAAACAGTCTGATACGGTCTGAAACGGGAGTTGATACAGTTTAAAACAATTGAAACGGTGCAGAAACAGTTAGATACGGTGCTGCAGAAACAGTTGAAACGGTGCGGAAACAGTTAGATACGGTGCTGCAGAAACAGTTGAAACGGTGCGGAAACAGTTAGATACGGTGCATAAATAGTTGATACGGCGCAGAAATAGTGCGATTCAACAAGATACATTGAGGATGGACGAGGAAAAGTGAAATTGGGAAAAATGAGAGTGAAAGTACAAGAGGGGGGGTGAATTGAAATTTTTCTTTTAATACAGTTGACTTAAGCAGTTTGTAGTCGACTAAGCAGAGTATATATAAACTTAAGCAAATAGTAAGAGATAAGGGAAGAAGGAAGACAAAGGATTTTTATACTGGTTCAGAACCAAAAAGGTTCCTAATCCAGTCCCCTTGGGTCACAAGGGAGTATCTCTCTTATCAAGGCTCTTAGTAACACAGAGTACAATGGATGGTTTATCGTTCACCACAAACGTCTCTATCATAGATGGTTTTTACCACTCGATTACCACAAACGTATTGTTTGGTTTATATCTCACCAAACCAACTTCTGTTTGACACTACTATTACCTCTACAAGAAACTCTCCTTCTTTTCTTTTCTAACACTGATCACTAACTTGTTACAGTATTTTTGCAAAGTAAAAGTATGGAGAAAAGTAGACAGTAGAATAGAAGCGTGAGCCATAGTCTGAAATCTTCTGGAATATATAGGGCTAGTCGAGAGGCAGTACAAGATCGAGGAAATCAGTGAAAGCGCAGATCACGGGAGCTATCTTTGGAGGCGAGATTCTGAGAGATTGGACCCAAGAGATTTGATTCTTGGAGAGGTATAAATACCTTCCAAGAATACGGTGGAGCCTTAAAGAATCAATCCCTAGATCAAGGGGATACCATCCTAAATCAGCTGTAACGGACAAACTAGGCAGATCCTTTCCTTAGTTGGCTTGTATGGAGATCCTGCAAATTATACGCACATTAGCAACTGAGTATCTTTATTTGTCATACGTCAAAAACATAAGTTCAACAATCTCCCCCTTTTTGATGATGACAAATAGTTGGTGCATATTTTAAGTCGACTCCCCCTGAGTGATTTGAGATGGAGCATAGCTGACTGATTTCCTGAAAAGAAGGCACAAGAAACATATGTATTGCAGGGGAACTCCCCCTGACTAAAAGACTATTAGCATAGTCGACTAGAACCTGCATTCACAAAGTTTTCCAGGAAACTAAAGGATTTCCAGTTAGTAAGAGTTAAAAGACATAAGACTAAAAAACATAACAAGCATAGTTGTCTTCTCCCCCTTTGGCATCAGCAAAAACAGAGGGGAGGTAGGAGTAGCAAAAGAGGTTTATATTTACAGACCCAAATTAAAAGCATAGTCTAGCGAGGGGCAAGAAAGTAGGTGAGAGTGTTCACAACATTATCTGTCATCCTGTCAAGTTTAGTCTGAACATCATTTGAGAGAGTGTCAATGCGTCCCTGAATATCTGTGGAGATGGCATCTAGGCGGGCATGAAGCCTACGAACAGCAGCATCAGAGCTTGTCACAGCTGTATCCAATTTGAGGCTGAATCTCCCAACATCCATCTGGACTTCGTTCACCTCTTCTGCTGCTTTGTCTTCTTTAAGGTGCAGACTGAGTAGTAGGTCAATGATGTCTTTGACATCCTCAGCAGATTTTTGAGGAGGCAAAGAGGGACTAGTTGGCCGGGAAGGACCAGCTAGATCACCAGGGGTTTTGACAGCCTTAGCTTCCTTTCTTACCCATTTCTCATCAATATGAATATAGCCCATGGAAGCAAACGCACAAGAATTGTAACAAGCACTCACAGACACAGTTTTCCAAGCAGAAGTATCAACACGATAATGTAACGACCCTCAAATAGTCGTTACGGGATCTGGGACCTCGATTTATGTGTCGACAGTCCCAAAAGCTCCGTTAGGTCATTTATGACCCGTCTGTGAAATCTGAGTCGAAACGGAGTCCGTTTGATAGGTTTTCGAGAAAAGGATCCGTTTATGAAATTCCGGAAAGGAATTTGGGGTTTCGATAGGTCGTTTTGCGTAAACGAACCCCGATGGAAAATCCGAGCGCACCGTTAGGTCCGTCTCGTCATTTATGATATGTAGCAACCTTCAAAATTGAAAACGGACCTCGTTTGATAGGACTTTTGATAAAGTCCCCGTTTCGGAAGTTTAAAAGAGTTAAAAGAGGTTTCCGAGCTCGATTTGAGCAAATGAGCTCCGATGAGAGATCCGAAAGTTCTGTTAGGTTCGTATAGTCATTTGTGACTTGTAGCAACTTTCGGAATTGGATTCCGAGGTCGTTTGGTTAAATTTCGCTATTTTGGCGAAAGTCGAAAATTGAACCTTTGCCGTGGGACCCACTTTTTGAGTTCTGGAGGTCCGAATTGAGTTCCGTCTTGACGAGCATGTCACCCAAGTATTTTATGGCTTGTGTGAAAAATTTGGGATCATTCCGAGCTTCGTAGGGTCCCGTTTTTCCCCTAAAACAGTAGAAAATCTGGTGCGACTTTTCTGTTCTGTTTTGGCGCAAATAGCCGGATAAAAGCTGATTTTCCGGCCAATCCGTAAGGAATTAGGAAAAACTCAAAACATGAAAGTTGTAGCCCTTTGAGTTGTGGTTCTAATGGAACCGGTTTCAGGTCATTTGGACATTCCTATCAAAAGTTATGATTTTTTGAAAAGAAGCTGTCACAGAGGCAAAAACTGCTATAAAAAGGCCATTTCGGGCTATTTCGGTTCATAACTTATAAAAATCATTTGGTGAGCTCTTGAGGCGATTTTTGGGTATTTTTTGAAGACCCAATCATACTTACACTTAAGGTAAGCCCTTTCAATCCATCTTTATGTTGATTAACACAAGAATCAAAGGGTTGATTCTTGGAAATGGGTTAGAACCCTAGATTCTTAAGAATTGGGGAAAGACATCGAGCAAGGCTCGCATGTGGAATCTAAGTGTACTTTTGGACTCACGGGAGCGTGGGGAGTCCGGAAAAGTACATTTTGTAAATTTAGGGCTCGGCCCCTACCCGGGGGCATTTTGGTAATTTTTACCCTAGGATGCCTATAGGCTTAAATAGCTATAATTGAGCACTCATATGTGCTATATCTTGTCTTAATAGACCTAGTGGAGAGTCCTTCGCGGACAAGGCGAGCGGGAAAGGAGATTCTTCCCGGCATTTGAGCCCGAATTTCGAGGTAAGTGAGACTTGACCTCTATTGTGCTTGTGGACTCTTCCTTCATGCTAGTATGCTTCATGTACGCATATATATACCTAACAATGGTTAGGATTAATGATGTGAATTACTTGCTATTATTGTTTGTTATAAATAGCGAGATTGTGACTCGACCGAGGTATGTGCCGGTCTAAACGCTACGTCGAGGTAGCTTAAATTTATATCGTAGTAACGCTTGCTACGCCATGCTTAGATAGCAAGAACTTGGGACATGGCCGAGGATGTTGCCGGCATGTCATGATAAATGTCTTGCCGAGGATTTTGCCGGCTTTTGTATGATATTGGTACTTGATTTGTTCACGTGCCGGGTTGGGTAGTGCTGTCTATACGTAACCTTGGGTTGGACGACATGGG
The DNA here is from genome assembly GCA_029990575.1 of Petunia axillaris subsp. axillaris. Classification (NCBI taxonomy): domain Eukaryota; kingdom Viridiplantae; phylum Streptophyta; class Magnoliopsida; order Solanales; family Solanaceae; genus Petunia; species Petunia axillaris. The sequence continues at coordinate 124,296,759 of JARKNS010000008.1, read as the reverse complement.
AGTAGGGATTGTACCCCCAAACTGTGGTCGGGTTAACCTTCGCCTTACGTTCAGCTAGCATAACCAACCTGGGTTACGGTGACTGTGAAATATTATCGTTATTAATATTTTTGTTATTATTTCTGTTATTGTTATTAATGTCGTGGATATTAATACTGTTAGAGGGACACTTGACAGGGGGTGTGGTGTCGCCTATACTATGAGATGTGTCACACTTGACAGGGGGTGTGGTGTGGACACTTGATCTTGAGATGTGACACACTTGACAGGGGGTGTGGTGTGGTCAGTTGATTTATTGAGATACGATGCACTTGACAGGGGGTGTGGTGCGATCGCAGACAGATTTGAGATGAGCCAACGACTACGGGTCGTTGGTCTACTTATTCATGATAGTGATAGTGACTTCGGGTAACGGTATATGGTTGATACTTAGTAGTGGTGTTGCTAGTCCATCGTAGGTCTAGGTTAGTCGGCACGGGAGTAGAGATTGGACCTCCAAACCGCCGCTGAGTTGACCGATGCCTTACGTTGGATGGGCATAATCCTTGAGACTTCTGGTTACTACTTGTGTGTATGGAATGTGTTACATCTATTTGTGATTTCACTACTTTACTGTATGATTACTATAGTATGTTGTTGCTTATGATGCATGTAGCGACTTGTCCCGCAAGGGTACCTTAGCGGGCCTGTCGGTGATCTTACTGGGCTTCGGCTCATAACTTACTCTGCTACGTGCGCAGGTCCTTCATCCAGTCAGCAGCCCGGACGTTAGCGGTTCCCGAGGCTTCTGAGACTTTTGATTGAGGTGAGCCGACCACACAGACCGTGGTGGCATACCGCCGGAGTCACTTAGAGATAGGACTCTGATTTCTTTTATGTATATTCATACTTTATTGAGTCACTCTTAGAATGCTCCAATTCTTTTGTGGATATATTCTTTTGGACTTCACCCTTTTATATTTATATATCCATTTATGATCTTTTCACATTATTGTTCTTTTCCGCATCTTGTTTCATTGGTTCGCCTAGGCAAATGTTGTTTAGGTGCCATCACGAGCCCTTGGAAATTGGGTCGTGACAGTTTGGTATCAGAGCCTTAGGTTCTAATTCGAGTCCTAGGAGTCTTGGAGCAGTGTCTGAGTAGAGTCTTGCTTATGGGTATGTTGTCGACCATACTTATGAGCGAGAGGCTACAAGGGCATGTTAGGAAATGTTTTCCCTTCGTTTCATCTCTATTCGTGCTGAGTAGCATATATAGGTGCTGACCCTTTTTCGTTTATTGTATCAGATGGCGAGGACGCGAGCATCCTCAGCCAGGGGGGCTGCATCTTCTACACCCGCGTCTGCGGGAGAGCCATCAGCACCTACGCAGCCGCCAGCTGCTAAGAAGACTCGGGCAGGTCGCCCGTCAGCCACTAGGCAGGACACAGCTATCCCTGCGGTGTCCGCAGCGACTCTGTCAGCATCTATTCCCCCTGTGCCTGTTGTTGTGCCAGGCACCGTTGTGATCTCTTCAGAGGAGTATATGAGACTGATGGCCCTGTCTAGCCATCAGGTCCCTGTCAGAGATGATGTTGCAGCTCCTGTTTCGGCTCCTCAGCCGACCACACCTGTTATGAGCACGCCTACTTCTGAGGCTGCTCCTGATCATATTGCCCAGCCTTCTGCTTCTGCTCCTCAGGCAGGTCCTGTTATTTCTACTCCTCCTATGGGCACTGAGGAGGTTGCCAGGAGGATAGAGTCATTCATGAAGCTTCAGCCTCCAGAGTTCGACGGTACCTCAGCTACATGTACTGCCCAGAGGTACATTCAGAAGTGTGAGAAGATTTTGACAGTTCTTGGTACTAGAGACACCTTAGGGGTGCAGTGTGCTTCTTTCAGATTATCGGGAGATGCGGAGACATGGTGGGTCTCCATGATGCGGCAGAGGTCTAGTGACCTCCCTCCTTTGTCTTGGGCTGAGTTCGTGTCTATGTTCATGAGCAGGTTCGTGCCCCAGAGTCAGCACGATGCTCAGAGGCGCGAGTTTGAGGGGTTGAGGCAGGGAAACCTGTCTGTTTCAGAGTATGACACCAGGTTCTTGTGGTTTTCTCAGTTTGCGCCGGCTATGGTGGCTCAGGAGAGGGACAAGGTCCTCCGGTTTGTTGAGGGTCTTCATCCCCGTTTGCAGGTAGCTGTTGCCCCTGATATGGGCAACAAGTCGTATTTTGAGATAGTTGATGTGGCGCGGCGGATGGAGGATATCTTCGCCAGGGCTGACGCGGAGAGGGCGGCCAAGAGATCGCGTCAGTCTGGTGGGTATAGTGGATCCGCTCAGAGGGGTCAGGGTCATCAGGGCCGTTCTCAGTCTAGGCCCCAGGCTGCTGCTTTGCCTGCCCAGGATTTTTCTTCAGAGACCCCGAGGCCTCAGTCATCCCAGAGGCGGGGTGGCTCTTCGCAGTCTGGTCCGCCGCAGTGCGGGAGGTGCCAGCAGAGGCATCATGGGAGGTGTTCGTCTGGAGGTGGTCATGGCAGAGGTGGTAGAGGCGGTAGAGGAGGTAGAGGTGATGGATGTTTTGAGTGTGGGTCTCCAGAGCACTATGTCAGGAGTTGCCCTTATGTTTCATCAGGTCGCCAGGGATCCGTAGCTATGGTACCATCTGGTCCTCAGGCCGCCAGGCCCGTTTCTCAGATTCCTCCTAGACAGCAGTCTCAGAGAGCTCCGGGTTCAGGAGGCTCGGCGCAGGTCTATGCTATGACTCGTCAGGATGTTGAGGCATCCAATGATGTCATCACAGGTATTATTTCTGTCTGTGGCCGCGATGCTTATGGTCTTATTGATCCGAGGTCTACCTATTCGTATGTGTCGCCGGGATTTGCCCCTTGCTTGGGCAGGGATCTGGTCTTCTTAGATGATCCCTTTATGGTTGCCACCCCTGTCGGGTCTTCTATATGTGTAGATAGGGGTTATCGGCAGTGTATGATCTCCATCTGTGGTGTAGAGTCCTTAGTGGACCTGATGCGGCTCGATATGTCTGATTTCGATGTCATTATGGGCATGGATTGGGTGGCTTCCTGTCATGCGACTTTGGATTGCCATGCCAAGTCCGTGACGATCGGGGCAGAGGGTGAGTCTCGGGTTGTATGGAGAGGTTCCAGGCCTTCTCCGAAGAGTAGGATCATTTCTTTCTTGGAGGCGCAGAGGATGATATCTAGTGGGTGCGAGGGATATATTGCTTCAGTTCGGGATGTCCGGGCAGAGGAGTTATCCCTTGATAGAGTTCCGGTTGTTTTTGAGTATCCGGATGTGTTTCCTGATGATTTGTCGGGTTTGCCGCCTATGCGGGAGATAGAGTTTTGCATTGATCTATTGCCAGGCACTCAGCCTAAATCTATTCCCCTGTATCGTATGGCTCCTGTTGAGTTGAGGGAGCTGAAGGAGCAGATTCAGGATTTGCTCGATAAGGGCTTCATTAGGCCCAGTGTGTCTCCATGGGGTGCCCCGGTATTATTTGTGAAGAAGAAGGATGGCTCTATGCGGATGTGTATTGATTACCGGCAGCTGAATAAGGTTACTATCAAGAATAGGTATCCTTTGCCGCGTATTGATGATTTGTTTGATCAGCTTCAGGGTGCTACCTTCTTCTCGAAGATTGATTTGAGGTCGGGGTATCATCAGTTGAGGATTCGGTCCGAGGACGTTTCCAAGACTGCTTTTCGTACCCGATATGGCCACTATGAGTTTCTGGTGATGTCTTTCGGGCTTACGAATGCCCCAGCTGCTTTCATGGATCTGATGAACCGAGAGTTCAAGGCCTACCTTGACTCCTTCGTCATTGTGTTTATCGATGATATCTTGGTTTATTCGAGGAGCAGGGAGGAGCATGAGCAGCATTTGAGAGTTGTTCTTCGGACTCTGAGGGATCAGCAGTTGTATGCCAAATTCTCCAAGTGTGAATTTTGGCTCAGTTCTGTATCTTTCCTAGGTCACGTGGTGACCAAGGATGGGGTGTGTGTTGATCCGAAGAAGATAGAGGCCGTTCAGAGTTGGCCTAGGCCTACTTCTCCTACAGAGATTCGGAGTTTCTTAGGCTTGGCAGGTTATTATCGGCGGTTCGTCGAGGGGTTTTCTTCTATTTCAGCACCTCTGACGAAGTTGACCCAGAAGAATGTTCCTTTCCTGTGGTCCGATGCCTGTGAGTCTAGCTTTCAGAAGCTTAAGACTCTGTTGACTTCAGCGCCAGTGTTGGCCTTGCCTAGTGGATCCGGGGGATTCACCGTATATTGTGATGCTTCGGGTGTTGGCCTGGGTAGCGTTCTGATGCAGGAGGGTAAGGTGATAGCTTATGCCTCGATACAACTGAAGGTCCATGAGAAGAATTATCCTGTCCATGATTTGGAGCTGTTAGCTGTCGTGTTTGCACTGAAGTTGTGGAGGCACTATCTTTATGGCGAGCCATGTGAGATATTCACCGATCATAAGAGTCTCCAGTACTTGTTCACTCAGAAGGACTTGAACGGGAGACAGCGCCGTTGGTTAGAGCTGCTGAAGGATTATGATCTTTCTATCCGGTATCATCCCGGAAAGGCTAATGTTGTAGCCGATGCCTTGAGTAGGAAGTCCATGGGTAGCCTCGCCTATCTTGATGCTGATATGAGGCCGTTGGCCCGTGAGTTGCAGGCTTTGTCCATTAGTGGGGTTCGGTTTGATGATTCTGTTCCAGGCCGGGTGCTTGCATATGTGGGGTCTCAGTCGTCTTTAGCTTTCCAGATTCGGGAAAGGCAGTTCGAGGATCCTTATCTGAGAGATCTCCGGGACAGGGTCCTGAGTGGGGGAGTGTCCTCGTTCGTGATTGGTGATGATGGTGCTTTGCGGCTTAACGGCCGGGTATGTGTTCCAGCCATTGTGGAGCTGAGGCAGATGATTTTGGCAGAGGCTCACAGTTCGAGATATTCCATTCATCCGGGTACTGCGAAGATGTATCATGATCTTCGAGAGCTGTATTGGTGGAAAGGGATGAAGAGGGATGTTGCTGATTATGTATCTCGGTGTTTGAATTGCCAGCAGGTGAAGTATGAGCACCGGAGGCCAGCCGGGGTGACCCAGTCTATGCCCATTCCCGAGTGGAAGTGGGAGCAGATCACTATGGATTTCGTAGTTGGTTTGCCGCTGACCGTGGGTAAGCATGATTCGGTGTGGGTAGTAGTTGATCGACTGACGAAGTCGGCTCACTTCATTCCAGTGAGGACTACTTATACCTCGGAGCGTCTGGCTCGTATCTTCATTGAGCAGATTGTGAGATTGCATGGTGCTCCTTTTTCTATCATTTCTGACCGAGGTGCTCAGTTCACAGCTCAGTTTTGGAGATCTTTTCAGAGAGAGCTGGGTACTCGAGTCGATCTCAGCACTGCATTTCACCCGCAGACTGATGGCCAGTCTGAGCGGACCATTCAGATCCTCGAGGATATGTTGAGGGCGTGTGCTATTGATTTTGGAGGCCATTGGGATAGCCATTTGCCGCTAGCAGAGTTTGCGTATAATAATAGCTATCAGGCTTCTATCCAGATGGCTCCGTTTGAGGCATTGTATGGTCGGAGATGTCGCTTGCCTACCGGTTGGTTCGAGTCTGGTGAGGTCCAGGTGTTGGGGCCCGATTTGGTGCAGCAGACCTTAGATAAGGTCCGGGTTATTCAGGATCGACTCCGCACGGCTCAGAGCCGGCAGATATTGTATGCAGATCGGAGGCGGAGAGATCTTGAGTTCATGGTTGGGGACCGGGTATTCCTCAGAGTGTCGCCCATGAAGGGTGTTATGAGATTTGGGAAGAAAGGTAAGCTCAGTCCTAGGTTCATTGGGCCTTTTGAGATATTGGAGCGCGTTGGCGCCGTTGCTTATAGACTGGCTTTGCCTCCCTCTCTGTCTGTTCATCCGGTGTTCCATGTGTCCATGCTCCGGAAGTATGTTCACGATCTGTCTCATGTGATCGATATGGCTTCCGTGGAGGTAGATGGCGACTTAGCTTATTCGGAGGAGCCTATTGCTATTGTGGCTAGAGAGGTCCGTAAGATGAGATCGAAGGTGATCCCACTTGTGAGAGTTCAGTGGGGGCATCACTCCATTGCCGAGGCCACTTGGGAGCTTGAGTCCGAGATGCGTGAGAGGCATCCGCGCTTGTTCGATGATTCAGGTATGAAATCCTTGTATTTTCTAAGCCTGAATTTACATTTTTAAGTTTTATTGATTTCGGGTGGTACCGAGGGGTCCTCGAAATCCGTTCCAGCTCCGTGGCTAGTGTGTGGATCCTACCTTAGACTTAGGCTCGTCCGAGGACGGCCGAGAGTCTAAGTGGGGGAGAATGTAACGACCCTCAAATAGTCGTTACGGGATCTGGGACCTCGATTTGCGTGTCGACAGTCCCAAAAGCTCCGTTAGGTCATTTATGACCCGTCTGTGAAATCTGAGTCGAAACGGAGTCCGTTTGATAGGTTTTCGAGAAAAGGATCCGTTTATGAAATTCCGGAAAGGAATTTGGGGTTTCGATAGGTCGTTTTGCGTAAACGAACCCCGATGGAAAATCCGAGCGCACCGTTAGGTCCGTCTCGTCATTTATGATATATAGCAACCTTCAAAATTGAAAACGGACCTCGTTTGATAGGACTTTTGATAAAGTCCCCGTTTCGGAAGTTTAAAAGAGTTAAAAGAGGTTTCCGAGCTCGATTTGAGCAAATGAGCTCCGATGAGAGATCCGAAAGTTCTGTTAGGTTCGTATAGTCATTTGTGACTTGTAGCAACTTTCGGAATTGGATTCCGAGGTCGTTTGGTTAAATTTCGCTATTTTGGCGAAAGTCGAAAATTGAACCTTTGCCGTGGGACCCACTTTTTGAGTTCTGGAGGTCCGAATTGAGTTCCGTCTTGACCAGCATGTCACCCAAGTATTTTATGGCTTGTGTGAAAAATTTGGGATCATTCCGAGCTTCGTAGGGTCCCGTTTTTCCCCTAAAACAGTAGAAAATCTGGTGAGACTTTTCTGTTCTGTTTTGGCGCAAATAGCCGGATAAAAGCTGATTTTCCGGCCAATCCGTAAGGAATTAGGAAAAACTCAAAACATGAAAGTTGTAGCCCTTTGGGTTGTGGTTCTAATGGAACCGGTTTCAGGTCATTTGGACATTCCTATCAAAAGTTATGATTTTTTTTGAAAAGAAGCTGTCACAGAGGCAAAAACTGCTATAAAAAGGCCATTTCGGGCTATTTCGGTTCATAACTTATAAAAATCATTTGGTGAGCTCTTGAGGCGATTTTTGGGTATTTTTTTGAAGACCCAATCATACTTACACTTAAGGTAAGCCCTTTCAATCCATCTTTATGTTGATTAACACAAAGGGTTGATTCTTGGAAATGGGTTAGAACCCTAGATTCTTAAGAATTGGGGAAAGACATCGAGCAAGGCTCGCATGTGGAATCTAAGTGTAATTTTGGACTCACGGGAGCGTGGGGAGTCCGGAAAAGTACATTTTGTAAATTTAGGGCTCGGCCCCTACCCGGGGGCATTTTGGTAATTTTTACCCTAGGATGCCTATAGGCTTAAATAGCTATAACTGAGCACTCATATGTGCTATATCTTGTCTTAATAGACCTAGTGGAGAGTCCTTCGCGGACAAGGCGAGCGGGAAAGGAGATTCTTCCCGGCATTTGAGCCCGAATTTCGAGGTAAGTGAGACTTGACCTCTATTGTGCTTGTGGACTCTTCCTTCATGCTAGTATGCTTCATGTACGCATATATATACCTAACAATGGTTAGGATTAATGATGTGAATTACTTGCTATTATTGTTTGTTATAAATAGCGAGATTGTGACTCGACCGAGGTATGTGCCGGTCTAAACGCTACGTCGAGGTAGCTTAAATTTATATCGTAGTAACGCTTGCTACGCCATGCTTAGATAGCAAGAACTTGGGACATGGCCGAGGATGTTGCCGGCATGTCATGATAAATGTCTTGCCGAGGATTTTGCCGGCTTTTGTATGATATTGGTACTTGATTTGTTCACGTGCCGGGTTGGGTAGTGCTGTCTATACGTAACCTTGGGTTGGACGACATGGGAGTAGGGATTGTACCCCCAAACTGTGGTCGGGTTAACCTTCGCCTTACGTTCAGCTAGGGAGTAGGGATTGTACCCCCAAACTGTGAAATATTATCGTTATTAATATTTTTGTTATTATTTCTGTTATTGTTATTAATGTCGTGGATATTAATACTGTTAGAGGGACACTTGACAGGGGGTGTGGTGTCGCCTATACTATGAGATGTGTCACACTTGACAGGGGGTGTGGTGTGGACACTTGATCTTGAGATGTGACACACTTGACAGGGGGTGTGGTGTGGTCAGTTGATTTATTGAGATACGATGCACTTGACAGGGGGTGTGGTGCGATCGCAGACAGATTTGAGATGAGCCAACGACTACGGGTCGTTGGTCTACTTATTCATGATTGTGATAGTGACTTCGGGTCACGGTATATGGTTGATACTTAGTAGTGGTGTTGCTAGTCCATCGTAGGTCTAGGTTAGTCGGCACAGGAGTAGAGATTGGACCTCCAAACCGCCGCTGAGTTGACCGATGCCTTACGTTGGATGGGCATAATCCTTGAGACTTCTGGTTACTACTTGTGTGTATGGAATGTGTTACATCTATTTGTGATTTTACTACTTTACTGTATGATTACTATAGTATGTTGTTGCTTATGATGCATGTAGCGACTTGTCCCGCAAGGGTACCTTAGCGGGCCTGTCGGTGATCTTACTGGGCTTCGGCTCATAACTTACTCTGCTACGTGCGCAGGTCCTTCATCCAGTCAGCAGCCCGGACGTTAGCGGTTCCCGAGGCTTCTGAGACTTTTGATTGAGGTGAGCCGACCACACAGACCGTGGTGGCATACCGCCGGAGTCACTTAGAGATAGGACTCAGATTTCTTTGATGTATATTCATACTTTATTGAGTCACTCTTAGAATGCTCCAATTCTTTTGTGGATATATTCTTTTGGACTTCACCCTTTTATATTTATATATCCATTTATGATCTTTTCAAATTATTGTTCTTTTCCGCATCTTGTTTCATTGGTTCGCCTAGGCAAATGTTGTTTAGGTGCCATCACGAGCCCTTGGAAATTGGGTCGTGACAGATAAAAATGTAAAATTCTAGAAATCAGAAGTCCATAAGGTAGAGAGGCACAGTCAGCAATACTTTCTAGCATATACTCAATTATCCAAGCACCAAGGTCCAATTTTTTGTTCGTTAGAAGACAAAAAACTATCAGAGTGTCACACTGAGAGAGAGAGAGAGAGAGCTAAGGGATCCAGTGCGGGGCAGCAGAGTAGTACCAACAATGTGAGCAAGAACACGCACAGAAAAAGGCAAGTCTAGAGGACCTAAATGACCATCAGGGATATCATCAGATTTTTCACACAGGCATGCTTTTGCTTGTTCAAAAGTAACTTCAAAGTCAGACGGCCAAGAGTTTTTGAAGAAAACAGAGTAGCCAGAGAACTTACAGCCCAAAATTCGACAGAGGATCTTTTTGGTGATAACAATTCTAGTGTTCAGGACCATAGTTTCAATGCCATCACTAGGACAAGGGCGAAGGTTTGCATAAAATAATCTTACCAGGTCTTCAGGGACATCAACAGGATCAGAAGAGAAGAAATTTGTCCATTCTTGGTCAGCAAAAAAATGTTTGATATCACAATTGAGAGACTCCAGAAGATCCAAGTCCACAATGCGGCCATGGGCAAGGGGCTTTTCCTTGAGGGCTTCCAACCTTTCATGAGCAGAAGAATCCCAAAAGTCAAGGGTTTCATCAAGATCGGCAAGAGAGAATATGGTGAAAAGGCGTGAGTGAGATATGAAAAGGCGTGAGGGAAAGAAATAGTGATGGGAAAGGTTACTGCAGCGTCAGGAAGATAGACCGACGTAACTTCTCTGAGAGTCTTGGAAAAGAAAAACCGACGGCTGTAATAATGACAAGTAATAATAACAAAGCAGGAGGTTATAGGTAAATATACATATACATGGTAAGAAATAAAGCTGATGAAAAGGACAATAAATAAAAATCTTTTTATTATTTTTTTTGTTTTTTAAAAAAAATGCATGCGAAAGAAAAAAAATTATGCTTTTGAACAGGGATCCGAAATAATTCCAAGTAAATCTCTTAGAGTGCAAAAACGATCTTCAAGCAAGGGTTTTGTAAAAATATCTGCCAATTGAAAATCAGTACAAACGAATGCAATATCAATATCACCTAGTTGAACATGATCACGGATAAAATGATAACGAACATCAATATGCTTAGTTCTAGGATGATCAACAGGATTGTAGGATAATTCAATGGCACTAGTATTATCACATAAAATAGAGATAGGTTTAAAGAACAAGTTATAATCAGATAGTTGAGTAGCCATCCAGAGAAGTTGAGTGCAACAGTGTCCTAGTGCAACATATTCTGATTCGGCAGTAGAAAGAGCAGTGCAATCTTGTTTTTTTCTGTGCCAGGAGACAAGAGATTTTCCTAAGAAGAAACTTGCCCCACTGGTGCTTTTTCGATCAACCCTGTCACCTGCGTAGTCAGCATCTGAGAAACCAATGAGATCAAAGTGTTTTGTGAAGGGATACCACAGACCATAAGAAATAGTTCCAGCAAGATAGCGTATAATTCTTTTTACTGCAGTTAGATGAGAAACTTTAGGAGCTAACTGGAATCTAGCACATTTACATACAGCAAACATGATATCTGGTCGACTAGCAGTTAAGTAGAGAAGAGAGCCAATCATACCTCTGTAGACAGTGGAATTTACACTAGTACCTTTTTCATCTCTTACCAGATGAGTGGCTGGACTCATAGGAGTTTTAGCTATGTTGGCGTCTGCCATGCCAAATCGTGTGAGCAATTCTTTTGTGTACTTGGATTGGTTGACAAAAATTCCTTCTTGATGCTGTGTGATTTGGAGTCCTAGGGAGTAAGTCAACTCCCCCATCATACTCATTTTGAATTCTCCCTGCATTAGGATCTCAAACTTCTTGCATAATTGGGCATTAGTACTTCCAAAAATTATGTCATCAACATATACTTGAATGATCAGAATATCATTAGAGGTCTTTTGAATGAATAGAGTTCTGTCACTTTTGCCTCTGGAAAAACCGTGACTTAGTAGGAAAGAGCTTAACCTTTCATACCAAGCTCTCGGAGCTTGTTTGAGGCCATAAAGGACTTTGGAGAGTTTGAAAACGTGGTGAGGAAAATTTTTATTTTCAAAACCAGGGGGTTGTTTAACATATACTTCTTCTTTTATAAATCCATTTAGAAACGCACTTTTCACATCCATTTGAAAGAGTTTGAATCGTTTGAAAGAGGCAAAAGCAAGCAACATACGAATGGATTCAAGTCTAGCTACAGGGGCAAATGTCTCATCTTAGTCGACTCCCTCTGTTTGGGAGTAGCCTTGAGCGACTAGACGAGCCTTGTTTCTTACCACTTACCTTCTTCGTTCAGTTTGTTTCGAAAGACCCATTTGGACCCTATGATAGACTTCTTTTTGGGTCTTGGAACCAACTTCCAAACCTCATTTTTGTCAAACTGATCAAGTTCTTCTTTCATCGCTTGAACCCATGATTCATCTTGTAAAGCTTCGTCAATTCTTTTGGGTTCAATCTGCGAGATAAAAGCAATGTTAGAACTATGAGCTCTTCTGGTTTTCATACCTTCCCTTGGATCGCCAATGATGTATTTCTGAGGGTACTCGGGATCACTCTTCCATTCATTTGGAACAACAAAGTTGAGATTTCTTGGTTCTTCATCAAAGGTTGACTCATTTTCCTCATTAGTCGACTCAGGTTCTTCAGAAGTCTGAACTTCCTTTTGAGCTTCAGTATTGGGAGGTTTTTCTGAGATGTGAGGATGAAATGGGATCTCGTCTTCATCATCTGCAGATACTCCTTTCTCGACAGATTTTAAAGCATCATAAAAAACAACATGCATGGATTCTTCAACAGATAAAGTGCGCTTATTAAATACTCTATAAGATCTACTAGTGTTGGAGTAACCTAGAAAAATGCCTTCATCACTGTGAGGATCAAATTTTCCAAGATTGTCTTTGCCATTATTATGAATAAAATATTTACACCCAAAAGGATGAAAGTAACTTATGTTAGGCCTTTTACCTTTCCATAGCTCATAGGGAGTTTTCTTGAGGATAGGACGGATGAGACATCTATTAAGAATATGACAAGCTGTACTTACTGCTTCAGCCCAAAGATGATTTGGGAGGGAGTGTTCTACCAACATGGTTCTTGCCATATCTTGAAGAGTTCGATTCTTCCTCTCGACAACACCATTTTGTTGAGGAGTACGGGGAGAGGAGAAATTGTGAGTGAGCCCATGAGTATTGCAGTACTCTTCAAAGATCTTGCTTTCAAATTCCCCTCCATGATCACTTCTAATGATGGTGATGAAATATCCCTTTTCTCTTTGCACCTTTTTGCAGAAAACTTCAAAACTAGCAAACGCATCATCTTTATGTGACAAAAACATGACCCAAGTAAATCTAGAGAAATCATCAACAATTACTAATGCATACTTCTTTCCATTTATGCTAGCAGTTCTAGTTGGCCCAAACAGATCCATGTGAAGAAGTTCAAGTGGCCTTGAAGTAGAAACAATGTCTTTGCTTTTAAAAGATGTTCTAGTTTGTTTACCTAGTTGACATGCATCACATACATGGTCTTTGGAGAAATTTAGTTTTGGTAAACCAATAACAAGATCATGCTTTGAGAGTTTTTCAATTAAAGACATGCTTGCATGACCTAATTTTCTATGCCAAACCCAAGGATCATTAGTAATAGATGCAAGACAGAGATGCTTACTTGAGGAGGTATTGTCGTTATTCAAAACATAGATATTGTTTTCTCGTGCGCCAGAGAGAACGACTTTACCTTTGTTGTCATGGATGATGCACCTACTGGATTCAAACTTTACCTTGAACCCTCCATCACAAAGTTGACTTATGCTGGGAAGATTGTGTTTAAGTCCTTCCACAAGAAACGCATCTTTGATATCACAAGAGGGGTTCAGAGAGATAATGCCTATTCCGATGATCTTTCCTTTTGCATCTCCTCCAAAACGTACAGAGCCTCCATCAAAACTTGTGACTGATTTGAAAAGCTGTTTGTCACCAGTCATGTGACGGGAATATCCACTATCTAGAAACCATTTTCCCAGTTTTGCCTTTTTCTTGTGGAGTCCCTGCAATATGATAGTATTAAAAAGTTTTAGGTACCCAAGCTTGCTTGGGTCCTTGGGGGTTAGTGTCAGAGGTGCCAGCCTCGGTTTTAGCTTTTGGTCTCCAAATCCATATTTCAGGATTCTTCTTGTAACATTTCCTTTGAACATGACCAACCTCACCACAATGAAAACATATAGGAATATTTTGAGATTTAGAACTGGAAGAGGTAGGAGAAATAGATCTAGCAGATTTATATGAGTTAGAAGATCTATCAGATTGATAGCTTTTAGGCCTTCGAAGTCTGCTTAGTTTAATTCTAAGTTGTTCCATTTCCTCTTTTAGAAATTCGTTTTCAGTTTCTACTACTTCTAGTTTCATTTCCCATTCTTCCTTTTCTTTAGTTAGCCTCTTGATTACTTTGAGAGCTTTTTCAAGTTCATCAAGGGCTTCATCGAGGTTTTTAGAGTTTTCAGTGCAAAGATCACAACATACCTCATTTGTGTTAGCCATAAAGCATATGTTTGCTGCATCTTCAGTTTCAGTATCGGCCGCTTCATCTTCACTCCAGGCTGAGTACGATCTGTTCTTCCCTTTTCTTTTAGCTTCTGGGCAATTGTTGGCAATATGTCCTTGCTTACCACATTCATAACAGCGTCCTTCAGCTTTATAGTTGGTCTGCTCTTTCCTGAAAGGAGCCTTATTTCTACGGAACTGTCTTCTTCTGTTGAGAAGGCCATTTATGTTTCTGGACATCATAGCAAGCTGTTCCTGTATGTCATCTTCTTCAGCTTCATGTTCATAGTCGACTTCTTCAGTGACAGTACTGAAAGCTACAGCCTTTTTCTTCTCCTCTTGAGTGTTGCGATTTAGATGAGTTTTCTCAAAGGCAATCAAGTCACCTCTGAGTTCGTCATAGGTGAGTTTATTAAGGTCACTGCTTTCAATGTTGATAACTTTTGGTTGCCAGGAAGTTGGAGGGCTTCTTAGAATCTTCCTGATTTGTTGACCGCTAGTGTAGACCATTCCAAGAGCTTTAAGTTCTCCAATAATCTTGCTGAACCTAGCAAACATATCTTCAGCAGATTCTCCTTCTTTCATTTGAAATAGCTCATATTCATAAACGAGGAGATTTATTCTTGTTTCCTTGACTTTGCTGGTACCTTCATATGTAACCTCCAATTTATCCCATATTTCTTTTGCAGTATCACAGTTGGAAATCTTCTCCCATTCCTCACCGCTTATAGCATTGTAGAGAATATTCACAGCTTTGTAATTCAATTGAATTACTTCCCTTTGTTCATCCGTATAGTTATCCATATCGAGGGGATCCGAGGTTTCAGTCGTATCATCTTCCTTCTTGGTAGTGGCACTAGTTGGAATGGTATAGGGACCTTTCTTGATTACACGCCAGACCTTCAAGTCGACTGACTTGACATAGGTTTCCATGCGAATCTTCCAGTGGCTGTAATGTTTCCCATTGAAGTAGGGAGGTCGGGTGGCAGAAGTTCCCTCTTGCAATAGTGCACCATTGACAACGTGTGCAGACATGATCTTTACTCACTTGCTGTAAGGCAAAAACAAATAAAATGTGAGACCAAGCTCTGATACCAATTGAAAGTACAAGAGGGGGGGGGGGGTGAATTGAAATTTTTCTTTTAATACAGTTGACTTAAGCAGTTTGTAGTCGACTAAGCAGAATATATATAAACTTAAGCAAATAGTAAGAGATAAGGGAAGAAGAAAGACAAAGGATTTTTATACTGGTTCAGAACCAAAAAGGTTCCTAATCCAGTCCCCTTGGGTCACAAGGAAGTATCTCTCTTATCAAGCCTCTTAGTAACACAGAGTACAATGGATGGTTTATCGTTCACCACAAACGTCTCTATCACAGATGGTTTTTACCACTCGATTACCACAAACGTATTGTTTGGTTTATAGCTCACCAAACCAACTTCTGTTTGACACTACTATTACCTCTACAAGAAACTCTCCTTCTTTTCTTTTCTAACACTGATCACTAACTTGTTACAGTATTTTTGCAAAGTAAAAGTATGGAGAAAAGTAGACAGTAGAATAGAAGCGTGAGCCATAGTCTGAAATCTTCTGGAATATATAGGGCTAGTCGAGAGGCAGTACAAGATCGAGGAAATCAGTGAAAGCGCAGATCACGGGAGCTATCTTTGGAGGCGAGATTCTGAGAGATTGGACCCAAGAGATTTGATTCTTGGAGAGGTATAAATACCTTCCAAGAATACGGTGGAGCCTTAAAGAATCAATCCCTAGATCAAGGGGATACCATCCTAAATCAGCTGTAACGGACAAACTAGGCAGATCCTTTCCTTAGTTGGCTTGTATGGAGATCCTGCAAATTATACGCACATTAGCAACTGAGTATCTTTATTTGTCATAAGTCAAAAATATAAGTTCAACAGAGAGGAGTAAAAGTGAAATTAGGGGGAAAAGGTGGGAGGAAAAGCGAAATAGGGTTTGGGTGCTCAATGAAAAATGAAAGTAAGCATGGAGGAAGATTGGAAACCATAATAGAAACTAATACTTGAAGAACTAAAATTGTATATCAAACAACATTGCTACACATACAAACTCCAATCCAACTAATGCTAATTCACATGCTTTTATTGTATATTCTTGGTCAATTGTCACATAAAATAGTACCTATACCTTAACTATTAACGACTAATGATTTACACTATACACTACCAACTTATGTGAGGCTTCCAAAAGGCCAAAAACTTTAGACTACCTTATCCAGATGAACTGATGGTCCTAAAGTTATAAGTATTTCTTTCCGAACCTCTTTATCCCTTTGACAAGATTGACTTCAAATGGCTTCCAATCTTCTTAAATTCCATACACAACACATCCAGATTTCCCACCCTTTGTTCCACTTCAACCTCACCAAACTGCCATCTTCAACTTCCATATACTCCGCAGGAGCAAATCAACTTCATTGCTCAGTCTCCTTTACAAAACCACTGCACCTAACTAAGTTCCATTTTCCCCCTCTTCAATGTTCACTCTCTTCTCCTACCCCACCTACCACCAAAGAAGATGCCATTTCTCAAGCAAAGTTCTCTCTTTTAAGTACCTTAGAGAAACCCCTTAACAATCCCAAGCTTGTTGGAAGACTCAAGAAACTCAAACAACCAAGATTTCGTGTCGAAATTCCAGTTGTTGATGACTCTCAATCTGCACTATCCCAGCTTGCTCTTGATATTTTTGGAGACATGCCCATCAAAAGAAAAGGCCCAAAAGTCAAGATTCTGCTTTTATGGCCTAACCAAAACTTAACTCAAGCTGCACAAAAAGCCTTTGAGACTATTTCATCAAACGCCACCATTGAAAATTTTGATATATCTGATGGGAATACAAGAATGGTAAGTTCTGCAGATGTTACAGTGTTTATGGCTCCAGAGGCTTCAAGACTAACTCTACTGAAGGACATTGTTGATGTATTGTACCCAAAACCTGTGGTGATATTCAACCCGAAATGGGGGTTTGATGAAGAGGGTAGTTTTGGTGAGCTAAGTGCATTTGTGAGTTCATTTGAGGTTGTGTATTCATTTATGGGATTGGAGGTCAGAGGTATATTGAGTAAGAGAAAAGGTATGATTTTTAAATGTGTCAAAGATGGAGTTTTGAGTGGTGAAAAATGGTTTGTGTTTGTTGAAGAAGATGGAGAGTTAAAGGTGGTTTCGAGGTTTAAAACAAGGCCATCCATCGTTGAAGTTGAGAATGTCTTGTATAACTTGATGGCCATTAATTCACCAATCACAAAGTCAGCACAGTTCTTGAAGAATTTGGTGTCAAATGTAAGGGGAGAAAAGTAAATCACAACAATTCAACTGAGAGTAACATTTGTTTGTTTTATCTATACCATGTAATAAAACTCTTGTGGATGTTTCGTAAGGAGAGGAAAGGAAAGGGGCGACCAAATTTTAAAATGCAGTTGGCTCAATTGAACCTTTGCAGTGGTATTACTGTTTCCTGATCTGCTGCTTAGTCTATGTGCTTAGTTGAAGACTTCCCCCCACCCCACCCCACACATACACAGACAGAGTCCCTACTGGAAACAGGGAAAACTATGAAATAGGCATCAACCTACTTATTGAAAGGAGGTGGAACCTATTGACTGGCTCTCTCCTTTTGACATTGTCTCAAGCACAACGTCAAAATACCTGTATGACTTTCATGTGTCATCTGATCTATCAAATATACCTTATTTCCATATTTTACCGTTCCTAGGAATATCAACATCAATAACAGCACTACTCATTCTACTTCCTTGAATTCTAAAATGCTGGACATAAAGAGCAATCAAACAAGGCAATACGTTGAAAATCTGGTGTGATTATTAACACGTCCAGAGTCTAATATTTACAATTTCAAATGTATTCACAATTTGAGCCACTCCAGGACCATTCGCAGCTTTCTTTGCATAATCTCCGCAAAAATAGTAACTGTATAAAACCTGACAAGAATAACAAAAATTATCATTTATCAACCGCACAAAAACACCTAGTAATTCTAAAGAATTGAAAAAACAATGAGGTGCAGTCACAAGATAATCATTGAAGCGACTAATCAGCACTAAAATCTATCTCCCATAGTTCAGGCTGTTGCTTCTGTACTGCTCTCTCTTGGAAGAATGAGTAAAGATTATGCATCTCTGGAACAGATAGTGTGGCCACTATGGACAGCCCTAAGCAAAGATGCATCTAAACAAAAGCCACTCGATCAACTACATGGTGGCAGAGCATAGCCATGCATGCACGTGCAAGCAGAAACGAGTGCAAGAAAACTCTCCGATCGAGCTGCGCAGCAAGCTCAAATAAGACACTTGTTTCAAATAAAAACAGCTACGAGAGAATTGTGCCAAGCGAAGTGTCAATCCCACTGATAAACAGAAAACACCTGTGAAGCATCATAAAAATTACTCAGTTATAGCACAAAGATGATCAAAACAAACAAAAGCAAAAAGATGGTTGCAGTGCATTACCATCATAATAAATTAAACTCGCCAACTTCATCCCATTGCCACTTTGTACCACTTCATCCTTCATGGAGCTCCTTGTGTTATTTACAAAATCTAGACGAGTAGCTGCTTCAGGGCTGTCACGACTCACTAACATCTACCAAAGTCTGTAGTTGTTTGACTTGTCATTCAAAGACTATTCGGTTCTCTGCCATGGTGAAGTTCAATGCTGGATTCATTCTTGGAATGAAGAGAGCCACAAACACCATTTAACTTAATGTTGCTGTTTTCAGAGATTCCAGTCTCGGACAGCTGTTGGCCATTGTCTCCATGAGCGCATTATTTATTAAACAGAAAAAATCCCAACTTCAGAAGGTGAACGTTGTATATAAGCAACACATTACAAGTAAAGCAAACCAATATTAACAAATCAGATAATTACTCCCCACCCGAAAACACAAATCCATTCGTGCATCTTTTCAATCCCATGGAAAGAACCATCGCGCAGTACCCAAAATTGTTGGATTATTTTCTGCAACACGGAAGAGGCATTTCATGTTAAGTCAAGAAAGAATGTCGATTACCCCTCTTGTTGGCTTTTGGAAGTTTGAAGGTGATTACAAACTGGAACTAAATGTTTTGACTCTGCCACAACCATATGAGTTGGAATGACTTCAGTCTCAGCCTCACCACCACATTCATCAACTACATAAATCCCATCCACAGCAAATGATTGAAAATAGACCTGCAAAAAGATTAAAAAGATGAAGGACATTTCAGCCAATACACAAGAGTGCGATTTGCTAATTAAAGACCATGGTACCATACTACAATTAACCTATTAAAGATGCATTTGAACCTCTGCTTTGGATATGTATATATGATGTCTTTCCTCAGAACATACTTCTTTTTTAGTGATTGATTCCCTAGTCTAGGGATAGAGACCATTTCTGTTCGTTATTCCTTCAGGAATACTTTACTACTATCAGAAGTTCCAAATTCACCATATATATCACTATTATGATATCAACTCATTCTTTGCGACTTTGTTTCTGGATCGCCAACATTCCACTTCCGGATTGCCTCTACAACTAATCTTTTATCAACTTCAGGACCTGCTTCGTAAGTTGAATCCCCAGCAGGAATAGCTGTGACAGTATTGAGCTCAGAACACATACGCAAAGCATATTCTGTCATGCAGCCCGGAGAAGAAAAAATAAGCAGGCGATAATTTGTTTCTAGAAGGCCTAAATCTGCATACTGATTAGCACTTTTGCAGTGGTGAAAAGCTGAAGCAATGGACGCCGAGAAAGAACTCGTCCTTCCAGTTGCAGCAGCTGCAGCACCACTTACAGAATTTCTCCAACCATTACTTCCACTCCAGATTCAACCAACAGAAAGAGTCAGTGGAAGCCCAGTTTCACAAATGTTCTGTTGATTAAGAAGCTGAGTTTTTGAATTTGAGGCCCAATTAACTGCAGATTTTTCCATCACACCAGAGAGCCACTACCATGAGCAGTAAGACATGCATGTGAAGATTGAAAATTGATCGATGCCTCTGAAGGAGAAATTGTGAATAGATGGCTAGTCCCTCTGGAAGAACTTATCATAATCCACTGGCTATCACTACTAAAACTTATGTCTTGTATGACCTGAGATGTCCAAAAGGAATTTTTTATTTTTTTTTGTTTTGATACGAATGTCCAAAAGGAAATTTTAGTTGACTATAGTCCTTAACAAACAATAAATTCAATCAGGAAGATCAAGAAAATGCACTAGACCTACCGCATTAATCAGTCCCCGCTGCAGCCTGTAAAGATGGACATAAGATGAACCAGGATCAGCATCAGTATCAGAAGTATTTTCAGATAGTGTAGGCATTATCTGAATACATTGATATTATGATGCTGAACAGAAGCTGTCACCATAGGAGTACTGCTAGGATCAAACATAGAGCTGAAATAGGTCTCTTATGTGAACTAAACTGAGCAATAAGAGCTTTGCTGATGATGTCCCTGATTATGACCTAAAGATGCATCAAATGTACGACATTAACATATAGATCCGATGTTCACATTAGCATTTATCATAAAGCACCAGATGTCAATCACTCCCCAACATCCAAACATAATCAAGAAAAAGGAAGAGCGAAAAATATATATATATAATAAACACCCACAAAGCATAACCATAATATATATATATATAACAAACACCCACAAAGCATAACCATAATATGAGAGTTCATTATGATGATGAACGAAACCCATTGCCAAATCAACCAGAATACCAAGATCAGTCAAGAAAATATTCTTACATATTTTTTTTTTTTTTTGATAGGTAGAATATATTTTTACATTAATCAACACCAAAAGAGGAATAGAGCAAAAATTATTCTGTCCACAACAAGGAGCGGAGACAGAAACAACTGGATGAAATGGCATTTGAAGACATAATTTTAAACTACCATTCACAGAGAGATAATGGATGTTGAACAGAGTAATTTGTACCATTCCAACACTGTCGTCATCTTCCGATGACCATTAGCAGTTCCTGATACTTTCGCACGAGCATTCCCAGGTTGAGAACTATTACCATCTGGTGATAGGTCACAGTAGTACCTAGTGAGCTTCTTATGCACGACGTCCCCTAGAATCAAAATACCAGCTGCAAGTTGCTTACTTGATAATTGCCTAATGAGTATTAAGGCTCCCATATGGAGCTGGATTGGGGAAACTAGACGAAGTAGCAAGGTGTTGCGTTCTGACACGACCAGAATTTGAGATTGTAACAAGGCTTCCACTATAGGCCATCCTCCTGGGACCTAATGCCAGAGGCCCCATGCCTGTACTACCGCAGCCTGAAAACCCCGTGATGACAGGATTGGTAACAGTACATTCCCTATCTAGAGTTGCAGCATCAAAGCAGTGAATCTGCAACAGAAGCAACTGAACCCATGTCTAGCAAGAAAAGATTGACCAACAGCGTGCAATATCGACAAATAACTGAGATGCTGCTAAGATTGCAATCACTCGGGGGCTACACCTTACCAAGTGAACAACTGATCTGAACTTCAACAGATGCACATAAGACGGGATTTCAGGGAATAAAACCAAACAACAGTGGGCACAAAACCAGTACTTGCTTGGTCATAATAAGGTTGGATTGTTCCAATATGGAGTTTTCCTATGCCCTCCCAAATGTTACTATCTCCAGAAAAAGAAATATCAGCACATAATATTAGAATTGGGTGACTACCCAAAAGTTTGTGCTTCTTTGATGCTATTGGTTTTGGTAATATTTGCACGAACGAAACAGGACCATCATACCTGGAAACTAAGTCATGTACATTATCAGAGTCTTCAACATCCCAAACCTGGAAACCGTACTGGCATCCCAAGAGAAAAATTTGACGAGCAGTTCCTCCCTCACATTCCAGCTTGTCAAATCCAGCCCAGAGAACCTGACATAGTAGAAGAGGAATATGAGACGGCATAATTCCCATCGGGTAGTGCCGCAAAAGATTCCAACCATATTCATTTCAAAATAGCTATTCGACAACCACCATCTTTTAGCACTACAGGACAGGTAAAAATTTGAACAGATACCATTCGATACTCTAGATCTGAAAACAATGTGCAACAACCTATAGTACATTTGATCCAACAAGCAACCCAATTTTTTACTTGCTAGTTATCAGAAGTAAGCTTCTCAACGATGATAACCTCAGAACTCCTATGGGCTATGGACTCTAAACCACCATTTTCTAGGAACCGCATTTCAAAACTTGTCTTCCCTAACTGCAGAATCAAAACCAAAGTTACTCCTTAACTGGTCAAGGCTTCTTGATCTACACCCACTACAGCACCAATAGAGAAACAGCTCACTCATGTAAAGAAATTCGTAGTCTATTTAGCATCAATATAAAACAGTTGATAGTCGTCGTAAATCAGTTACGGTTACCTCATTCCCAGGTTATCACCAATGAGGATTACCCCAAGGAGCCCCACACTTCCTACTAAGCTGCTTAGAGTCAAAGTAGTCATTACTGCCTACTACCAAGCTTCATCAAAGAATTTCATCTTGAAATCAAGAATACTAGTACCTTCTAGATATATTGGATCCCCCCCGCCCTTCCATAATCAGTTTCCTTATCTGGTGGACAATCTGGAAAGAAAGGAATTCCAGATGTTTTGAGGATAGTACCAGTACATTGCAGAAAATCAAACTAAAATGTGTTCTGCTTTTTTGTTTTTGGTGTAAGCAGAATTACATTGAAGATTCTGTCTCAATCCTAGAAATTCTAGAATCTTGCTAGGATTGCAGAATAGTTTTTTCTTCCCTTTTCCCCTCTTTTCTTTTGCCCACTTGTAAATATGGTTTTCAGTACAACCTATGTACTGTCTATTAATATACATACATATGTTACCATCTCAAAAAAAGTTTTGACACCCATGACAAAGCGCCACAATCCACATTATCAGGACTATCACATAGACTTCTTTGGAATTTGCAACTGAGTGAAAGCAAGCGAAAACTTCTGTCATGCTGGATATTCAGCAATACCAGGCACCATAGCCCAGCCTAAAATTTCAGTGTTTTAATTAGCAAAGATCTATGTCTAGATGAACTCAGAGTTCAACTTAATCCACCATCAATCTAAATTACATTACCTTGATTGCCACAACCCTAGATCAATCAGAATTACATCCACTTGAACCTCACGCTCTAGATAGGGATGTTATTTTGGTGGAGGAATGGGCCCAAGAAGTTTGTCAAATCATGGCACAAAATCAAATTCCCGCTCTGATGACATCAAAATAGTTCCATTAGGATCTTCTAGCGTAAAGACCATAGCACCTTTCAACTGTTTCACAAACTGTGCAACTTTTTCCACAAAAGATAAGGTAGTAGAATCCTTCCGGTATGATACAAGGTGTCCTCTTCTCTGCACCACATAAAATGGAAAAAAGGGAGTACCTGACGTTCAATAAGCCACTGAAAAGCTTATTCCTAGCTCAATAATAAGCACAGAAAAAATTAATGAAGCAAAACATAATCGAGATTCGCCTGTTTTTGGAAACTTTAGTCTTGACCTCCTTAGCAATATCACTTCATGAACAATGATATTAGACCCTGACGTAATAATTTCAGAAATTAGGCGAAAGAGAATGACTATTTTGATAAGGAGGATTCATATACCCTAGCAAGTTTGGGAGAGACGTAGTTATGTTGTTGAACACACTCAAAAAGCTCCTCAAAATCCCAATCCTAATCATTTACCAGTGAGGATATGCAGATACACAAAATTGCAGCATTCATCAATACATATGTCTGCAACCCGATCAGTCCTTGGTAAAAGAAGAGGCTATGAAAAGTTGAAGAGTAAATAAGATCAATCTTCACAACTTCTCTCCATTGCTGCTCTGTATCACATTTTAATTATAATTATTAATAGGGGAGGTATACTGCGTGCACTTTGACTAATACTGCCTAACAAGGCTTAGACTGATTAGAAGAAATCATTTTTATTTATTTTGCTGAAATTTGAACCCTGATCTCACTAGGCCTTTCACTTCGTTGACCATAAGGCTAATAAACTCAACATGCAACCTAAGAAAAGTTAAATTTTGTGCCCAAATACTCATGACAAAGAGGGAAAAGAGAGAGTCACACATATAAACTGCACTTAGTTACGCCTATTCTCTAGAGTTATCTCAAAATACATATAACCCTGCGCAGATAAAGAATTTGCAACCAGCACTGCATTAACTAACAACTATGATCCAGCTAACGGACTGGCGAGATTAACAAGTTCCAACCTTTTGCTTAAACACGAGCTATATACCATGATATCAAACTAATACAAAGTAACTATAGAGAGGGGGGGACATAGAATTGCACCTGATCATGGCTAGATTCATTGTCACTGTCCGCGATAGCTGAAGCAGCTGACCTAACTGTGGAAGCAACCTTCGAAGCACCAGAAGATACAATCCTTGAAAGAGCTCAAAACGATGTTGGAATGAAGCTATTAGCTATTACTACTAGAACTAGAACTACACCTGCCTGACTTTGGTCCCTCTAGCTGCGACTTTTGACCATCATTGTTCCTCATCACCAATGCGCACAAGATTAAAAGAATACAACACCCTTTTTGCTTCTTTCAATCCTCTCTTTTCCTACCCTGAGTGGATGTGGATGCGGATGCTCTGTACACCGGCTGCCCTTTTAATCCTCTCTTTTTCTACTATAATTATAATGCATGATGTTATGTAACTTCAGTTTCAATCTGCCTTCAACTTTCTTTTTTTTCAAAAAATTCAAACTGTAGTAAACAAAATAAATCAAGAATAAAACTTTAACATTTAAAATACAAAAAAAATTTCAAAAAATTCTTTGTTGTATGTATCTGATAAATTTTATCTATCTTTACACCTAATTACCAGTCACCAAGACCCCAGTAAACATATATAAAACTTACTACTGTAGTAAACTTTCACAAGGTATAAAAAGTAAAAAAATAAAACAATTTATACAAATTCTAGAATTAAGAAATTATAGGATTTTGAAAGAATGACTCCCATGTGAAAAGAAAAGAAAAAGACAAAATGAGTCAATGTCATTTTTCGTTCAAGTATATTGACATTTTCAGATCATTGTTTAACACTAATCTCTCTTACAATTAGGAGATGTTTTGGTAGGGGGATTGGGTAAAATACACCATGTATTAAATTTGGTATTGGGTTATCCCATATTTGGTTGGTATTTTGAATTATGTATAAGTAATACATGTATTAACTTATACATTAGTTGGAGTATTATTTTATGTATTAGTTATAAATGGACAAAGGAGCAAAATGACAAAATTATCTTCTCTTTTTCCTAAAAGCCAATTAAAATCAAGCATCAAAGGGTATAATTGTAAACTCATTTTTTTAACTTAAAAATAAAGTAAATATTTCAAATGATAACTTACATCTCCAATTTTAGTGCAATGTACCAAATGTATTAGCCTAAATCGGATTAGATTAATCAATCGAATTTGTGAAGAGGTTTACAAGCAATATGTCGTATCAAAGTTGGTAAATTAACAGAAGCAGATAAATAACAAGAACCCAGGTAAATGATTTTAATAATAACTCCTTCAGGAGTACAATTGAATAGAGATTCTGTATATTTTTCTAAATGCCTTTATAAGATGAACAAAGTACTATTTATAGCCCGTCAATGTGAAGACAATTAAAGCCACTAACTAGTTGTTTTCCTGTATTTAGATTATGGTTTTCCAACTATCATGCCCATCAAATGCTGAGTTAATGGGCGTAGATCGTGGGACGACTCTTGTGCTGAGGTTGAACTATACTCCAAAGGCTTGGATCACTTCGCCTCGAAGGGTTGAACTTCCTGTTCCCCGAGGTTATTCTTCCTCATGGCTTCCGCGACCTCGGGGCTTCGCTTCGGGGATCATGTCGTTTGACTCGTGGATAACTTACTAATCTCGTGGGAAATACTCCGAGCCCTGCGCTCGAGGCGCCATGTGCACGATCCAAATTTTACCCAATACAGATAGTCCCCCCACTCCTCGAGTAACTGACATGGTTTTCGAGGAGTGGATGAAAATAGGCGGATGAATGATGTGGCTACACGCACGCCTAGTAATTCAAAGAGGCGGCCATCACTTCTACTTCCCGTCTGTTACACGTGGTGACCGTTGAACGGTCGTGTCGTTTCATCCTCTTTCCCAATGTAAATGCAATGATGACTCCCTCTATAAATAATGCAAGTTGATCACTTTCATCCCCACTTGAACTCTTTAAGCAACGGTGAATTCTCCCAAAACATAGAGCAATTTTTAGCTGTTCTTCTTCAAATTCTTGATCATAATCAGAAAAACATAATCAATCTCTTCAGGTCCTTCTGAAGAAAGAATTCCTGATGCTGCCACAGTGATTGTCGGCGGCGAGTTAGTCAATATTGTTTAGCCGCTGAATGTCATTACTCTGCTAGAGGACGAAAATAAGGCGACATCTGAAGTGGGTGGTTTGAACACTAGGCGATGCAAAACCTCCGATGGTCGCGATAAATCTGGCGAAGTAGATAGTGAGGAAGACGATGCAGATGCTGCTGATGAAATGAGTGATGGAGAAGACGCCGTTGGTGTGGTCGGGGGAACCGAGGCGGAGTCCTCCAAGCCCAAAAAGATCTCTGTTGAGAATGAGCTCAAGCCCTATTTGATCATACCCTCGAGCTTCGATATAGAAAAGGATTTCAAATCACCAGACCAGTCGGATGCTCAGCAGGAGAAAAACAGAAACGTCCTAGTACAAATGACGCCGACCCTAATTACCTAGGCCCATATGGCCTTGGTTCGGAGGGATTGCAACTGGGGCCCCGAGGTCCAAATCCATATGTCTCACCCGACCAATACCAGTTCCGACCATATAGAGGGCCTCTCATTCGTTTACACTTATCTTTTCACAATTGGATTTTCACTCCCCGTACATGGGATAATCGATAAGTTCTGCCGAACGTACAATCTTTGCCTAGCTCAACTTGGCCCTAGGCTTTGGAGGATCGTTGGGTGTTTGGATTTTCTAAGTCGAAAGGCTGCGGTGCCTTTCACTTTTCAACACTTGATCTCTCTCTTTTATCCCATATTCCACAAAGGTGAGTTTGTGGTCTTGAATAATCGGGGCAAGTACTCCCTGATTACAAAGAGTGAAGACACAGAAAATCGAGGCTGGTTTGTCCACTATATTCTCTTACCAAAAAACTGGATGTTTGCCGAGCCTAGGTTTTCCGAGGTATGGAACGATAAGCGTAAGTGATCTTTTGTATAATTTACCTGTCATTCAACTCTAACCTCGAGCCTACCTTTCATCACATGCTTTGGTTTTTGCAGCGAACAAAGTTCCAGTCGAGCCCCCAACCGATCTACTTGATGAAAGAAAGCCCCGTCCGCGTCAATGATACAACGGGTGATAACTCTTTGACTCCAGGGATTTTCTCTATTTAAAGTAGGAGATAGCCGGGTATTCTCTTCTTTTTTTTTGGAATCGAGCGAGATGATATGCTGAAAGGGGTGCTAGCTTGAAAACCGCCGCAGAATGAAGCTTAGCTGTCTAGAACGAATGTGAGCTCGGAAGGAAATTGCCTCGTAAACTCGTACTTCGCAGAATCTGGAACAGAGATTGGATGAAGAATTGCTTTTTCTTTATTAGCGGGAATGGCGCCACCTTTTTATTTAGGTTCGAGCAATGATCAAGGCTCGAACTCGGTTGAGAGGACTTGGATGAGCATCGCCGCTGAGCCAGACAATAATTGGGTGTGCAAGAGCCACAGTGAGCTGTTTGTCACAAGCCAATCTCATTGGGGATTGCCCGAGGTTTCCTTTCTGCTGATTTTTTCCTCCTTATTGTAGGTTTCCCTAACAGGGCGGCGAGCACCAAGCCCAAAGAGAAGAAGAGCAAAAAAGGAAACGGGAAGAAAAAAGAGAAAGATGTCCCCGATGCTGATGCCAGCTTAGCTACGATAGCAAGCTTGGCTGGTTCCCTGAAGAAAGTTAAGCCCTCCAAAGCCTCGAACGGCTCTTCTGGTCAGGGAACCTCTTCTAAAGGTGATGATGACATCTTCATCGGTCGGTTCACCTCCATTACAATATCCCTCACCTTTACTTCTAAGTCTCTAATTTTTATCTCTGCAAATTCAAAAAGAAAGAGAACGACCTCGGAGAAGTCGACTCGAACTGTGCATCCTCGAGTCGAGGCGACGTCCGGTTCAGGTCTCGAACCCACTGTTGAACTACAGAGAGGCTTGAGGGATGAACCAAGTGATGAAGGCCTTGAGGCCCCTAAGGAAGTCGAGGTAGTAGACCTCGAGGGGTTTCACTACGTTACTGCCAAGGCCAAGGGCAAGGCTAAAGTAGGTGAGGTTGAACTTCCTCTCATTGTTGAAGAGAGAATGGCACCGAGCGCAGCTCGAGCTAACTCCAAACCTCCCCGCACTTCGGCCTTTGAAAAGGCCATGAGAAAAATTGAGATCCATACTGACCTGAATCTATTCGACGGTTCGATCGACTTCGCCCTACATCTTACTCGCCTCCTCGGGCCAAAAGAAGAGAGCCACATCAAAGATGTACCCCCATCGGTGCTGACGGCTCGCTCTGCTGCCGTCGTGGCTCAGGTAAACTCCAATACTTGCAATTTCCTCTTTTGTTTGACACTCTTGTTCTAACTCTTAATCAAACCTCTTACAGTGTCTTCTGCTTTCACTCAAGACAATGCAAATTGAGTGTAACTGGGTCGTGAATCTCCAGCGCATAGGGGATGCTTGGGATAAACAGAAACTGGCGTACAAGGCTGAAATATCTGAGCTGCGATCTCAATTGGCTAAGACTACTACTGAGCTCAAACAAGCGTACGAAGCAGTCACCGCTACCGAGGCTCAAGTGCAGGCTCTGAATGAAAACCATAAGGCTGAGAGTTCGAGGTTGACCGCCGAAGTCAATGAGCTTCGTGGAGAGCTAGACTAGACTAATACCAAGTTTGTGGAACTCACTGAAGAATATCACAACAAACTGGCCGGTCAAATGCTTAAAATGAACAAGATGGAAGATTGCACGATGACGATATAGGCTAAAGTTGAGTGCCTACGGGGCGAAATCGCCACTTCGAAGGAAAGAGCCAAAGCCAAGACTAAGAGGGCTGAATTAGACAAAAGATGGGCCATCATCAAGACTCAGCTGAAAGTTCTCGAGCTGTGCAGAACCAGAGGGATTGATTTGGACACTGAAATTGCCAAGGCCTGAAATGATGCAACCCAAGCCTAAGCTATCATAGACGAGATTCCTTCAAGTGAAGGCTCGGGCGATGACGAAGCCAAGAGCGACGAAGACGAGGAAGATAACAAAGATGGGACTTCCGAGGGGGAAGATGACCCCGATTCTTAGTAGTTTCCTTTTCGTCTTTTGTATTTTGTTTTATTGCCTTCGGGCCTGAATGTATAAAAATCTCTTTAAGCCTTTGGGCTTGCTTAATGAAATTCAAGTTTTCTTCTCAAGTGTTAGCCTTCATTCTGTTGAAAAATACAACTGAACACTTAGAATATTTTTTGCTTGAAGACTTTCTTGCAGACTTTAATAAAATTTATGAAAAACCGGTGCTAGCTTAGAACGACGTCTCATTCCCGTGCCGAGACATAAAGAAATAATCTCCAATTGAATAACATAACTTCGGAAGCTAGATATTGAAACAAAGAGATGTTGAACCAAGTTCATTTTATTGATAAGTCGTAACTGGTATTTACATAAAACCTAGTCGAGGTCAGACTTAGGAAAACTTTTGAAACAGCCACTATCGGGCGATAAATACAATAAAACTAAAGCCAATCTTCGGGAGACAGTCCCCGATGTAAAATTTCTAGTCTTTGGGTCTGCTTGGAGTCCCCGGTGTGAGAGGCTTCGAGTCGATCTTGACTGCATACCCGTTCTTTCCATCCCAGTATTTAGGTGCGAATATTGAGGACCCGAACATTGTACTTCGTTCCCTCCGCTTCCTAAAAAGGTCAAGCAAAGAAAACAAGGGGTTAGTTGTATTATTCGACCTAAGCATTAGAGTAATTGAGGCTCGGGGCCGTAGGTGAAAATTCATTGACATAGGGTAATATACCTCGGTGTTAGAAATAATACCGCTTCAAATTGGAGACATTCCAATTTGAGGGTTCTTTCTTACCTTTCATATCTTCTAACTGGTAGGATCCCTTACCACCGATTGCCTTTATTCGATAGGGTCCCTCCCAATTTGCTGCAAGTTGCCATCATTCTTCTCTTTGGTGGTTTGGTTCGAGGCTTTCAATACATAATCTCCCACTTTGAAGGCTCTGAGTTTAGCCTTCCTATTAAGCGAACCAATTCCATGCACATTGCTTGTTAAATTGACTCTTCGGTTTCATGGGCACACCAAAGGCTGGGTTCGCCGACCTCTATAGGAATCAAAGGATCGATCCCATAAGCAAGAGAAAATGGGGTTTCACTCGTGCTGTTCTTTTCTATAGTGCGCATAGCCCATAACACCCTGGCCAATTAATCGGGCCACGGGCTAGCAGCCACGGGCCTTTTGCTTCGTCGATTTTTCTTGATATTTTCGATGATTATACTATTCGAGGACTCAACATGCCCATTGGTGCTTGGATGATAAGGATTCGAAGCCACTCTCTTTATCCCCACTTTGCAAAAAAGATAGTGACATCCGAACCCATGAATTGCGGGCCATTGTCGCGTGATATTTCCTTTGGGACTCCGAACCTATAGATGATGTATTTTCAAATGAAGCTGATGACCTCCTTCTGCCTAACTTTAGCAAAGGACCATGCTTCCACCCACTTGTTGGAGTAATCAGTGAGTATGAGGATAAACCGACATCGCCTTTAGCTTTGGGGGTGGCCCATCAATATCCATCCCCAATTTCATAAAAGGCCACGGTGATACGACCAAGTGTAGAGGTTCATCTTGTTGATGAATCATTCGAGCGTGTTGCTGGCATTTATCACATTTTTTTTTTCACAAAGGCCTTAGCGTCCGCGTTGATATCTGGCCAATTGTTGCCTGCACGAAGTAATTTTCGTACAAGAGATTTTCCACCCGAATGGTTGCCACACTCGCCCTCATGCACTTCGCTCATCACCAACTTCCCCCAGACCTAAACACTTGGCTATCCGGACGCAATACAACTTCTTGTACAATTGACCCCGAATCATTGAATAAGGGACCACTTGCATTCTACGATTTTAGGCCTCTTTCTTATCTGCTGGTAGAGTCCCTCATACAGCCCTTATCTATGTTGATCAAGTGTTCGATCCATCGAGGCCAGTTACACGAAGTCAAGCGAAGTTTCTGCATGATATGCATGTTCAGCTGGCGTGGCCGGGAAGAAGCAACCGTTCGAAAGCTGAGTGCCCGAGCTCAAGATATAAAAGCTACATCTGCAAGCTCGAGCCCAAGGATGGAAGTGACCGAATGCTAATCATTGAAGCCGATCGGTGAAGCGACCGAAGGGCTACGAATGTGCTCGAGGCAAGAGAGCATCCGATTTCACTGTGCCGAGGCTGAGCAACCGAACACAAGTCAAGAGCGCCCACGCACATTACTTCGGCCCTACGTGGCCTTGTTTTATTGGTTGACTATGACCATTTTACTAGTTTACCCTTGGGGCTATCTATAAAAACCCCTTAGCGTATTTTATTTTAGACACCCGCTCTTAAATATGAATGATTAGTAGTTTGCTATTGTGTCTCCATTGTGAGCCGAACCCTTTCGTGGGTCGAACTCCGTCGTGGGATTGTTATGGAATTTTTGTCAATCGGTGGATTCCATTTGAATTATTTCTTCTTTGATCATTCAATTTACAAGAAGCTTGCTAAGTCTTCTTGAGGATTGTTGCCTACTTTTAGGTGATTCTATGTTTTTCGAACCGAGTGGCCCAAAGACTTGTTCCTTGGGTTCGTTTGGGTTGAAGCTTAGAGCTGTCTAGCTTAGAACTGTCTAGCTTCTATCTTTACTTTCCGTCGTACTTTTTCCGCTATCATTTGTGTCTGGTTGCTAAGCTTCCAAGTTAGCTTGCATCATCTTTATATCAGAGCAAGGTTTAGGCTCGTTCTTACAACCTCAATCCTGTTCTACGTTTTCTTTAAATTTTCATGTGTTTGTCTGTGTTTTCTGTTTTAGTTTCGTGTTCTTATTACAAAAAAAAAAAAAAAAAAAAAAGTACCAAAAAAAGAATTCATTGATTGGTTGTTGTTTAGATTAAATAGCCACAGATTCTTTGATAAGGATCAAAATCACGGAAGCGATAAAATAAGATATGGAAGCAATAATCACAAGATAACAAGAAAATAGGGACGGGGAAGAACAGAAATAGAAGAAAAGAATGGATAGACAATTCAAACCATGAATGAATGTCCGAGAGAGGAAGGGGAACTTGAACCATACGACGAATCCATACTAGTAAGGAATCTCCATAGGTTCCAAGCAAAGAATAATCCGAAGCTTCAAGCTTCAGCAAAGAAGGCCTTGCCTCTCTTTCTATGTTTATTCTTCAAATCTAGATTAGCTAATGAAATAAAATGACTAAGTGTGGTATTTATAGATGTTACACACTCCTAATGAAATGACATAAAATCCCCTACAAGTTGATTACACATAATAAGTCACGTAGGGCTAAAATAGTAAATAACTAGACTAAAATCTCGGAATGCTAGTCTAGGAGGCGGAGCGCCTGAAAATAGCTCCGTTTGGACCAGTGGCCAAGTTGGGCGGAGCGCCTGGCTTCTTCATGCTTTGGGCAGAGCGCCTGACTTCTTCATGCTTTGGGCGGAGCGCCTGGCCCTGGGTTCTCTTGATGCTTCTTCAATTCGCTCCGAAAGCTCTTGGCTTCTCATCCTTTACATCCTCCAATCCCGGCTCTTGATGGTAAGTTCTTTAAGCTCGATTTGACCCGTATCATCCTCCTCTTATAGAAAGGATTTCGTCTTCGAAATCAAACCATCAAGACTTACAACCAAAGACAAGCACAACCAAAATCTCCTACTACAAGAGTAGTTTAGTGCAAGTAGTGTGAAAAACACACTCTTATGGTATAACCAAGTATCGATAACAATGATAAAGCGCATGTTTCCAATGAAAACAACAAGTACTTGGCTTCCCCAATGGGTGCACTCAACACAAGATTCATCAAAGACATCAATAGGATATGGAATATGTAAGATCAAGCCATCAAAATTCCTATGATCCCTAAGTTCAATATCAACATACCAAGACTTCCCACTATAAGAGTAGGCAAGTCCAACAAGAGTGAGTGCAAGTGTGTGGAAAACACACTTTTGTGGTAGAGCCAAGTATCAATACCAATAAAAAAGTATAGGTCTCCAAAGGAAACAACAAGTTCTTGGCTCAACAATGACAAGCACTCACTATCATAATAAGCAAAGAGATCAATAAGACATGGAACATGCAAGATTAAGCAACTAAGTTCCCTATGACCTCCAAGCTTATGGTCAACATACCAAGCCTTCAATGCATTACCATCACAATATGACTCATTGGCTTTGGTATGCTCAACACCCAAGGTGTGATCAACATGTGGGGTGGAGTAAACAAAATAGTTCAATTGGCAACTAACATCAAATACTCCACTCCCCTTCTTGGAAACACTCTTACACACGCAAAGAGTGATTTCCTCACCTCCAAATCCACCTCTAAGACAATCTTCTTCACTAGACAAACTCCCAAGGAAGGTCTCTAAAATAGGTTCTTCGTCATTATAGTCCACATAATGAAGGTTAGGACTACTAGAAGATGGTCCAACACAACCAATACCAAGACCACTCATCTCAGTTGGAGTTCCAAATAATGGATTGTCTATAGAGTCAAACTTTCCAAACCATATAGGTTTAAATCCAAACTCTTCTCTAGTTTTATGTACACCATCACCTCTTTTAAAGTCCTCTTCCAACAAGGGGTTGGTGAAAACAAGTCCACTACCCATCAAAGGTGAGACATCAAAACTAGAGTCATCATCCACACTTGAAGAATCATCAAAGACAATCCTATCCATCTCCTTCATTAGAGATACCTCAAGGCTATGATTATCCTCACTACGACACTCAAGACCACCATTATCAAATAAAAAATCAAAGGGAAGAATAGGATATTCATTCAAATCATCTTCTCCTCTATCAAATATAGGTGGAGTGTCATAACAAGGGTCACAAACAAGGTAAACTTCATAATCTTTACTAAAGAGAGGTTAAATGAAAACCGAGTTCACATCATGATGTGGCTTATCATCCCTCTCAACTAGTGGTTCATATTCACACACAAGTTGACCCAAAGACTCTACACTAGTTTTAAACACATTGTAATCATACAAATCATCAACTAGTGTTGAGTTATCACAAACACTATCATAAGACAAGGAAGTAACATGCTCAAGGAAAGAACTATCACATACCTTTGAGTGGCCATCTTGCTCTCTCAATGCACTTGAAGTGTCATGAATTGTCTCTCCACCTTGAAGCTCACATTGGAGATCTTCTTCACCTTGTCCTTCCATCTTGGAACATGATTAAGGCTCCATTGACTTGCCTCCAAGAATGACTACACAAGAGCTAACACAAGTAGAAGAAAAAGATAAAGAGTAAGTGTTAGAATAAAGGGTGTCCTCACTCTCAACAATTCTTTTTCCCTCTTTCTTTTCCCTTATTTTATTTTCAAGGTCGGGTGTAGATTCGGGTGGTGACATCCCACTCACATCACTCAATACATCCTCTCCTTTTTTCACTCGAGGAATGTCACCGGTCACTCCCTTAATCCTCTCAATCTTTTGTCTCTCATATTTGGGTGAGTTAGGGCGAGGCCCAAGGATATCCATAGCCGGAGTAGGTGGACTTTTAACATCAACCCAGAATCTAGGACTAAGAGACTCATCACTTGATGTCTCTTTCTTCTTTGTTGGTGAACTACTTGGCTTTGGAGCTTGTGTTTTCGGGTTCACCTTGTTGACAATTGTCAACGTTTTTCTTGCACTAGTCCCACCATTTCTTGTGTTTGTAGGACTTCTTGATTGCACTCTTCAATCATTGGACTTCTCCTCAATGGTGTCCCACTATTTCTCATGTTCGTGGGCCTTCTTGATTGCACTTCTTCTTTCCTAGAATGGAGGAGTTGCATCTTTCCTTGTGCTTTAACTTGGTAGCCAAGGCTTTCCCAACATAACATCACATCCCTCTAGAGGACCCACTTTGCACTCAACTTCTTCTTCAAAGTTCCTTTGCGAAACAACTTCCCGAGCCACTCCATCAACACAAGGTATCCCCAATCTTCTCACTACAAAAGGACTAATCCAACTTGCTTCACCTTCATCCACTTGAAGCACATACCCACGATTCTCATTAATGCTCACTATGAATTGAAACCACTCTCTTTTTCTTAAGAGATCATATAAATAACGTCCCTTACACATCCCATCAATAGTACTACCACGAGATAGGTACTTCCTTATTTCTCCACTACTAGCAACACCACAAGAATTGTGTCCACTTCCCATCACTCTTCCAAGTGTTGTTGAAAGTCGAGGAAGGAATCTCATCATAGAACCCATAGGAGCTCCTTAAAATAGGAGTTTGGTAGAAATCTCCTCTACCCTCCTCAATTCCACAACCCATAGAACTACTCATACCATCCCTTCCCTTGGTCTCAATTTCATCCCAAGTATTCTCTAAGTGTTGAATTCGAGTGCTCATTGCATCTACCTTAGTCACAATGTCCCGAAGGTAAGCTTGAACTAACTCGGTCTTACTTACACTTTTCTCACCATTCCCACTTCCATCCAAACCTCTCTTATTTCTCTTTGTACCTGCAAATGACATTTTAAGAAAGCGCAAAAATTAGTATAAACAACCTCACTTGCTCTCCCTTACCTTTGGTGGTGGCACTCAACACTCTTTTTAGGATTCACACTCCCAAACCACCAACCAAATATGCCCTTATCTCTTTAGGAACCACAATAGTAAGATCACCAACTAGTACACCCAAGTAATGGCTCGGAGTGGAGTTGATGTGACTCGATGTACGGAAGCTATTTGAAGTGCGCACTTGAGGCCAAACAAGTTCTACGACTTTAAGTAAAGCTTCAAGACACACAAAACCCAAAAAGCTCAAAGATTAGTGTTAGTAAAGTAGGACAATTACCTTAGAAACACTAACCAAGAAGTTCGGAAGCGAAACAAACATAAAAAACCACGAAACGAAGCAAACCGAACCAACCAGGGAACTGGGCGGTCCGCTTGGGTGGGTTGGCGGTCCGCCCGGTTCTTGACAAGTGAGTGACCTGGGCGGAGTGCCTAGGGGGTGGGTGGTCCGCCTGGGGCTTTTCTTCAGCTCTTTCAATTACGTGTTTTGGTGGGTTTTCACCCAAAATCTCAACGTTTTCACCCCGTTTCTTCAAAATCAAAGGTACCCAAAGATGTATTTTACTAATCCCAACAAACCCCAATGATTTTATATCAAACACTCAATAACAAGATCACAATCGAGATTCAAAGCGGTTTAAACAAGGGTTTCAAGTTGGGTCTCAATTTTTCGAACTTTTGATTCACAACTCCAAATTATGCAAAATTGGTACCAAATCAACAGGTAAATGATATATAACAATCCCCGATATCAATCAATCAATGGGTCATCAAATCTATGAACTTCTAGCAATTTTTTTTGTATTTTTCAACTTTCTCAATTTTTTTGTTTTTTCTTCTTTCACAAGAACAATAACAACAAGAACATTAATTTAAAGATACGAGATAGATGAACAAGGAATTAGGGTTTATAAGAACAAATTTCGAGCCTTGCTCTGATACCAAACTGATAAGGATTAAAATCACGGAAGCGATAAAATAAGATGCGGAAGCAATAATCACAAGATAACAAGAAAATAGGGATGGGGAAGAACAAAAATAGAAGAAAAGAATGGATAAATAATTCAAACCATGAATGAATATCCGAGAGAGGAAGGGGAACTTGAACCATACAAGGAATCCATACCAGTAATGAATCTCCATAAGTTCCAAGTAAAGAGATAATCTGAAGCTTCAAGCTTCAACAAAGAAGGCCTTGCCTCTCTTTCTATATCCATTCTTCAAATCAAGACTAGCTAATAAAATAAAGTGACTAAGTGTGGTATTTGTAGATGTTCCACACTCCTAATGAAATGACATCAAAGCCCCTACAAAGTTGATTACACATAATAAGTCACGTAGGGCTAAAATAGTAAATAACTAGACTAAAATCTCAGAATGCTAGTCTACGAGGCGGAGCACCTAGAAGGGAGGCGGAGCGCCTGAAAATAGCTTAGTTTGGACCAGTGGCCAAGTTGGGCGGAGTGCCTGGCTTCTTCATGCTTTGGGCGGAGCGCCTAGGGCTTTAGGCAGAGCGCCTGACCCTAGGTTCTCTTGATGCTTCTTCAATTCGCTCCGAAAGCTCTTAGCTTCTCATCCTTTGCATCCTCCAATCCTGGCTCTTGATGGTAAGTGCTTTAAGCTCGATTTGACCTGTATCATTCTTATTCACCGTCAATTTGTGATTCTGAAAGTACCTGTCGTGCATCAATTGACGACTTGGGTGTCTCGAAGAATTTGTACGGTCTGACGTGGTGTTTCTGTTAGAAGAACCCCATTTTAGTTTGGTTGTTTATTTTTGAAATTGGTGGTTATTGTTCGATTTTTGGTCATATGTTTGCTTGAAAACATCAAAGCTCAGTCGTTAAACACCGTTGTACGCCAAAAAATTGTTACATTGTGACACTGTACGGACGATGTCGAAGCTGTTCTTGTTGATTTGAGCTGAAGTTTCCTCCATTCGTATTTAAAATTTTAACGAAGAAGCGACCTTGAATCTTGTTTGATTTCTGGACTGTGGACAATGTTCTAAAGGTGTCCGTACATCGGAGTTAAGGGTTCACTGTTCCATTAAAGAAGAAAGGGGAAGGCGTCGTTGCCTAAAACCCTAGATGAAAATTGTTGGCAGAAAAGAGGAAAGTGGATAAGGATAAACCCTAATCCGTACCAAAGGGGGGGACCACTTTTATCCGTAAAAAGTTGTTGTGTTCGAGGTTTCCAAAAGAGAAAACAGAGGGTAGATTCTCCTAGGATCTTTTTCTTTATTTGTGCCCGTGGAATCTCGTTATTAGATCTCTGGAGTAAATTCTTCTACTCGAGATACTACTAATTTATTTGAGCTTATAGGAACTCATGCAAGAGGTGACCGTACTTCAAAATTTTGTAGTTAATTCTTGACCTCCCGTTCGCAGTTAAATAGCGTCCGATCCATCGAGTCGAATCAACTCATTCTTCTCGAAGAAGACAGCGAGTCTTGTCAAATTCGGAGGATCTTACAGAGATTGATCAAACCGAGAAAGTCATTGGTTACAAGTTATTGAGTGACTGAACCTACAAATTGAGTGGACCCGAGCTCCACCCAACAAAAGTGAGGGAGTGTGTGAGGTAATTTCTAACCTTAACAGTCTTCGATTTTTGTAGGTTCAATGGCTGGAAATAAAAAGAAAGATGTTGAAGCGTCTGAGGTGTCGTTAGTTGATCTCTTGGCTGCGATACAAGGCATTAGTGCCGAGGTGAAAGGAGTAAGTGCTCGATTAGCTAATCTCGAGTGGGAGAAAGTGCCCGTGGCCTAGCCTGGTTCCGGCGCTGGCACTAGCAAATCCACTCCTATGAAACCAGAGCAATTTGCTGAACTGGGTCGTCAACAATGGTTGAGAAACGAGGCCGTTCGAAATACAACTTTGGGCATTCCCCAGGCTGAGCAATAAAACTTGGGCATTCCCTAAGGTTAACAAAACTTGGGCATTCCCCAAGCGGAACAACAAAACTTTGGCAATCCCTGAGGTGATAGAGCACCACTTCCAAGGCCTCAAAGACAAGTCGCGATCGTTGATGTAGAGGTTGATGATGGAGAGTATCCCGATGCTGAAGCTGAGTATGAGCCACTGTTCGTTCAATGACGACAGGTTCAACGAGGCCGTGGGAACTTTCGAGGCTGAGGTCGAGGCGCATATATTGCTATAAATTATGAGTGTGAGGCTGATGACTATTATAAAGAGTATCTGGAACCGATCCGAGGTGCTCGAGATTCAATCTTGAATAGTGTCAAGATTACTATTCCACCCTTCAAGGGAACTAGTGATCCAGATCAATATCTTGATTGGAAGTTCGTTTCGAACGAATCTTTGAGACAAATGAGATGACCGAGGAAAGAAAAGTCGCACATGCTATTACTTCGTCCAAGGCATATGCTTCTACTTGGTTGGAATATGATAAGCCGATGAGAAGAAGACATGTTTACCCTGAGATTCTTACTTAGGTGCAGTTGAAAAGAGTGATGAATGCTAAATATGTGACCGCTAAATATCGGTAGGAGCAACTTTGGAAGCTCTATGATTTGAAACAAGGGTCCAAATAGGTTGAAGAATAATATGATGAGTTCGAAAAGATTCGATTGGCTCTTGATATGGAAGAGGATGATGAGCAAGCCATCATTCGGTTCAAAAATAGACTGACTCGAGATGTGTCATCTCAAATGCGACTACATTTGTACCAAACACTGGATAATATTTTCCATGCATCCGTTGAATCTGAGAAGTGGGTGAAGGATGATAAGGTAAATCGTTACCGAGGGGCTACTACTTCAACTCCTTCGAACCTGGGGAAAGTTTAGAGGTGTCTGAATCCTACAAGTGCCAACACTGGCCGATATCTGAAGAATCCCTTCGAAAGGGGAGTGACCGTTAATAACTCAAAGGAGATGGGAGGTAAAGCTCAACTAAGTATTCCTAGTGCTTCAAATATTCAATGTCATAAATGCAGGGGTTATGGTCACATGGCAAAAGAGTATCGGACTCGTAAAGTTATGCTTTTGCTCAAAGATGGAACCGTCTATGAGCAAGCGAGTGACTCCGAAGAAGAAAATAGAGAGGAGACCGACCGAGCTGAAAATGATGATGGTCAAGAAGTTACCAAAGCTGACCATCCGGAAATGTTTCTTATGGTTCGTAGGAACTTGAGCACTATGAACTTAGAAGAAGAGGACAACCAAAGGGAAAAATATCTTCCATTCGAGGTATCGAGTGAGAGGGAGAGTATGTTCCATAATTATTGATTCGGGTAGTTGTGCGAATGTGGTGACCCAAACCTTGGTTTTACAATTGGGACTGTCTACCTTAAAACACCTTCATCCATATCGATTGCAGTGGTTGAACGAATGTGGAGAACTAAAGGTTGTCAAGCAGACGTGGATCAAATTTAAAGTAGGAATTTATTAAGATGAGATGATGTTCGATGTGATTCCGATGTAGGCTTGTCATGCTGTTAGGGCGACCGTAACAGTATGATAGGTCAGTTATTCATAACGGATGATCCAATACTTACACTGCTAAGCTCAGTGGAGAGAACTTCATTCTCAAATCGTTGTCTCCAAAACAAGTCAGTGAGGACTATAGATGAATAAAGAAGCTGAAAGAAGCGGTCAAAGCTAAGTCTCCCGTAAGGACGCAAATTGTGGCCGAGAACAAAGAGACACCGCTCATGGCAGGTAATATTTGTGCAATTACGCGACCGAGTGAGTACCTCTGAGGCAATGATCGAAGCAAGTTGATGATTTGCCTCGTGATAAGGGTATCCTCTTGAACTCTATTGATGATTTTACTAACGATAACCATTCGCCTAGTACTGTTCAAAGTGTTTTGCTGGACTTTGAGGACATGTTCCTTGAAGAAATGCCAGGTAGATTACCTCCGTTGAGGGGAATCGAGCACCAAATTGATTTCATCCCGGGTTCTCAAATC
This sequence comes from Petunia axillaris subsp. axillaris, assembly GCA_029990575.1. Taxonomy (NCBI): domain Eukaryota; kingdom Viridiplantae; phylum Streptophyta; class Magnoliopsida; order Solanales; family Solanaceae; genus Petunia; species Petunia axillaris. Next base: position 124,256,110 of record JARKNS010000008.1, on the reverse strand, counting down.
CCGAACAAACTAGCCTACCGGTGTAATCCCGAAGACACCAAAGAGCTCCAACGGTAGGTGGATCAATTATTAAACAAAGGACCGGTTCGAGAGAGCTTGAGTCTGTGCGCCGTTCCTGTTATGCTTGTCCCAAAGAAAGATGGAATATGGCGAATGTGTGTTGATTGCCGAGCAGTCAAAAAAATTACGGTAAAGTATCATCATCACATTCCTTGATTAGATGACATGTTTGATGATTTGAGCGGTTCTTCTTGTTTTTCAAAGATAGACCTTAGGTCTGATTACCACCAATTCCAAGTGAAACCGGGAATGAGTGGAAAACTGCATTCAAGACCAAATTCAGTCTCTACGAATGGTTAGTGATGTTGTTTGGCCTCTCTAACACCCCGAGCACTTTCATACGATTTATGAACCATGTGCTTAAACCATTTATATATAAGTTTGTTGTATATTTCAATGAGATACTTGTTTATAGTAAATCTGTGGATAAACATGTTGAACACTTAAGGCTTGTACTTAATACACTTAGAAACAAAATATTGTACGCTAACTGTTGCTCCCAACGCACACGCAAGTATACGTGGTCGACAAGTAATAAAGTGATAAGTAGAGTATCGTTCCCACGAGGACTATTCAGACTGAATCCTAGCAAACAATTTCCTAAGAACTATTCAGGGATCTTTTTCCAATAGTTGAGATTTTACTAACTAAATGCAGTAATTAAAACAAGTAATTGAAATCAAGTAACAGAGCAAATTCTACGTTGTTATCAATAAAAGATGACGGTCCCGGGTCAGAGTTACGAACAATCCAGTTGAGTTTTCCAGTTGATTCTACTTCTTGATTTCCTAGATTGCTAACTACAGGTTAAATGTACCCATGAAAATCTTTCGATTCTTCACGGTCTATGCAGGCTACTCCAATCCCTATATGTCTATGGGTTGAATCACGTGCACGCATTAACGAATTCTTTAATGAGTTAAACTAGGCGAGCAAGTATATGTCTATCCTACTCACAAATTGGTTCCCCGATGCCCGGGTTCACAAACTAGTCCTATTCTTTCTTATTGCGTAATTAAATTCCCTCTTTCGAGTTCAACCTAAAAACCATAGATAGTGTTCAATTATCAGGCCTCAATAATCCAACAATTATGATCAAGAAAGAATAAACAATCTGTAATGGTAAACCAATATATAGAAATCAACTTTCAAACATCAACCTTCATGCATTTACTCTAACCCGAGAACAAACAAACTATAGAATTAAAGAGAAGAATAAGAGAAAGAGAGAAAGAACTTGTGTAGAAGACATCTAGGGCTCCTCCCCTCTCCTCTAAAACTTGCTCCAAAATCTGAACTCCCATGAAAAACTAAGTAAAAGTGTATTTATAGAGTTTACAAACACCTAGTAATAAGTTAGACCCAATCCTAGACGAAATAGGAAGTGAAAATCCGCTCAAGGGGCGCTATAACGGGCGCCCCGCGCCTCGTAAAGCGCTGGGACAAGCAGAACCCGTCACATTCTCCACGCTTTGGGCACGCGGCGCATGGGGAACCGCGCCTAGCCACTGCGCGCGGTAGAGGGCGCGGCGCGTGGCCCATAGCGCCAGGCAAAACTGCTCCGTTCCTTGCTCCTTTGCTCGCTCGTGTCGTGCCTTCGTGTGCCCGATCCAATCCTCAATCAAAACCCAATCTTTTCTTGCTCGATCATGCTCTTAAAAGCTCCAATTGCACTGCATAACAACCTACATACACATGACACAAAATTAGTGCAAAACCACATTCATAGAACCATAAAACGAGCGAATAAAGTATTAAAACGTAAGGAAGCATTAAGGAAATATAGGCATAAAATGCCAAACATCACCACCCCACACTTGAACCTTTGCTCGCCCTCGAGCAATCACAAATAACTTCCAACCTAGGTAGAATAGCTCTGCCCATGACTATGGTTGATACCGACCATTGAACCAATGCACACATGACTACTATGGATCCACAAACATGCCAACAATTTACCAAAACCAAAAATATGAGAACAACCACCCCAAAATAGCTCAAATGCACAAACTCAACTTAATGCAACCATGCTCCCACAAAATCACACCTATCTACTCAACCAAGAAGCCACCAACTTCACCTATTTCATGCAAACCATGTGCCCTCACCAATATGATGCAAAAGAGTGTCCCCCAAATATCACACACAACCATGAATATCAAGAATAGAATGGGGACAATAGCATAGAAAGAATTCACTCACTCTCATGAAAAACTCACATGTCACACATAATGTACCATAGGCTTGCCCGTAGTGTAGGACTCCACTAATGTAAGCTCACTCCAATCGGGATTAACTAGGACTTTAGAAAGGTCGTAATGTAGGCTAAGGGGCGGGTAGGATACATATGGTAATAGTGACTACCTCCCTAAGCACTTTAATACATCACATTCAAATTAAGCATCAATTCTCATCAAGCCACCCAATCAACACTTCTACACATACACCTTCTCACAAGTAGCATTTTTCTATTAAGCACACACTAGCAAGGAATGGATATCTTTTTCTCTTTATTTCTTTTTTTTTCTTTTCACAATTTTTTTCTTTCTTTTCAACTTTGCTATTTTTTTTTTCTTTTTCAATTTCATCCAACCTTGCCAATGCTTTTCACTACTTCACAATTTTAACAAGTATTCCCCTTCATTAGTTCCACTCAAAAACCTCCCACTATCCAACCACAACTCCAAACAACAACAAAATATAAATAAAGTGCTTAAGGAGTAAAGGGCCAAAAGAGACAATTTAGAACAAATGGGTAGGCTCGGGGTGTGGGTGCCAACAAAAAGGGTCAAAGAAATCACAACAACAATTTTTTTCCAAGGTATATATGTAAGGGTAGGCAAACAAAAGAATGCCTTGTATCATTTCCCGACTAGAGCAAACCTAGGATTTTGCTTTGCACACACACGGGGCAAGTTCTAGACATTAATATGCAACATGGAGTAAACAAGAATATGCCTCACACACACATAGCACATGGTCCACACAAAATGGCTCCATCAACAACTCCCAATCAAGCATTTAGAGTGCAACTTGTGGAAATTTAAGCACTCATGCACAAAGGTTCACAATCAAGTCAAGCAAGCGGACTCAAGCATCTCAAGGGGGTTGTTCCATTTTTTTAGGCATGCATCACAATTGAAACCCAAGGCCACCACAAATAGCACATGCAATCAATTCAAGTCCACCGGTATCAAACAAATCAAAGGCACCTAGCATTCTACCTCTTTCCTTCGTCTAGGGTCATCTACAACTAACTATCCTAATCCTAAAAATAAAAACTACCCGGTTCAAAGGTCTCCCCGTGGAAAAGAATCGAGGCCATAAGAAAAACCACGGGGTGGATGACATGTACCACTAATAAAGACTAAAAGAAAAATCTTTTTGGAATTTTTTTCATTGGTTTTCTATTTTTTTTCATATATTAAAGCAAGAAACAAATAAAAATAAAGTCAAGTGACAAAAGAAAAATCCTACGGTACATGCATCCCTAACCTCAAAAATAAATAAAGGGTAGTTCCCCACCCCACACTTAAACTAAGCACTGTCCTCAGTGCTAAAAATAAGAAAGTGCAAGGTAAAGAAAACTTCCCTGAAGATTCTAGTCCTTGGTGCTAGCATCCTCCAAGCTTCCATATAGTATGAGGTACTCAGACTTCCCTCATCAGGTCATCAATATTGGGCAAGGGTGAGGACACCCCACACTTAGCCTCGACATTACATGAACCTACAATCCAAAGAATCACCCAAAGTAATATACAAGTATAAAAATACTAATAAAAATAAATAAAAGTAAAGCAAGCAAATTGGGTTGCCTCCCAAGAAGCGCCTTAGTTAACGTCGTGGCACGACGAAGACAATTTCATCACTTTTGTCTCCACCTTGAATTAATGAATTGAATCCCCAACTTTGCCTCAAGTTTACAACTATGGTATTGGGGTGGTGGCAAAAATACAACAGGACCAAGTAAACAATGCCGCATTTTGCACTTCTTAGCCTTTAAATGAGGGATGTCGTTTTGTCTCCTCGGCATCACAAACTCTAAAATATAGGCACCTTGTTCCTCCTCCTTTTGTTTCTTCATAGGCTCGGGTGGCTCAATTTTCACGTCACCATCCAAACACAATGTTGAAAAATGATTGGAATGAGGTCCAATGCGCTTCAATTCTAAAGCTGCATTACTTTTGACACCCTCACTTGCACAGACACTAGAGTCCTCACCTATGATGTTTTCTATTTCCTCACTTGACTCTAATGTGATTTCCTCAACCTTGGCATCATCAACTACTATTGGGTCGAATGGTAGGAATTCCACTTTTTGCTCCTCAAATTGGCTTCTAAGCTCTTCTATCTCAAATCTACTAATCACGAAAACTGATAATTGAGCTTCAGACACCTCAACCATATCACTCAAATTCTCCTCCAAGTCGTGAATAGTCAAGCCAAATTCGTCGATCTCTTGCCCGAGCACAACCCTTTCTTCCATAAATTGCCTCGTCATATTTGTTAGTTCACTCCTGAAATCCCCATAAGCTTCTAAGAGTTTGGCTTGCTCTATTAGCCAAGTTTCGCTAACAACCTGCACTTTATCGCTCCTGTCAAACTCACAAACATCATTAGAATCATCACAAAAATTATTGGGGGAAGGAGCATGACACTTAGGACAATCATTCCACCGACCACCACACAATTTACAAAAATTCCAATCAAAGGTGGTAGAAAATTCACATAACCAGTCTCGCAGGGTTGAAAGACTTGGACAATTTTCCCAAAAGTGATGTCCTCCACAAAGTAGACAAGAATCAATAAAATTTGAGCAGCCATCATTCAACCCACTTTCATTAAAAGATGCCATGTAAACTAGTAATAAAATAATAAACTAAAAAAAAATAAAAAAAATAAAATTAAACCTGAATAGAAAATAATAAATTGTTCAAAAAGAAAACAGTCAATAATCAGTCCCCGGCAACGGCGCCAAAAACTTGTTGCTCCCAACGCACACGCAAGTATACGTGGTCGACAAGTAATAAAGTGATAAGTAGAGTATCGTTCCCACGAGGACTATTCAGACTGAATCCTAGCAAACAATTTTCTAAGAACTATTCAGGGATCTTTTTCCAATAGTTGAGATTTTACTAACTAAATGCAGTAATTAAAACAAGTAATTGAAATCAAGTAACAGAGCAAATTCTACGTTGTTATCAATAAAAGATGACGGTCCCGGGTTAGAGTTACGAACAATCCAGTTAAGTTTTCCAGTTGATTCTACTTCTTGATTTTCTAGATTGCTAACTACAGGTTAAATGTACCCATGAAAACCTTTCGATTCTTCACGGTCTATGCAGGCTACTCCAATCCCTATATATCTATGGGTTGAATCACGTGCACGCATTAACGAATTCTGTAATGAGTTAAACTAGGCGAGCAAGTATATGTCTATCCTACTCACAAATTGGTTCCCCGATGCCCGGGTTCACAAACTAGTCCTATTCTTTCTTATTGCGTAATTAAATTCCCTCTTTCGAGTTCAACCTAAAAACCATAGATAGTGTTCAATTATCAGGCCTCAATAATCAAACAATTATGATCAAGAAAGAATAAACAATCTGTAATGGTAAATCAATATATAGAAATCAACTTTCAAACATCAACCTTCATGCATTTACTCTAACCCGAGAACAAACAAACTATAGAATTAAAGAGAAGAATAAGAGAAAGAGAGAAAGAACTTGTGTAGAAGACATCTAGGGCTCCTCCCCTCTCCTCTAAAACTTGCTCCAAAATCTGAACTCCCATGAAAAACTAAGTAAAAGTGTATTTATAGAGTTTACAAACACCTAGTAATAAGTTAGACTCAATCCTAGACGAAATAGGAAGTGAAAATCCGCTCAAGGGGCGCTATAACGGGCGCCCCGCGCCTCGTAAAGCGCTGGGACAAGCAGAACCCGTCACATTCTCCACGCTTTGGGCACGCGGCGCATGGGGAACCGCACCTAGCCACTGCGCGCGGTAGAGGGCGCGGCGCGTGGCCCATAGCGCCAGGCAAAACTGCTCCGTTCCTTGCTCCTTTGCTCGCTCGTGTCGTGCCTTCATGTGCCCGATCCAATCCTCAATAAGAACCCAATCTTTTCTTGCTCGATCATGCTCTTAAAAGCTCCAATTGCACTGCATAACAACCTACATACACACGACACAAAATTAGTGCAAAACCATATTCATAAACCATAAAACGAGCGAATAAAGTATTAAAACGTAAGGAAACATTAAGGAAATATAGGCATAAAATGCCAAACATCACTAACTTCAAGAAGTGTGCCTTTTGTATCGAGTATGTAGTTTTTGTTGGATTTGTTGTGAGTGCTAGTAGTGTTGAAGTCTACGAGTCCAAAATCGAGGCAATCAAAGATTGACCGACCCCTACTTCGGCTTTTCAAATTCGTAGTTTTCATGGGTTAGATAGTTTCTATAGGAGGTTTGTCAGTGATTTTAGCACCGTGGCAGCTCCCTTAACCGAGCTGATAAAGAAAGTCCATCTGTTTGTATGGGGAGAGTCCCAAGAGAGGACTTTCCATGAGTTAAAATGGATGCTTAGCTCTGCCTCGTTATTCAAACTCCCTGACTTAGGCAAAGTGTTCGAGGTTGAATATGATGCGTCCGGAGTTGGGATCAGAGGAGTGCTTATGCAAGAATCGAAGTTGGTCGCTTACTTCAGCGAAAAGAATAAGGGTGCAATCTTGAATTACTCCACGTATGACAAGGATTTGTATGCCCTTGTTCGAGAACTCTCTCATTGGCAACATTATCTATGGCCCCGAGAGTTTGTGATTAAAAATGATCATGGATCTTTAAAACATCTCTGAGGTCAAGAAAAGCTGAACCGGCGGCATGCCAAGTGGGTAGAATTCATCGAGAGCTTTCTCTATGTAATTTATTACAAAAGGGTAAAGACAATGTTATGGCCGATGCACTGTCAAGGATTTTTTCCTTAGAGACCAGTCTCGCTTCGAGATTAATTGGGTTCGAAAGCATCAAGATGATGTATGAACACGACCCAAGTTGAAAAGCGTTCGTGACGCTATTGTGAGTGGCCGAAAGGTGGAGAAATATCAGTGGAACGATAGCTATCTCTTTAAAAATGGGAGAGTTTGTGTTCCCGCATCAACTTGAAGAGAGATTTTGGTTCAAGAAGCTCACTCCGGGGGCTTAATGGGACACTTCAGTGTCGATAAAACTCTTGGTATTTTAACCGAACAGTTTCGCTGGCCCAAGATGCGAAGAGATGTGGAAAAACTTTGCAATGCTTGTTTAGATTGCAGGAAAGAAAAATCGAGGTCCAACCCTCATGGTTTGTACACTCTGTTGCTTATTCCTAATTGTCCTTGGGTTGATATATCCATAGATTTTGTGATGGGGTTACTGAGGTCGAGGGGTGGACATGACAGCATCTTTGTCGTGGTCGAGCGTTTTTGTAAAATGGCTCACTTTATCCCTAGCAAGAAATGTGATGACGCACAAGATGTAGCTACTTTGTTATTTTTCATATGCTGAAATTGCAGGGTGCGCCACATACTATTGTGAGTGACCGAGACTCTAAATTCTTGAGTATTTTAGAAATGTTTATGGGGTGCCCTTGGCACCAAATTACTATTCTCGACGTCTCACCATCCTCAGACTGATGGACAGACCGAGGTAGTCAATCGAACCTTGGGAGCTCTGCTTCGAGCAATGACCAAAGGTAAGGCTAGAAATTGGGCCGATCGTTTGCCCGTGATGGAATTTACATACAACCGTAATGTGCATAGGATGATTGGAATGACTCCGTTTGAGTTTGTGCATGGTTTTAAGCCTTTGATTCCAACTTAATTTTACCCCCTTTGCCTTGAGATGTTGTTATTGATTTTGAAGGTACACGCCAGTCTACTTCTTTAGTCGAGCTCTATGTCAAGGTGAAGAAAAATCTTGAGGAAGCTTATGCTAAGGTGGCATCTAAGAAAAGTAAGGGGCGTAAAAGGTAGGAATTAAAGAAGGGAGATTGGGTTTGGGTTCACTTCAGAAAAGAGAAGTTCCAGAACCAAAGGAAAGAGAAATTGACTCCAAAAGGGGATGTTCTGTTTCAAATACTAAACAAGATCAATAGAAATGCATATGTGATCGACCTCCCAGGTAAGTATAGTATGTCCAAGACCTATAATGTTACTGATTTAACTCCTTGTGTTGTAGGCCAAGCAACGGAGACTGAGGAGGGTTCAATTTCGAGGACGAAATCTTCTCAAGAAGGGGAAAATTATGCAGCCCGTGTCTGTGCTGATCAAGTATTCCATCCATCGATTACACGAAGTCAAGCCAAGCTTCTGCATGATGTGCACGTTCAGCTGGCGTGGCCGGGAGGAAGCAACCGTTCGAAAGCCCAGTGGCCGAGCTCGAGATATAAAAGCTACATCTGCAAGCTCGAGCTCAAGGATGGAAGTGACAGATGCTTATCATTGACGCCAATCGTTGAAGCGACCGAAGGATTACAAATGTGCCCGAGGCAAGAGAGCGTCTGATTTCAATGTGCCAAGGTTGAACGACCGAACACAAGTCAAGAGCGCTCGAGCACATTGCGTCGGTCCTACGTGGCCTTATTTTATTGGTCGACTGTGACCATTTTAATAGTTTACCCTTAGGGCTATCTATAAAACCCCTTAGGTAGTTCATTTTAGACAACCAGTTTTTTATACTGAATGATTAGCAGTTTGCTATTGTGTCTCCGTTGTGAGCCTAACCCCATCATGGGATTGTTATGGAACTTATATCAATCGGTGGATTCTGTTCGAACAATTTCTTCTTTGATCATTCAATTTACAAGAAGCTTTTTAAGTCTTCTTGAGGATTATTGCCTAGTTTTAGGTGATTCTTTGTTTTTTGAGCTGAGTGGCCCCAAGACTTGTTCCTTGGATTCGTTTGGGTAGAAGCTTAGAACTGTCTAGCTTCTATCTTTACTTTCCGTCGCACTTTTTCTGCTGTCGTTTGTGTCCGGTTGCTAAGATTCCAAGTTAGCTTGTACCAGTCCCCGAGTCTAGATATGAAATAAATTTGGTATGCCAATCCTAAGTGTTTTTTTACTAAATTCACTTCTAGCTTGATATTTTCCACATCAGATGTGAGGAGCCAAATGATTAAGTCAGTCCTCGAGTTCTCTTCTTTGATGGAAGAGCTTATATTGGCTAAGGCGTCGGCCTCGGCGTTTTCCTCCTGAGGGACCTGTTTGACCCTCAATTCTTGGAATTTAGCCAAGATTTGTTGAGCTCGAGCTAAAAATTGTTGCAGCTTGGGCTTTTGAGCCGAGTAATCACCGAGTATTTGATTCACTACCAGGTGCGAATAACTTCTTAATTCTACTCTTTCTTCTCTCATCTCCTTGGCTAACTCCAACCCTGCTATGGAGGCCTCTGCCTCATTGTTGGTCACTTTTTTGGACCTAACAGAGTGTCTCATTTTTTCACCCATGGGAGCCACCAAGACTATACCGAGCCCCGAGCCTTTTGAGTTAGTGTCCCTATCAGTATAAAATATCCAAACCCCGGAGGTTGGCCCCCTAGACATTAAATTTCCCCTCTCCGCCTCAGGGAGTATCTTGGCACTAAAATTGGACACGAAGTTCGCCAACACTTGGGACTTTATGACTGTTCGAGGCTGATAAATGTTGTCATATTCACTCAGTTCGACTGCCCATTTAGACAACCTTCTCGACAATGTAGGCTTATGTAATATATTCCTTAAGGTAAAGGTAGTAACTACGACTGTAGGATGACATTGAAAGTAGGGTCGAAGTTTACGAGCAGTAATAACTAAAGTGAGTGCCAACTTTTTTAGATGGGGGTACCTGGTTCCATCATCAAGGAGTGTTTTACTCGCGTAATATATGAGCTGTTGTTTTTCATCCTCCTCACGAATCAGGACTGCGCTCACGGCTACCTCCGATACCGCCAGTAGACCAACAATGTTTCTCCATCCTTTGGCTTGGCAAGCAACAGTGCGTTAGCCAAATAATGTTTCAACTCCTTCAACGCTTCTTTGCACTCCAGTGTCCTTTCGAAGGAAGTATTCTTCTTTAATACTGAGAAGAACTTGTGGCATCGCTCAGACAACCTCGAGGTGAACCTACCCAAGGAAACGATTCAGCAGTTAAGCGTTGAACTTTCTTAGTCCCCGAGAGCACTTTGAGGATTTCTTCAATGGGCTCTAATCTTTTTAGGGTTTGCCTCGATGCCCCGCCCAGAGATGATGAACCCCAAAAACTTTTCCGAGCCAACTCCAAAGGCACATTTCCCGGGGTTTAGGTTCATATTATACTGCTTCATGATGGAAAAGGCTTCCCTCAAGTGATTCAGATGATCCTCTATCCGAACCGACTTTACTAGCATGTCATCTATGTAAACCTCTATCGACTTCCCAATGTAATCTTTGAACATTTCACACACTAGCCTTTGGTATGTTGCTCCAGCATTTTTTAGTCCGAAGGGCATCACTTTGATGTAATACGTGCATTGATCAGTGATGAATGAAGTCTTTTCTTCATCCTTTGGGTCCATCAATATTTGATTATACCTCGAGTATGCATCCTAGAAGGTCAATAGTTTGTGTCCAACTGTGGAGTATATTAACCTATCTATTTGTGCTAATGGATATGAATCTTTGGGGCAAGCCTTATTCAAATTCATGTAATCCACGCACATCCTCCTTTTTCCATTCTTCTTTGGCACGACCACAACGTTGGCGAGCCATTCGAGGTATTTAACTTCCCTCACAAATCCATTTTCAAGTAGCCTTTTTATTTCATCTACAATCACTTTTTTCCTAACGCCATCATGTGGCCTTTTTCTTTTGCTTCATCGGAGTGTAGCGAGGGTCCATGTTAAGTTTGTGTGTCATAATCTCCAAATCGATCCCAACCATATAGGCATGGGACCACGCAAAGCAATCATTGTTGGACTTCAATAACTCAAAACAGCTTTCTTCGACTCCGGGTCTAACTCCGAGCTGACGAACACCTTTCTATTTGGAAATTCCTTCGATAGCGCACATGTTTCCAACTCCTCGATGCTTGAGTCCTTGGGTTTTCTGCTTCCGAGGGTCTTGAATACACACTGAGATCTTTTCCACCACACCTTCTTGGGGGTCCATTTCAATAGCTGAACCCCCTCATTCATCAGATCCCGGGGTGCATTGATTGTTGTTTTGACGGTCCACTCGGAATAACTCCACTCTACGTGGCAACCGAAAAGCACTCTCTAGCTACTCGTTGCACACCTCGGATCGAAAAATTCCCCAAGGGTAGGAAATTTAATGACTTGGTGAAGAGTGGATGGCACGGCTCCATCGCATGAATTCAAGGTCTCCCGAGGATTACATTATAGGCCATGTCCTCGGGCATAACCTAAAACATGGTTTTCTTAACAACTCCTTCCGCATATGTAGTGAGTGTGATCTCACCTAATGTTTTCTCCATCGAGTTGTTGAAACCGGTCAAGATGGTTTCCTTTGGGATGATAAGGTCATTCAACCACATCTTTTTCATTGCCCCATAGCTTATGATGTTCACAGAGCTCCCAGGGTCAATCAAGACTCGTTTGATGTCCGAGTTGTTGATTCTTAACATGATGACTAAAGAATCATGATGGGGGATCATAATCCCATCACAGTCTTCATCATCGAAGACGATTTCCTTACCGGACCTCCAATTCGAGTTCTCTTCTTCATCGTAATGGAGAGCTTTGCAAATTTCTTTGCGGCGGCTGTCGCATCCTATATATACCCGAAACGGTTAAATTTTGAAATAGGGCTCGACTTAATGGGTAATTCACGGGTAAAGAGTTGGAGTCGTTTCCTAACATATTTTTAACTAGGCGTATTAGGGCACCTATTTTGTTTCTAGCTAATTTTACAATTAACTCTGAAATTTAGTCTACAAACCAGAAATTCTAGGCAAGAGGTTCAAGTAACTCGAGAGGAAGGGGTTAGGCACCTCTCAAGCTCCACCAAATGTGGTTACGGCCGGACTAAATAATTGGGATTCTGAGTAACTAATTAAACTAAGCAATAAAACATGTAAGCCATGATATACAAATTTAAAGACAAATAAATAACTATTCGTCTCGTGCCTTGTAAAATAAATAAACAAGTTAGTAAGAATTGTGAACAAAATTAATGAAACGAAATTAAATAAAGTCACTAAGTTTGAATATTTTTATCATTTTTCAAAAAAAAAAAAGAAGTTGTTTTTAGTAATTTCACCACGATGTACCTCGCAAAAAACATAAAAATATGAATTAGTATAAAAATTAATAAAGTAAATAATAAGAATAATAATGATACTAATAATAAATGATAATAATGAGAATAATTAAAAAAAAAGGATTTTCTTCTGATTGTTTTCTTTCAAAACAGACCGTCGTCTTTCATCCAATTTTTCCTCGCAAAATATAAAGAATATAAGTTAGTAAAAATATTAATAATAGTAATGATAATAATAATAATAATAATAATAATAATAATAATAATAATAATAATAATAATAATAATAATAATAGTAGTAGTTTTAAAATAAAGGGGAACTGAATTTTCAAAAGTGTCGGCTCAGGTTTGTATGAATCGGCTAGAGGTTAGGGACGTCGGTACGGCTGCAAGCACGCCGGCCGGTCGTGTTACCATGCCAAGTGCTGGTCCCACCACTCCATCACTGACTCATACACGTCATCATAGCCTTTTATTTTAGGGACACAGGAATGGAATTGTTTATCCGCTCAAATCAATAGGCCTCAAATAAATAATTATTTTCCTTGGTCGTTTATCCATAATAACTGTCCATGCCAAAATCTAGCGTGATAGCATCAATAATGCTGTAAAATTCTCAAATAAAATGATCAGTAATAGTCAAAAGCCATGACCGGGTCACCCAAAAGCAGTGGGGCCCAGTTGAATGTAGTAACAATTAATCAATTAGAACAAAGTAACCAGTCAGCTTTCACAAAAAAGAACAAAGTAAACTAGAACTTCCAAATAAACAAGAAGCGAAATAGAGGCGGAAGATACACCAACGACCATGGTCAATCCAAACAATCCAATGTTATCCAAATCAAACAGCAACAAAATAGTGCTGAAAGGTGCTACACGTTTCTCAAAGTAGAAAACCACGTTAGTACTGTAACATACTTAAAGCAACAAGAACAATTAGTGTGAGAACATTGTAACGAGTCAAACATAAAATCAATCACTGAACAACGTCAGTGAATCAAGCGAGAAAAACCCGATGGGGTTGTGACGGGCGACACGGCAGTGGCGAGGAAACCATGAGGAGCGACCACCGGCCTGATTAGGCGACGCCGCTGCTACTCTCAATCGCCTTTTCTGATCTTCGTCTTATGCCTATGGCCCCGATATACCCTTTTTCAATTTCTCCTCATTCGATCTCACCCTTCCCCAATTCTGATCCCTTGGTTCGGTACCCTCCGTCTTTGCTTTGATTTGTGCATGTGTACGATTGTATAAGCTTGGTGAATCTGCTGTGGTTTTACAAAACGGGTGTGTATGTATTTTTGACGGTGTGTGTGGGGTTGTGTGTATACGCGTGTGTGTGTGATGTATTCTGGGAAAAATGACAAAAGGGTGAGATCTGTTGATGTTTTCTGGTGTAAATGTGTGTGTATTGAAAGGAAATGGGGATTGGAGATGATGATGTATGTGTATGTATTGATCCGATCCAAACTGTTTGTGTGGGGTATGTATAGGTATATTGTTTCTGTTGTTTTGTGTGTGGGTGTTGAAGGGAGAAGATAAGGGAATGTGCTGTGTTATGTACTGATGGTGTGTGTCTATGCGTGTGTTGTATTTTTTGTAGGCTTGGATGTGTGCTGATGTATGTCTTGTGATGTGTTTATAATATTTTTTTTAAAAAGAGCTGTTAAGGAGAAAAATGGGAGGTGATTGGGGAATTTGGGCTTAATGGAAAGAATTTGAATTTTCAATTTGAATTCCTTTCCAAAAATGGGGGAGAGATTTGGGGGATTAGGAATTAATTTAGGGAAGAATATTGAGTTAGAATTTTGGAAACAATTTAAATGAAGATGAATTTAGACCACATTTTATCTAGATTCAAGTAGGAATAGGAAGATGTATCTAGACTACATTTAGTCCAGATTCAAGGTAGAATTAGGAAGAAGATTTGGGATTTATGAAAAAATGATCGATTCAAAATAAAATAAGAGGAAAAGAAAATTTCAATGTAATTATGAACGTACCTAGACGAACACTCGTCTAGGTTCAAAAGAAAAAAGTGTAATTTAATAAATACGATAAATATAAATAAATGAAGAATTTTTATAGGAATTTTGAAATATAGAAGAAAAATAAAAAAGAATTTGGACATTTTCTTTTAAATTGGCCAATATGCAACTTAAAGGTGCAAAAAAGAAATTAAAAAAAATACACACACACACATATTATGTAAAATGCACAAATAATTATTAAATAATACTCAAATAAAATTATATAAATATAGATAATCAGAGATAGTTACCAATTTGCACAAATAATTATAAATTGAAATAAATTTGATATGTAGCCTAAATGATGCAAAATTACATAATATAGCTACATTTAGGTATGTAATATTTAGGTAGAGGATAACACACGTAAATGCATGATTTCTAATGCATATTTTGCACAAATAGCCAAATTGTACCTTTAAGTTAAATTATAACCAATTTTAAAAAAGAGGAGGGACAAAATTGGTATCAACAGCTGCCCCTCTTTGCCCGGGGATGATGAAAGGGTCTTCAGGCAAAGATAGTTGATGGAGTAGCCAATTTTATCACGACTGGTGGGCAAAATGATTGAGAGGGAAGAATGGGAGTTTTGGGGGGTTATTTTGGCCGAACCCCGATCTCTGAGTTGCCTACATATTTCGAGTTTCACGAGAATCAGGCTGTGTTTAGTTCTAGAATGGCATTTTGCCTGTATGAGATGTTTATGGTACACGATTCGGAATGTAAAGACTAAACTTATCCAGGTATGCAAAGTTTAGGTTCGTGTTTGTTTTGCCTTTTGGCGAGAAAAATGAAGGAGGGAGCAAAAGCGCTACCAAAGATGAGTTAATATCAGTAGATCGAGCGTGGGAAAATGAGATTTATAATCATCCTAGTTATGAAGATGTGGCGCGCTACACACCCATAAAAAGGAGTTTATACATACATAGTTTCCACTTCGTCTCGATAAATGAGTAAACTCGCTTCCAATATTGCCTTGATTGAATGGGGATGAATTTGAGGAGCGATTTTTTATAAACGCGCATGATTCAAATAGATGGCACGATTAAGCACGAAGGCACGCACGATTGACGCAGGCAGGCTTGAATAAACAAAGTAGGCATTCATTGGAAGGAAATGCGGAATGGCATCCTAAGTTATAATGATGGATTAGGAAGATTACTCGTGGGAGTATGAGATGATTGGCTTCAGGCGTGTCAGAATTCGACAGAATAGGTATTTTGCAAGTAGAACAAAGGCATTGTCGAAGTAGAGATAACATCGATAGACCGAGTGTGGTGAAATAGGCTTGTAAATGATAAGAATCAAACGCGGAAAGTAAAAGGATAAGAACGAGACGTAACTCGATCTCTAATCCCAAGTAGCAACGGAGAACTTGTTCCGTTACACCCCGAGAGAAGGACAAGAACACCTACGCTATGCAACTACCCTCGAGCTAACGCGAGCACGCAAGTAGAATGGTCGGAGAGGAAAAGTATTCATCTAGATCCGCTAGAAGAACTACAAGTCCCAAATCAAAGGGTTTCATTCAATAACCAAGAGCCTTGCTCATGTTCAATATTCATTAATCATCAAAAACTAGACTAAGTTCAAAATAGGCTAAGCATGGCTATTTATAGTGTTTCCCAAGCTTGCACAATGACTAAAATACCCTTACTAATAAGGTTCACAAAATAGGCCACGTAGGGCAAAACGGTAAAATAAACATAGGCCTTCACAGCTGGGAGGGGCGCCTGGGATTGCTGTCAGCTAGGCGGGGCGCCTGGCTCAGGCGGGGCGCCTGGCTAGGTGGGGCGCCTGGCTAGGCGGTCCGCCTGTGCACTTTCAGCTCCTTAGGCAGTGAACTTGCCAGGCGGGGCGCCTGGCTCTGCTGGGCTGTCTTCTTCCTTAGGCGTGAGGCCTAGTTTGAGCACCCGGAATGGCTTCCACTCGCTTTCTTACTCAAGTCCTCTCCAAGTATAAATGCACCTCTTGGACATCCTTGACTTGGCTCCGAGTGAATGGTCTCCTTGTGGGGGTTTGGTTCTTATCATCCTCCCCTTCTTGAGAAGATTTCGTCCTAGAAATTGAAGCATCATCACCCACGACCTCGTCATCACCTACATCCAAAGGAACCAAGTCACAAACATTAAAAGTATTAGAAACTTGATACTCACTTGGCAAATCGACCACATAGGCGTTGTTGTTTATCTTTGAAAGCACTTGGAATGGGCCATCTCCACGGGGTGCCAACTTCCCTTTTCTAAGGTTTGGAAACCTTTCTTTCCGAAAGTGCACCCACACATAGTCACCCTTCTTGAGTTCCACCTTCTTGCGTCCCTTGTTTTTCTTAGAGGCTACCTTTGCATAGGCTTCCTCCAAGTTCTTCTTCGCCTTAGCATGAACCTCCATCAAAGCCTTGGCTCTAGCTTTACCTTCAAAATTAACAACCATTTCCCTTGGCAAAGGGGTTAGATCAAGGGGAATCAAGGGGTTAAATCCATAGACACACTCGAATGGAGTCATGCCTATCATGCTATGCAATGTGCGATTGTAGGCAAACTCCATAAGAGGTAAACGATCAATCCAAGTCCCGGCCTTACCTCAGGTCATGGCTCTAAGAAGAGCACCCAAGGTTCGGTTTACCACTTCCGTTTGCCCATCGGTTTGTGGGTGGTGGGACGTGGAGAACAAGAGCTTGGTGCCTAAAGCACCCCATAAACACCTCCAAAAATGACTTAGGAACTTAGTGTCCCTATCACTCACTATGGTTTGAGGCACACCATGCAACTTCAAAACATTTTCAATAAACAAAGTTGCCACATGTTGTGCATCATCGCATTTTTTGCATGGAATGAAATGAGCCATTTTGGAGAACCTATCCACAACAACATAAATGCTATCATGGCCCCCCCTAGTCCTTGGTAATCCCATCACAAAATTCATTGATATATCCAACCATGGACTAGTAGGTACGGGGAGAGGGGTATATAACCCATGGGGGTGGGCTTTGGATTTAGCACGCTTGCACTCAAGGCAATTGTTGCAAAACTTTTCCACTTGCACCCCCATCTTTGGCCAATGAAATTGTTCTTTAAGAATAGCCAAAGTCTTTCTTGTGCCAAAATGTCCCATGAGTCCTCCGCAATGTGCCTCATGCACAAGCAACTCTCTCCAAGAGGACTCCGGTATGCACACCCTACCATTTTTGAAGATATATCCATTAACCCATTGGTATTTGTCAACTCTCTCCCCTTTCTCTAGAGTGTCATGGACACTCTTTAGCTTTGGGTCATGAGCATACATCAATTTAATGCTCTCAAAACCCATGAGCTTAGAGGTGAGAGTGGTGGCTAGAGCGAACTTTCTCGAAAGCGCATCCGCCACAACATTGTCCTTCCCTTTCTTGTATTGGATCACATAGGGAAAGGACTCAATGAATTCAACCCACTTGGCATGTCTCTTATTGAGCTTCTCTTGGCCTCTCAAATGCTTGAGTGACTCATGATCACTCTTGATCACAAACTCACGAGGCCAAAGGTAGTGTTGCCAATGGGCAAGGGCTCTCACAAGGGCATACAACTCCTTGTCATATGTAGAATAGTTCAAGGAGGCCCCTTTCAATTTCTCACTAAAGTAGGCGATGGGTTTGCTATCTTGCATTAATACACCACCAATTCCCACCCCCGAGGCATCACATTCAACCTCAAATGCCTTTCCGAAGTCGGGCAATTGCAATAGAGGGGCGGTACTCAACCTACTTTTCAACTCATGGAAGGCCTTCTCTTGAGGCTCTCCCCAAACAAAAGGTTGGTCTTTCTTCACCAATTCGGTGAGTGGAGCGGCGATGGAGCTAAAGTCTTTTACAAATCGCCTATAAAAGCTAGCAAGACCATGAAAGCTCCTCACTTGAGTCACGGTAGTAGGAGTAGGCCAATCACGTATGGCCTCTACCTTAGACTCATCCACCTCCACTCCTTGGGCACTCACAACAAACCCAAGGAAGACAACCTTCTCCACACCAAAGGCACACTTTTTGAAATTAGCATAGAGCTTTTCGGCTTTCAAAGCTTCAAGCACTTGCCTAAGGTGGTCAACATGTTCATCAATTGTCTTACTATAGATCAAGATGTCATCAAAATAGACAACAACAAACTTATTGATAAAAGACTTCAAAACATGATTCATGAGTCGCATGAAAGTGCTAGGTGCGTTGGAAAGCCCGAAGGGCATTACCAACCATTCATAAAGACCGAATTTGGTCTTGAATGCGGTTTTCCATTCATCCCCGGGTTTCATCCGGATTTGATGGTAACCGGACCTAAGGTCGATTTTGGAAAAGACAGACGACCCACTCAATTCATCCAACATGTCATCAAGTCGTGGAATAGGGTGACGGTACTTTACCGTTATCTTATTCACGGCTCGACAATCCACACACATTCTCCAAGTGCCGTCCTTCTTTGGAACAAGAATGACCGGTACGGCACAAGGACTCAAGCTCTCCCTTACCAAGCCTTTGGAAAGCAAGTCATCAACTTGTTTTTGCAACTCCCTTGTATCCTCGGGATTGCTCCTATAAGCCGGCTTGTTTGGGATTTGAGAGCCCGGAATAAAGTCGATTTGATGTTCAATACCCCTCAAGGGAGGTAAGCCATCGGGCATCTCATCCGGGAACATGTCCCCAAAATCCTTCAAGACATTCTCAAACACACTAGGCAAAGGGTTAGAAGAAAAATCACAATTAGAGTTTAAGATCATACCTTTGTGCACTAGGCATAGGAGAAACTTGGTGCCATAATTTCCCTTTAAGATCTCGCCCGGTTGCATCATGGCACACATGCCTCCGGTAGATGAAGTAGGTGGGATTGCCACCATGCTTTTGGGCAATGGGCTAGTCTCAATGATTGACTTGGCCTTTGCTACCTCCCTCAACTCCCTCATCTTATTGTAGTCATCACTCACTTGTTTGGGAGTTAGGGGATTCAACACATATTTCTTTCCTTCATGTTGGAGCGTGTAAGTGTTGACACGTCCATTGTGAACAACTTGCCGATCAAATTGCCAAGGCCTTCCAAAGAGAAGGTGGCAAGCTTGCATGGGCACAACGTCGAACAAGTGTTCATCAACGTAACTACCCATTCTAAACTTGATCATGGCTTGTTTCATTACCTTAAGCTCCCCACATTCACTAAGCCATTGTAACCGGTATGGCTTGGGGTGTTTCACGGTTGGCAACTTCAATTGGGTTATAAGAGATTGGCTCACAACATTAGTGCAACTCCCGGAGTCAATGATCATAGAGCACACAACACCCTTAACACGACACCTAGCATGGAAAAGGTTTTCCCTTTGCAAGGTTTCGCCATCCTCCACAATCATAGCTCCTAAGCTCCTTCTCACTACTAGAAAAGTATGAGGTTCCTCATCCTCCACCGTGTCATCTTGTTCATCCTCCTCTACTCCCTCATCTTCCACTACTCCCTCATCTTCCTCTGGCTCACTCTCTTGCTCATAAGCATGTTCACCAACAACAACCATGGTCCTCTTCGTAGGACACTCCTTAGCAAAGTGTCCATACCCCTTGCATTTGTGACATTGAATGGAAGAAGAAGTAGGAGTATTCAATTGAGTTTTAGAATTACCTCCAACATTGGGTGTATACCTCTCAAACGGCTTCTTCACATCTTTGCTTGCATTCGCTCCACTAGGGCCACTTGCACTTGTGAATCTTGCATTGGGAGTAGGATTTTTCCAATCCTTTGGCTTGCTCATGGAAGTAGAAGTGTTGCTTTTGTAACGGGTGGACTTTTCCTTGTCAAGCCATTGCTCAGCTCGAATAGCGGCATCAAGGACTTCTTGAAGTGAAAGATAAGAATGCAATCTCAATTGGGAAGCATACCATAGCTCAAACCATTCATGAAACGAATCACGGCTTGCTCCTCATCTCCGGTGTCCATATCCAAGGCCATTTGAGTTCTTTCAAACTCATCAAAATATTCATGCACCGTCTTGACACCTTGTTTCAACTCATAAAGTTTCTTGAGTTGCTCTTGACGATATCTAGGAGTGATGTACTTGATACTCATGATACCCTTCAAGTCATTCCAACCCACAATCATAGGAATTCCCGCTCTCCTTCTTGATCTCTTGATGGATTCCCACCAAGTAGATGCATAAGATTCAAAGGAGGAAATAGCATAGGTGCCCTTCTTCTCATCGGTCATGTCATTTGTGTCAAACAACCTTTCTATTTGTAGCACCCATTCAATGTAAGCCTCCGGATCACAATTCCCCTTAAAAGTTGGAAGGCTAAGCTTCACACTATTGAGGTTGGTGTTGTCACGACCCCCACGGAAAGGCTCCGTTTGGCCCCCATAGTGATCTTCATTCACACCATACTCCCTTCTCGCATTCCCACCAACAAATCCCATAGGTGGCCCTCGACCTCGGCCCCTACCTCTATCCACATTTCGACCCCAATTCACAGCTCGCCTTGGTTGAAAGTGATCATCAAACCCATACACATCGTCACCATAATCAACTTCCTCCCCTTCTTGAGCCTCATCAACTTGCTCAAGAGGTTGCACATTTCGGATGGGTCTCGGTAGTGGAATGTTTCTTGGAGGGTTTTCCAAGATACGGGGAATGCCCGTTCGTTCAATTCTCTCTCGTTCCTCCTTTACCCGTTGTTGATTGAGAAATTCAACAACTTGCTCCGGGGTAAAGGTAGGGCTACTTGAGCCTTCACCGGCCTCAATTTGGACACTCGGGGTCCCCTTTTCAATTGCGACACTCGGGGTCCCTTGGTCACCTTGGGTGCTTGAGGCACCCTTTTCAAGTGACTCAATCCTTTGAGTCATGACATCCATCTTGGCAAGAAGGCTAGCCAAGGCCTCCTTCATGAAATCTTGACCTTCGTTGGCCAATTTGTACCTACAAAGAAAAGAAACAAGAGTTAGTTAAAACACCTCACTCGCTCCCTTACTTGTGTTCACTCGGATCACTCTTTTGGGTGGCGGTGGATATTTCACTCAACTTGTAGTTCCAAAGCTTCACGTAGATGATTAGCAATTCCTCAACTCAACTAAACTATCCACGAGTCACGCACACTCCGGGGTGAGTGGAGTTAATGAGACTCAATGAACGCTAGGCACTTTTAAGTGAGGACTTGAGTTAAAAGGTTCTACGCTTTTCCTTAGAAGTCTACTCTCCTTGCTAGGCACGAATTCACCTAATAGCAATTAAAGGGGTTAGCACTATTCAAGTAGATCGGTTACTCAAAGTAGTACTAACTAGATGTTATATTATCAAACAAAGGGAAGTACCTACGAAAATCTACCCGAAACAATACGTTCAGCACTCAGGAGGGGCGCCTGAAACTCAGGTGGGGCGCCTAACTGTGCAGGCAATCAGGCGGGGCGCCTGGGACCTAGGCGGGGCGCCTGAGGTCTTAGGCAGTAGCCAAGTCAGGCGGGGCGCCTGGGCCTGGGACAGTTTCAACACGTTCCAAACTTGTTCCAAGTCGATTTCCAAGCTCCAAATCTGATGTTTTCAACTTGTTTTCACAATCCAATGATACCCAAAGTTGTTTTTGATCTTCTTTAACAAAACCCAATCAAATTTTCAATCAAGCAGTCAATCAAATCAGGATTTCAAGTCAAGAACTTCAAGAACACAAGGGTTTATCAAAAGGGTTTCAACAAGGATTGTGATTCATCAAACTTGGTGTTATACATGTTCAAATCCCACAAAATTGGTACCGATTCGTTTGTTTTTCAATGAAGATCAATCCCCAATAACAAGTTTTCAATCAAGCATCAATCCAACCCAAGAATCAAGCCAAAATCATCAAGAACAAGGTTTATCAAGGGTTTAAGGGTTGTTGGGGTTTCAATTTTTCAAACTTCACCAATCCGAACAAATTTGATACCTAAGCAACGGGAATTCAATCATGATCAAGAATCCATAACACCCATATCACAAATCATCCAAATCAACAAGTTACACCAAATTTTTAGATTTTCAATTTTTTTTTTCAATTTTTTTGTAATTTTCTCCTTTCTAATATCTTCAACAACAAGAAAACTAAAAGAGGATACTAGGCACGAAGAACCAAGGGTCGGGGGTTTGTAGAAACAAAACCCGAGCCTTGCTCTGATACCAAGCTGATAAGAATCAAACGCGGAAAGTAAAAGGATAAGAACGAGACGTAACTCGATCTCTAATCCCAAGTAGCAACGGAGAACTTGTTCCGTTACACCCCGAGAGAAGGACAAGAACACCTACGCTATGCAACTACCCTCGAGCTAACGCGAGCACGCAAGTAGAATGGTCGGAGAGGAAAAGTATTCATCTAGATCCGCTAGAAGAACTACAAGTCCCAAATTAAAGGGTTTCATTCAATAACCAAGAGCCTTGCTCATGTTCAATATTCATTAATCATCAAAAACTAGACTAAGTTCAAAATAGGCTAAGCATGGCTATTTATAGTGTTTCCCAAGCTTGCACAATGACTAAAATACCCTTACTAATAAGGTTCACAAAATAGGCAACGTAGGGCAAAATGGTAAAATAAACATAGGCCTTCACAGCTGGGAGGGGCGCCTGGAATCTGGGAGGGGCGCCTGGGATTGCTGTCAGCTAGGCGGGGCGCCTGGCTCAGGCGGGGCGCCTGGCTAGGTGGGGCGCCTGGGTGGGGCGCCTGGCTAGGCGGTCCGCCTGTGCACTTTCAGCTCCTTAGGCAGTGAACTTGCCAGGCGGGGCGCCTGGCTCAGGCGGGGCGCCTGGCTCTGCTGGGCTGTCTTCTTCCTTAGGCGTGAGGCCTAGTTTGAGCACCCGGAATGGCTTCCACTCGCTTCCTTCCTCAAGTCCTCTCCTCTCCAAGTATAAATACACCTCTTGGACATCCTTGACTTGGCTCCGAGTGAATGGTCTCCTTGTGGGGGTTTGGTTCTTATCAGTAAACGTCCTAGTCATGAAGATGTGGTGCACGACACACCCATAAAGAGGGGTTTACATGGGCATATTTTCCACTATAACTCGATAGATGAGTCATCTTGGTCTCAGCATTGTTTCGAATGAACTTAGGAATATTGAGGAGTAAAGCATGACGAATATGCACGATTCAAATAGATAGGCGCGATTAGGAAGGAACACGGAGCTAGTACCTAATATGTGAGGAAAGATTAGGTAGATCACTGGTGCGAGCATAGGATTGTGGCTTTGAGCATTTTTAGAGCTCGGCAAAATAGATAGCTTGCGGATGTAGTGAAAGCATTGACTGTAGGATTAGGCCTTTTGAATTGGTTCTTTTGGAATGATGCTTTGAGGTATGTTTGAGGCTTTGTGGTTGTATAATTGGTAGTGATTTTGGGAGCCGGTGTGAGAGCGGGACGCAGGGGTTTGTCGAGAGATCGGAGAATCCCTACAGCAAGATCAAGATAACTGCAAATTGAGATGAAAAATAAAGATAAAGTAAACTTCCCTGTTGAGTTGGTCTCTCCTTTTTCCAGTCTGCTTTCAGGTGCTCAGTGCTAGGGAATGTGTGCCTCTCCTCTGGGGGATATCTATTTGCTAAGTGCTTCTCGTCAGGAGGTAGTTGCTTCGTAATGCTGAACTGTTGTTGGATCATCTTGCCAGTGTGACACCGGATTGTATGTCCATTGCTTTTCGTCCTTTAAATGTGTGCTTGTCACGTCGGGCTGTATATTCCTTTTGTATTGAGTCGTGTATCTTTTCATACAGGGTTGCCTATCATTCTTTCATCTTGGTTGCGCACCCTTTGCTATGCTATCCTTTCGCCGGGCTGTCTACGCTTTGTCATGTTGTCCTCTCCCTGGGTTGTCTACCCCCAGGCTGTCTTCCTGTTACAATGTCAAAATTTGCATCGGGCTGTGTACCCTTCGCGGTGTCAGTTTCGACATCGGGCTGTGTATCCTCCGTCGGTGCTTCAGGTTGTGTACCCTCGGCAAAAATAAATACAAATCGATATTGGGCTGTGTACCCTCAATCGACGCTTCGGGCTGTGTACCCTCAGCTAATTTAAATGCAAATCGTTATCAGGTTGTTTACCCTCAGTCGACACTTCGGACTGTGTAACCTCAGCTAATGTAAATGCAAATTGATATCGGGTTGTGTACCCTCAACCGACGCTTCGGGCTGTGTACCCTCAGCTAATGTAAATGACAAATCGTTATCGGGCTATGTACTCTCAACCGACACTTCGGGCTGTGTACCCTCAGCTAATTTAAATGACAAATTGATATCGGGCTGTGTACCCTCAACCGACACTTCGGACTGTGTACCCTCAGCTAATTTAAATGACAAATCTATATCGGGCTGTGTACCCTCAACCGACGCTTCGGGTTGTGTACCCTCAGCTAATTTAAATAAAAAATCGATATTGGGTTGTATATCCTCAACCGATGCTTCGGACTGTGTACCCTCAACTAATTTAAATGACAAATCAATATCGGATTGTGTATCCTCAACCGACGTTTCGGGTTATGTACCCTTAGCAAATTTAAATGACAAATCCATATTGAGCTGTGTACCCTCAACCAACGCTTCAGGCTGTATACCCTCAGCTAATTTAAATGACAAATTGATATCGGGTTGTATACCCTCAACCGACGCTTCGGGCTACGTACCCTCAGCAAATGCAAATGCGAATTGATATCGGGCTGTGTACCCTCAATCGATGCTTCGGGATGTGTACCCTCAGCAAATGAAAGTGCCAAATTTGACATCGGGCTGCGTACCCTCAGTCGATACATCAAGAGTAAAGTAAAGTGCAACAAGCCATTACTATGTCATGCGTTGTGCTAAGGAGGCTATCATGTTGCTGTTGTAAGGACTTTTCATGAAATTTTTTAGGGGACCTCAAAAATTTCTGCCCCAGTGTCAAGTTTGCGTCTTCTGAAATTTTTGAGGGGATCCTCAAAAATTCTGCCCCAGTTTATTGTTTATGACAGATCACCGAGAAAAGGTGGTTGTATTGCACTGAACACCAATGTATTAGCTAAAATCTGCATTCGCCCTTTAGTGTGATGATTGGATGTATTGATGACTATGAGTATGCAGATATTTTGCATACTCAGACTGGGGTTTGATATTTGGATTTTGTTTTCTAGTGTTGGATATTTCACAGTGTCATGGTATTGAATGTTTCGTGATGAGTGTAGATCTTGTTGGATCGAATTTAGGAACGGGTATCTAGGGAGTAGTTTGTCTGCTGGTTGCAATGTCCTTTGATTGGGCTAAACGAGCAAATGCGTGAGGTTTTGTCTTTTCGTATGTCCTTGATTTGGTTGAGCCTAATAAGGTTGTAGTTGAAAGTCTTGATAGAGGGGACATTGTTTATTATGTGAGTTTGGGTATAGTGTGAGGTTGTGAGTTTTGCTAGCTTTGGTTGTATAATGATCAGATTTCTTTGTTGTGACTCTTGTATGAGGATAATGCAGATTGTACGGAATTGGGATTGTCTGAACGCTCTTGGTGTCATATGTTGGCGGTTCAAAGGACTTTGTGGTAGGAGAAAGTTTTTTCAGCTTGGCTTGCCATTTCGACTTTTTCGAATGCATATTCTTGATCGATTTCAGTATTCAAGCGCAAGGCAACCTTCACGCAGTGGTGAAATGCACAAAATAGTGTGGGCATAGCAAAGACTTGAAGCAAAAATGACACATGAGCTTAAGAGAATGCCTAGACTATGGACGACGGATTAGCGCTTGAATTATAACAGAGTGCATAGATATCACAAGGGATTGCCTATGTGCTTTATGTAGCAGTCGAGACAAGGATTTTGGCCATACGACCGGCGCTTATTTAAGCAGGAGGTGAGGAGTTGTCAATGAAAAGTGATAAGGACATTGTATAAGGAATAGATTGTGTTGTGTAACAGAAAGGGACGCTGGCTTTTGTCGAATACCAGGACCTTGAGTGCACTTTTCATCTTTTCTTGCAATTTGTCTGTCACGATGGCTATGTGTCCTTGGAGAGATACTTAGTGTCTTTCGTACTTGTCAACCAACTGTTGCAATATAGTCCTTGCACCAACTTTCCTTGTTGGAAAATATCTTATTGCTGAGCCGTTGAACTCGATATAGGTTGGCTATGTATCATGTTCATTCTTAGATTGTTTCGTCTTATTGGAGTTGTTGTCTTGAGAATTCATATAACATCACCCCAATTTTATCATCTTGTTTTATCTTTGCTAGTGGATAAGGACATGTTTTAAAACTATTCGAGGGGTTTTGTCAATAATGATGGCCTTGTCTTCTTTGCAAGTTGAATCAGCCTGCTTGTTTTGGTTGTTGCGCATAAGTATTTGCTACACCCCTGTCTTTCCAACATAATCTTTCACTGGCCCTTTGAATGCTTGGATGAGTTGGAAAGTGCTTTGGGTCACAGTCATATATTGTAAGTGGTGTGGCTATGTAGTTAGGTGCAACAAAAATGATCCTTGGATGTTGGTGTCAAAAGGTCTTAAGGCGAGTCATGTGTGCCTTCTAGTTTGACCAACATTTTCTTGCTTTTTCAATTTTATCCATGTTCATAGTGCTTGTTGGAACAGTTGAAGTACTAGGGCAATAAGCCAGGCAGTTTCCAATCTCTTGAACGATTGAGTATGGGATTCGGCTAGTGGAGTGTAGTTTCTTTTTTTGGTCTTTAGTTTGCATCAGGGCGAGGCCTAGGAGGGTATGGAGATGCATTTCGGTAGGTGGGTTGAGTTTTTGGCTGATATGGTGGATGGTTTGGTGCTGGGATGTGGAATATATGTCGAGTGGCTGAGCAAGATATTTAAGTGGTATATGAGGGTGGGGATAAAATGGTGGCGCTGTTTGATAACAATGGTTGAAGGTAGGTTCTTGAATGGTTGCGACAAAAGAGATTTCATCTTTCTTCTTGAAAATGCTCACATTTCCATACTGGCAAACCTTATTGGTAGTTTGTAGAGAAAGGAGAGAGCTGGTGGGAATTGCTGTGAAAAACTTCCTTACTTCAGAAAATCCCTAACAAGTGCACTCGCTTAACCATGTCCTTTACCTTGGTATTCAACTCAAGCCAACCTTTTGGGTAAAAGACTTTTGAGTTTGGTAGTGAGTTAGAGACAGTTTGGACATGCGAAAGAGTTTAGATATCATGATTTGATCATAGAGTAGAGAGAGGAGGTGCCTCAGCAGGTGATTGAATTTGGAGAAAGAATTCCTTCAGAGACCTAGAGCAACAGACAAATTCATGCAATGCACAAGTATCAAATAAGAAATGCATCCTATAATATGAAGTACCGTTTTACGCACGATGATTTTGAAAAGCGCTTTGTGCCACATATATCATTTCATTTGCTACCAAATTGCGGAGCCTAAAAGATAATATTGTATTTATTGACTTTTGTTACATTGGCTGATATTGAAATAATGTAAAGGTGGAGAACATTGCTAGAGGGTTAGATCATGGCCAGGTGAACATCTTTCATACTGATCCTCCTTCAGAAGATTTTTCTTCTTCTTCCTCGGACAGGCTTGCCTCTGATGAGTATCCTTGGAAGATGATATTGTGTGCATCGGTCAAGAGCCGGGATATGTTAAATGTGAAGTTCTTTAACATTTCTCAGGCCTTTCTTCCTTTCTCCTCTATTCCTTTGTTGCCACAGAGTTCATCCCCTCGCTAGCCCATACGCCGATAGACTCTATGTGTTTTGTTAGGAGTTCTGCCTTACTGCGCCATTTGCCTTTTTCTTCGTTTTTTGCTTCGACCAAACTTTGCTTTTTCATTATTTTCCCTCGTGCCCTTGCCAGTTGTTTGCGTAACCTTTTGTACTCAGATTTCAACTCATCAGCATTTCTTTTCCTTTTTCTTGTTGCACTTGGCTGAATTGCCCTTGCTATGTCTTTCCTAAGCCAGTCTGGCTAA
This sequence comes from Petunia axillaris subsp. axillaris, assembly GCA_029990575.1. Taxonomy (NCBI): domain Eukaryota; kingdom Viridiplantae; phylum Streptophyta; class Magnoliopsida; order Solanales; family Solanaceae; genus Petunia; species Petunia axillaris. The sequence goes on along the minus strand of JARKNS010000008.1, from coordinate 124,227,848 downwards.
TCTTCATCAAAGCTAGTGTCAAACCTGTCTCGTCCAATAGTCTCGATTCCCATTCATTGTCTTTCTTTCCAAAGTTCCATTATCTTGTCTTTAAATGGGATCACTCCTCCGAGAATATTTGCTTTGGAACCTCTGATATTTGCAATTTGGTGTACAGTCTGCTTTCTCCCTACTTGTCTAAGTTTCCTTAAAGGAGTGTATGGATAAACTCCTCTAAAGCCTACTAAGATGAGAAATGAGTCTTTTTCAGACCGTGTGATTACTGTTGTGCTGGGAAAGTAATCAAACATCCATTGAATGTTTTCAGGTATCAGTTGATAGAACATGTGGTGCCAACCATTGGTAGTTGTTCGTTGGTCCCATTTCCCAAAAGCATTGTCCATGCGGGCGGTATGAGTCAAGATATAGTTTTCTTTCGATATGGAATGGAAAGATTGGTCTGTGTTATCCATCCTTTGCAAATGCTCCATCAGCCAAATTTTTAAAAGCAGATTGCAACCTTCAAAGAAACCAGCGCCCTTCTTGCATCTTTTTAAAGCTCGGTACATCTCTGCAATAATCATCTGTACCAAAGTGTATTTCTTGTTAATGTCTTTGAGTAGGCATCAGCAATTGAGACCATGCAAACATCAACTCCCCCTTTGCGTTGTGGAAAGACGACAGTCCCTAAAAAGCTGGTGACAAAAGCAATTACCCTTCGCTCTTGCCAATCTACCTAGTCAATTTTGAAATAGCCTTCGGATTCTTGAAATGCTTCTCTATACCCAAATTTGATGTATAGGGAAGTTAGAGAAATTCTCGATTGTCATATACTGTTTGTGCATAATTCGGGCTTAAATCCTACCATTTTGAAGAACTCCTCGGCCGTAGTGTTCTTAGGCATCAAGACTTCTTCACTTTCAAATGGCAAGTTAACCCGCCTATTTCCTCCAGTAGTGGTGTCAATTCTACACTCCCAAAATGGAAAACTACTTGGTCTGCATCTCAATAATGTACTACTGCTTCTATCATCCCTTGTACTGCAGTGTGTTCCATTAGTGAAATCATATTCCCCAATACCATATTGGCTTGGTCCTGTTGATCTATGCTTAGGTTCCCCCACCAATCTCTAAGCAACTGAGGGGTTTCAACAACCATGTCAAATGTTCTAGTGGCCATGATCTTTGGAAAAAGTGAAGGATGATAGGAAAAGGGAGAAGAAAAATGCCGAAAATTTGCTTTATTGTGAACAAAATTATCAACGTGTGGCACAAGCTTTTGAAAACAATGCAGCAGAGGTTATGAGGAGATGTTTCGTTGTGAGTTGAGAACCCTTTAGACACTTTGGAAAGAAATTGCTAATGGACTTGTGACATGCCAAGGACTTCAAGTCTTTATATAATACTTGAAGGATAAATGTGCGTTATGTGTCATCCCGTCTATTGAACGGTCATTTCTGCATGGAAATAGGCTTTTAAAGCCTCTTCGGTTACCATTTAAGCCTTTGAATAGCATTGAATACAGAATGATTCCAATCCTTTAGAAATAAATGGTCGTTTCTAATTCTATTTGGGCTTTTAATGCCTCTTATGTAACTTTCGTGCCTTTGAATGGCATTGAATAGGGGATAATATTTACTGTCTATGAACAATCAATCATTTCTGATTCCATTTGGGCTTTTAACAGCCGTTGGGTTACCTATGTGCCTTCGAATGGCATTGAATACAGAATAATACCAACTGTTTACGGATAAACAATCATTTCTGATTCAATTTAGGCTTTGACGCCTCTTAAGTAACCTTTGTGCCTTTGAATGGTATTAAATACAGAATAACACCAACTGTTTACGGATAAACAATCATCTCTAATTCAATTTGGGCTTTTAACGCCCATTGGGTAACCTTTGTGCCTTTGAATAACACTGAATGCAGAACAATGCCAATAAACGGTCCACATTTTGCACGTTCAATCTTTTAAGCAAATGCAAATAAATCATGTTCAACGCTCATTGGGGGTCAAAACCTGTTCAGATTGTTTGAACAAGTTGGCCTATCGGACTTGAGAACAAGTTGACTAATGACATGTCATGATGCATGATTCCTAGCCCCGCTACTGAGGAATGGAGTTAGTTAGACCGAGTTTTATTATCCTCCCAAGCAGACGGCTCGGGAGCGGGAACATCTCGGACCAAATAGATTTCAAGTCATTCCTTTTAAAGGAATTTTTATGTGAGGGAAGATGTGGTTGTAACCACCATATTTTCAACGCACGATTTTAGAAAATTGCCAGGAGTGGCGGAAGGTATGCATGATATGCACAAGTTTAAAAATGTACAAGTTTTGAAATAAATGCACAAATCAACCTCGGGAGTGGGAGTAAAACTAACACACGAAACAACAAGTTAGTGTTGAGATAATAATTTCATATCAAAGCACATAATATGCATGATAGGCGTCATATGATGACGCTTTTGGATAAAAGTGGCTAATGGACTTTAACATACCAAGGATGTTAAGCCTTCCTAATTTGATTATGGTATTTAAAATTGAACGTGTATTTTGTATTATCCTAATTGTTCTCATAACCCAAAATCAACAGAAAATATTTTATAAAATAATTAAATAATATTTTTGTTTTAGGTAAATAGGAATAATAATTGATCTTGCTACATTAAAAGTAGAAGAAATTAATTTAAAATTTATGATTTTATTTTCACAAAAGTAGAAAAATTAATTTCGTTCATAACCCAAAATAATTGATTTTGTTTGTATAAATGTAGAAATAATGATTTTAGGCAAATAAATAATTGATTTTGTTATGAGAACCCACTTTTATGTGAACAACTGGTCTACATTAGACACGTTTAACTTTAAATAAATGCACACATAATATATTTAAACGTCCCTTAAGGTCAAAAATCCATTCGGTTCATTCTAATATGGTGAATGTTGAACCCTCCCAAAATGCACACAAGTATGCACCGGGATTTGGTTTCAACAAAATGGGACTCCAAAGGATTTCTTTGGAGTCGCCACCTAATTTAAGGATTATTAGGAACCTAAGGTTAACTAATGAGTGCAATTTATTTTTAATTAAATAAAATTAAATTAAAATCAGAGATTCCGAGTAAGTGGTTCTATTAAATTCGAAAGAAGGTCCCTTGCGGGAGGGGAGCACTTTCGAAAATCCGCTAAATGCGGTCAATCCGGCGATTTTCACGAATTTGTTAAGGATAACAGAATTAATTTAACTAAGGATAATATAAATAAGATAAGGGTTTAGGTTACGCCGATACTTAGATAAATAAATAATGAAATCTTAAGGTTAAATAAATTGATGAATTACAACATGGTTGATTGATTAGTTGATTAAATAAATAAGGATAAATAAATTATGTACATAATATAAATAAAATAAAATACTCTAAGCAACTAATTAGATAAATAATTGATTAATTGATCGCTTAAGTAAATGGATAAATAAATAAATAACTTAATTAAATAAATTAATATTTTTATATTAATTTAATTAAATAAAGAATAAATTGATAATAATTGATTAATTAAACAAATAAACGAATAAATAAATAAATTATTATTATTAAAGGAATAAATAAATGATTAACTGAATTAAATAAATAAATAAATGATTAATTAAATTAAATAAATAAATAAAATTAATTAAATAAATTAATAAATAAATATCGCATAATTAATCAGATTAATGAATAAATGAATAGATAGATAATAATTATTTAATAGATGGATACGTGAATATAAATAATAGATGGGATGTATAATTTAATTAGATTTTAACTTCTTTTGCACTCGATAATTATCCTTAGATTACTATTAACTTAAACTAATTGTCGAGTCCCAAAAAAACGGGATAAGCAATTATATAATCATTCTAAACATGCAATAAGTTAACAATTCAATAAAGCGACTATCCTACCAAGTTTCTAACATGCAAATCCTAGTCCGGTTTCAGGGCTTCCTAAAACATGCTTTCTAAAGGGAACGAGAAAGCGGGAGTTTTAGAAGGTAGAACCCGGAAGCACAACTCAATCATTGAGCCTTGAATTTAGAGATTTTCGTTTTTTCATTTTTTCTTTTCTTTTACATTTTCGGGGATATCAAGTCCCAAAAATGTGGAACGGATCAGATAACTTCCAATGCATGCAACCATCCCATTTGTGAGTTTTATTTCAACTCGTTCCGAAAGTGTACATGACAAAGAAGATAAGAGAACAAAAGATTAGCATTCATTCTAAGACAATCGTAAGCAAATGCAATAACACGCACAAATCATAACACGTTCTATTACGGACTTCCGACACCAATCTATCCCATCGCCTAGACAATTCTCCACACCTTTACTAACTTCAACTACTCCAAATAACAACTCCCAATTACTTTCAACATTCCGGGATGAACTTTCAATTATTTTCGATACCAGACTGCAAATCATGAAAGGCGCCATTTGGCCTTTCAAAATAAACCTCACTGGTCCTAGGCTTTGGTCAAGCCTCTCAGTTTCCTCGGTTTTGCAAGGCTCACAGACCTCGCTCATAGGGCTCCTCACTGGTCCTCGACTTTAATCAAGCCTCGCAGTTCCTAGGTAGCCAAGACCGCACTGGTCTTCAAGGAGGGGCCCCACTAGTCATTTAAAAGACGTAGGGGCTTCACTCTCCTAATATGCGACAAGCATACTTCATTTACCATAAATGCAGCTGGTCAATCAATATCGGCATGCACACACACAAAGCCATTCCCGAGAGGGAACCCACTGATCTTTTAAAATCCCAGGGGCTTCACCTCTTAGTATGCAATTTACATACTCCATCGCCAACCTGATACATTTTCCCGAACTTGAAAAAACAAGCCGGGAAACCAGACTAAACCTCCAAAATCCACCACCAAAGCTACTGCCTGAACCAAACTCCGGGCTAGCCTAGAACCTAAACTGATCATTTGAACACATGCACACATCCTGAAAAAATCAACCCCAGACAACCCTTCAAACACCCTGCATATCTACAACCAGGACACCAGACCCTAACTCCTTATTCCTTCATGAACAACCAGGAAACAACCTAGCCTTGTACCTGCTGCACCTTCACACACTAACAGAAGAAAAAGCCTCACTAGTCTTTTCAAGACGGACATATGACATGCCTTCAACATCCAGACCAAAACAATCCGACCTCCTTTTACTTCTTCTCCCAAACTAATAAGGAAACAGAACCCTATGCTACTCTTTCCCTTTTGAACTGCAACTTCCTTTCTTACTACACCCTCACAGAACCAATCCCTAAACCAACTGAACCACTATAACTCTTTTCAAACACCAAGACACAAGCAGAACATCAAGAACCTGCTGCAATCTGCTGATATTTTAACTCACCAGAGACCAGGCAGGAAGGGAGAAGAGATGGTGAAGGTTCACATTTAAACTAGAGCAAATTACTATCATCATACTTAACTAATGACTTATTTCAAACATTAGACTTTCAAGCTAAGTAAGAACATTTCAGATCAGCGTGCATATATAGGCGAAACACATCAATTTGAGCTAAGGTCTGACTTCTATCTTCGCTTAAAACTATTGCAACATAGGCAAGACTTTAAGAGAGAAAAGGAAAGAAAAGTATGGTTTTTCAAGTTTGAACTCATATGCAAACATGAATGCAGGTCCCTGCGGGTTTCCTGCACATAATGGCATGGTACAAAATATCTAAACCTTTGCTATGCAGTTCAATAACTGAATTAGGACTAATTACTGATCCAGACTTATCACTAAAATAAAGAGGTAAACTTTCAGGATTTAAGCATTTCTGGCTTCATAAGATTAATAATTACTATGGGTTTATAGCTTGGCCACTCTTGCATATACATTGACTTTAGACTCCTGATACAACCTACAAACAAAACAACAACCTACACCTCTTTACACTCACACACATACTAAAATAGATAACCTGCGCCATCCTCCTAGCTACTTGAACAACTCCCAAAACCCAACATCTACTCCATATCCTCTAGCCTGAACCAAAACACCATATCTACAAGAACACAGAGAGCACACCACTCATACCCTGCCTCCAAACAAACTGCATCAACTAACAATTGAAACTTCTAGCTCCTACACTGACTGCACACAGAGAATACTATGAAACTATTCCTGGAATTTACAAGCAAACCCATCTACACCTGAACTCCTTCTCCATTACCTGGACCTGCTGCACCAGGCCTTTAAACACCCCTGCAACATCATTTACACACACCCCTCAAACCCCCTAAACATCCTCAAAGGCCTGGACACTAGAGCACACCTAGCCGACCCCCCCTTGAACTAAGCTAAAGCCTCACTGAACTACTCTTCCACTGCCTCTCCTGATCATGAACAGACCACTCCCTCACTCTCACAGACCAAAAGAACTACTCAGCTGCTACCCCTTTGAAACAAACAGAGAACACCCTGAACCCCTGGACCTCACTAAACTGGCAAACAAACTCATCATGCACCCCCTTCACTAGACTCTACACTTCAACTAATTCCAGAACCCACACAACCTGCATTCTCTTCTAAAAAAAACAGCACACACTCTACACTTCCAAATGACAAGACCAGAAACTGAACAAGGTAAATTTACATATCTGCACACATTTTTTTTTAAAAAAAAAGGTCTAGCATTTCAAGAAGAATGGACAGGCTGCCAGGATTTTGAGATAGTAAAGGGGACAAAGAAATGCATTGAAACTGGGTATCTAACATACTAAGAAACTGGAAAGAGGGGAATTCTACCTTGCCTTTGCTCCCACTAATTTTCACACTCTTTTATATAAACTTTTATTTTAACTAGCGAATGATCGACTATTGTTTTAAATTAACTTTGTAAAGTTTCTACTTCCATTTTCATAACAATGAAGCTTCATCGATCCCCGACTCTTTATATAATCCTTATGCTAATCAGAGATCACATTATAAGGAAAAGAATAAGGAAACTGACCTTTTAAAGGGCAGTGAAATGAGGCTTTGATCCGAATTACCGAAAGCACCTCGACGAGCCGAATGAACTCAGGGCGACTCACTTTGACCTCAAAATAAAATTTTAACTAAAAATATATACTTAACTGCCAGGAACTTTTTAGAGTTGAAAAAAATGGTTATTCAAATCCCCAAAATTCCTTTTTCTTTTTTTTTTCTCCTCTCTTTTTACTGTGCATAGGGGTTTTTATAGGGGTTTTAAGAGTGCCAAAGCGCCTGAATTTCGATGTGGGATAAATCCTATATATATGCTGAATTTAAAGATGAAAACAGGTAAAAAAAATGAGTAAAAATGAAACAAAATTTACCGTGTTGATCTGACGGTGGAAAATCAATCCCTTTAGACTGGATGGGTGAGATTTTGAGGATTGTACTTCCTCTTCTCTCATTTGTCCAGCACAAAAGGTGATTGTACTGGATAAACGAGAGAGGGAAAGCAATCCGACGTCGCTTAGGTAGTGGAGACTCAGCGGGACCATGGATGATGATGGATTCTTGGCGTTTTGCTGAGAAGAGAGGGAAATTTTAGGGTGGCGGCGTGGGTTAGTTTCTGATTAGGGTTTTCGAATTAGGGATTAAGGGATGTGGGGTTAACTAAGAAGAAAGGGGAAATGGGAAGAGGGAGTCGGGTTTTCCTGATTAGGGAGATGGGTTAAGGGATTTGGGCCGGGTCAGGGACTGAAATGGGTCGCGCAAATGGCCTCAATTTTAGGCTTTAAACGTTTTTGGCCCCTTTTTAGAATAGGTTAAGGAAAAATAATTGCACGCGTAGGCTTAATTTAAGACTGTATTTTGTGCATTTAGCTTTCCATTTTGAAATTAATTAATGCTTTAACGAAACTTAACTAATTAATTTAATTTAGTTAATTTAATTTTAATTAATTAATTTTGACAATTTAAATCATTAATTTAAATCTTGGGACGAAATTGAGTGTCAACAGCTGCCCCTCTTTACCCGGAAAGGATGAAAGAGTTTTCGGGGTAAAGAAGTTGACGAGAAACCAATTTCGTCCCGATAAATTCAAGACTTTTGATTTCCAAGGACCAAAAGTCGAGGCTTATGGACATGGCTGAACTCTGGTTTCTGAGTTGCCTACATATCTCGGGCTGAAAGAGAATCAGGCCATATGTAGCTCGACGACGCTTAGATACAGAGACTCACACGATTGATAGAAAAGACGCACGAATAGGAAAGAATCTGAACTAACTCCTAAGCCGGAATGAAAAATTAGGATGAAATTTGCTTGTTCGAGTGCGATCCTTCAGATCCTTGTTGACGAGTCTAGCTCATATCAACAATTGCCCCAGTTCATTGCTAAGAAAGGGTTCCACGTTATGCTCCAAATGCTGCTGCGGCATTGCCAAAATTCTGTAAAGACTTTAAGAAACGGTAAGCGAGCAACTGCTAATAAACTATAATAATTGGAATAAAAAACAGATAAAGGTATAATATAAAATTGTAAATGCTGGTTGTGATGCTATCAACAAGTTCTTCTCTCGATCAACTGACGAGGTACTCCGCCCGGGGAACCTCTAGGCTGATCATTATTCTTAAGTAATAAAATAAAACAATAAATAAATTGAGAACGAATTTGCCAAATGCAAGGCTTTCATAAGATAAGTTTGACTAATCAAGACATAATGTCTCAAGTCGAATCATGTACTTCAAATACAATAGGCCAATATTGCAAGACGACCGACATCGCGGAACACTCCGAAAGCGGTGTTCCAGCCGACTTGTCTTAAACTATCAATAAATGCCAATATTGCAAGACAACCGACATCACGGAACACTCCGAAAGCGGTGTTCCAGCCGACTTGTCTTAAACTATCAATAAATGCCAATATCGCAAGACAACCGACATCGCGAAACACTCCGAAAGCGGTGTTCCAGCCGACTTGTCTTAAACTATCAATAAATGCCAATATTGCAAGACAACCGACATCGCGAAACACTCCGAAAGCGGTGTTCCAGCCGACTTGTCTTAAACTATCAATAAATGCCAATATTGCAAGACAACCGACATCGCGAAACACTCCGAAAGCGGTGTTCCAGCCGACTTGTCTTAACTATCAATGAATGCCAATATTGTAAGACAACCGACATCGCGAAACAACTCCGAAAGCGGTGTTCCAGTCGACTTGTCTTAAACTATCATTAAATGTCAATATTGTAAGACAACCGACATCGCGAAACAATCCGAAAGCGGTGTTTCAGCCGACTTGTCTATCAATATCGCGAGGTAAATTCTATAACAATGTTAAGATTCGAGAAAAGAAAAGCGCCGCCTTTTCGGCAATAATCCAATGTGATGCTTAGATGCCGCAAGAGAAAATTTGAATGATCTGTCAAGGAGAATCATATGTGTCGTCAATTAATTAGTGTTGCTTGTATTGATAGTGGTGCAAAGTGTTGAATGCTCCCTTCAGTTCATATTAATCTGATGTTCAACTCATGCGACAAGGCGAATAATCTCCGAGAAACTGATGGTTGACCTGAAAAAGTAAAGCGAAGCATTAATTTAAAGCAAATATAAAGGCAGAATATAAAGCAAGTGCGAAGCGAAGCAGTGCGGAAATGTAATCAGTGCAATAGCCATTTGACAAATCAATTGGCGAGACAATCCGGCAATGATGGTCTTGAACAGATTGTCAATTAAAATAAGGCAATGCTTATTTTGGCGTGATTTGAAAACATAACGCATGCCTCGGCTTCATTGCTTATTTGGGAGTGAAAATCATATAGGTAGAGATGCCGCCTGTTCGGCAATAACTCATGGCAAAGCATAACGCTTTTAGTCATGAAAAGGCAATGCAACGCAATCTGCAAGGCAACTTTGAATGCGTGTTCAATAAATTGTTCATCCATAGCGCGAATGATCCTTTCATTGCAAGCTTTCATGTTCCTGCTCTCAAAAAAAAATTTGTTAGTTTTGGGGATGGGTGTTTGATCTGTGCTGACTTGATCTCGATCTTCTTGATGTCGCTTCTGCTCCCATGTTTTCCTCGGACTTGGATTTGTGAATCATACTCGGAGACTTGGCTCATGAACTCAAATGAATGTTTTGATAATAGAGGCAAAGTAAAAGTAGTTTTGGTAATAAAGTAAATAAAGTAACCATGCAAATATTTCATGAAAGTAAGTTGTATTTTATGAAATTTCTGCGTTGACATAAGCTTGTGACATATCTTAAAACAAACTAAACATCCTTTTCTTAGAGTTGACACTTCTTCATCTAGCCAATTCCCAAGATCTTCCCAGCTCATCTTTTGATAGTCAACGTTGATTCTTGCAAAAATTTTCCCCAGTTATGACCATCTAAATCTTCAACTTGCCCTTGCAGAATTTGACCCAGTTTCTAGTTTCTATATCTTGCAAAATTTGCCCCAGTTGCTATCTTTCAAATCTTCAAATTATCTTTGCAAAATTGCCCCAGTTGCTTGCCTTAGGGGAGACTGAAAATTTTAATATTATAGAGTCGAGCCCGTTAAGAGCGCCTACGTATCCCTCCACGGGAATCAGACTGTGCGTAGTTCTGCTTACATAAAGACTTTTTGGGAAAGTATGGCAATCTAAGTACGAAGCCGTATCCGAATTGGAAAATCCACACATCTGCCCAGATGCATAGTTCGGCATTACATCATAAAAGATAAACAAGCCTAAAGTGTTATAATATTTTGACCGAATCCGACGGGGATTGCCTACTTATCCTGTTGCCATTCCAGGAATCAGGTCAGAAGTAGTTCAAACTTACATAAAAGAGGAAATAGGGGAAATTCTTATATCAATGCAACCAAACTCTATGTGAGTTACTACGTATCCCGCCTTGGGATTCAGGTCACGCGTAGTTCGTATTACATCAAAGATTACATTCAAAACCATGCTAACTTGCGATTGCCTCAAACATAGTATCTTTTGACAGCATCTGCGTTGATTGCTTTTGGCCAAACTTGACCATCCATTTCGGCCAGAATCAGTGCTCCTCTAGATAAAACCCGATGAACCACATATGGTCCCTGCCAATTTGGTGCAAATTTGCCCCTTGCTTCTTCTTGATTAGGAAAGATCTTCTTTAACACCAATTGCCCCGGCTTAAAGTCTCTCACTCTCACTTTCTTGCCAAAAGACTTGATCATGCGATTTTGATAAAGTTGCCCATGACAAATTGCATTCATTCTTTTCTCATCAATAAGCATCAACTGTTCACATCTGATCCTCACCCATTCAGTATTTTCTAACTCAGCTTCTTGAATGATTCTCAAAGAAGGAATTTCTATTTCCGCGGGTAAGACTGCTTCTGTGCCATACACCAAAAGATAGGGAGTTGCCCCAGTTGAAGTTCTAGTGGTGGTGCGGTACCCAAGAAGTGCAAAAGGCAACTTTTCATGCCAATCCCTATAATTATCAATCATCTTGCGAAGAATACGCTTGATGTTCTTATTTGCCGCTTCAACAGCTCCATTCATTTGAGGACGGTATGCAGTAGAGTTGCGATGAGTAATCTTGAAGCTTTCACAAGTTGCTCTCATTAAATCGCTATTCAAGTTTGCCCCGTTATCAATAATGATTGATTCAGGAACTCCGAATCTACAAATGATATTGTTGCGCACAAAATCTGACACCACTCTATTGGTTACGGACTTGTGAGAAGTTGCTTCCACCCACTTGGTGAAGTAATCAATAGCCACCAAAATGAAGCGATGTCCATTTGAGGCGGCCGGCTCAATAGGACCAATAACATCCATTCCCCAAGCAACAAAAGGCCAGGGAGAACTCATTGCATGAAGTTCGGAAGGAGGTCTTTTGATCATATCTCCGTGAATTTGACATTGATGGCATTTCCGCACAAACTGAACACAATCAGTTTCCATAGTTAGCCAAAAATAACCAGCCCTCAAGATCTTCTTTGCCAATACAAAACCATTCATATGCGGCCCACAGACTCCCGCATGCACTTCCGTAAGCAATTTATTTGCTTCAACTAAATCAACACATCTTAAGAGTCCTAAGTCTGGGGTCCTCCTATATAGGATTTCACCGCTTAGAAAGAATTGATTTGCTAACCTCCGAATGCTCTTCTTTTGGACAGTTGTTGCATTTTCAGGGTAACTCCCAACCTTGAGATAATTCTTGATATCAAAATACTAAGGATGGCCATCTCGCTCTTCCTCAACTTGAAAACAATAAGCTGGCCTATCATGTAATTCAATTTTGATAGGATCAATATAATTCTTGTCATGATGTTGGATCATGGAAGATAACGTTGCCAAAGCATCGGCAAACTCATTTTGAAGTCTTGGAACATGCTTGAACTCAATCTTTGCGAACCTTTTGCACAATTCCTTGACACAACGCAAATAAGGAAGAATCTTTGCATTCTTGGTGTTCCACTCGCCCTGTACTTGGTGAATCAGCAAGTCGGAATCCCCAATCACTAAAAGTTCTTGAATATTCATATTAACTGCCAATCGAAGACCCAAAATGCACGCCTCATATTCAGCCATATTGTTAGTGCACGGAAATCTGAGCTTGGCCGAAACAGGATAATGCTGACCCGTTTCAGAAATTAAGACAGCTCCAATACCAACACCTTTGAAATTTGCTGCTCCGTCAAAGAAAAGACGCCAACCATCATATTCGGAAGAGATGTCTTCACCCAGAAACAAGACCTCTTCATCGGGAAAGTAAGTTCTCAATGGTTCATAGTTGTCATCAACAGGATTTTCAGCTAAATGATCCGCCAATGCTTGTGCTTTTACCGCCTTTTGGGTGACATAAACTATGTCAAATTCACTTAACAGAATCTGTCATTTTGCTAATTTTCCCGTGGGCATCGGCTTTTGAAAGATATACTTCAAAGGATCCATCCTCGAGATAAGATAAGTTGTATATGATGAAAGGTAGTGCCTTAACCTTTGTGCGGTCCAAGTCAAGGCGCAACAAGTTCGCTCCAAGAGAGTGTACCTGGCTTCATAAGGGGTGAACTTCTTGCTTAGATAATAAATGGCTTGTTCTTTCTTCCCGGTCTTGTCATGTTGCCCCAAGACACATCCAAATGCATTTTCTGAGGCAGACAAATATAAGATCAATGGTCTTCCCGGTTCAGGAGGAACTAACACAGGCGGATTAGATAGATACTCCTTGATCCTATCAAAAGCCTTTTGACAATCTTCCGTCCACTCAATAACAGCATCTTTCTTCAACAGCCTGATTATTGGTTCACAAATAACCGTGGATTGTGCAATGAAGCGGCTTATGTAGTTCAAGCGGCCAAGAAAGCTCGTCACATCCTTCCGGCTCTTTGGAGGAGGCAAGTCTTGGATAGTCTTGATTTTAGACGGATCCAATTCTATACCCCTCCGGCTTACAATGAAACCCAACATCTTACCGGCAGGAACGCCAAATGCACATTTCGCAGGATTAAGCTTCAAGTTATACCGCCGAAGGCGGTTGAAGAACTTTCTCAAATCGGTCAAATGCTCTTCTTTCTTCTTTGACTTGATAACAACATCATCTACATAGGCTTCAATCTCTTTGTGAATCATATCATGGAAAAGAGTTGTCATCGCTCTCATATATGTTGCCCCGGCATTCTTCAAGCCGAAAGGCATAACTCTATAACAAAACACACCCCAAGGCGTGATGAAAGCGGTCTTTTCAGCATCATCTTCATCCATTAGGATCTGATGATAACCAGCAAAACTATCGACAAAAGACTGAAGCTCATGTTTTGTGCAGCTATCAATAAGGATATGAATATTTGGCAATGGAAAATCATCCTTTGGACTTGCTTTGTTGAGATCACGATAATCAACACAAACTCTAACCTTTCCGTCCTTCTTGGGCACCGGCACAATATTTGCTAACCAAGTGGGATATTTGAGAGATCGAATTACCTTAGCGGTCAATTGTTTTTGCACTTCTTCCAATATTTGTTTGCTTGTGGAAGTTTTGAAGTTTCTCTTCTTTTGCTTAACAGGCGGAAATGAAGGATCAGTTGGCAACTTGTGAGTGACAAGATCGGTACTCAAACCGGGCATATCCTCATAAGACCAGGCAAAGATGTCTCGATACTCATTCAATAGTTCGATATAAGCTCTTCTTTCTTCCGAGGTCAAATGAACACTGATTCTGGTTTCTCTAACATCTTCTGAAGTCCCCAAGTTGATTGACTCGGTTTCTTCCAAGTTAGGCTTTGGTCTGTTCTCAAATTGATCCACTTCTCTTGTTACTTCATCAGGAACAAAATCTTCATCAAATTCCCCAATACTCAATGCATCAGTACCAACTTGTTCAGTTGTTTCATTATATGTCACAAGCAAAGTTTCGGCAGTTTTGTTAAGTGGAAAGCTGAAACAGAAACAAACATTAATCAAAAGTGTAAAATAAAGTAAATAATTAAAGCATATCAAAATAATAGTAGGGGGAATGCAATGCATTTTATTTGTTTCAAAAGTCTAGTTTAGGGAGGCATACATTAAAGTAAAACATGCAGAATGTAAACAGATTATTTTGAAAAGACATAAACATAAACCAAAGGCGAAACACAGTTCAGGGCCTCAATCTGACTGTGACGCCAAAATAAACTAGTGAGTTCATTCACCAAGTCTCTTCCACTGGTACACAGGTCCAATTGGCCATCGGATCCTTTGCCTCAACATTCTGCACAGGTGATTCCTCAGCATATTCTTCAATAATAACATCGCATTCCAAATCATCACTCAGAAACAAATTACAAACTCCTTCAATCAGATCCGATATAATGACTTCCGGTGCCTTGACAAATGACTGGTATAAGGAAGGAAGAGGTTCTGGCATAACAATGGCTGGTTTCCTTTTGGTCTTTTCAATCTCCTTTTTGGTAGGACAGTAACCCAAGCCAAAAGTACCCAGATTCTTGGGCAAACAAATGGGTTCAGTAATGCCGTTCAGATTTGCTCCCAATCCCGAACCAGGTTTGAAACCATTTTTTAACATTTCTACAGCAATCATCTTGGGGACTCTGGGTAGGGTACCTCTCTTCGAATCATCATTAGATGCTCGGGTCACATTCATTAGCTCAACCGTGTGAAAAGTAGTTCCATCAAGCTCTGTGGCGTTGTCCACCATAGGAATCGTGGTGCTAGCATGCATGGGGTTGTTTCCCTCGCCCTTAACCACTACTTCTTCATTATCCCATATGAATTTCACACTTTGATGCAAAGTGGAAGGGACGGCTCCGGCCATGTGAATCCAAGGTCTTCCTAACAGCATATTATAGGTAGACGGGATGTCAAACACTTGAAACTCCACAGAGAAGTTCACAGGACCTATCTGCATATCAAGATCAACCTCCTCTAAGGTGCACCTTTGAGCCCCATCGAAAGCCCTCGCTTTCACATTACTTTGTCTAATTTTGCCAGCGTCAAATCCAAGTTCCTTCAGAGTTGCCAATGGACATATATTGAGCCCGAAACCACCGTCGATCAGTACCCGTCCAACAAATTTATCCCTACATTTGACAACAATATGCAAGGCTTTATTGTGTCCGAGACCCTTGGGTAGAAGCTCTTCTTTGAAGAACGACACCTTGTGAGGTTCTAAGATTTGGCCAAACAAGACGGCCAAGCTCTCATCCGTGGTCTCAGCAGGGACCTCTGCTTCTTTGAGCACTTTCAGCAATGCATTTCTGTGTGTTTCAGAGCTCATCAGCAAAGCCATGATGGATATCCGGGAAGGAGTATTCTTTAAATGCTCCAGAATAGAGTATTCCTTTGACTGCATTTTCCTCCAGAAGTCCTCAGCCTCGGTGTCAGTCACCCTTCTTACAACGCCCTCATTTTCTCCAAGGCTTTGACCCAACTTCTCGGGCGTATAGAATCTACCAGATCTAGTCATGCCTTGTGCAGCAGCAACAGCAACAGCAACAGTTACCTTTTCACTTCCGATAGGCACTTCAGAATAGTTCCAAGGAACCCTCTTGCTATCATATTGAAGGGGTGAGGCAAGCATGACTGTGACAGTTGGCCTTGGGATACCCGCTTGCACCAGAATGGGAGCTCTAACTTGCACAGATACTTTGGCCTCGTTAGCAACCCTCACATTGCTAACGGGAACAATGGTCCCTTTCAAATCAACCCCCTCCTCAAGGGAAATGACATTGACAACATTATTTCCATAGGCGGGAAGAGGATTATCTTGCACATTTGGCTGAGTTCCAGTAAGCTGGATAATGCCTGATTTGATCAAAGCTTCCACTCTATCCTTGAAGGCATAACACCTTTCCACATCATGGCCCGCAGCCCCAGAATGATAAACACAATGCTTATTAATATCATACCACCTTGGAGGAGGATTTGGAGTATTGTCAGGAACAGGCTGCACAACTCCGGCGCTTCTTAGTCTTTCAAACAATTGACCATAAGATTCAGCTATAGGAGTATAGGTTTTGGGTGCTCTCCTTTCATAGCTTTGGTTAGGTCCTTGCATATTTGGACGGACAGGAGCACGGGGTTGGTAATTCTGTTGGCGAGGAGGGTATTGTTGTGGTGCTGGTGCTCGTGGTGGATAATAACTGGGCTGTGCTTGATAGACAGGATATGAAGCGGGAGGAATTTGATAGTGACTAGGGTAATTTGGGGGTGGTGCATTTGGGTAAGGAGAAGGAATATTTGGGTAATGAGGAGGTGCGTTTGGGTAATGAGGAGGGGCGTTTTGGTAAGTAGGGTAGGCTGGTGGATTATCAAAGTTCAACCTCCTAGCCGGGCGGCGGTCAATGTCTGCGGCAACCGCTGTGACTTCTTCCCTCTTCTCTCTTCTTCTAGAATTGTTTGGGCTGGCTTGAGCATTTTGAGCACTTGACTTTATTTCAGCAAAGCTCACAATCCGACCTGATTTGATGCCTTCTTCCACCATCTCCCCCATTGTGAGAAGTTCAGCATAAGGTGCACCCATCATAGGAAGCATATGCATGTAATAGGAGTCGTCTTGAGCACGAATAAAGTACTTCACCATATCCCTCTCAGTCATCGAGGGTTGCACCCGTGCAGCCTGTTCACGCCACCTCAAGGCGTATTCCCTAAAAGTTTCGGTTGGTTTCTTCTTCAAATTGGCCAAGGTTATGAGGTCAGGGACCATCGCCATATTGTATTCAAACTGCTTTGTGAAATCACCAGCTATATCATCGAACTCGTGCCATTTGCTTATGTCTTGTCTGGCAAACCATTCAGCAGCAATACCTTCCAGACTATGGCTAAAGTAAGCCATCAGAAGTTCTTCTTTGCCTCCCGCCACCCTCATCTGTTGAGGTACTTGGTTAAATGAGCAAATGGGTCACCATAACCATCATACATGTCAAACTTCGGCACTTTAAACCCGGGAGGAGGAGTAATGTCCGGGAATAGATAAAGACTGCGGTATGAAGTGCTTTGACGTTTCTTAGTCACCTGCAAATCCTTAATAGATTATTGCATGACTTTCATTGCTTGGATTATCTCTTCTTGTTCGCTTGTCTTTCCCTGTTTTTCCACAATTGTGGGCATTTCATTCTGTGGCTGATAGTCTGCGAAGTCCACATTCTTGCCATTAGGGTCATGCTCATAATATAACGCCTCGGGATATCCCTGTCTTGGATCATTGGCATTTGGAGGAGCAACGGCTACAGGAATGGGCGCTTGAGATTGTGGAGGACGGGGAGTGTCTTTAGCAGGCAAATATTGGTAGTGAGGAGGAGCGGGGTCGTTAAGATATGGATAATATGAAGGATAACCAGCGGGTTGGGTATTTTGCTGAGCGGGCGGGGTATTTTGACTAACTTGTGGGCAGTTTTGTGGTGGTGGTGTTTGATTAAGTGGGTTGTTTTGGTATGTGGGTACATTGTGAACAGGATTGGCATTTAAAGGTACGTTTTGAGGGGCTTGCCCTTTAATGGCTGCTAGCTCATCGCTCAGCATCTGTGTCTGTTTGGTCAGAATCAAAATAAGGTCATCCTGAGCAAGGAGGATGTTTCCCCTCGAAGATCCGGGAGTTTCGAGAGTCTTATCATTGAGAACGGGAGGCTGATCATCACTACCAGACATTTTGTCGAATCCTGAAGTGTATATCAATGTGCAGGGAAAAGTCTTTGGATCAGCTCAATCAGCACAAATCAAACCTCTGTCTGTGAATAAACAAAACAGAAGAAAAATTCAAAAGGTAACTGTATTAGTTTGCATGTTGTTGGTAAAATTTGCACGTAATCATATAGCGTGCGTCACGTAGCGCTTTTGCATTTTAAACGAGCGATAAATTAGGCAAGTGGAAACCACAAATAATGTGCGTAAAAATAAAAATGCGGACGCATCCTACCCTGTAGGGTGCCTCTTTGTGCTAGAGGTAAGCCTAATCGCGCAAATAAATGATAACGAAAAACAGTCACAACCATTTTGAGCAATTCAAATTTAGAGTAAAATACTTCATTAGAATATATAAAGTTGATACAAAATCATCTCTCATAACATAATATCATACTTTCATTCTCTTTTCTTTTCTTCTCATCTTTTCTCTCTTTTTTTTTTTTCATACATAACTCTTACATAGCAAATGAAAATACAATAAGCATAAAGACATAATTGAAAATACATCAAAGCTAAAATAAATCTGCCACTCTTCCAATCAACTGCATCATGCTGGTGTGGGTGTATCGTTGCGACTGAATCCTGCTTTACTTGCTTCATCTTCATCATCAGGTGTGCGTCATTGTAATCAACTTCCTTCATTCTTTTTCTGTTTTCTCCTCTCTTTCCTCTTCTCTTTTCTCTCTTTTCTTTTTCTTCTTCTTCTTCTTTTTTTTTTCTTCTTTTCTTTTCTTTTCCCCTTTTTTTTCAATATATCATCATTACATAATAAGTGAAAATACAACAACAGAAAGCATAATAGAAAGTACATCAAAAGTAAATAAATAAACTGCCATTTGTCCAAGTTCTGCATCATGTTCCTGCTTGCTTCATCTTCTTGCTTGTGGGAGCCGATGTTTCATCGAGACTGGTTTCTGTCCTTGCCTGTCTCATTTTCTCCGTCATGTCTGGTCTTCATAGCCAACTCTTCCTGGAGGACTGAGACCTGAGCGCTGCTCTTCTTTGATCCAGGCGAGATATTCTGATGTGCAGCTCTGGTGCTTTGTTGACACTTCTATTGTTTGCAGATTTCTCCAATCTTCGAGTATTTCTTTCATTCTTGGAATTGCATTCGGCAGGTTGTAGCAAGTTTCTGATTTTGACATATCGGCACGGAGGGGAATAAATTGCTCCATCCCAAACTGACGGAGGACCCTCAAAGGTGCATAAGGCTGAAGCCCAGTTAAACCAGTCAACTCAATGTAGTATCGCTTAGAAGTCCTAAGCACTATCTCATCTCCAGGAGCATAAGTTAACTTCCACATTACTTTCTTATCCGTAACGTAGGCCAAGAAATCATACCATCCCGCAAAACTTTCAAGTTTTTCACACCATCTCGTTCTTATATTTTGGGTAGCAATAGGATTTACTAATTCCTGGCTATCTAACATTTTACAGATATCCATCATGGGGTTTCGATGGCACACTTGGTCTATCGCCCATACCTGAAGGAGAAGATTACAACCCTCGAAATATTTCGAACCCCTTCTGCATTCATTTAGAGCCCGGTATATTTCCGCTAGAATCATAGGAATAATTGTGGTGGACTTGTTCTTGTTAATCCCGTCAAACATTGCATGAGCCACTGAACCAATACATGTTCTAATGTGTCCTTTTTCTTCAGGGAAGACTATGACACCCAAGAAAGCGACAACAAAAGCTCTCACACGCCTCTCCCCCCAAGTCTCTTTGCTACAAGCGAACTCCGTCCCGAAATCACGGTAACCCCACCTACTTCCAAACCTCGTATACAAATAATCTAAATGAACCCAATCTTTGTCAACAAAACCCAATCTGTTATCTCTGTCTAGCCCCAACTTTTGCTGGAATTTCATTCCCCCTTGATGATTTGGGAAGATCATATCCCTGCCCTCACATTTCAAACCGGTTATTCCAACCATCTCCCCTAGAGTGGGTGTCAGCTCAAAGTCCCTGAATTTAAAAACGGCTCGTGTCGGACACCAGAACGGGACCAGAGCCTGAACTAAATTGCGATTTGGGGTGACACAGTAAAGCAAGTCTACCATTCTACCTAGTTTTTCCTGAACTGTTGCTTGCTCTCGGTCAGTAAAGCTTTCCCACCACAACTTTAACTTCTCTGGGATTTCAGTAACCATGTAAATTTTGTCAAACTGCTGTTCCATTCTTTAACCTACAAGACAATGAAAACAAAGTTTCTAAATTTGATTTTGCTCAAAATTCAGCTGGGACTGGAGATTCGTTATCACAAAACACATAATATGCGGGTCACTGGGTTACAAGAGCCCGTTGACATAAGGGCGGATTCCTAACTATGGAGGCGGTACCAAGGACCGGGTCCAGACTAAGGTGTAAAATGCATGCATGCTCCTAATCTCCTTCTAAGAGTGGGTTAACGGTTGAGGCTAACAGGTGAGTGGCAAGCAGTCTCGCAGTCGAATTACTCCTACGATGGCCGCCGGTGTACCAATTCGTCACAAGGGTTCTTTAGTGGAAGAAAGTGCGGGTGCGCATGGGCGCACCTCGCGGATATTTGGGGTGAAAATGCAAGAGGTTCCCAGGAATGGGGGAAGTATGAACGGAATGCCAATTTATATGTGCGCAAATAGGGGTGTAGTGACATGCTTTCGTGACACTCAACAATCAATTAAATTAACTAAACATGCTCGCAAATAAACAATAGGTATAATCATGCTAGTTTCAACAATAATTAAATAAGCTACGCATACTAATATCGGCATACAATTCAAACAATACAAACAAAACAAATTCGTGAAAGCCTTTTGGTTAGAACTATTTGCTAATCCCCAGCGGAGTCGCCACGCTGTTGAACCCTCCCAAAATGCACACAAGTATGCACCGGGATTTGGTTTCAACAAAATGGGACTCCAAAGGATTTCTTTGGAGTCGCCACCTAATTTAAGGATTATTAGGAACCTAAGGTTAACTAATGAGTGCAATTTATTTTTAATTAAATAAAATTAAATTAAAATCAGAGATTCCGAGTAAGTGGTTCTATTAAATTCGAAAGAAGGTCCCTTGCGGGAGGGGAACACTTTCGAAAATCCGCTAAATGCGGTTAATCCGGCGATTTTCACGAATTTGTTAAGGATAATAGAATTAATTTAACTAAGGATGATATAAATAAGATAAGGGTTTAGGTTACGCCGATACTTAGATAAATAAATAATGAAATCTTAAGGTTAAATAAATTGATGAATTACAACATGGTTGATTGATTAGTTGATTAAATAAATAAGGATAAATAAACTAAATAAATAATATAAATAAAATAAAATACTCTAAGCAACTAATTAGATAAAAAATTGATTAATTGATCGCTTAAGTAAATGGATAAATAAATAAATAACTTAATTAAATAAATTAACATTTTTATATTAATTTAATTAAATAAAGAATAAATTGATAATAATTGATTAATTAAACAAATAAACGAATAAATAAATAAATAATTATTATTAAAGGAATAAATAAATGATTAACTGAATTAAATAAATAAATAAATGATTAATTAAATTAAATAAATAAATAAAATTAATTAAATAAATTAATAAATAAATATCGCATAATTAATCAGATTAATGAATAAATGAATAGATAGATAATAATTATTTAATAGATGGATACGTGAATATAAATAATAGATGGGATGTATAATTTAATTAGATTTTAACTTCTTTTGCACTTGATAATTATCCTCAGATTACTATTAACTTAAACTAATTGGCGAGTCCCAAAAAACGGGATAAGCAATTATATAATCATTCTAAACATGCAACAAGTTAACAATTCAATAAAGCGACTATCCTACCAAGTTTCTAACATGCAAATCCTAGTCCGGTTTCAGGGCTTCCTAAAACATGCTTTCTAAAGGGAACGGGAAAGCGGGAGTTTTAGAAGGTAGAACCCGGAAGCACAACTCAATCATTGAGCCTGGAATTTAGAGATTTTCGTTTTTTCATTTTTTCTTTTCTTTTACATTTTCGGGGATATCAAGTCCCGAAAATGTGGAACGGATCAGATAACTTCCAATGCATGCAGCCATCCCATTTGTGAGTTTTATTTCAACTCGTTCCCGAAAGTGTACACGACAAAGAAGATAATAGAACAAAAGATTAGCATTCATTCTAAGACAATCGTAAGCAAATGCAATAACACGCACAAATCATAACACGTTCTATTACGGACTTCCGACACCAATCTATCCAATCGCCTAGACAATTCTCCACACCTTTACTAACTTCAACTACTCCAAATAACAACTCCCAATTACTTTCAACATTCCGGGATGAACTTTCAATTATTTTCGATACCAGACTGCAAATCATGAAAGGCGCCATTTGGCCTTTCAAAATAAACCTCACTGGTCCTAGGCTTTGGTCAAGCCTCTCAGTTTCCTCGGTTTTGCAAGGCTCACATACCTCGCTCATAGGGCTCCTCACTGGTCCTCGACTTTAATCAAACCTCGCAGTTCTTAGGTAGCCAAGACCGCACTGGTCTTCAAGGAGGGGCCCCACTAGTCATTTAAAAGACGTAGGGGCTTCACTCTCCTAATATGCGACAAGCATACTTCATTTACCATAAATACAGCTGGTCAATCAATATCGGCCTGCACACACGCAAAGCCATTCCCGAGAGGGACCCCACTGATCTTTTAAAATCCCAGGGGCTTCACCTCTTAGTATGCAATTTACATACTCCATCGCCAACCTGATACATTTTCCCGAACTTGAAAAAACAAGCTGGGAAACCAGACTAAACCTCCAAAATCCACCACCAAAGCTACTGCCTGAACCAAACTCCGGGCTAGCCTAGAACCTAAACTGATCATTTGAACACATGCACACATCCTGAAAAAATCAACCCCAGACAACCCTTCAAACACCCTGCATATCTACAACCAGGACACCAGACCCTAACTCCTTATTCCTTCATGAACAACCAGGAAACAACCTAGCCTTGTACCTGCTGCACCTTCACACACTAACAGAAGAAAAAGCCTCACTAGTCTTTTCAAGACGGACATATGACATGCCTTCAACATCCAGACCAAAACAATCCGACCTCCTTTTACTTCTTCTCCCAAACTACTAAGGAAACAGAACCCTATGCTACTCCTTCCCTTTTGAACTGCAACTTCCTTTCTTACTACACCCTCACAGAACCAATCCCTAAACCAACTGAACCACTATAACTCTTTTCAAACACCAAGACACAAGCAGAACATCAAGAACCTGCTGCAATCTGCTGATATTTTAACTCACCAGAGACCAGGCAGGAAGGGAGAAGAGATGGTGAAGGTTCACATTTAAACTAGAGCAAATTACTATCATCATACTTAACTAATGACTTATTTCAAACATTAGACTTTCAAGCTAAGTAAGAACATTTCAGATCAGCGTGCATATATAGGCGAAACACATCAATTTGAGCTAAGGTCTGACTTCTATCTTCGCTTAAAACTATTGCAACATAGGCAAGACTTTAAGAGAGAAAAGGAAAGAAAAGTATGGTTTTTCAAGTTTGAACTCATATGCAAACATGAATGCAGGTCCCTGCGGGTTTCCTGCACATAATGGCATGGTACAGAATATCTAAACCTTTTCTATGCAGTTCAATAACTGAATTAGGACTAATTACTGATCCAGACTTATCACTAAAATAAAGAGGTAAACTTTCAGGATTTAAGCATTTCTGGCTTCATAAGATTAATAATTACTATGGGTTTATAGCTTGGCCACTCTTGCATATACATTGACTTTAGACTCCTGATACAACCTACAAACAAAACAACAACCTACACCTCTTTACACTCACACACATACTAAAATAGATAACCTGCGCCATCCTCCTAGCTACTTGAACAACTCCCTGAACCCAACATCTACTCCATATCCTCTAGCCTGAACCAAAACACCAGATCTATCAGAACACAGAGAGCACACCACTCATACCCTGCCTCCAAGCAAACTGCATTAACTAACAATTGAAACTTCTAGCTCCTACACTGACTGCACACAGAGAATACTATGAAACTATTCCTGAAATTTACAAGCAAACCCATCTACACCTGAACTCCTTCTCCATTACCTAGACCTGCTGCACCAGGCCTTTAAACACCCCTGCAACATCATTTACACACACCCCTCAAACCCCCTAAACATCCTCAAAGGCCTGGACACTAGAGCACACCTAGCCGACCCCCCCCCCCTTGAACTAAGCTAAAGCCTCACTGAACTACTCTTCCACTGCCTCTCCTGATCATGAACAGACCACTCCCTCACTCTCACAGACCAAAAGAACTACTCAGCTGCTACCCCTTTGAAATAAACAGAGAACACCCTGAACCCCTGGACCTCACTAAACTGGCAAACAAACTCATCATGCACCCCCTTCACTAGACTCTACACTTCAACTAATTCCAGAACCCACACAACCTGCATTCTCTTCTAAAAAAAAACAGCACACACTCTACACTTCCAAATGACAAGACTAGAAACTGAACAAGGTAAATTTACATATCTGCACACATTTTTTTTTTTTTTAAAAAAAAAAGGTCTAGCATTTCAAGAAGAATGGACAGGCTGCCAGGATTTTGAGATAGTAAAGGGGACAAAGAAATGCATTGAAACTGGGTATCTAACATACTAAGAAACTGGAAAGAGGGGAATTCTACCTTGCCTTTGCTCCCACTAATTTTCACATTCTCTTTTATATAAACTTTTATTTTAACTAGCGAATGATCGACTATTGTTTTAAATTAACTTTGTAAAGTTTCTACTTCCATTTTCATAACAATGAAGCTTCACCGATCCCCGACTCTTTATATAATCCTTATGCTAATCAGAGATCACATTATAAGGAAAAGAATAAGGAAACTGACCTTTTAAAGGGCAGTGAAATGAGGCTTTGATCCGAATTATCGCAAGCACCTCGGCGAGCCGAATGAACTCAGGGCGACTCACTTTGACCTCAAAATAAAATTTTAACTAAAAATATATACTTAACTGCCAGGAACTTTTTAGAGTTGAAAAAAATGGTTATTCAAATCCCCAAAATTCCTTTTTCTTTTTTTTTTCTCCTCTCTTTTTACTGTGCATAGGGGTTTTTACAGGGGTTTTAAGAGTGCCAAAGCGCCTGGATTTCGATGTGGGATAAATCCTATATATATGCTGAATTTAAAGATGAAAACAGGTAAAAAAAAATGAGTAAAAATGAAACGAAATTTACCTTGTTGATCTGACGGTGGAAAGTCAATCCCTTTAGACTGGATGGGTGAGATTTTGAGGATTGTACTTCCTCTTCTCTCATTTGTCCAGCACAAAAGGTGATTGTACTGGATAAACGAGAGAGGGAAAGCAATCCGACGTCACTTAGGTAGTGGAGACTCAGCGGGACCATGGATGACGATGGATTCTTGGCGTTCTGCTGAGAAGAGAGGGAAATTTTAGGGTGGCGGCGTGGGTTAGTTTCTGATTAGGGTTTTGGAATTAGGGATTAAGGGATGTGGGGTTAACTAAGAAGAAAGGGGAAATGGGAAGAGGGAGTCGGGTTTTCCTGATTAGGGAGATGGGTTAAGGGATTTGGGCCGGATCAGGAACTGAAATGGGTCGCGCAAATGGCCTCAATTTTAGGCTTTAAACGTTTTTTTTCCCCTTTTTAGAATAGGTTAAGGAAAAATAATTGCACGCGTAGGCTTAATTTAAGACTGTATTTTGTGCATTTAGCCTTCCCTTTTGAAATTAATTAATGCTTTAACTAAACTTAACTAATTAATTCAATTTAGTTAATTTAATTTTAATTAATTTATTTTGACAATTTAAATTATTAATTTAAATCTTTGGACGAAATTGAGTGTCAACAGTGAACTAGTAGACTTAGACATGAGCCAAAGTCAAAATTTTCCTATACATGATATGATGCATAATTCCTAGACAAGAGTCTCCACTAAGAGTTGGGTAATTCTTGACACGGTTCTCCAAGGCGGACGACCAAGGAGTGGGACTATTAGAAATTATTGGTTGTACCATGAACCAACTATATTCCAAAATGTCCCTCCTAAAAAGATTTTTTGTGGTGAAGCGACCCTGGGATCTACGTAATCGCCCGTGTGTGTGCAAAGTGTCGTTTCTCAGGAGTGGGGGAAGTGTGAATGACATGAACAAATAATAAAATATAATCAAACAATCAAAGAATAAAACCACAAATTTCAAAAATAAAACTTAATCCTGCAAAAAGAAAAAGAAGAAAAGTTAGTATCGAAATGAATGGCAAGAAAATAAAGCAAATAAAGATTCCCAATATAAGTCCATTATGGTTTGAACCTTGATATCCCCAGTGGAGTCGTCATTCTGTCGCATCCTATTTTTACCCGAATCGGTTAAAGTTCGAAATAGGGCTCGACTTAGTGGGTAACTCATGGGTAAAGAGCTGGAGTCGCCACCTAACATATTTTTAACTAGGCGTATTAGGGCACCTATTTTGTTTCTAGTTAATTTTACAATTAACTCCGAAATTTATTCTACAAACCAGAAATTCTAGGCAAGAGGTTCAAGTAACTCGAGAGGAAGGGGTTAGGCACCTCTCAAGCTCCACCAAATAAGGTTACCGGCCGGACAAAATAATTGGGATTTTGAGTAACTAATTAAACTAAGCAATAAAACATGTAAGCCATGATATACAAATTTAAAGAAAAATAAATAAATATTCGTCCCCTGCCTTACAAAATAAATAAACGAGTTAGTAAGAATTATGAACAAATAAATGAAACGAAATTAAATAAAGTCACTGAGTTTGAATATTTTTATCCTTTTTCAAAAAAATAAAAAAAGGTTGTCTTTAGTAATTTCACCACGATGTACCTTGCGAAAAATATAAAAATATGAATTAGTACATCAATTAATAAAGTAAATAATAAGAATAATAATGATACTAATAATAAATGATAATAATGAAAATAATTTTAAAAAAAGGATTTTGTTCTGATTGTTTTCTTACAAAATAGACCATCGTCTTTCATCCAATTTTGCCTCGCAAAATATAAAGAAAATAAGTTAGTAAAAATATTAATAATAGTAATGATAATAATAATAATAATAATAATAATAATAATAATAATAAAAATAGTAATAATAATAATGAAAATAAGAATAATAATAATAATAATAATAATAATAATAATAATGAGAATAAGAATAATAGTAATAATAGTTTTATAATAAAGGGGAATAGAATTTTTAAAAGTGTCGGCTCAGGTTTGTATGAATCGGCTAGATGTTAGGGACGTCGGTACGGCTGCAAGCACGCCGGCCGGTCGTGTTGCCATGCCAAGTGCCGGTCCCACCACTCCATCACCGACTCATACACGTCATCATAGTCTTTTTTTTAGGGACACGGGAATGAGATTGTTTATCCTCAAATCACTAGGCCTCAAATAAATAATTATTTTCCTTGGCCGTTTATCCATAATAACTGTCCATGCCAAAATCCAGCGTGATAGCATAACCAGTGCTGCACAATTCTCAAATAAAATGATCAGTAATAGTCAAAAGCCAAGACCGGATCACCCAAAAGCAGTGGGGCCCAGTTGAATGTAGTAACAATTAATCAATTAGAACGAAGTAACCAGTCAGCTTTCACGAAAAAGAACAAAGTAAACCAGAACTTCCAAATAAACAAGAAACGAAACATAGGCGAAATATATGACAACGGCCATGGTCAATCAAAACAATCCAAAGTTATCCAAATCAAATAGCAACCAAATAGTGCTGAAAGGTGTTGTACGTTTCCCAAGGTAGAAAACCACGTTAGTACTGTAACAAACTTAAAGCAACAAGAACAATTAGTGTAAGAACATTGTAATGAGTCAAACATAAAATCAATCACTGAACAAGGTCAGTGAATCAAGCGAGAAACACCTGATGGGGTTGTGACGGGCGACACGGCAGTGGCGAGGAGACCATGAGGAGCGACCACCGACCTGATTAGGCGACGCCGCTACTACTCTCAATCGCCTTTTCTGATCTTCGTCTTATGCCTATGGCCCTGATATACCATTTTTCAATTTCTCCTCCTTCAATCTCACCCTTCCCCAATTCTGATCCCCTGGTTCGGACCCCTCCGTCGTTGCTTTGATTTGTGTATGTGTATGATTGTATAAGTTTGATGGATCTGCTGTGGTTTTACAAAAACGAGTGTGTGTGTATTTTTGACGGTGTGTGTGGGGTTGTGTGTATACGCGTGTGTGTATGATGTATTCTAGGAAAAATGACAATGGTGTAAACGTGTGTGTATTGAAAGGAAATGGGGATTTGAGATTATGTGTATATGTATTGATCCGATCCAAACTGTTTGTGTGGGGGTATGTATAGGTATATTGTTTCTGCTATTTTGTGTGTGAGTATTTGTTATTCCTGCAACCAAATAAATCAGAAGACAACAAACAGAAGTATATTATCAGTTGTTATGGGAAAATCCCGAGCCCACAATTTACTTGTGTCTCCTTAAGAAATCTAACCCCCTCACAGTTGCCCAAGGTTCACGGGTTAATTTCTCCCAGGATGGAACGGGATAACAGTTCTACTGTAGCGGCACTTCAAACAGTAGAACACTGCGAACTCAAAGAAAACGGAGCAAATCACACGA
Source organism: Petunia axillaris subsp. axillaris (assembly GCA_029990575.1). Taxonomy (NCBI): domain Eukaryota; kingdom Viridiplantae; phylum Streptophyta; class Magnoliopsida; order Solanales; family Solanaceae; genus Petunia; species Petunia axillaris. The sequence continues at coordinate 124,199,042 of JARKNS010000008.1, read as the reverse complement.
CTTACTAAGACTTACTTAGTATGCAGAAAAGAGAGGAATGCAGTAAGAAGTTTTGTATTTCTGTGTTTCAGTGTGTTGAAATGTTGAAGACTGACCAGTTTATATAGCCATGGGAAATGGAAGGAAGAGTCACCACTAATGGCCACTAACACCACTAACTCTGCCACTAATGGCACCTGAATTCATTGCCACTAATGGCTGAATTCACTAAATGTCAGTAATGAGTAGTCCACTAATGAGAAAACGTGGGAGAGTGGGAGAACGTGGAGGAATAACTACGCTGGATTAATCAGATTAATCCATTCACATTTCTGTTACACAAACAGATTAAATATTAAATATTAATAATAAAAAATATTAATTATTAATTAATTAATATTTTTAGTTTTTGTTGGTCCAAAAAATTAAGTCAATCAATCATATCAATTGACCGAAATCCGAAATCCGAAGCCGAAGCCGAAGCCGAGACGAGCGAGCGACGACGACGGCGCGAGGCTTCCCTTCTTCTCAACCCTTTTAAGAGCTAAGAGAAGTGAATTTGTATTTAAACCCAACAAAAGTCTTTTCCTCTACCAATATGGGAGAATGTGCATTTCCTTACTAAAAGGAACCTTTTCACCTTCCCACCCATTTCCCATTCACACTCTATTTATTCCAAAATCCCAACAATCCCCCACATGAATGGGGAATGGCTATATTGGAAATATGCATGACAGACTTGTGTGATTTGCAAGAAAGAACTAGTTGCATCGGGATAAGTAGGTTTCCCTTTGAACTTTCCGTAGTGAACATACATCGGATATACTCGGTCAATCGGTAGATTTGATATCTTTGAACCGTTGAGCTTTGGTGTATACCTAGACAACGTATGTCACACAACTAACCCTTAACCGTCTTTGGTTCTCACTGTTGTGTTCGTTTCAGCCACGAACACCGCCTGGTTTCATAAGTACTTAGAGAACTTGCCATACCGAATTCTCCTTGAAGCGGCTTCCACTTCACACTTACATAGGTGATTTCTAAACGTGTAATCCTATAGATGTACACTGTTTGATAATTAAAATATAAAACTTAGACAATCATTAAAAAATGCCTCTAGCATTTTGCCCTTGGTACTTGAACATTGTCTAATCATGAGAATGGACCAAACATTAACTGACAATGTTGGACCGTCAAACACGACTTTGTATTCTCCTTGAACCTAGTTCTTGGGATCTCCAGTCTCCTAGGTAGAGTTACCGCCGTGATGACTTGTCCTTGGACATAGTCCCATTCCCTTCGATGAACACTCAACCGCCTCTCTAGTTAGGCCTTTTGTAAGCGGATCCGCCACATTATCCTTTGACTTCACGTAGTCAATGGTGATAATTCCCCTAGAGAGTAGGTCCTAACGGTTTTATGCCTTCGTCGTATGTGACGATTCTTACCGTTATACATTACATTCTTCGCTCTTCCTATAGCCGATTGACTATCACAATGTATACAAACTGGTGTCAATGGCTTAGGCCAAAACGGAATGTCTTCCAAAAAGTTTCGAAGCCATTCAGCTTCTTCACCGGCTTTATCTAAGGCTATGAATTCAGCTTCCATAGTAGAGCGGGCAATACATGTTTGCTTGGACGATTTCCAAGACACCGCTCCTCCACCAAGTGCAAAAATATATCCACTTGTGGACTTAGAATCAGTTGTGCCGGTGATCCAATTGGCATCACAATATCCTTCAATGACTGCAGGATACTTGTTATAATGCAATGCAAAGTCTTGAGTGTATTTTAAATACCCCAAAACACGTTTCATTGCCATCCAATGGGTCTGATTGGGATTACTCGTGTATCGACTTAGTTTACTTATAGCACAAGCTATATCTGGTCGAGTACAATTCATGACGTACATCAAACTTCCCAAAACACGTGCATAATCCCGTTGCGACGTGCTTTGACCTTTGTTCTTCTTTAGATCAAGGTTTACATCAATAGGAGTCTTTGAAATTTTAAAATCCAAATATTTAAATTTTTCAAGAACACTATTGATGTAGTGAGTTTGAGACAACGCCAGACCTTGAGGAGTTTTATGGATCTTAACACCCAGAATTAAGTCCGCAACTCCTAAGTCTTTCATATCAAATTTGCTAGTCAACATGCGTTTCGTAGCATTTATATTGGCAATGTTATTGCTCATTATCAACATGTCGTCCACATATAAGCAAACAATGACTATAAAATTAGGAGTGTTCTTAATGTAGACACATTTATCACACTCGTTAATTTTAAAGACATTTGACAACATTGTATGATCAAATTTCGCATGCCATTGTTTAGGTGCTTGTTTCAGTCCATAAAGTGACTTAACAAGTTTACACACCATCTTTTCTTTACCTGGAACCACGAACCCTTCAGGTTGTTCCATGTAAATTTCTTCCTCCAAATCCCCGTTTAAGAACGCTGTCTTAACGTCCATTTGATGGATTTGCACACCATACACGGCGGCTAACGCTATTAACATACGAATGGATGTAATTCTGGTTACCGGCGAGTATGTGTCAAAGTAGTCAAGACCTTCTTGTTGTCTATAGCCTTTAACAACAAGCCTTGCCTTGTACTTGTCAATAGTGCCATCAGCTTTCATTTTCCTTTTGAAAATCCACTTAGAACCTAATGGTTTGTTTCCAGGAGGAAGATCAACCAACTCCCAAGTATGGTTGCTCAGAATAGATTCTATTTCACTATTGACTGCCTCTTTCCAAAATGGAGAGTCTGAAGAAGACATGGCTTCTTTAAACGTCCGAGGCTCATTTTCCAGCAGGAAAGTGACAAAGTCATCTCCAAACGAAGTAGAAGTTCTTTGACGCTTGCTTCGTCTTGGTTCTTCCTCATTTGGTGAATTTCCTTTGCTTCCTTCCCGAGGTCGTTTGGATCTTTCACCAACTGACTCACATTCCTTCTTATACTGATATATAGTTTCAAAGAACTCAGCACTATCTGATTCCATCACCGTATTAACATGAATGTCGGGATTTTCTGATTTATGAACCAGAAACCGATATGCTTTACTGTTTATAGCATACCCAATGAAAACACAATCAACTGTTTTCGGTCCAATCTTAACCCTTTTGGGTTTTGGGACTTGCACTTTTGCCAAACACCCCCACACCTTGAAGTAATTAAAGTTGGGCTTCCTTCCTTTCCACTTTTCATATGGAATGGACAGTGTTTTGCTATGGGGAACTCGATTGAGTATTTGATTAGCCGTGAATATAGCTTCCCCCCACAAGTTCTGGGGTAGACCCGAACTGATTAACAAGGCATTCATCATCTCCTTTAATGTCCGATTTTTCCTTTCCGCAATCCCATTGGATTGAGGCGTGTAAGGGGCAGTTGTTTGATGAATAATGCCATATTCCAAACATATTTGTTCAAAAGGAGATTCATATTCTCCACCCCTATCACTTCTTATCATTTTGATCTTTTTGTTAAGTTGCGTTTCAACTTCATTTTTGTATTGCTTGAATGCGTCAATTGCCTCATCTTTACTACTAAGTAAATAAACATAGCAGTAACGAGTGCTATCGTCAATAAAAGTTATGAAATACTTCTTTCCACCGCGAGATGGTATTGACTTCATGTCACAAATATCTGTATGAATTAAGTCTAATGGTTCAGAATCCCTTTCAATTGACTTGTAAGGGTGTTTAGCATATTTAGACTCAACACATATTTGACATTTTGACTTAGCGCAATCAAATTTAGGCAATACTTCCAAATTGATCATTTTTCGCAAGGTTTTATAATTGACATGTCCCAAACGAGAATGCCATAAATTATTTGACTCAAGTAAGTAAGAAGAAGCTGCAATTTTATTCATAGTATCAACGACCATTACATTGAGTTTGAAAAGGCCCTCAGTCAGGTAACCTTTTCCTACATACAGCTCATTCTTAGTTATTACAACTTTGTCAGAAACAAACACACACTTAAATCCGTTTTTCACAAGAAGTGCAGTAGACACCAAGTTCTTCCTTATTTTAGGAACGTGAAGAACATTGGTCAGAGTCACAACCTTGCCAGACGTCATCTTGAGGAATATCTTCCCATATCCTTCAATTTTGGCCGTTGCAGAATTGCCCATAGAGAGCGCCTCATCAGGTCCAGCGGGAGCATACGAAGCAAAGGCTTCCTTCACGGCACAAACATGGCGGGTGGCTCCTGAATCAATCCACCATTCCTTAGGATTTCCAACTAAGTTGCATTCAGAAATCATAGCACATAGATCAATGTCTTGCACTCCTTGGGCCAATTTTGTCTCTTCAACCATGTTTGCTTGACCTTTTTCCTTTTTCCTGTCCTTCTTTGCAGCACGACAGTCTGCGGACTTATGTCCACTCTTGCCACAGTTGTAGCAATTTCCCTTGAATTTTTTCTTGCTGGGGTTTGTCTTCCCTCCAGAAGGCCTCTTTCTCTTATTTTGATTTGGAGTGTGCTCAACAATATTTGCTCCCGCTATTGCAGCACTTCCACGAGCCTTCTTTGCAGCAGATTTGTTGTCCTCTTCAATCCTCAAGCGTACAACCAAATCTTCAAGGGTCATCTCCTTGCGCTTGTGTTTCAAGTAATTTTTAAAGTCATTCCATGATGGAGGTAACTTTTCAATCATGGCTGCAACTTGAAACGCTTCATTAATCTTCAAACCTTCAAAGAAAAGTTTGTTAGCAACAATATAAATAATACTCTTAACAGAAGTATTAATCAAGATCAAACCTTCAGCAAGGAGATCATGGATAAGGACTTGAAGTTCTTGGACTTGGGACACAACAGATTTGTTATCCACCATTTTATAATCCAGAAATTTGGCAGCCACAAATTTCTTCAGTCCAGCGTCTTCAGTCTTATACTTCTTTTCTAGAATATCCCACAGTTTCTTAGACGTTTCAACATTACTGTAAACGTTGTACAGGTCATCTTCCAAGCCACTTAGAATGTAATTCTTGCATAGGAAGTCAGAATGCTTCCAAGCCTCAATCACAAGGAAGCGTTCGTTTTCAGGTGTTTCATCAGTCAGGACTGGAGCATCCTCATTGATAAACCTTTGCAGGCTTAAGGTGGTCAGATAAAAGAACATCTTTTGCTGCCACCTCTTAAAATCCACACCAGTAAACTTCCCCGGCTTTTCTGCAGGTGGCATAACCGTTGCAGCAGCACGGCTAGGCCCAGCAGCACCAGAAACTGCGGTAGCATTCGTATTCACAGCAGGGACAGTTTGTTCAGCTCCGTTAGTCATCTCTGTCAGGTGACACAAGCAGAAACAATATTAATAAACTGTTTAAACAATAGGAGTAGAAAAAACCACGAAGGCTTTTAATCCCCACAAACAGATTATTTCACAGTAATTAGGAGTAGAAAAAACCACGAAGGTTTTAGTCTCCACAGCAGATTAATATATTATAAACGAGTAAAAAACCACAAAGGTTTTAGTCTCCTTAACCAGTATTTATTTAAGTGCAGAAAATAAATAACAGTAGATTTCTTAAGGTTGTTATTCCTGCAACCAAATAAATCAGAAGACAACAAACAGAAGTATATTATCAGTTGTTATGGGACAATCCCGAGCCCACAATTTACTTGTGTCTCCTTAAGAAATCTAACCCCCTCACAGTTGCCCAAGGTTCACGGGTTAATTTCTCCCAGGATGGAACGGGATAACAGTTCTACTATAGCGGCACTTCAAACAGTAGAACACTGCGAACTCAAAGAAAACGGAGCAAATCACACGACTTACTAAGACTTACTTAGTATGCAGAAAAGAGAGGAATGCAGTAAGAAGTTTTGTATTTCTGTGTTTCAGTGTGTTGAAATGTTGAAGACTGACCAGTTTATATAGCCATGGGAAATGGAAGGAAGAGTCACCACTAATGGCCACTAACACCACTAACTCTGCCACTAATGGCACCTGAATTCATTGCCACTAATGGCTGAATTCACTAAATGTCAGTAATGAGTAGTCCACTAATGAGAAAACGTGGGAGAGTGGGAGAACGTGGAGGAATAACTACACTGGATTAATCAGATTAATCCATTCACATTTCTGTTACACAAACAGATTAAATATTAAATATTAATAATAAAAAATATTAATTATTAATTAATTAATATTTTTAGTTTTTGTTGGTCCAAAAAATTAAGTCAATCAATCATATCAATTGACCGAAATCCGAAATCCGAAGCCGAAGCCGAAGCCGAGACGAGCGAGCGACGACGACGGCGCGAGGCTTCCCTTCTTCTCAACCCTTTTAAGAGCTAAGAGAAGTGAATTTGTATTTAAACCCAACAAAAGTCTTTTCCTCTACCAATATGGGAGAATGTGCATTTCCTTACTAAAAGGAACCTTTTCACCTTCCCACCCATTTCCCATTCACACTCTATTTATTCCAAAATCCCAACAGTGTTGAAGGGAGAAGATAAGGGAATGTGTTGTGTTATGTACTGATGGTGTGTGTCTATGCGTGTGTTGTATTTTTTGTAGGCTTGGATGTGTGCTGATGTATGTCTTGTGATGTGTTTATAATATTTTTGAAAAAAAGAGTTGTTAAGGAGAAAAATTGGAGGTGATTGGGGAATTTGGGCTTAATGGAAAGAATTTGAATTTTCAATTTGAATTCCTTTCCAAAAATGGGGAGAGATTTAGGAGATCAGGAATTAATTTAGGGAAGAATATTGAGTTAGGATTTTGGAATAAATTAAAAGGAAGACGAATTTAGACCACATTTTGTCTAGATTCAAGTAGGAATAGGAAGATGTATCTAGACTACATTTAGTCCAGATTCAAGGTAGAATTAGGAAGAAGATTTGGGATTTATGAAAAAATGATCAATTCAAAATAAAATAAGAGGAAAAGAAAATTTCAATGTAATTATGAACGTACCTAGACAAACACTCGTCTAGGTTCAAAAGAAAAAAATGTAATTTAATAAATACGATAAATATAAATAAATGAAGAATTTTGATAGGAATTTTGAAATATAGAAGAAAAATAAAAAAGAATTTGGACATTTTCTTTTAAATTGGCCAATATGCAACTTAAAGGTGCAAAAAAGAAATTAAAAAAAAAAATATATATATATACACACACACACACACACACACACACACACACACACACATATTATGTAAAATGTACAAATAATTATTAAATAATACTCAAATAAAATTATTTAAATATAGATAATTCAAAGATAGTTACTAATTTATACAAATAATCATAAATTGAAATAAATTTGACATGTAGCCTAAATGATGCAATTATGTAACATATTAAATTGCGCAATTATTCACAATTTGACAAATAGTCTAAATGATGCAAAATTATGTAATATAGCTACATTTAGGTATGTAATATATAAGTAGGGGATAACACACGTAAATACATGGTTTCTAATGCGCATTTTTCACAAATAGCTAAATTGCACCTTTAAGTTAATTATAGCCAATTTTAAAAGAAAGGAGGGACAAAATTGGGTATCAACAGCGGCGAAGTTGACGACCATTACTTCCGAACCCTCCGTTATAACATTGACAATCCTCTTAGGATATAGGGACCTTGGTGGCTGTCCATCCCCCTGTTCTTTTGCAAAATTTTGCTTCCTTTTATCTGTTAAATACTCCTTCAACATACCCTTTTCAACATACTCCTGTAGGCCTTTTTTTGATCTGCTGTTCTCCATTCCGCTTTCTCTAACCTTAGCAGTAGCCCTATCGTGCAACTCATCCCAGGTTCGTGCTTGCCACTACTGAAGATCCCTCTTCAACTCGGCAAAGTCGCGGAGTTACTGACATTAATATTCTTTTCAAATACCATGATTTCCAAATTATCATCCATCGTTGGCAACTCCATTCTTTCTACTTAGAAGCGCTCGAAGAAGTCTTTGATGAGCTCCCGATATCATTGCTTAACTTCAAAGATATCCTCCTTTCGCTTGAGGATCTTTTGTGCTCCAGTATGTTCTTTGATGAATAAGTCAGCTAACTCATCAAAATTCCAGATGGACTCGGATGAGCGATGTATATACCAGCACAATGCTCCCTTCTCGAGGATATCCCCGAGCCTCCTGAATTCCGGATGGACTCGGAGCATGTTGCCTGTATTGCTAATCTATGTATTATTAATCTATGTATAACTTGTTTCTCTACCAAACGACCCCTAAGAACATTTGATTTTTAATTGATTTGTCTTCATTTCCAGTAATTTGACTTTTAAATTTTCTTTTTATGTGACAATTTATTTCCACTCTTCTAATTTGTATCGAGACTCAAACTCAACTTTACATTATAGAAATTTTTTCCTTGTATCTTGTATTTACAATGTAATTGTCTAGTGCGAAATGGATTCAAGTGAACTACTATTGTGCCTAGTTTCGCCCCCGATGGCAACGCAACTAACATATTATTGATGGCGATGGTGGCAAGCAAAGGAGCCTCAAAGTTCAAATTGTGAAGAGAAGCTTGTGGACGAGACATCTATAATTGCATGGAAAAATTATACCCAATATCAGTGTAGGCATCTCTTTTTAAAAATATATCCATATCTTTCCTTTTTCTCAAAACAAAATAACATTTTTAGAAATATTATCAAGCATAATATAACTGTGCAAAACCCTAACTTTTCTTCTCTCTCTTCTCTCTCCCCTTCCCCTCTCCATTGCCGCCATTCGCCCGACTTATGGCGACTTCCGATCATCGTCGTCCCTCCCCAACCCCCTTCCCCTATCGTGGCTGCTCCGATCTCAGCTATGGTCGCCGCTACTGCTGCTCGGTGCAGCTATTTGTTCGCCACTACTGCTGCATGCTGGCACAGTTGTCATGGCGATGCTGGCCTGTGATGGACTGCTACAGCATAGGAGATCCGGCGTGGTTTCCTTAGCGTTGCTATTTTTTTGTTTTTTATTTATTTATTTATTTTATTTTTTGAGTTTTTTCGGTGGGACACGACGAATCTACGGTGTTGTAGTGTATATTTGGTGTTATTGATTATTGGAAATGTATGGCATGTGTTTCGTATTGTATGTGTGGTGTATGCTTTGCATATACAATAAATATACACCAAACATACAATGGGTATACACTTGACATACAATGAATGTATAAAATGTATTTTTGATTTATCTATTTGTATATGGTCGGTATGTCCTAGTATAAACATGCATACACTGCATATACACTAACCATACAAAGAATATATAAATATACGATAATTATATAGGTGTATGCCTACAATATTTTCCTTGTATGCACAGTGTATCATTGTCCTTACTTTTGAAATATACACACATGCAAAAAAATTCAAAAAAAAAAAAAAAAAAAATTGGCGGCCTTGAGGTGGGAATCATTTTGGGGGGGGGGGGGGAGGCAATGATAGTGTAAGAGGGTGATCTAGGGTTTTATCACCCTTTTATATGTATTTGCTATGTATTAACGAATAAAGTTGCTATATTTTGAAAATGTTATAATATTGATATTTTTGCATAAACAAAAATATTTGTTTGTATAGTTATGTAAAGAGATTTTTACACATATATACAAAATTACACCATAAATTACAAAAAATAGCAATATTTGTCAAATTACAAGTCATAGCAATATTTTTTAGCACATTTTTACAATAAGCAAGACATTTCATTTTTTATAATTATACTTACACCTCACCCTCCTAAGAACCCTAAAATATTTTCTCCACTTCCCTCCCAAACCAAATCAGCCGCCACCCACTTTCAGATCCAAACATACAACTCTACCACCACAACCACCTATCCAAACAGAAATAGAGCCACTACCACCGCCGGAATCTCCCTTGGAAACTAGGTCACACAAATCAAATCCATATCCATAAAATCAAAAACAAAAACAAAAAGCACACATCAAATTAAACGTCGTTGCCACCACCGGAATAATACGTCGCTGCCGTTGGAATTATACGTCGCCACCGTGTGAAGCAGAAATTGTCAAAAAATTTATTCTGGTTCGTCAACCAGCCACCTGACCCGACCCAGAAACCAATAGCAGATAATACATTCAATAACGAAAACTCAATACTTTTATACAGGGCCGCAGCAATGTTAAGAACTCCTTGGAACCTTCCAGAAGGTCGCCGGATCTGTACGACAGTAAACGCTGGTGTTGAATGACTAGTTTCGCAATTCGCTTTTACGCAACTGCTTATTAAGAGACGAACGGTGCCGAGAGAACATCTTTAATAACACCGACGATGTAAATCTCAACAGAGATGCTGGAAGTGTTGCCGGAGATGAACTTCGGCGAAACACAAAAAAGGAAATCAATTTTTGTGCGCAGTTTAGTGGATAAATCAACCCAGAGGATGGCGTACAATTACATATGGCGCAATTCAGAAGGGAGAGTATTCAAGGATTGAGAGGAGATTAAGTTGATTTCAAGAACTTGACTAGAATGTTCTTCTTTCATTGTTGTACTTTCTCTTTTGAAATTCTGCTTTCTAATTATATATTTTTGGAGAATTAAGTGGAAATTTGGTGGGCTTAACAAAGAAACAAGAGTTGAAATTTTTTTGTGTAATATATGTGTACCAATCTGTTTCAAACAATCTGAAACAGCTTGAATAGTGCTGAATCAGTTTGAAACGGTGCTGAAACAATTTAAAACAACACATATAAAACGAGATACAATTAGATACGGAACAATAATAGTGCAGATACAACGAGATATAACACTAAAACAGCTTGAACAGTGCTGACACAGTCTTGAAACAGTCTAAAAATAATCTGAAACAGTGATGAAATGGTGCTGAAACAACATTGAAACAGTCTGAAACAATGATAAAACGGTGCTGAAACAGTTAGATTTAGTGTTGAACACAACTTGAAATGGTGCAGAAACAGTTAGATACAGTTCTGAACACACATGAAACGGTACAGAAACAGTTAGATACAGTGCTGAATACAACCTTAAACTATGCTGAAAACAGTTAGATACGGTACAAATATAGTGCAGATACAATGCTGAAATAGTCTTAAACAGCGAGTGAAAATGTCTGCAACAAAATGCAAAAAATAATGTGAAACAATGCAGAAAAGGTGAAACAGTTTAGAAACAGTGAGAAACAAAATTAAACAATGCTGAAACAATCTATAAATAGCTAGATACAGTCTAGAAAAATAGTTAGATACGGTGCAAAACAACCTGAAATAGTGCTGAAACAATCTAAAATACTGCTGAAACAACATAGATACAGTAAGATACAGTTTTACACTGAGCAAAAATAGTGTAAATATAGTGGGATACAGCACTGAAACAATCTGAAACCGCTAGTGAAAAAGTTTAAAACAAAACAACCACAGTGAGATACGATGTGGTTGGTAGGCGAGATACGGTTAGATACGAAGTGGTTGGTAGTTGAGATACAACGAGATACGATGTGGTTGGTAGTTGAGATACAATGAGATACGATGTGGTTGGCAGGCGAGATACGGTTAATACGAGTTGGTTGGTAGTTGAGATACAATGAGATATGATGTGGTTGGCAGGCGATATACGGTTAGATACGAGTTGGTTGGTAGTTGAGATACAATGCGATACGATGTGGTTGGTAAGCTAGATACGGTTAGATACGCGGTGGTTGGTAGGCGAGATACGGTTAGATACGAGGTGGTTGGTAGTTGAGATACAGTGAGATACAACGAGATACGATTTGATTGGTAATTGAGATACAATGAGATACGATGTGGTTGGAAGGCGAGATACGGTTAGATACGAGGTGGTTGGTAGTTGAGATACAGTGAGATACAACGAGATACGATGTAGTTGGTAGTTGAGATACGATGTGGTTGGTAGGCGAGATACGGTTAGATACGAGGTGGTTGGTAGTTCAGATATAATGAGATACGAGATAGTTAGTAGTTGAGAAACATCGAGATACAGTGAGATACAATAAGATACAGTGAGGAATAGATGAGGAAAAGTGAAACTGGGGGAAATGGGAGGAGTAAAAGTGAAATTGGGGGAATAATGGGAGTAAAAGTAAAATTGGGGGAAATGGGGAGGAAAGGTGAAATAGGGGGAAGTGGGAGGAGCAAAAGTGATAGTGGGGGAAATAGGAGGAAGAATGTAAGAGTTTGGTATGTTATGGGAAAATATTACTATGTTTTTGCTATGTTTATAATTAACTTGTGTTTTCCTCTACATAGGGTTATTTTTCTAAAATGTTGCTATGTTTGGTAATTAAGTTCTAAATATTGTACTTTAGTGTAAAAATTCTTAAAATAATTCCAGTATTAACTTATCCTGGTATCAACTTATCCTTGTATAACTAATACCGGTATAATTTATCATTATACCAAACGACTATGGGTTCTAAATTTTGGGATAACAATTTCAAGTGCATGTAACTGGGTTCTCGACTTGATTTTTGTACATATTTAATAACATTTTTGATACAAATACACTGTCTGCGCAAAACCTATTGGGCACCACCGAACCCGTAAGCTTCACTCTAGATCTGCCGCTGCTTTTAGCCTCTTCACTGATAATTAGATCTATGAAAAGCTCACAATTTATAATCTCTGGATCATCTTTGAGTATAAATACGATTAAATTGTTTTCATGTTCTTTCCAAATTTGGTCTTACATAGTCTAAATCTCGTAAGCTTTTCCCCTGCCCAAGATTAAAAAATTACTGAGTTCTCATTTTGAGTTTCCGAAATTGCTGCACCATACGTAGCCACATAAGGAAGCATAAGAAATTTTGCGGCACAAACTATTTCTCAGCAAGAAATGTTACAGTATGTCGAGCCAACTCTTTGGCAGGCTGGTAAAACGAGTCGATGGACCATTGAGAGTCCACAGTGAACGAATCATTGTAAATGATCTTGTATTGTATTTGAGATAAAGTGGTTTGAACTAACATGTCCCAGTGAAATAGTAGATGTAAATGCAAGTTGCCGATCACTACAGGTCTTTAAAAAAATCTTCTTAGTCTTAATATTATAATAGTAATTTTTTCCCTTGGAGGTGGCACGACCACTTATATTATACTACTAGTAATATAGAGCATGTTTAGTCTTAATGTTAGCTAACTTTTAGCCCCTTAGACTCGGCGGATTATGGCATGACATGGCTAAGACGGTATTTGGGGTGTTGCTCCTAGTTATGGCTAAATGCGGGTTGAAAGCAATATGAACTTTGATTGTTTTGTCAAGGGCGAGCTAAGATAGACTTGAACGGATTCAAGGCAATGTGGGCTGATTGACAAGCAAAGTGATGCAACGGCTAGGCAGCCTTGTGTCTTTGTGAGTATCAAGATGGAAAACGGGCAGTTTGTGGTGGCAAGTGAGCTCGGCAACGGGCAAAAGACATTGTGGGAAATGGGGTGTCAAGACTTGGTGTCTTAATGCCAAGGCAAGCAAGGCAATAGCTAAATGTAGTGCATGGCATTTGGCTAAGTGTGGGCGAAGTGTGCTGAAACAAGGCTAAAGTTGGTTGTGTGAGTGAGCTAATTCGGCTGGACAAAGGGCAAGTACTGGTCACTTGTGTAGGGCATATGACCGGTCAGTTGAGCGGCTGGACATGGGCGAAAGTGGGCTGATGTGGCCTAAATGTGCGCTGAGCTGGCCGAAACATGGCCTACATGGCCTGCCTAGTGTCAAAAACATCCCCTTCCACTTGTAAGGCCTTAAGGCTGATTCCCCATTGTATTTAAGTATTTTCTATGCCATTTTAAACACTTAGACAGAATTTACTTAGTTTACTTAGGAGAGAAAACATTTGACCTTGGTGGCTTCCTTTGTATTTTGTGTGATAAATATAAAGGTTGGGATTTTCCCGTAGTTGGTTGTCTATGTTGTTTATGCCTTTATAATTCAGTATTATGCATGATCTTTACTACTTATTACTTCAATCTTTTTCCCAAACAACACAAACGTTGCTGCTTATTTCAAAATCTAAGACAAACGACCCTAAAAATATTCTAAGTGTGGGAAACGGCTGAGCCTTGCGGGCGGGCTGTTAGGCTGCCGCACGGGGAAAACCTCGACGGGTTTAATTGCTTAAAATCGCCCTTGTGACAACTTGGTATCAGAGCTTGAAGGATATGGTTCGTTGCTTAGAAGAATACCATGGCTAGTGGAAACAGTAGCACGGAAATGAGGGAACGGTTGGCTAAACATGCGCTGGTGGGTGTAACTGATGATGGCGTGGATCTGGTTGATGTGCTGACATAATTGGCTCGTCTTAAGGCCCATTATGAACGTCTTGAGGCATAAAGTCAAGCCTTCAAGGGTGTTGCTGCGGCTGAAATTGAAAAACTAACTAAGGACAACGAAAATTTGAACTTAGAAGTCGTTGTGCTTAAGCAGGATGTTGGAACGGGTGTTCAACGGGTTGATGAACATCCTAAGGTAAATATCCCTGAATCTAAGGCATTTGAGGGCTCTCGTAATGCTGTTGTGCTTGAGAATTTTCTTAGGGACATGGAGCAATATTTTGAGGCAGCCCATGTCTATGATGATGAGAAGGTGTCATTGACAACACGTTACTTGGCTGGTGATGCTAAATTATGGTGGCACACTCGTAAGGCTGATGATGTGAGTGCGGGCAGACCTTAAATTGAGTCGTGGGAGCGTCTTAAGAAAGAGTTGAAGGATCAATTCTTGCCTAGTAATTATGCTTGGATTGCTAGGGACAAACTGAAATGGTTGAAACGAACTGATTCTTTGAGGGATTATGTCAAGGAATTTAGTTCTTTTATCTTGAGTATATGCAATATGTTTGAGGAGGATAAGTTGCACAATTTCATGTTTGGGCTGCAAGGTTGGGCTCAAATGGAACTAAGGAGGCAGAACGTGAAAGACCTCCCTAGTGCCATTGCGGCTGCTGATGCATTGGGTGACTTTAGATGTGAGGATGCTGAATTTTCTACTTCTAAGTCTAAAAACGGGAATGGTGACTAGGGAAAGGAGTGGCAAAATGCTGAAAAGTGCAATGCAACGGGTGAGGCTAGTGGGAAAGGGAAAGTAGCATTTGATAAGCCTAAAGAGCAAGGGAACAAACCACGTGGCTGTTTTATTTGTGATAGGCCACAAAGGGCAGCGGACTGTCCAAAACGTGCAAAGCTAAATGCTCTACTTGCTAATGATAGCGATGAGACTAAGGAAGAAAATGAAGATGAGTATGTGGCTGCTGCGTTTGTAGTCCATTGGTTGTGAATAAAGCTGAAATTAGTTCGATAAGGGCGTCGAATTCATCAAATGGGGGTGGTTTGTTAGCTCCTTAGACTCGGCGGATTATGGCATGGCATGGCTATGACGGGATTTGGGGTGTTGCTCCTAGTTATGGCTAAATGCGGGTTAAAAACAACATGAACTTCGGTTGTTTTGTCAAAGGCGAGCTAAGATTGACTTGAACAGATTCAAGGCAATGTGGGCGGATTGTCAAGCAAAGTGATGCAACGGTTAGGCAGCCTTGTATCTTTGTGAGTATCAAGATGGAAAACGGGCAGCTTGTGGTGGCAAGTGAGCTCGGAAGCGGGAAAACGACTTTTTGGGCAACGGGGTGTCAAGACTTGGTGTCTTAAAGCCAAGACAAGCAAGGCAATAGCTAAATGTAGTGCATATTTGGCTAAGTGTGGGCGAAGTGTGCTGAAACTAGGCTAAAGTCGGCTGTGTGAATGAGCTGAGTCGGCTGGACAAAGGGCAAGTGCTGGGCAGATGACTGGTCAGTTGAGCGGCTGGTCATGGGCGAAAGTGGGCAAGAACGTGGGCTGATGTGACCTAAATATGCACTGTGCCAAAATATAGCCTACATAGCCTGCCTAATGTAAAAAGCGTCCCCTTTTACTTATAAGGCCTTAAGGCCTATTCCCCATTGTATTTAAGTCTTTTGTATGCCATTTTAAACACTTAGATATAATTTACTTTGTTTTCTTAGGAGAGAAAATGTTTGGCCTTGGTTGCTTCCTTTGTATTTTGTCAGATAAATATAAAGGTTGAGATTTTCCCTTATGTTGGCTGTCTATTTTGTTATGCCTTTATAATTCAGTATTGTGCATGATCTTTACTACTTATTACTGCAATCTTCTGCCCAAACAACACAAGCGTTGCTGCCTATTTCAAAATCTAAGACAAACGACCTTAAAAATATTCTTAGTTTGGGAAACGGTTGAGCCTTGCAGGCGGGCTGCTGCCGCACGAGGCAAACCTCAGGGGATTTGATTGCTTAAAATCGCCCCGGTGACAACTTGGTAACAGAGCTTGAAGGATCTAGTTCGTTCCTTAGAAGAAAACCATGGCTGGTGGAAATAGTAGCGCGGAAATGAGGGAACAGTTGGCTAAACTTGAGGCGTTGGTGGGTATAACTGAAGATGGTGTGGATCTGATTGATGTGCTGACGCAATTGGCTCGTCCTAAGGCCCATTGTGAACGTCTTGAGGCAGAAAGTCAAGCCTTCAAGGGTGTTGTTGCGGCTGAAATTGGAAAACTAACTAACGACACTGAAAATTTGAACTTGGAAGTTGTTGTGCTTAGGTGGGCTATTGGAAAGGGTCTTCAACGGGTTGATGAATGTCCTAAGGTAAAGATCCCTGAACCTGAGATATTTTAAGGCTCTCGTAATGATGTTGTGCTTGACAATTTTCTTTGGGACATGGAGCAATATTTCGAGGCAGCCCATGTCCATGATGATGAGAAGGTGTCCTTGACAACACGTTACTTGGCTGGTGATGCTAAATTATGGTGGCGTACTCGTATGGCTGATGATGTGAGTGCGGGAAGACCTAAGATTGAGTCGTGGGAGCGTCTTAAGAAAGAGTTAAAGGATCAATTCTTGCCTAGTAATTATGCTTGGATTGCTAGGGACAAAATGAAACGGCTGAAACAAACCAGTTCTTTGAGGGATTATGTCAAGGAATTTAGTCCTTTGATCTAGAGTATAAGCAATGTGTCAGAGGAGGATAAGTTGCACCATTTCATGTTTGGGCTACAAGGTTGGACTCAAATGGAACTAAGGAGGTAGAACGTAAAAGACCTCCCTAGTGCCATTGCGGCTGCTGATGCATTGGGTGACTTTAGACGTGAGGATGCTGAATTTTCTACTTCTAAGTCTAAAAACGGGAATGGTGACAAGGGAAATGAGTGGGAAAATGCTAAAAGTGTAATGCAACGGGTGAGGCTAGTAGCAAAGGGAAGGCAGCGTTTGATAAGCCTAAGGTGCAAGGGAACAAACCACGTGGCTGTTTTATTTATGATGGGCCACATAGGGCAGCAGACTGTTCAAAACGTGTAAAGCTAAATGCTCTACTTGCTAATGATAGTGATGAGACTATGGAAGAAAATGAAGAAGAGTATGTGGCTGCTGCGTTTTTTAGTCCATTGGTTGTGAATAAAGCTGAAATTAGTTCGACGAGGGCTTCAAATTCATCAAGTGGGGTGGTTTGCTAGCTCTTTAGACTCAGAGAATTATGGCATGGCATGGCTATGACGGGATTTGGGGTATTGCTCCTAGTTATGGCTAAATGCAGGTCTAAAGCAACATGAACTTTGGTTATTTTGTCAAGGGCGAGCTAAGATTGACTTGAACGGATTCAAGGTAATGTAGGCTGATTGACAAGCAAAGTGATGCAACGGCTAGGCAGCTTTGTGTTTTTGTGAGTATCAAGATGGAAAACGGGCAGCTTGTGGTGGCAAGTGAGCTCGGCAGCGGGCAAAAGACTTTGTGGGCAACGGGGTGTCAAGACTTGGTGTCTTGATGTCAAGGCAAGCAATGCAATAGCTAAATGTAGTGCATGGCATTTGGCTAAGTGTGGGCGAAGTGTCCTGAAACTAGGCTAAAGTCGGCTGTGTGAGTGAGCTAAGTCGACTGGATAAAGGGCAAGTGCTGGGCACATATGCAGGACATATGATGGGTTAGTTGAGCGGCTGGACATGGGCGAAAGCGGGCAGGAATGTGGGCTGATGTGGCCTAAATGTGCGCTGAGCTTGCCGAAACATGGCTTACATGGCCTGCCTAGTGTCAAAAACGTCCCCTTCCACTTGTAAGGCCTTAAGGCTGATTCTCCATTATATTTAAGTCTTTTGTATGCCATTTTAAACACTTAGACAGAATTTACTTAGTTTTCTTAGGAGAGAAAACGTTTGGCCTTTGTGCCTTCCTTTGTATTTTGTGTAATAAATATAAAGGTTGAGATTTTTCCGTATGTTGGCGTCTATTTCGTTTATGCCTTTATAATTCAGTATTGTGCATGATCTTTACTACTTATTACTTCAATCTTCTGCCCAAACAACACAAATGTTGCTGCCTATTTCGAAATCTAAGACAAACGACCCTAAAAATATTTTAAGTGTGGGAAACGGCTGAGCCTTGCGGGCGGGCTGCTTGGCTGCCGCACGGGGCAAACCTCGGCAGGTTTGATTGCTTAAAATCGCTCCTGTGACACTAACTATGTTTGTGTTTCAGCGACTAGCATTTGAGGACTTACTGAATACAATATTGTCGCTATTAAAGCTTTCAATTCCTGCAAGTAATAATGTGGATAAGTTACCAAATCATCAACTAGGAAAGTCAATATCACAGCATAAAAACTTTCTTTCTCTATTTTCTGATTTTAGCCGTGCATGTGTACGCCCACAGGAAATCATGAAAAACGAAATACTACTTTGTCTGCCTAGTAGTGATAGGATGGAGCATTAACTTTATCTCAGAAGATATGTTGTGATTAATTATAGTTGTTTTTTAATGGTAACAGATGTCATTATATTTAAATATGTTTGAGACGAAAAGAGTGACAAGAAGGGAAAAACTCTTATATACTTAGTTTCTCCCAAATGCACATGCAAGTATACATGGTCGACAAGTAATAAAATGATAAGATTGAGTATCATTCCCACGAAGACTAGTATTAATGACCGTATCCTAATAAACAATTTCCTAAAAATTATCCAGGGATCTTGTTCAATAGTGATTTTGATTTTTCTACTAACTAAACGAAACAATAATTAAAAACAAGTAATGAAGTCAAGTAATCGATAGCAATTTATGAGTTGTTATCAATAAGAGAAAAATGGTTCGGAGTTATAGCGACAAACAATCCAGTTGAGTTTTTCAGTTGATTCTACTTCTTGATTTCCTAGATTGCTAACTAACATATTAAATATATTCGTGAAAACTTCTCGATTCTTCACGACTCTATGCAAGCTGCTCTAACGCCTACATTATCACATGCATCATGCATGCATTAAAAAACTCTGTATTTAGCTAAGCAAGGTGAACTATCCTACATGCAAATCGATTCCCTGGTGCCCAGGTTCATAATCAAGCCCTATTCTTTCTTATGTGCGTTCATAAATTTCCTCTATCGAGTTCAATTTATAAACCGTAGATAGTGTTCAATTATCAGGCCTCAACAACCAAACATTTAGGCTCAAGCAAGAATAAACAATCCATAGCGGTAAATCAATAAGTAGAAATCAACTTCCAAACATCAACCTTCATGAAATTGCCCTAACTTTAGAACGAACAAACTATAGAATTAAGGACAAGGATAAGAGAAAGAGAGAAAAATTTGCCTAGAAGACATCTAGGGCTCATTTCCTCTCCTCCACGTCCAACTCCTTAAAAAAACCTCCTAATAATATATTTATAGTGTTTACAATGTAATAAAATAATTTTCTAAGTCCTAAACTAATTGAGAGAAATTGAAAATCGGTGGTTGAAAGCTGTTAGGCAAGCGTCGCTTGCATGTCCGCTGAATACTCCAAATTGCATTCTGTTTTAGATGTGCGCTAACGATGTAACTTTGCAAATTATAATAGATAGCCATTTTAAGAGTTTTCATTGATAACTAGCCTTTTTGAACGTTTAAGTTTAAAAACTAGCCACTTATATAGTAAATAGCCATGCCTCTTCAACTTGTCCATTAATTGCCCATTTTCGTTTCATTTGCAATCAAATATTTCCTACAACCATATATAACACAATAAGTACGTGCAAGCCACAATTTATACAACAAAAAATCAAACAAAGTCCTAAAAATACAAGAAAATATTAAGAAATAATAAGCGTTTTACGCCAAATATCAATACTGGATTAAGTACAATTATAGAGTGACTCATCAAATAAGAATTTTCAAAAGGTTACCTCTCTTATTTACAAAGTATTCATAATAGTTTCAAATGGCAAACAGTGACAGCATCCATTTACTAGATTACCGAGTAGATTTCAGAAATGGTCACATAACTATAGGTCTCTTGCATCAAAATCTCACAATTTTATTTTATCACTTAAAAGTCGCATTACTATTGCTTTGATAACCAAATAGTCACAATAACAGAAAAGTGCAACTTCTGGCTCTCCTTTTTTTTTTTTATTATTATTATTATTATTATTATTATTATTATTATTATTTATTTATTTATTTATTTATTTTTATTTTCTTGCTTATTTCACTTTTTTTTAAAGAAATAACCATTGGAAAATATTAAATAAATGGAAATTTACCAATTAATTCTTGGCTAGATTATCTTGTTTTATCACTTCTTTATATACTATATATAACCTTTAAAATCAAGAAAATATCATGTTTTATTTCACCACTGTTACTTGTTATTATGTATAAATTATATATAAAGCAAATTAATGATAGTAAATTCTAGATTTTCTTGTTTCAACAGAGGTGACAAATCTTAGTCCTCATATGAACCAAACTGAATGTTATTATCATTATTTTTCTAGTTTGATACTTTAGAGATTGACATTATTGATTGTTTAAAGCATGATTTTCTCAAATATATATCTCTATTTAATCATGCAGTATATTTACATGATCTTTCTGCTTAAAAAAAATAAAGAAGCAATTTTAGTATCCAAGCACACTATTGAAAGAATAAACTGATTTAGTACAAAAACTTTGAAGTCAATTTTTATGCCTACTTATATAGAATGCCGTAAAAAGAGATTGTTCCCACTGTTTCTAAAAATGAATTAAACTGAATAAAAGATAATAACAATAACATTTAGTTTAATTAACTTTAGGATTTAAATTTACTTCTTATCCCGTGAAAAAATAAATTTGAAGGTTATTGTTATTATATTCCTTTGTATTTAATTTATATATATATTACTATAATAGTAGTAGTGAAAATAATATAAGCATTCCTGATTTTAAAGTATATCCTGATAAAGTATATTAAAAAGACGTTAACTAAGATCGTATTTGTAGTTTACATTTATTTATTTACTTATTTCAATGGTTATTTGTGTAAAAAAATGAAAAAGAAATATAAAATGCCCACAAAAATTATATATTTCTGGCTATAGTGAGTATTTGGTTTTCAAGGTGAAAGTAGTGTGACTTTTTTGTAAGAAACCAAAGTTGTGTGATTTTGATGTAAAAAACTTGTAATTATGTGATCATTTGTGAAAATTACCCTAGATTACCTTGGTCAATCGCTCTAAATCTAGGATCCTAGTAAGTCCTCATTAACAGCTAGCATTTGGACATAGCCTTGGTTGAAACTTAAAATTTTGAGTTTTGAAGTTGTGTTGAAAAATAGTTTTTGAAATTTGAAGTTATTTTACTTGGAAAAAGTTTAAGTTTTGTGAGTGGAATTTTTTTTTCAAATCTCTTAAAAACTAGTCTCAATCATTTTTGGTATTCAAGTTTTGGACAAATCCTATAAATAAATAACAACTTGAAGTATTATTTAAAAAACAGCTCCCAAATTTTATAAGCAATACTCAAAGTTCCATGGTTAAATGATGTCCCTCAAGTAACTCATTTACTAGATATGTCAGTGCATGCATTTCAGGTGATTTACATAAGATTTTTTTACATAAAAGTACAAGTTTTAGAGCTTAATTACCAAACATAGCAATATTTTAGTAAAATTATCCTATATAGAGGAAAACACAAGATAATTACAAACATAGCAAAAACATAGCAATATTTTCCCATAACATACCAAACCCTTACATTCTTCCTTATATTTCTCCCACTATCATTTTTGCTCTTCCCATTTCCCCCTATTTCACTTTTTCTCCCACTATTTTCCCCCAAATTTCACTTTTACTCCTCTCATTTTTCCCAATTTCACTTTTCCTCGTTCATCCTCAATGTATCTCGTTGAATCTCACTATTTCTGCACCGTATCAACTATTTCTGCAGCACCGTATTTAACTGTTTCTGCAGCACCGTATCTAACTGTTTCTGCACCGTTTCAACTGTTTTAAACTGTATCAACTCCCGTTTCAGACTGTATCAGACCGTATCATAGCGTTTCAATGTTGTTTCAGACTGTATCAGAATGTTTTAAACTGTATCAACTCCCGTTTCAGACTGTATCACTTCTGTTTTCACTCTGTATCAGACTGTTTAAACTGTATCAAGTCCCGTTTCAGACTGTATCAACTCCGTTTCAAACTGTATCATATTGTTTTAAACTGTATCAACTCCCGTTTTAGACCATATCAGCCTGTTTCAACAACTATTTCAGATTGTTTCAATGTCGTCTCAACTATATCATACTGTTTCAACGTCGTTTCAGATTGTATCATACTGTTTCAAAGCCGTTTCGGACTGTATCAGATCGTTTCAATAGTTGCTTTACCAATGTTTTACTGTATCATATTGTTTCGACGTCGTTTCAGCCTGTTTTAACCGCTGTTTCAAATTGTTTCAACGATGTTTCAGTTGCTCAAATAGAAAAAATAACACGGTATTAAACCCAGAAATAAAGAAAATAGATCTGTCATTTCATCCGATGGTGTTAACAAAAAACATTTAGAAGATACCCCTAAAAAAAATACAAAACCATTGATGTGGGAGAGATTCAAGGTAGAAACACAATATACTGAGGTTCGAGGAGATCATAATATCATAACCAAAAGCAAAGAAACGGAAGTTGAATGTCACCAACCAAGCTCCGGCACCAGAAAACAACAGTTCTCTGTCAATAATTATTCCATTCAAAACTTGAAAAACCCGCATTAAACTAAAAAGTTTGGTTTCTACCAATTATATATGAAAATAGAAATTATGTACAAAAACCAAGCATCGGCGTTTCCTTCCGTTCCGAAGTCAGCTTCTCCGTTGCCAGAAACTTACCGGATCCGAGACCAAAACCTCCGTACCAGATCCATCTCCGGCACTGTCATCATTAACATCTGAGGCTCGATCTACGCAAAATTGGAGGAGATTTTAGGAAAATCAATTTTGGAAATGAAAAGAGGTTTATGAGATGCACCTGAAGATGTAAAAATTTTGGCCAGGGACAGTGGTTGGTGGGTCGTGGTGGTGGCTTGTGGCGGAGCACGGCAGGGGTTAGGGAGAAGTTTCGTTAACTGATGTGGGTTCAATAGAAATTGGAATAAATGAAGGATTTGAGAGTATTAATATGGTGGGCTGGATGGGTCGGGTCAGAGTGAGAATTTTGTTGGTATTGCTAGGAAAAATATTGTTATGTGGTATAATTTGTATAATATTGCTATTTTTTTTTGTAATATAGGGGCATAAATTGTATATATGTGTTAAAAACCCTATTTTATACCATGGGGTCCTTGGTATTGATTTATCCATCAAATTGTGCATAAGTTTATACTGGGATTAGATAATACTGATTTGAATTTACTTTCACAATAGTCTTGTCCACAAGCAAATCAATGTTCGGCAGCGGAAAATCATAAACCAAACACAAGATAAAATCATCCCATTATTTATACCAGGGTTAATTAATCCTGTACCACATACCAAACACTAAGGAATCATGGATCCGTCTCTGGCTAAAAGCCTAAAATACTCAGCTAAATAGTCCATTGAATAACTTGGCACAAACATTGCAGATTTCCTTCCTTCAGTTCGTAGCTACTGGTGTCTGCAGAAACCGTATTCAGCCGAACCTAGAAACCTTGTAGTATTTTTTCAAGAAATTCATTTAATATGTATAAATTAATAATATAGAACTCATTAATTTAAAAAGACTAGAACCCCGATCGCCTAAGCTTCAAATTGTAACTCGCCTCTATTGCTCCTCATAGGTGATCCTCAAGGATCGAACAAAGGAAAACGAGCATTAAAATTCTTATACTCCTCCCAAATTGCATGCTTAAGTACCCTAGGATGCCAAAACAGGGCAATTGGCATATGCTCATATCGCTCATTCTCTTATCTTTGCAAGTTACACGCACCTCATAGAGTGTCATCACTTAGTTTATGGCATATGCTTCTATGAGATTGTTTATGCATACTTTATCTATTTAGTTCTCTCTTTAATTTATGTAACTTCGGATATTCTTCTGTAATCATATTGACTTGAGCATTAGAGTCTGTTTGAAGAAAAAAAACTGTATATCCTCCCAAAAGTCATTATCCAACTTCTAAGAACCACAAAACCCAGCAAAGCCTATCGAACACCCCAAGCCAAATCCTTAACTCTATAAAAAAATTCATCTTTTTCGACTTCTCCAAAGTATTTTGCAAATGGGTGTTGCTCAATTTCAAGTTGAAGAACTACAAAACTGTAACTCTTTTCATTTTCTTGCTTAGTTATGGAAGAAACACCATTGAAATGATTTAGAGTATAACTTTGCAAATTCGGTTCTTACCAATTGATAGAGTGAAAGATTATTAAATTATGCAAGTTAGAACTAAGGATGGATAAAAGGGTTCTGTAAGTTTTAATGAAATTATGCATGTATCTAAATGTAGAGAGAAGGAAGGCAGGTTATTGCTTTTGTCAATGGAGTTTGCTAGGTTTTGTATGTACTTGTAACATTAAAAAAAGAAAAGGACAAAGAGTCAATTACGAATATATCCTAGCTTATATATATGTCCACGGTCAGTGCTAGAATTGTACTGCCATAAGGGCAGCCTATTATCCAACAAATGTCTCTTTTTTTCCATTTCATGCTTTCACTTTCTTAGGCAATAATTACGACACGTATTGCTGGAGGGCATTATTCCATGTAAGAATATGGATCACGGGTCATGGGTCGCTCCAATTGGGCTGATCCGACCCGGTTAGGAGAAATAAGAATATGTGGTTAAAGGAAGTTACCACATTCCACCACATCTCCTATACTTCCTCCACTAAAGGAATATGCAAAAGTGGGGGAGTGGGGAGGTGGGGGAGTGGGGAAGATAGTGGGAAGTTACATTTGTTTCTTCCAACTTCTTTATATTATATATAAGAAGAAGAAACAAAAAAAAGAACAAGAAGAAGTAACTTTTCACTCTTCTTATTATTCCACCAAAAAGACACAAAACAAAAGGAAGGCATTTAGTTGGTGACAATTAAACTTTGTTTCCTAGTGATTCAAAGTAGACTTGGGCAATTGCAAGGTGATAAATACAATCTTCCGCTGTGGTGTTAACAGGTACACAATTCATGTTCCTGTTACCGTTATTAATTTCTAACAATTGGTATCAGAGTCTGGATTAATTGTTCCAACTTAATACCGATGTTTTATTATTATTTTTTTTGTATGTGTACAAAACATGAAAAGAAAATAATAGACAAAAGTTTCATAGTGGTTGATGAAAATATTGAATGTTAACAGCATAATATAATGTCTGAAAATTAAAATTAGTCTAGCCCATAAAAAATTTTCGACATGATACATATTTTATTTAGATTGTACTCGTTTGGGGCTTTCCGTTGATATATTATACATCAAAAACGGATTTAAAACGAGTAAGATATGAATTTTTGAAGTTATGCTGAAAATTGGACAGTTTTATAAAAAACTGCGTTCTGTAATTTGATTTCTGCAAATTACTGGTTTAGAATTAAAATATGGGTTATATATTTTCATAATCTACTCGTCACAAGCTTTCCGTTGATATATTATATGATGATAAACGGATTTAAAATGAGTGAGATATGAAGTGTTGAAGTTCTGCCAATAAATGTGTTTCTCTTCGAATGACTTCGTAATAGCCAAACTATTGTGATAGTATACAACCCTTAGAGGCATTCTTCACAAGTTGTGACATATGTTGTCATATTGAATGGTATGTCCATTCTTATTGTTTCATTGTTCCTATTTCAGAAATGGCTGAACAGGGACAAGCTCGACTTGCTCCAAGTGGGAGTGGTATTGGAAATCGAGCAAGAGGACAACGTAGAAGAGTACGTCGTCGTATGAAATATTCCCGAGGACGTGAATTCATAAGGAATGATGTTTCCAGGACGATGCAAAATGTGCTAAGGGATGCAAGGGCTATACGAAGAGAAAGAGAAAAGAAATTTAGAGAGCTTAGGGCTTCACTGGCTGATCAAATTGAACATTATCAGTTTACCCGAAATGCACTAATTGATGCTATTGGCGAAATTGAACTTTATGATTGGGAAGCCTTAGCAATTTTAGTAGATTCACTTGGAGAACCTTTAGGTAGCATTTTAACTGATATTTATCACGAGATTTGGCCAAGTGAATCTTTTTGGGTTTATATTCTTAAATTTGAAGCCGAATGGGAGAATCGTCTCTACAACTTCTTGTAATTTATTTTTTTTATTAATGAAACTTTGTTATTTGTTTGCAAGATTACATGTCATTTTATTTGTTTAATTTTTTATGTGTGGCAATTAAAAAAAAATAAAAAAAAATAAGTATGACATGATATTGAAAGTCTTAACGAGATGCACACTATGAGAAATGATTTTATAAAATATTAGTTGAACATTTAGTTGTAGATGATGAATGGAAACTTAGTAACCTTTCGATTCTATACTAAGTGTAAAAATTAATATTTTATTTAATTGATTCGCCTAAGTGTGCATATCACATGCGAGAATGATGAGTAATAAATACACTTGCATTATTGTTTCATTTAACAGACTATGGCATCAAAAACTATCATTGCTGACTTAAACAAGGGTGACAAACTAAACGGCGAAAATTATGATATTTGGAGCCGTAAGATGTGGTATGTGCTGGAAGAGCAAGATGCTTTAGAAGCTATTAACCATGTCATGGTTTGCCCAGAGGAGGGTAACACTGCCCAACATAGGAGGGATCTTGAGGCTTACAATTCTTGGAAAAAGAAAGATGCCACTGCACGTGGAATCATTGTAAGCTCGGTTGTGGATGATTTCATTCACGAGTGTGAACAATTCCCTACTACTCATGCCATGTGGGCACATTTGAGAGAAACATATGGGGGTACTACAGTGACCCGCCTTAGACAGCTGACTATCAAATTTGACACTTACAAGAAGCGTCATGACCACAGTGTCAAACAACACCTTAGGGTGATGTCAAACATGATAGCTCAACTCAAAAGTGCTGGTCATATTCTCTCTGATGAGCAGCAGGTTCAGGCAGTGATCCGGTCTCTTCCAAGTAATTGGGAACATCTGAAAGTAAACTTGACCCACAATGACAGCATCAAAACTTTTGGTGATGTTGCTCGCCATGTTGAACTTGAAGATGAGCGGCTTGGTGCTGCAAAAGCTATACCCACTGCCTATGTGGCAGAATCAAGTGGTAAAAAGGCTTCAGGATTCAAGCGTAAAAATGATTGGAAGAAAGGCGGAAAGGGCAAGGAGACTGGTGAGGGACCCTCAAAGAAGAGAAACAAACCAAACCCTAAGAAGGGAATACGGTTCTTTAAGAAGAAAGACAAGAGCAAGATGAAATGCTACAACTGCCAAGTGCCGGGACACTTTGCTCGTGAATGCACTGAGCCGAAAAAGGTAGCATTTCAAAACGCATCTCTAAGTGCTACATTTGTTTCTAGCACTGTTTTATTAACTGAATCTTATCCTGTGTGGATTGTAGACTCAGGGGCCACCGACCATGTGACCCGTGATCGAGAAGCGTTTGTGGAGTACCGTCGAGTTCCATCTGGATCAAGGTGGATATATGTAGGAAACAATGCGAAGGTTGAAGTCAAAGGTCTTGGCACTTGCAGGATTGACTTGCGTGGTGGCCGTACTTTGATGTTGCATGACGTCCTATATGCTCCAGAAATTCGACGGAACTTAATATCTGTGTCTGTCCTTCTTAATTTAGGTTTCTGTTTAAACTTTAGTCGCAATGTTGTGAGAATTACTCAAGACAATATTTTTTATGGTTCTGGACATCTTTACGATGGTTTCTTTGTATTAAGTTGTAATCCTTCTACTTATGACTATTATGTGGACCGTTGTGTTATGGCATGTACTTCTAGTAATAGAGATGTTGACATTATTACATGGCATGCTAGATTAGGTCACATTGGGCAAGATCGAATGAATAGATTGGCAAAGGAAGGACACTTGAGTTCTTTCTCGAAAATTGAAATGCCAACTTGTGAACAATGTCTTGCCGGAAAGATTACACGTAAACCTTTTGGGAAGGCTAAGAGAGCTGACTTTCCATTGCAATTAATCCATTCAGATATCTGTGGTCCAATGAACGTGAAGGCAAGATCTGGTGCCTTATACTTCATTACGTTTATTGATGATTTCACGCGTTTTGGTTATGTTTATTTGATTTCTCATAAATCCGAAGCACTTGAGTGCTTCAAACGATACATGAATGAGGTTGAGAATCAATTAGACAAGAGTATAAAAACTCTAAGAACTGATAGAGGGCGTGAATATCTTTCAAGACAATTTATTGACTTGTGTAGTGAAAAAGGAATCACCAGACAATTAACTATCCCTTATACACCTCAGCAAAATGGTGTAGCAGAAAGGAGGAATAGAACTCTATTGGATATGACAAGATCAATGATGGCGCAAGCTAATTTACCTATCTCTTTTTGGGGAGATGCGTTATTAACTGTAGCCTATATATTGAATAGAGTGCCTTCTAAGTCAGTTCCTTCCACTCCTTATGAGCTATGGACCGGCCAGAAACCAAACTTGGATTATTTACGACCTTGGGGTTGTGCTGCATTCATAAAAGATTCTTTTAACAAGTTTGGTAAACTGGGTCCAAAAGGCAAGAAATGTATCTTTATAAGATACTCAGAACACTCCAAAGGGTATGTGTTTATTGGTGAATTGGAGGATGGAAGTGTTACTGAAATTGAATCACGAGATGTCACATTTTTAGAAAATGATTTTCCTAAGAAGGGTGAAGTAAAGGATGGAGAGCCTCTTTATGAAATGTTGAACTCAAATGGTCAGCAAGTGTCTTCTGACACATTTAATGATCTAATTGATCAAGAGTATGGTGCTGATCCGAGTGGGAGCTTTTCAATACAAGATCCTTCTTGTGAATCTGAGTTTCAATTAAGAAAGAGTACCAGGAAAGGTGTACCTAAACGTACTTATGATATAGAGGATTATGTTTTCCTGGTATCGGCATCGGAAGTGAATGAACCAAATTCCATTGCCGAGGCTTTATCGAGCCCTGAAAAGGATGAGTGGATGAAAGCAATGAAAGAAGAGTTAGAGTCCATGAGAACCAACAAAGTCTGGGACTTAGTTGATCTTCCGCCTGAGCGTAAAGCAATTAAGAACAAATGGGTTCTGAAAATTAAACGTAAAGCGGATGGATCGATAGAAAGATACAAGGCACGACTGGTAGCAAAAGGCTTTACTCAGCAAGCAGGAATTGATTATGAGGATACTTTTTCGCCTGTTGTGAAGTTTACCTCAATTCGCTTACTTTTAGCTATTGTTGCGCGTTTGGATCTAGAATTACACCAAATGGACGTAAAGACAGCTTTTCTCAATGGAGAATTGAACGAGGAGATATACATGGAACAACCTGTAGGTTTCATCGTTAAGGGCCAAGAAAATAAGGTCTGTAAATTGAAAAGATCTATTTATGGTCTAAAGCAGTCTTCAAGGCAATGGTACTTGAGATTTCATAAAGAAATGATCTCATATGATTTTACTATGTTTGATGAAGACCATTGCATTTATGTTAAAAGGTCCAATGATATGTTTGTAATTCTTTCTCTTTACGTGGATGATATATTGATGGCTGGAAATAATTTGGAGTATCTAAAGATTATCAAGTCATGGCTTTAAAAGTCATTTGACATGAAAGATATGGGTGAAGCAGACTATATCCTAGGAGTTAAGATCCAAAGAAACCGTTCCAAGAAATTATTGAGTCTGTCTCAAGAAACATATATAAAGAAAATTCTGGAACGCTTTCGGATGAGTGAGTGCAAACCCATGGATACTCCTGTAGCGAAAGGTGAAGCTTTATGTCTTGAAATGTGTCCACAGACGCAAAGAGTGAAGGATGAAATGTCTCGAGTTCCATACTCAAGTGCTATCGGGAGCTTGATGTACGCTATGTTGTGTACTCGCCCTGATATCTGTTATGCCGTAGGTCTAGTTAGCAGGTATCAATCCAATCCTGGAAGAGATCATTGGAAAGCAGTGAAGAGGATATTTCGATACCTGAAAGGAACTGCAGATTATTCACTGTGCTATGGTGGATCTGATTTGATGTTGAGAGGTTATACAGATGCTGATTGGGCTGGTGACTTGGATGAACGAAAGTCAACATCTGGATATGCTTTCTTACTAAATGGTGGGGCCATTTCATGGAAAAGTAAGAAACAAACTTGTATTGCTTTTTCAACTATGGAAGCTGAGTTTGTAGCTTATACATATGCAGTACAAGAAGCTGTTTGGTTGAAGAGATTCTTTGAGCATCTAGATATTGCAAAGAATCCTCAAGGATCGATAATTTTATATTGTGATAGTCAGGCGGCTATTGATTTTATAAAAGATCCTAAGCATCATGAAAAGACCAAACACATTGATACCAAGTATAAGTACTTGAGAAACATAGTTGCAAGTGGTGAAGTTCCAATACAATACATGCCTACACTGAAAATGGTAGCTGATCCTTTTACAAAGGCGATATCTAGAGACCAGTTTGAGAAACATGTTATGGCTCTAGGTTTGCGTAGGATATGACTAAATTTATGTATTGTAGAACAATTTAAATGCTCATCTATATATATATTTTTGAGTTTGTATTAAATCTCATGTGCATGTGATGGAATTTATTTGTGATAAGTGTGTCGAACAAGTCGCGAGATCGGCTCTCTCACACGGGCGATCGCCTCTGACGTCGAGGAACGTGCAGAGATGAGACCAATTGGAACCTTGAATTGTACAAGGTCATAAATAGTTTAAATGGTCGGTCTTGATTAGATTTCAGACTTATGGATTTGTATATCCTATATGACTTGTTTCGTAAGCCAGATGTGAGTTTTTCATAAATTAATGGATCTGAGGATTGTTTGAAGAAAAACTCAGGTTAGACATTCAGAAGTGTCTAGATCAAGATCTGTACGGTGTTTATATATTTAGAAATGAGACACACGCGCCAAAATTAGGCAAGAACACCGTAGCACGTGTTTCATACCATGTGTGCTGATCGACCAATAGGGTGATAGAAGAATGGATCCCTGCTTCTTCATTGTGTGAGACCCTAAGAAAAATCAATTTGATTTTCATTAGAATACCCTTTGACCTTTTACTGTCTCTTGAAGTACAAATCTGTGTTGCTACTTTAGCATGTTACTAATAGCCACGAGTGATTCGGCAATGCGGTGCATGTCTAGGAAAGCAGCTGATTTGGGATGAATAGATTCGAGTAGAAAGGGAAGACAATTAGAATGATTTATAAATTAACTTATATTCACAGGTCGACCATTACATTTGCCATGAGAGTTTCAAGTGTAATTGTGATACTAAGTTAAATAGGAACTCGA
The DNA here is from genome assembly GCA_029990575.1 of Petunia axillaris subsp. axillaris. Classification (NCBI taxonomy): domain Eukaryota; kingdom Viridiplantae; phylum Streptophyta; class Magnoliopsida; order Solanales; family Solanaceae; genus Petunia; species Petunia axillaris. The sequence goes on along the minus strand of JARKNS010000008.1, from coordinate 124,167,362 downwards.
GTTCGCCTCAATCGAGGTTGAGGGATCAGATAAGTAGCTACCAGAGTAGCGAATGATGTCTGGGGTATTGCGAGAAATAAGATCCTCATGTTAGTAGTGAATCCTTTTCCGCATGTGATTGGATTTCTTTATGGAGCTATTGTACAACCTTAACAGGTTTAGCTCTTATTAATGCTCGCAGGTCGCACGAACTATTTGCGTGTATGATTTTGTTTTTGTGTTGTGGATCCAGCCCACTATGAGCGAAGTGGGAGATGTAAGAATATGGATCACGGGTCATGGGTCGCTCCAATTGGGCTGATCCGACCCGGTTAGGAGAAATAAGAATATGTGGTTAAAGGAAGTTACCACATTCCACCACATCTCCTATACTTCCTCCACTAAAGGAATATGCAAAAGTGGGGGAGTGGGGAAGTGGGGGAGTGGGGAAGATAGTGGGAAGTTACATTTGTTTCTTCCAACTTCTTTATATTATATATAAGAAGAAGAAACAAAAAAAAGAACAAGAAGAAGTAACTTTTCACTCTTCTTATTATTCCACCAAAAAGACACAAAACAAAAGGAAGGCATTTAGTTGGTGACAATTAAACTTTGTTTCCTAGTGATTCAAAGTAGACTTGGGCAATTGCAAGGTGATAAATACAATCTTCCGCTGTGGTGGTACACAATTCATGTTTCTGTTACCGTTATTAATTTCTAACATTCCACATAGCATACATATGGATATAAGGCATCAGAATCAATGCATCGGATCTTAAACGATCCCTTAATAAATGTGGACCAAAGCCAACATGGCTCATTTACAAGAGAAAGAAGGCAGAAAAAGATGAGACTTCTAATATCAAGTCAATAGTGGTGCTTTCACAGCCACTTATCAAGAATGTATAAAATGAAATAGTAAAATTTGCATAGTTAATAGAATGGGTAAAAACAATCATAACCAAGAACAAAGATCATAGATTTACCACATGAAACAAGGCAGTAAACTATATACAGAACAAATGAACAAGGCAAGATTAACACTAATAACTACTTCAAATTGTACTCAGAGGCGTAGGGAGCTTTTGAACAATGTGTTGGCCTGAACCAATATTAATTGTACTCAGAGGCGTATGGAGCTTTTGAACAATGTGTTAGCCTGAACCAATATTTTTTACACGCAACAGAGATCTACACTTTAAGAATCACTAAGTATTAAAATTTTGAATATATACTTCCAAAAAATACAATGAATTTGGCGCTAAGAACATCAATGATTAAATCTTGAATCAGCGTCTAGTTGTAATGACAAGTCATTACAATAAAAACAGTAAGCTGAATAAAACAACTAGCGGAAGTTCTAAAGGCATAAAATAGGAATGAAGCTGCTGTGCACTAGATTTACCTGAACTATCAACTTCCACTGTACTATTTTGCACAGTAAAATTATGTCTCCTAGTATACCAAAGTATGACCTTGTACCTTATTCTAGTAGCCACATCCACCCGAAAGACCACCTTGGATCCATTTGAAACCAATTTTACTGCAGCATCCCAAGGCATTTTTTGAGTCTCCACAATACCCTTTTTATGTGCTTTCTTGTCATGACCTTGGTAAAAACCAGGAACTGTATAATTACCTATAGGAAAACTAGTATTTGTACCATAGTAAAAACTAAGCTTAATGTCATCATAACGAACACCTTTTTCCTTCATCTTGTTGTTCAAATTGAGCTGAAAGGAAAGTGTATGATTGGTTGTTGTGATGTTGGAATGATCAGATGTGTTAAGGGCAGGTAAGTAAAATTGTTCTAAGGAGCATGATGGCTTAGAGGTTCTAAGACTTAGCCAAATGAAAAGAGCTGTTAAGCCTGCAGTTAATATGAATTTGGTGCACCTAAAACAGCATGAGTTGTTGGATCCATAATCAGACATGTTGAGGGAAGTGGTTGTCTTCAAGGATATTAAAATATGGAAAACAGATGATCAAAATGATACTTGAAGAAGGAAAATCTTGGCTTTAAAAAGAAACTGGGACAACTATACCTGTAGTCCTCTTGGTCTTTTTTTTCGTTTTGGGGAAGTACTAGTAAATGAGTATGTGATGTGAGCACCTAAGAATTTCTGGTAATCGAGTATGTGAGCACCAATGAATTTCTTGGTGGCCTTCAAGTCTTGCAGTCAATGGCAAAGGTCAAGCAGCAAACTAGCCAATAAAAAGGTGTGTACCTGGCAAGTTTGTGGTGGGGGTCTAGATGGGAAGTTTACCATTATGTCTTGGCCCCATTGTCATGTATACGCTAGGCACTAGCATTGTGATATCATGTGTTGTACTAATAGGTAATTAGGTATTGCTCTATTTTTGAGGTTACCGTTTCAAACTTAATACTATGAAGAATATAGAGGACAACATTGTACCAGCCGAATCAAAACATATATATATATCTCTCACTTAATTACAGTGTTACATATTCACACTTCAAATTTTAACCATTGAACGCAAATTATTTGGTTTAATATAACCGTTTATTCGAGTAATGGATCCAACAGTAATCCATTAATAACCCAACTAATTTTTCTCTATTTACAAACGGTTGCTTATTTTTTATTTGTGGAAAAGCTTTATATTTGGAATGCTTAAATATTTTACAATATAACATGCGAAAATTTGTCTAGAAGTTGTCCTAGCAACTAAACGAAATAAAAAAGGAACTACAATTATTCTTTTCTAATTTTTTATTTTTACACAATATTTTTCATTAACTATTTTTAGAAAAGGGTCAAATATGCTCCTCTACTTTCAATTATTGTTTAGCTCGCACATTCATCATACTATCCGATTAAAAATATCATTACCGTTAAAGTTTGGAACACACTTGACCCTCTAGCTAACGACCTAGCCATGTGGTGGCCTCTAAGGCCAAAACTCACCTCAATTAGAAAAGCCAACCCACTAACTTAATTATCCGAGCAAAAAATTCCGACCCACCTATATTTCTCTCAATTAATTAAACACGACCCTTTTCCTGTCTAAAACCATTAAACTACCAAATAACACTTAACCTACCCAATATTAGCTGAAGAGGAAAGTGAAGGGTAGCATGTAATTCCATTCGCTCGATTTAATCTACCAAGGTACAATCTTCAACTTTTGTTAATCTTAGTTTATGTATTTTAATTTTTTTTGCTAGTAAATATTGTTTTATGATTTTATAATCTAGGATTTTTAGGATCTTATGAAATCAATTTAGGGTTTATAAATATGCTAAAGTATACACGAATCACTTTTAATATAGGGTACTATATTGATTTTTTTTGTTTGCGCGTATTGTGTAGCGTGTAATCAATTTGTGTATATTTGTAATGTTTTCGGTCCGATTGTATATATATTTAATGTTAAATTATTGTGGTTCTGATATGAGTTATGAGGATTAGTTTATTAAGATTAGTTTATCATTTTGGGGATTAGGGTTAGGCAATTAATTTATCATTTTGGGTTAAGGTTACTGTATAAAAGAATATCTTGTAGTCTCTGCTATTATTTAATGACTTTATTGTCTGGTATATTTCACCATAGTGGAAGTATATTTCTTACTTAAAGTATAGTAAAGTTTTAATTTTTTTTATTCTGTGGGCCCTTTTTACCGATGGTTACTGTGGACCTACTATTTTAATTATGGACGTGAGTGGATCAGATCTCCACATGTCTTGTATAGCAGGAAGCTGCTCTACAGTTGGACATATTATGACTCTGACCATCTTTTATATATAGATATAATCAATGACTTTACTAATAAGTTTGGGTATCTAGGTGTTTAACAATTAATTATTAGCGGTCCATCTGATAAATATAATGAAGTAGAAGGTGATGATGGTATTAGAGTATTGTTGTCTTTGATTTCTGAAGAATTTAGGGTTCTCAAACTTGTTTGTAGTTGATGATGGTATTAGAGTACTGTTATTTACGTTTTTAATCGGATAGTACGACGAAGGTGCAAGCTAAATTAAACAATATTTGAAAGTAGGGGAGGATACATTTGACCTTTTTTCCGATTATTTTTTATACAAATGACAAAAAAAAAGGAGCGTACAAGAAGATGATGTTCCAGCACGTAGCCTATAATAGCTCCGCTTACGTTCAAAAGTATCGGACCGACCTAACCCAACTACTAAATGAGGCCTTATAAATTCCAACACATCCTAAACTTCTTCCAAATTCATCCTCCACTTAAACTTTACTCTTTCTCCAAACCCTAATTTACAAATCAGGTATTCTCTATTCCCTTTTTTGTAATTTAATATCTTTAGATCCAATTAATTTACCTTTCTTTCTTTATTTCTTATTTTCTTGATTTTTATGTAAATGTCAGATTTTTATCCCAAGAACCCCTTTTTTTCAATTAATTTATGTGGGTTTGTGAATCTTTTGTGATATTTCCTAATTTTGGTTATTTGATTAATGGTTTCATGCATATATTGGTGTTATTGGCTTTTATAATCTTGTTTAGTGATAAAGGCTTACCCTTTTTGCTAGTTTATTCTTGTTTTTACTTTTTTTTTTTTTAAATTGTGAATTACACTTGTACAGTTGTACTTTGTAGATCCATTAGTAAGGCTCCAATTTTTGTTGCAATTAACATCTTATACATGTATAGAAGGTTTTTTAGAATTCTTGCAAGAAGATAATAGAATGTTTAGACCCTATGGTTTTGGTCTAGTGGTAAGAGCTTAGCTTGTGATGTGTGGGTTAGACGCAAATCACAAGTTCTAACCTCTTACTGACAAAAGCCTGGTAATTAAGTAGATAGCGGTAGAGGGGCAGGCCTAATTTTTCCGCGAAGTTGAAACCATAGCCCACTTATCCTTGGGGATTTCTCGGTTATAAAAAAGATAGGAGTAATAGAATATTTACGATCATACTTCTCAGAGAACTTCTGGTACTTTCTTTTTTCTTGTATACTATGAGTTTGAGATGAGCTTAAATGGAGCAATATGGTCAGTCAGGACTCATACAGCCGACCCAAACTTGCTCGTGGTTGGTCACTCCTTTGAAATTGATTTTTTGAGTGTTGACGTATTTCGTGCTTAGTTGTTTTACCCTTCATTTACTGCAGGATATTCACTTGTTATACCTGGCTGTACTAACTTCTGAAGGCTCGTCTTTCTACTAGGTTTTAGCATACTAGCTTGGAATATAGTGCACGCTCGTATCGCCCTTTTCTTTTTCATGTCTGATCTCGACATCCAAGTGCCTAATGCTTTTGGTATGTAACTCCCTGTTAATTTCATTTCTTAAGCTTGCCGCTGTGTCCTGTCCTCTTTTAAATTCAACCATTTAAATTTAAAAGCTTGCAACTAAGATGAGTTGAATTGTTCCTAATTATGCTTTATAATTGGAGATATTGCGGTGCTTTGATTCCTTTTCAGATCCCTTTGCTGAGGCAAATGCTGAGAACTCTGGTGCGGGGACAAAAGATTATGTGCACATCCGTATCCAGCAAAGGAACGGTAGGAAAAGCCTGACAACTGTCCAGGGTTTGAAGAAAGAATTCAGCTACAATAAAATTCTAAAAGATCTCAAGAAAGAGTTTTGCTGCAACGGCACTGTTGTCCAGGATCCGGAATTGGGGCAGGTAAGCCTTTGATGGATACTGATCTCTATATCGTCTTTTCTCTTTTGAAAAAAGAAAGGTGACTATGACTAACGCAAGGGTGTTTTTTTGTCTTTGAAGGTTATTCAACTTCAAGGTGATCAGCGTAAGAATGTTTCAACATTTCTTACCCAGGTAATTGCTTGTCCTATCACCATGCTCTTTTCTTGTTTAAATCTACTCTCCAGTAGAGGGTAACTTAGAGGAAAGCATATCATCTGTGTATCTATTGGGTCATCTCTCAACTTCACTTGTTATCTAAGCAGCATTTATTGTTGCTGCATCATGGGGCTCTTTTTCTTTGGGGGTTGGGAGTGAGGAGGGAATGAAATGGGTTATGAGCAGCAGCTGGTTGAGATTACGAACCACAAAATTATTTTGCTCCATCTTTTGGTAGTTAGAGCCCTTTTCTTGCTGGGGATTATTTGCTGTGGGCATCACCTTACCCCAGGACGGGTGGAGAACAAGCAATTCTTGATTGTCTCTAGTATTTTATTTTTTTTAACACTATCACTAGTATTTTCAGTGGCTGTTTAGTTGAATTTTACATGTTGATATGATTTGTTTTTGTTGATAGTATCTGCATGAACTCTGCATTTAAGCTAATTTTTTGAATCTTTGATTTTTGGAAGCAGGCTGGAGTAGTGAAGAAAGAACAGATCAAAGTTCATGGTTTCTGATTTCCATCAGTAGTTGCTGGGCAGTCCATACTTGTTATGTCAGTGTCAAATAATTCCCTTGTGAACTGAGTGTTTGCAAACTGTAAACTTGCTAATATTTGCTTTCTGCTGGTTTGATATGCGTTATGTTTCTGTGCTTTGCTTTATCACTAATGGTTTTGCATTATACAATATGTTCATTGCCTAATGGTTCTCATTATGATATACGTTCATGCTATATTCTCACGCACAAGGGGCTGTAAAGTTGCTCGAGTGGTGTGTTGATGTGTAATTTTGTCACTAGTTAGGCTTTCAAGCAATCTTAAGCTTTAAAAAAAATTGCCACGCACTTCACAGAAACAATGAACGTACATGTGGGTCGTGTCCCCTTTTTCCTGAGTGAAATTTAGTCTATGAGATGGAGGGTCAAGTCTAAATTTGAGCATCTTTTCAAGAAGTTCAAGAAAATAAGTAAGTAAAAACAGTGGGCACTAGTCTGAGAGCATATATGAGACCAAGTCAACCAACAAAGCTTATCTTAAGGTGCCGAGGTCTTCTAAAGTGAAGCAATAGGAAGAAGGGACCGAGGGTCATGTTCCTGGTGTTTTTGTGACAAGTGGTAGTGATACTGATTTGGGTAAAACAGTAGATCTTATACTTTAAGCAAACTAATATCTAGTCCAAACGAGCAAATTCCAAACTAAAGAGTAGCATCTTTGGACAGATTCCTCTCATGGGATCGTCATTCTTGTACACCATGAGGAATTTATTTTTTCTCTGGGCATCAGCTTTAATTTCAAAGCCGGAGTGTAACTTTAATAAGTGGAGAGTTTATAGAACCTTTACAAACTTATCCGAGGATTCGTTAGTGACATGCGTTTTAACTTCTTGTAATTAGTAGTATGTATTTCCTAGATTTACATTTTATGGCATATTTGTAATGTTATTGTTATAGATATTAAACTTGTATGTAATTTATACTAGATTGCATTACCTAGTCATAAGTTTGACATAAATATTTTCTCTTTAATTATGCAAGCTCAACTACTTGTTTCCGCTAAAAGGATAACAAAAGCAAATAGACGAGTTCCATTATGGAGGAGCAACTAGCATCCTTAGACATCATGATTAAATGGTTCTCAGTTGACGATACAAAAATAACCTCAAGATTAGTTTATCACAAATATGTTTGTTTCTTTAGAAAACGCACATTACTGATATGCCATAAATAGTTAGTAAATGTTATTGGCTTTACTGAGACTAAAGCAATGGTACAACCGTTGCCATAAATCTCCGTCCTTGCAAAATGTCATGCTGTCTGTTCTCCATTTCCTAGTTGCCAACATTCTCTAGTTGCCAACTTTTCACGATTAGAGTCTCGGTTTATCGTGACCACTCATTACGTGAGTGATTATTTTGGCTAAGGTCTTTACATAAAAAGCTTAGAAATGTTAACACATCTTCCGGAAGGAAGTAAAATTTGCTTGCAAAAATGAAAGGATACTCGTGTTGTTAGCTGTTCCCCTTATTATGCCTGATTTTGAGTTCAGAAGAATAATCTGAGAATATTTTAGATAAGCACTATATCTATGAGATACTTTTAACATTGTGACGAACTCCCACTAGCTTCGGATTTGTTGGCTGCACCAGCTAGCTCTAGCTTCCACCATCTCTAGCTTTGAATTTGTTGCTACCAGTAGCTTCTTTTTCCTAGAAGTAGAGGTACAAGGACAGAGATGACTAGCTCAGTGTACTCAAACCTTAGAATTGAAGATATGTTTTATCGCTTTATTAAGATCATCTTTCACCGCAGCATCTTTGACCTGATATTCTAAAATCAGCCTGTCAAGATTCGGCGTACTCACAGATCCCAGGATAAACGTCTTCATTTCTGGACAGCGGTAAATATACACATCTCTAAGAAATGGAAATTCTAGAGCACTTCTCGTTAGAAAGAAATGTTCCAGCTTTGGTAGCTCACTAAGCTGCAGCTTTTCCAACCGGGGAAAAATGGTCTCATTAGACATTTTTTCTCCTAGTTCGTCTTCTGTGATCACTTCTTCCATTGATGGGCAATATCTTATCTCTAGTATTTGAAGATTTAGAACTCCTTTGGCTACTGATGGAGACATCAAGTTTTTTAATTTACCACAATATGATATTTCCAATTTCTCAAGTTTGCTGAAGTAGCAAGTTGAAAGTTGGTGTGAGCATAGAGCAGTTATGCCATCAGCCTTGTAGAGTTGTAGCTGTTCCAAACTGGGACAAGAAACCTGCAAAATGAAGACCTTGCACTTTTTAAAAGGGACAAACATTCAATATATCAAGGTAACATGAAGTAAAGAACTGATTAATTAAAAAGCAAACTAACAAAAAATTCAGCACACTGTCGTATGGTCATATGCAGTAGTGCAGAAGCGCACCTTTTCATCAAAAAGAGGACTTGAGTGGGTGATAGAGTTGGCTCCTAACATGCTGCTGTTGGTTGTGGGCCAGAAATTTTCAAACTGAGGTAAGCAGTCGAAGCGCAGGATTCGTAACTGAGGGAACTCAATGCCATCTAGTTTTGACGAACTCCCAGCCAGGGACAGGCAAAAAAGATACTGTAGACTGTCACAGTTACTTACTTCCAGTCTTTCGAGTTTGGGGAACGGAATATTACTGTGACAGTGGATCTTCAATAAGTGTGTCAATGAGGAGAGATCACCTATAACAAGCCGTCCAAGGTTCACCAAGAACTCTGATGGAAGTTGAGAAAGGCATATCTCTTTGATATTAGGAAGGTAAAGGAGTTCCAACGATTCCAACACAGGGAAAACAATATTTCCTGAGGTTGCAACAAAATCAATATTTGTATCGTGAAGATGCTCAATAGAATCACAATCAGCAAGGCGAAGATCTTTCACATTCTGAAATCCATCCAGCAGCAATTCGGTCAGCACATTTTTGGAGCCGTTTCCTGTCGAATCTATAAGTTCGCTCTTCCTCAACATGTGGCGGAACCAATCACCCAACGGGGTGGTCTCAGTGATCCAGAGATCCATAATCCTGTCATAAATATTCGTTAGTGAAGTCATGGGATAACCAGGATCATGGCCCACTTTTAGAGCGTACCGTGTCAACTTGGAAGAAAGGCCAAAGTTACGGTGAATCACATCTCCAGTACATTGGATTAATGTTAGAGCAGTCAATTTCGATAAGGATTCCAGCTCCTTCAAGGTGGAGTAACTACAATGTTCTACTTTCACAATATGTAGTTCCTCTAATCGAACCAGCCTTGATAAGACCCCTGGTGAAATCCTTTCAAGTCCTACTTCATCATTCCAAAACTCTAGCATAATTAGATTGGTCAATTTTCCTAGCTCCACTGGCAGCTCCTCTAACTGAGTATTTCTAATTCTGAGAATTTCTAAACTGACAAGTTCGCCGATTATGGATATGTCATCCAACCGTAAATGACTCAGAAATAATATCTTCAGATTTGACAACCACTGAACCGATGCGGGAAAAGGCAGAATGGAGTACCCGTATCCGGCTCCCGTCATGCTTAAGACATTAAGTTTACTCATTCCAACAAAAAAATCATCCTGTAATTTGAATGGCTCTTCAAATAGTTTTAACATTAGAAATTCAAGACTCGGGCAAACTATTGGTAAAGGCAGCTCATCAAATTTTTGTGCAACAATTGAGATGTGACTGTATTGTTCGTAAGAAGCTCTTCTTGGGAACTCTTCCGAGTTTACATCGTGACTTACCATAAAAACATGGTCGCCCTCAGACACAATTGATATAGTCACGTCACGGACCACATCATGAATTTTGACATAATCTTTGGTGGAGCCTTTGGATAACAAGAAACGATCTTCCAATGTTTCCAACAGATGACACACCCTCTTTCTTGCTTCTTCTAAACTTTTAATTTCCGGAAAGATGCCAAGCCCCAATCCAAATAACAGCAACTCTTCAGTGTCAATGTCACTTCCTTCCTCGAACAAGGAACATAGCAAAAAGAGGTACCTGGCTTCATCACTATTCAAGTAATCATAGCTTAGCATCAGCGTTTGATATACATTTGTATTCACTCCTGGGATATTTCTTGGTGTTGATCTCTGTAATTGTACAAGGGCATCCTCCCATGAAGGCTTGCTTTTACTCTTCAGCGCTCCTGCAACAGAAATAATTGCAAGTGGCAACCCCTTGCATTCTTTCGCAACATCTTTTGCTGTGTGTTGAAGAGAAAGATCGTCAGCCGAATTACCAGCTTTCTGCCTAAAAAGAATCCATGCTTCTTCTTCAGATAAGATTCCAACTTCCATGATCTTCTGAGCCTCCATTGTTTCACAAACATCGCGGCGACGTGTTGTGAATGTCACTTTGCATCGATGTTTGCGTTTGGTACCATTGGGAATTCCAAGTTTGTTTAGATCAAGGGCCTCCCAAATATCATCCAAGATCACAAAGACACTGTCTTGACCCATTAACCTTGAACGCAGCTGATCTCCACGACTCCACAAATTATCACCGTGTAATGTCAGACCGATTCCTCCTGCGATCTCACCCTGAATTGTTTTCAAGTCTGGTTTCTGACTGACAGTTGCCATGACAACCTCGTCAAACAACCTTTCTTGTTTCGCCCTTTCTCTAATTTTCTCAACCAGTGTTGTCTTTCCTACACCACCCATACCACATATCCCAATAATAGTGACACTCTCATCTCTCAATGTTGCCATGGCCTCTTCCTCTTTCAATTTTCTGGATTCAAACTCCTCTTCACTTTTACTAGGTATAGCTTCAATTTCAACAGGTGGTACAGGACAGGAGAAATCAACATAATCTCTGCCTTCAGTTTGAAGTTTAAGCACAACCAGTGCAATTTTCTTAGCTCTCCTGCTCAACGAGTAACGCGACTTCACGTTTGGACACCTACCATAGAAGCAACCTCTTTCAACCTCAGCTCTACCTTGCAATACACTCTCTACATCAGTGATGGTCGTATCAACACTAGCTAACCAACCCTCGACGTTGGGTGAAATGACATGTAAGTTTCTCCTGCCAGCCTCCATTTTTATCTTCACTCCACTTCTGATATTCTGCAGCCTCTCAAATTCCTTTTCCAGAGATGTAATGTTGGTCTCATAGCAAGACAAATACCCAATCTCTCGCTCAACTGGCTGGATCAAACAATCTGTTACTTTTCCCACTAAGTTAGATAAGATTTCCATAGCAAAGTCCTTAACTCTTCACTAACTAACTGAGTAGTGTAAGAAAGAATGAAGCCCCTTTTCTTCTCTTGTTACTTTAAAACCTGAACTCTACTATACTTTTGATGTTTTGATCAGATATTAGTAGTATATTACTCCTAGTAGTTAGAAGGAAGCAAAGGTAGGATGAAAATGAAAGCTCAGGAAAGGAGCCTACCTTTTTTTGTTCTCTTTTCAGTTGTAGGAGCAAGGAGAAAATGGTTATAGTAGGAATCACTAGAAATAGCTTGAGACTGAGTAAAGGATCTAAAAAATGTAGCTTGCAGCCAATCTGTAGCATAGGATTAAGGAGGAGTATGGGTAAAAGGGTAAGGTGTGGACTTCAAGTTGACTATAATTGCATGGCTGAGTTTGTATCACTCTCCCTTTCACCAACCCACACTCTGTTTAATTATTTGGTTCCAGCTATGAATGATGAGGCAAATTTTTTCTGCGAACATTTTTTTTTTTTTTTTTTTTTTTTGAATAGTCTCTGTGGGTTTCTTCAAAAGGTATTAAATGAGCAGGTCAAGTCAAATTTGAACCCAACACAGTGATTAAATGAATTAACAAACGGAATTATTAGCCAATTTATCTGCAAAGAACGTACCAAGAATATCCTTGCAATTTCAAAGAAGAAAAATGTCATTTTCTAATTTCTACGTATATAAAATCAGAGTCTTCCTTCAAAGTTTGGCTTCATAACACCAACACCCTCTATAGTGTACAGTATTAAACTTATCTTTCTTGTTTGTGATCATTTCTATTTTAATCTTTAGTACTTCTACGGACTGTATCCAAAAAATCATTCACAAATTTTAATTTTAGTTTATATTTGTTTGTGCCACATAGTTCCATTATTTTCCTTAAATCCTACTGTTGATCATGCTTTTGCGCTTTTCTGAATTTTGTCTGAAGCATACTGTCTATATAGCTTAACAGCCAAAAAAAAAAGAAAAAAGAATCACAGCTAAGATGAAACATGGCTCAATTCCTGAAACATGAATGAGATTGTCATCAGTATAACCTTTTTCTTCATATTTTCCTTTATGGGAAAAAAAATTGCAGTACAACTGTTATACAACCTTTGGAAGAGTATCCTCGTATACATAGACCCCTGAGGGCACACTTTTGTTGAATGAATGCACGTATATAACAAGAGTCCTAATTTGAGACCAGATGAGAATGGTATTTTACATGCCTTAGCACATCATCACTACAGTAGCAAAAACAGCTAATGTTTCTTGACAGGGCCAACAAATCTGAATGTAGATCCTCGTCAGACCTTCTTGGCCTGCAATGAGACGATAATGACATTAAGTTCATTGAGAATGTTACATGAGCTTCATGACTTCTCAATCAACTGGTAGTCCCTCTGCTAGACTACCTATTAGTGTTGGCTGCCTGTTTTAACCAGTTCCATATTTATAGGTGAAACCAGTTTTTCATGCAAAAACGATTTCGCAGAAGTTGCGAAGTACTACATTTTTTAGTAAGATACTTGTACTCACAGTTTCTGATGTATTATTGTTTGTGATACCATGTTTTTGCTTTCATATTACTTGTAATGTTACAGCAAAGTTGGATACACATTTTATGTAACTGTCAATAGGAAAGGTTACCTTCTTAAGATACTTCTTCTGAAGTTTCATTGCACTACTACAAGCTTTTTTGGCATCCAAGTTTCCAGTAGTGTTATTCAGGATCTGAGAATAATAAGCAAATGATTAGGGTCTGAAGACATGATGGGTGAGGATCTGAACTCCCCAAGGAATGTGGTAAAACTTATGATAAGTAAGTGAGAATTGGGATCATCAAAAAACACAAATCTATATAACTCCATCTGTATTTCCATATATGTCATTTATAGCTTCGACACTTTAGATGGATTTTTAATCATTTCAACGGAAGATATCACTTATACCCACTATATTGGTTGCATGATAAAACACTGCAGATTCAAATCTAGTATTTTCGACGGTAAACATCCACAACTCACAAGAAAAGACAGGCTATGAATGTCTCTGCACAAAATCATGTTTTGTCGGGTTCGAATTTGCTCCATTAAATATCAATACACATCTTGATAAATGACATGTGTGCTAGTTATTATCAAAGGCTAAGTGTACTTTACTTATTAACTAATTTTGGATAAATTCTATTATTGGTAATATTTTCTTTCTACATAAAGAAGTGTTTAACTTAGAACTGCTTTTAAAAACTGCAGGTCTGAAAAAACATATTATTGCAATACCTACACTATTTTCAAAAGAAAAAGAGGCAGTCAGGGTAAAAGGAAATTTCCATGATCTATTATTCTGTATGACGTGCTTATGTTACTAACCTGTTATACATGGACTATGCAAGTACCCTACAAGAGATAAGGAAGAACGACCTAGAGTTGGAGACCAAAAATCACCTAAATATATGTAGCTGTCAAACCAACCTTAACAACCTCGTCCAGTCCTCTAGCTTCTGTTAACTTCGCACTCTTGTCTTTCAGGACACCGGCTACTAGGAAAACAGAAATTGGGAGGGGAGCTTCTGCACCTTCACCTCTATTTCTCATGTTCTCTCTCTCATATTTCCCACACTGGCGTATTGACTTTACTTTCCGTTTTGACTGTTCAGATTTTTCAGCAGTCAGGTCAGCATCTTCATACATAAGAAACAAGTCGGGATGATATTCCAGGGCCCACATCATCTGTTGGCAAAAGCGGACAACCAAGCAAAGGGAAAGATTGAAAGACAATAAGAACATCATGGTCAAATCATAAAACTTGAGAGATGGGAAATTTGTTGGTGGCTTTTGCAGGCATCAAGATGAAGAGCCAGATGAACTTACCTCCCAAAGATATAACGAATCAGCAAACGAAAATTCTCGACGGAACAAAACCATGAGCATTCGAAATGCAAACACGTAATTACCTCCACCTAGTGTCTCTGTGGGGCAAGATCACAAAGAAATTAAATAAAATTTCTTACAAGAGGAAGCATGAAAAGTAAGAATTACAGACTACTATTTATAATTAAATTTTTGTACCAGAATAGTAGCACTCAAGAAATTAATATATCAGAGGATTATACTGAGAGACTTAGTTCACAAATAGACCTCAAAGTGGCTGCAAATCTTGTTCCTTGATCAATGTCTATAATAAATTTGCATTTTTCTAATTGCGACCAAAGGTACTAGAAAGAAGTGTGAAGAAAAGTTGAACACTGAATTGAGTTATTTCTGGCACAACTTAGCAGATTGAAAAAATATACAGAACATTGCGGTTCCTGATTTTGTCTCGATTGAAGCAATGTAAAAACCAACTGATGGCCAAGTTACAGCTCTATTAAAACCAGAACACTCAAATAATGGAAATTCAAGAAAGTCAAGACTTTGATGAATTTGAACAGAGGATTATAGAAGTAAAGCACGAGAATAGCACTATTCCCATAATTTTGCATCATTACAAAAGAGCCTCCGAAGAAACAGGAAGTGAAATTTTCTAGTGGACTCGGGATTTAAGTATAAAAAGAGATGTACCTAAGTGTTGGTGAAGTTTGGGATCAACAACTTGAGTTATTGATGCTAGATTACTCAGCTGCGCCTCCACTCCAACAGAATTCCCAGTACATCTGAAATTGGTTCTCTGTAAAATTGGACAGAACACTTAGTATTAGTCACAACAATCTCAAAAGTGTGCAACATATTTAGCACCAAAATTCAAGATGAAAAAGCATAGATGTGGATGTACATATTTAAGCACAAATTTTAAGCACTGAAACTTTAAGCAACATGAGTGGTATAACAGCCAGGAAATCTGCTTAACAGGAAACTTACTAGCTCATCAGCGTTTCCCAGTTATATTATCATGAATAATATTCCGGTGTGATAAGATATTCTTCTATCAAATTTATGTTTGTTTCTGCCCCCTATTATTATGAGTAGTATTCTGATCTGATGAGATACTTCAGCTCAAATGAAAAGGGTGAAGGATTGCCCTAATTGTACATATGATTGCTGATAGTATTATAAGAATCCAAAGAATTGCAAGTGTTTTCAACTCTATAAGATATCAAATGGATAAATGCATTTCTCTCAGCTCTGTGGAGAAGATTAAACTATAAAATGGCATTTCAAACGGCAACAAAATGAAACTATTCAGGTGAAAAAGGAACCAGGGGATATATTCCTGATGATATAGTGCATTTGGGATTAGAAGGATAAGCCTATATAGTTCAATATACCTAAATAAGATGCTTATTGAGGAAACTTGCAGAGAAATTTTAGCAGGTTCTATCATTTGGCTGTATCACCACATGCTACTTTAAATAAATGAGAGAAGGTAGCTACTGAAATCTATTCTTGGCAGAAACTTTCAACATTGAGAATTGGAGGAATTGGCTAATCTTTTGGCAAAACCAGAAGGCAGTAACTCAGCTTTGGTTGAGAGCCAATTTTTATTAGAAAGTTGATTTTCTTGATTAAGAATTTTTTTAGAGTTATCTTATCTTATGCACGGAGAAAGAACATGATAGGTATCATGGATATTGTACATATAAGCTACTTAATATACTGGGTTAAGTAAAATATTTATTGCAGAGTGTTATTTATGACCTTTCTGTCTTTTGACTGGCGTGGTTAAACCTAGTTAGATATGTATATTTTGTAAAAAGGAAATGTTATTTGGCACACTGAAAATAGAAGGATCGACAGTTACTTACTCAAGTAAGATAAGCTCGTGAGGAGGTGAAGTTCAATGGATTATTCACTGGAAATAATACATTAATATGTCTCCAACAGCAGTGGTTTCATTTAAGAATGGTCATGGAAGCTAGTTTAGAAAGTCAAGATTCCTACCAACTTTTTTTTTTCTTCAGTTGCATAGCTCTTACAGGAGGATGATTAACACATGGGGGGGGGGGGGGGGGGGTTTCCTTGAGTAATAGATAGTATATGTGTCTGCAGCATTACAAAAGATATGTCACCTCCTACTTCACAATCAAATAGCAAGAGAAACATGGAGCATGTTCTTCTGCCTTTTTCGTGTACACTGCATAATGCCCTAAATGGTAGAGATGCCTACAAAAAAAAAAGGGCAGCCAGGTGCACAAAGCATCGTACATTCATGCAGGGTCCGGGGAAGGGCCACACTCCAAGGGATGTGATGTACGCAAAAAGTCAATTGGGAAAAATGGCAGATGGTACCAGCTCGCAATTTTTTATGATTATGGAGTCTCAACTCTCATACATCTTCTAAAAGCTAGATGCCAACTAAACCTTTTGTTGGTGTAGACATCACACCATAAATAGGTTTAACCAATTATTTTGACTTTGTTAGCTCCTTTGGACACAAATTGGAGGATTACTGTACATGAGTAACTCTCTTTTTTCTCACTTAGAATTTTCAGTATCTACTAAATGCATTATCAATGAAAATTCTTTTAAAAAATTTGCGTCTTGACCTAATATCAAGGCATCAAACAGATACAACAATCTTAGGCAAGCTATGATAAGTTTCAAATTTGGAATAGATGGCAACCACTGGATTCTCTCTGTCTCTCTCTCTGTCTCTTTGAACACCGCCAATGCCATTCTCTAGCTGGTACATATGTTATTATGATGGCATAGTCTTCTAATACTCATGGGAAACATGCCCCAACCTTTTTTATGGCGAGCATTACGACAGAGTTCAAAAATGAAATCTCCTTTCTATTTTCACATCCAGATGTATACAAGAATTCAGGTTGAGGTAACCAAAACAGTAGCGTATGAAATTATGCAAATATTCATGAAAATTAAATGAATAATAAGTACCAGTCTCCTCATCATACGTTCAAAGCACCAAAATGCATCAGCTTCATCATCAAGTAGAATAATCATGGGAGAGCAAATGTCGCTCATTCCTGTTCAGCATTGGCAAATTTCAAAGTGGTTTTAACACAAGCTAGACTTATAAATTAGAGATAAGCTTGTGATCATGTATAAGGAAATAATAACTAACTCAAAGGACATTAGAACAATAATTTTCCCTGTGATGATAAATTTTTTTTTCTTTTAATAAGAATAAAGTTAATGCTGACAGTGACAAGAATATGCAAGCTGGAGCGGGAAGATACAAAAGCACCATTTGTAAGTATGGATATCTTTCATTGTTAGAATAATTTATGGATGGAACATTTAACTTAGAAGCTTTGACATGGTACACAGCTTCTCCAACAAACTTCTACGAGGAAATTGGAACTGACCATCAACTAAGCATAGTGCACAGGAGTAAGTAAAGAATGAGATATACGTAGATACTAGAACATTCAAACTAGTGTCACAAGCACGAGTTCCAAATTTGATCTTCTGCAGAGCATAACTCTTGCAGACTTGAGGTTAATTAATTACAAGATCACAGTGAAGCCAAAAAGCTGGAATTAGTTTTCTTAAGAAGATACAATATTAACCAACCTTGAGAATAATTAACATCTTTGTCAACCCAAGCATAAACAGCCAGAATATCCCAAAGCTTTGATAGATTCTCTTGTTTCTCATAAAAGACAAGGGTCCTGTCAGTGCGAATCACATCCAATCCTAGCATAAATAGGAATCAAGGATGAAAGGCAATGGAACACCAAAAAAAGAAAAAAAAGAAGAAATTAAATGTGAAAATAAAGAAAATGGACGTGATTGCCAAATTAATTGGAGAAATCCGTAGTGAATCCGAAATCATTATTCAACTTGCCAAAACAGAAAACTGTCCGTAGATGCATGTGTTATATATATTGACATGATAAGAGACAAGTACTGCAATCTATATTAATGACCAACCTATCTGGTGTAATGAGAGTTTCCACTGGATTACTCTTTTGTCATGCTCCTTTACCATTTCAAAACCACCAGAAGCACCTATAATTGCAGACCGCCCAAAAGAAATCATCACTTATAATGCATCCAAACCTTACCACCAAAGCAACAGGAAGACAGAGAGGAAGAAAAAAGAAAGCACACTACTTTGAGACTGAACATATTAAGGATTACCATCTTGACCAACTGAAGCTTGTTCTTTTGCCGCATTTAACTCTTGAAGAACTATAGGATCTAGAACAGGATCACCATCTTCAGTGATTACAGGTGCAGAAATAAACCGACCACTGCCAATCAAGGGAAACATTGTGCAGCATTCTTCTTTCACTGAAGCATACTGAATCCTGAATGTATAACCAAAAATGTGTGTCAAGAATTTGATTTGGACATGGATCAGTATTGATATATACCATCGAGTTGCAAAGTGTTTCTCTACAAATTTCACATGCAGAGCTAATTTGACTGCAGCTGAATCATAGATATGAAATTCACAAAAGGTAATCTTCAGATATGAGTCTTTGGAAACTACACAGCTTAAGAATCCCACACAAGATACAGTAAAAGTCTTATGCAACATTTGGAGTAGTAAATAATGAGATAGCAATGTGCATATTTTATAACGAAAAGAATAATGCTCATTAAATTTGGGATACAATTATGAACTAAGTTTCAACATCTAACTATATATTAGCATCTATTTGCTGGTTACTGTCATCTGGATAAGATGGGTTAGTTGATGATGGAACTATTACATATGGAGTAAAGCCTAGATCTCGAAGAAGCTAAAAACAAACTTTCTCAAGCCACCTCGAGCAAAAATTTTTATTGTAATTCTAATCGAGTCAAGTAACTAACTTAGGATGATGAAGCAAGTAGTTTAGTAACAGTTAACTGCTGTCTGCAATTATTTATACTTGCTTAATAAAGAAAGTAAAATACCTCCGACGTTGTTGTAACTGCTCTCGTTCCTCGAATGTGCTATTTGGATCGTAACAACCCAGTAAAAACTCCCAAACTTCACCTCTAATTGATGGATGAATTCCCTAAAAGCCACGGATATTTGATACTTAACATTCACTGATGAACTTGCCAAAATTAGTTTAAGATAGACCAGGATTTGGCCACACAAGTTTTTTCAATCAGTCCCACAAACAACAAGCATCAAACAAACAGTCAATATGATAAAATTGGAGGATAACATATTCATGAGTCACATTGCACATAAACCTACAGCAACTTCAAAATCATGAACTCAACTTACCCCTCGACAAATCCGACTAAGTATACTGCCTATGTCAAGATAACCTTCTGGTGTAAATGCAGCATGCCATCTTCTTGCACTAAGGGTTTTCCCGACCTGAATAAGTAGATTGTTAGATAATAAATGTGAGGCAAAGCATTATAAAAGCAGGGTGACAAGGATATGCAGTAAGGCATTCAATTCTATCAATCAATCAAACCTCAATCCAAAAGTTGAGGTCATTCTATGATTACTTTGTATTCCTTACACTCTCTACGCTATCATTTATTCCAGAGTAATCAGGAGTTCTCTAAAACTAGAGGTTCTTTAAATCTCACAAAAAAGTCTTACATTGACATACAAGATTTTAACAAGACTAAAAAGGTTCCTCGTGAATATCAGACCTAATGTAAGTGTAACAACAATTAAGATAGTTGGTTAGATTATTGGGAGCCTTTCTGTACATGGAGTTGGAGGTTTAAAGCAAACCAGTATTGGTTGAATAGTAAGACGATGGTTGTTTCCCTTTTAGGAGCGCAATGTATATGCTACAAACTCACTAAATACTCTTATCAAATTGGTGAATATCAATGAATCTTTGACTCATCACAGAAACCGCAACTAGTTGGTATCACTTATATAGATCCTTTCCATTCATTGTAATCTATTCTTAGTTAAGTCAACATTGATTCTAAGTGATCATAGGCCTTTTAAGATAACATTCGTCCATGTGATTTTTAGATCTATTCCATCTCCTTCTAGTACTTTCAAGCATCATGGAATTTCAACAGTACATTCATATAATTTTGAAGTCTATGTTGGACATGATCAAACCATCCCTGGCGATCTTCTCTAGTTTTGTCCTCTATACTTGCAACTCTGTCTGTGATCATTTCTAATCTTATACAAATCTGGTATGACCAGTTGACCCCATTTTCATCACTTTATGAAACGACTTCAAATAAGGCAAAATAGATAATGATTATTCATATAGCAGACCTTAATTAGCTTGGAACTGAAGCTCTTATTTTTCTTTGTGTAGTAAGATGTCAAATTCAGAGAGCAAATAATAACAAAAAAGACTTTGTACTACTTTTGAGATTTTACATTTCCAAATTTAGTATGTTGATTGCATCAATTTTAATGCAGGTCTAGTTAAGACAGATATATCCCAGAAAAGCAAATCATTTCATCCAAAACTCTCTATGTTTCCAACAGCATGACTCCAAGTCAAAACACATGGTAAAATTGTACAACAACATGCCCATGAATCCAACAAGTGGGGTCTGGAGATGGTAGCATGTACGCAGACCTTACCCCTACCCCTACCTTGTTAAAGGAACAGTTTCCGATAGACCATCGGCTCATGAAAATCATCACATGGTAAAATTGTGATAATAGAAAATATCAATTACCTTGATTCTAAACTTGGTTTCTGGAACATCATCAGTACATTCAGGACGAACTTGGTAGAATGAATCAGCAGAAGCAGCTCCATAGTTCCTCCACATATTCTCGAAAATAAAGTTGCTACCTTGAAAACTCCTCAAAATCAAGACTTACAATACCAACAACCCCTGACCAGACTTTCAACAATAATAACAGAAAGGGACCCACATCATACTTTTGCTTAGCTGGTTTGAGATTAACAAAGATCAGAAAAAAGACTAGTTCAAAGCAAAAATTAAAGACTAAAGGGGATAAAAAGTTTACTTTCTACTCTTTTTCTTTAGTTTAATGGAGTAAGTACTTTATATGTTTGGTTTTTTGTTTAGGAAAATGGCCAAAAATACCCCCTATCGTATAAAAAATTATTCAATTTTACCCTTCGTCCACCTATGCGTAACTAAATACCCTCGCCGTTAATTTTTTGTAAAAATATACCCCAAAAACTAACAGACATGCCAACTGTGTATGGTGGGCCAAAACTAATCCTATTTGGCACAATATGATTGGTCCACATGAAAACTAAATCCTAGTCAGCTATGTGGTTACACTAATTTAACTCAACCCAACTTTACTCTACCCAACCTGACCCACATTAACCTATCCCGCGTAAATAACCCTTCCCTCTGCAATAAACCTCAATCCTAATATAATATACTCCATTTCACCATTCTTGTTTCTTCATATTGTTTAAAACAAAATTCAGAATATGTAACTATGTCCGAGAAATCTGAATGTTCAGGTGACTCATTTCAACCTCGTAGATGTAGGTGTGAGATGATTTCTACTCAATTAACGGCAAAGATGAATAATAATTTTGGACGTCGATTCTACAAATGTCCACATAATGTTTTGCTTGTCAACTAATTTTGATATATTGGTCTTTTTTTTTTCTATGTTTATGTTTGTTGTTGATACCCAATTTTGTCCCTCAGTTTTTCGCAATTTGGCTATATTTAATTAAAATTTACAATAGTAATTTTCCAAATAAAACTGCATTAGATAGCATGCATTTTACGTATGTAATATTATTATTAGTTCCCTATTTATATAATATTTATTTAATTGTGACTATATTACGTAATTGCATTCATTTTGGCTATTTTCTAAAATACGTATGCTATTGGTGTAATTTAACGCATTACGATATCATTTAATAATTATTTGTGGCTATTTATATATCTAATTAGCATTATTTATGGTCATCTATATCTATTTATGATTAAGTACAATTATTTATAATTATTTACAAAATTTTCTATTTTTTATATTAATTATTTATATTTATAAGTATTTTAATTAAATACTAGCCGCCTTGTTATTTTATACGCGGGTTAGGTTAATGTGGGTCAGGTTGAGTAGAGTAAAGTTGGGTTGAGTTAAGTTAGTGTAGTGTAACCACATAGGCTGACTAGGATTTAGTTCCCACGTGGACCAGTCATATTGTGCCAAATAGGATTAGTTTTGGCTCACCATACACAGTTGGCGTGTCTGTTAGTTTTTGGGGCATTTTTTTACAAAAAAGTAACGGCGAGGGTATTTAGTTACGCATAGGTGGACGAAGGGTAAAATTGAACAATTTCTGATACGATAGGGGTATTTTTGGCCATTTTCCATTTTTGTTTTTGTTGTTTTTATGTTTCAGTTTATCATTAGTATTATTTATAGTAGTATAATAAGGAAGTTGAGGTAGGATCGGGCTCCTCTCTAGTCTACCGAATGTCTACTCCATCAAATGCACTTCTAATATACCGACACCTGTCCCAATTTTAATTTAAGGGTAGATTTTAATTTTAGTTAAAATAATCCTTTAAACCATGGTTAGAGGAACAGCCTCCGAAAATCTTGCCAAGTAAAGCAAACTTCCGAAAACATTGTTGATTCTGATTCCAAAAAGATTTTTTTTCCCATGAGGATGATTCGTTCAAGA
Source organism: Petunia axillaris subsp. axillaris (assembly GCA_029990575.1). Classification (NCBI taxonomy): domain Eukaryota; kingdom Viridiplantae; phylum Streptophyta; class Magnoliopsida; order Solanales; family Solanaceae; genus Petunia; species Petunia axillaris. The sequence goes on along the minus strand of JARKNS010000008.1, from coordinate 124,144,374 downwards.
GAATATTAGCCCCTCTCTGGATTCATGGACCATGCCTGCTTTCTTTGTACATCAAGATGTTCAGAGCATATGTGCAATCTATGTGTTCAGCTTTAACAAGACAGTTCATGTAGCCAAGAACATCCCTCCGTATTACTTATTGACTTATAACTATATTGCTCGTGGGAAGCTCAAAGAAGATATTAGAGACCGGTTATTGCAACCTGTGATGGATTTTAAGAATTCAGAATAAAAAATATGAATGCAGTGCTCTTCCGTCTGAAAAAAAAAGAGACACTTGAGAGAGTTCTATGTATCATCTAATAATATTTTTATAGTATTTAGCCGAGATCTATTCATTGTCAATGAGCCTCATTGCACCAAAGTTCTTATCCTAGACCCTCCATTTGTCCAAACCATTGGATTAATCTGCTTAGGATTTTTAAGGTTTAATGTGATGCAAGTTTAGGATAAATTTGCAAGTTGATGCACCTTAATCTGGTTACTTTGGGATTTAGAGAATGTCCTAACTGTTGAATTTTGAAGAAAAATAACGAAACTAAAAAATAACAAAACAATTTTTGCTGCAAAATAAGGAAATACATTAAATTTCTTCATTGAACTGGGATACTGAATAGCCGCAAGAATTTCGCCACCTCTAGCTAATTTTTAGGAAATGATAAAATAAATCACTAAAATGTAGTTTAACCATAGTTTAGAGGGTGGTTTAACTAAACAAAAACACACCATTAGATTAAAATATGGACACGTGGCAGTAGATTAAATATGCACTGTAGGGACTGGACAGTAGGTGGACTGGAGAGGAGCTCCTTCGGTGGCCGATCTGGCTCCTCTCCAGTCCACTGAATGTCCAGTCCATCAAGTGCACTTCTAATATGCTGACACCTATCCCAGTTTTAATTTAAGGGTAAATTTTAATTTTAGTTAAAATAATCCTTTAAACCATGGTTAGAGGAGCAACCTCCGAAAATCTTGCCAAGTAAAGCAAACTTCCGAAAACATTGTTGATTCTGATTCCAAAAAGATTTTTTTTCCCATGAGGATGTTTCGTTCAAGAGAATATGAGCCCCTCTCTGGATTCATGGACCATGCCTGCTTTCTTTGTACATCAAGATGTTCAGGAGCATATGTGCAGTCTATGTGTTCAGCTTTAAGAAGACAGTTCATGTAGCCAAGAACATCCCTCCGTATTACTTATTGACTTATAACTATATTGCTCGTGGGAAGCTCAAAGAAGATATTAGAGACCGGTTATTGCAACCTGTGATGGATTTTAAGAATTCAGAATACAAAATATGAATGCAGTGCTCTTCCGTCTGAAAAAAAAAATAGAGACACTTGAGAGAGTTCTATGTATAATCTAATGATGTTTTTATAGTATTTAGCCGAGATCTACTCACTGTTAATGAGCCTCATTGCACCAAAGATCTTATCCTAGACCCTCCATTTGTCCAAACCATTGGATTAATCTGCTTAGGATTTTTAAGGTTTAATGTGATGCAAGTTTAGGATAAATTTGCAAGTTGATGCACCTTAATCTGGTTACTTTGGGATTTAGGGAAGGTCCTAACTGTTGAATTTTGAAGAAAAATAACGAAACTAAAAAATAACAAAACAATTTTTGCTGCAAAATAAGGAAATACATTAGATTTCTTCATTGAACTAGGGTACCGGATAGCCGCAAGAATTTCGCCACCTCTAGCTAATTTTTAGGAAATGATAAAACAAATCACTAAAATATAGTTTAACCATGGTTTAGAGGGTGGTTTAACTAAACAAAAACACACCATTAGATTAAAATATGGACACGTGGCAGTAGATTAAATATGCACTGTATGGACTGGACAGTAGTTGGACTGGAGAGGAGCTCCTTCGGTGGCCGATCTGGCTCTTCTCCAGTCCATCAAGTTCACTTCTAATATGTTGACACCTGTCCCAATTTTAATTTAAGGGTAGATTTTAATTTTAGTGTAAATAATCCTTTAAACCATGGTTAGAGGAACAGCCTCCGAACATCTTGACAAGTAAAGCAAACTTCCGAAAACATTGTTGATTCTGATTCCAAAAAGATTTTTTTCCCCATGAGGATGATTCGTTCAAGAGAATATTAGCCCCTCTCTGTATTCATGGACCATGCCTGCTTTCTTTGTACATCAAGATGTTCAGGAGCATATGTGCAAGTCTATGTGTTCAGCTTTAAGAAGACAGTTCATGTAGCCAAGAACATCCCTCCGTATTACTTATTGACTTATAACTATATTGCTCGTGGGAAGCTCAAAGAAGATATTAGAGACCGGTTATTACAACCTATGATGGATTTTAAGAATTCGGAATAAAAAATATGAATGCAGTGCTCTTCCGTCTGAAAAAAAAAACAGAGACACTTGAGAGAATTCTATGTATCATCTAATGATGTTTTTATAGTATTTAGCCGAGATCTACTCACTATTAATGAGCCTCATTGCACCAAAGATCTTATCCTAGACCCTCAATTTGTCCAAACCATTGGATTAATCTCCTTAGGATTTTTAAGGTTTAATGTGATGCAAGTTTAGGATAAATTTGCAAGTTGATGCACCTTAATCTGGTTACTTTGGGATTTAGGGAAGGTCCTAACTGTTGAATTTTGAAGAAAAATAACGAAACTAAAAAATAACAAAACAATTTTTGCTGCAAAATAAGGAAATACATTAGATTTCTTCATTGAACTAGGGTACCGGATAGCCGCAAGAATTTCGCCACCTCTAGCTAATTTTTAGGAAATGATAAAATAAATCACTAAAATATAGTTTAACCATGGTTTAGAGGGTGGTTTAACTAAACAAAAACACACCATTAGATTAAAATATGGACACGTGGCAGTAGATTAAATATGCACTGTATGGACTGGACAGCAGGTGGACGTGAGAGGAGCTCCTTCAGTGGCAGTGGCAGCCTGTGTTTAAGGTTTCATTTGTTGGTTTGTACTGGCAAATGGAGGGGTAATGGGGAGTTTCCAAATTGGGATTAGTCGTGGATTGGTCCAACTTGTGTTTGGTCTCAACTCATGCCTAGTTAACTTTCTTTTTATTTGGACTTTGGTTTCTCCAAAGTTTTGTGCAAGTTCAAATGAAACTATCCATTCACATTAGTGAACAAGATCCATTCTACGTTTCAGTTTAAAGAAACTTAAAAATAAGGTCTTTTTCTAAATTTGGAATGAATCTAGTAACTTCAAATTTTCCATTATGTTATTAATAAGATAATTTGTAACCAGACAAATACCAATTGCTTTTTTAAACCACAAACTTCAAAAAATTTCATAACTTTATTAAAATCATATAAGTTGACATAAATTAAAGCGAAAAGAGTAACTAATCTAACAGGGTAACTTCACTTATGGTCAATTTTTGTCATTGTCAAGTTAGCGCTTTGTCACTCTGTCCATAATGAAATTATGATGACACTAGCTGAGTTCTCGTCAAACCCCATGCCTAATAACCTATGGTCTCAATTGGACATAAAAGTTGGAGTTGCGGTGGCCAAAATCTGACATAGGCCAATGTCCATTGACTTGGCAACTCTAGTTGGTTCGTAACATCAATGCCTTTCCAAGTCCAGTCCAAGCAAGTCTAATTGGTTGTTACCCATCAAGCCTCTAGTGCACTTTCTGAACCCACTAAGACCAAGTCAAAACTTTAATTCACCTTTTAAGTATTTTCTCGTTCATTACGAGTACGAATTAATGTACCAACCTAATTTTATGAATTTAAAAACAGGAAAAAGTAAGAAAACACGTAGAATTAGGATATGAAATTTCTTATTCACAATTTTGAACGACTGCTAGAAATAAACATATAATCTCTTTAACTATTTTAACTACTAAATGGAGTTGTGAGTCCTTTGATCCTAGCATACAAAAGTTTTGGAGTCAGCTGTTCTTCTTCTTTTTGTTTTTCATTTTTTGAATGAACAATATTATTGAAGGAATCATGTCCATTTTAATTACAGTAATGTTGACTGAATCTCCAAGTGGCTAGAATTGTCAAAACAAATTAAATCGTGTGATACATTGTTCATGCAAGAAGTTTGTTCCTTATTAAAACAAAACAGTTTATGTGAGACGAAATCTTTTATGGTCCTACTAAACTTGTATTATCACTTCCTCTGCTAACATACCATTATACAATCAGCATAGCAACTGATCATTTATGCTGAGACTTGTACATTATGATGAGATGTTTTACAGCACACCAAACCAGAGTTATAAAAAGTTTTTCGACTAGATAAAGATAATAGTCCCTCTATATTTTAAGATTTTGCAGACCTTCGTTTCTCACGAGTATCATACGAACTCCTCGTCTTCTCTTGAATGTTTCACTTAATTAATACTCCACTCCACTTAAATCTAGAATAACAACCATCCAAACGGAATGACGAAACAAATTTTGTTTGACGAATTGACTAATGTTTGTGATTAGGGGCTGTAAGTTTTGTAGAACGACTAATATTTGTGATCGGAGGCAGTAGTTCCTAATGCTTGCAAAATTGCCTAACAGGTATTACACATGAAAGGGCTAAACCATGGAGGATTAAAAAGTTAGAACCTTACAATCTGGAACTCAAAAGAGACTTTATTCATGTCTTTGCTACATTCTCTAACCCAATGCACAAGCCTTGAAAATTCTTGATTATCATCAAGCAAAGTATAAAGTATAAACTCTCAAAACCTCCAAAGAGCCCAAACAGAATCTCCTCTCCTATTAAAATGTGACCTTATGCTTTACAGTAGGCGCTAAGATATTCTAAATTAAAGGAGAAAGAATAACAAAAGGCAGCAAAAGCTTCAGTGCTACAGTTTGTAAAGTTAATGAAACGTGCAACTACAAATACCCTCATATTATCCGCTATTATTATTAGCCAAATAGTTTCCAAAATAATAACGTCCTAAATTCTGATACACCTTGAATATAGGTGCATTAATTCCCATGGCTCAGACAAGTTCAAGTTTGAACCTAAAAGGCATTCATATGTTGGGGTTGCTTAGTATTTTTCTACTGATCCAGAATGGTAATGCCTATGAGTTCAAGGTTGGAGGTTCTGGAGATTGGAGTGTCCCTTTGGATTCCAGTGTAAACGATTACAACCAATGGGCAGAGAGGAGTCGATTCAAAATTGGTGACACTCTACGTAAGTTCTCCTCAATTATACTTTTATCTCATTTCTTGTGGAGTCATATTTTGCTTTAACTATATAATGTATAAAGGAGAGTCTCTCATCTTTATACAAAATTTCCCAGTGCTCAACAAGGAATTTCACTACCTTAGGACGTAACAAGGTACCATTATAGTGACGGCCTCTGTTTAGTGGGGCTTTGGTCACCAGCTCCTCTATCATTAGGTCGCCAACTTCATTGCCTTTCCGAAAGTGAGTAGGTATCACCCCTTCATACAAGGTCTTACGACTCTGTAAAACCTGTATTTTTTTCAACAGTTGCCCGGACCTGGTCATTGCAACTCCCTTTGTGAGGAGGCAAGGCCCTATTTTTCCAAGTTCCTTAGAGAGAGTTGTTTTGCGCACCTCGACGTTATGTTTGACACCACTTATCATCTTGGCTTTGCAGTGTTTGTCTATCCAGCTGATAAAGACTCTGTGCTGCTTGTAACCAAGGAAGACTATGCAAATTGCAGCACAGCAGTTCCAATTGAAAAATATAATGATGGACGCAGTGTTTTCAAGTTTGACCACTCTGGTCCTTTCTACTTCATCAGTGGAGTTCATGACAACTGTGTCAAGAATGAAAAGTTACTAGTTGTAGTCATGGCAGATAGAAGCAACAATAATCAAACAGTTCCATCTCCTTCACCTTCAATAGCTGAGGTTCCTCCAGCTCCAACCCCTTCCGGTGAAGAGGCGCCGTCTCCACCAACTGGCTCAGTAGAGATCAACCCAACACCAGCACCTTCTCAAGAATCGTCTCCTCCAACTAACAGTGCTTCTTCAATTGTCATGAATTTTGTTGGCTCAATTGGAGCCTTTATTGGTTCATCCATTCTGCTAGGTCTCTGATGCTGATCAGTTGTTACACGTCTTTGATTCTATTGATATATTTGATTGTCGATAGTTTTATTTCCTTTTCTCTGGGCTTATTTTTTATGATCTTTCCACCTTGCTCCCAGCGGATATAGCTGGGACAAGGGCTGATTCATTAGTACTAATTCTACTAATGCTGTGTAAAATTTATTCATTGACTCATTTGTAAGACTAGTATACGAATATGGAAAATAAACGATGAAATAAACTGCTAGTAATTTTTTTTCACACAGCTTTATTTGCTTTCCACCTAGCTCGTTGAAGGGAGGATGATGCTTACTCAGTTATGTGAGAACTACTTTACAACAATTTAGCTGCTACACCTCCAGAAGTCTAAAGCAAAACACTAAGGGTGGTTAAACATGAGCTTAAGATGTTTCCCATAAACTGTAAAGTAGATATCCATTTTTACGAATTCCAAAGAGAAACATCTAATATAGCATTCAGTAAAATCTAACATTGGATATCCATTTATAGTCCATAAGTTACTACTTTTCGTATATACACCTTCAATGACGTTCAAAAATATTTTCCTAGTTCAACCTTTTTCATCATTCTCATAGTGTTGTGCAGAGTTGATCCAATATGCCAGCAACCTACAACAGCCAAAAGAGAATATGTGTGTCAGCTCAGAGAGCTCAGCTTTCAAGAGAAAGGAAATTTTTCGAAAAATATAACAGAAATGAATCTTGCGAAGTCCAGGGAAACTAAGAAGGGGGTAGCCAGGAGAGACACGAGATGGAGAATTAACCAGTAAAAAACACCACCTAATATATCACAGACATTTTAAAGTCCTCAAAGCACTTGGCATAATCCGTAATCTAGACCTCATAAATGACAAAGTCTTGAGCAAAAGGAACCAAAATAACGTATGCATGCAATTCTATCTGTGCAATCGGTTTGATGGAAAAACCTGCATTTCAGATGGTATGAAGTGAAACTTTGCAACCGGTAAGTCAATATTTTGAACCAAACCATTATGGGCTGTATACCCGTACTCCTCCACTAAGTTCTAACTTGTAAGATCCTATGGGTTATGGCTCATTACAATGATTAAGGTTACGAGATCAGAAGGTTTGTAGTCACCACTGTTGAACTTGCATAGATGCAGTCACATTTAAAACAAAATGGGAGATGCAGGAGAACAGGAGTATGAAGCATATATCAACATCTTTAGTGAAATCCCTTGGGTTAGTAATATATGAAGTGCCATTCAGCCTTTTCATGGCTTTGACCCAAATGTGGTCCCTGTTTCTTTAATCATTCATGTCCCTTGGAAGTATGTTTTACCAAAGGAAAATCAGGACACTTGAGACATGTTCATTTGAGAAGCATCAAATGAATAAGCTGTAAACGAGTTGATATAACAAGGCCGCCAGGAACCTGAACAGCACATGGATGTGGACCAGCAGATATTTTGTTAACACAAATCCAGGAATTATAGATGAATTCGAGGGTTTGTAAGCTGATGAGGAACTTAACAGAGAAGTCCGAGCTAAGACTATGATGAAGAGATAGAGATGGAGTCAAGAAATGTAGAAGAAAACTGTATTTTTATTCATGATTGTAATCTCTCACAGGTATTTATACCCTAATAATGATATAGTAATGAATTTGTATATACAATACACAAGAGTTTCCCTCCTAACAGACTAAGATTCCTCCAGCTAACATTACCTAACTGTTAACTAACTCTGCTGACAGGGTACTAACTGCTAACTGCTTCTGCTGATGTGGCACGTGAGCTATTTGAGTTCAGAATTCACATATCAACACTTCCCCCCTGAAGAAGTTCCTTGACCACAAGGATCAAAGGATGGAAATCTAGTTTTCAAATAATTCATGTACTCCCAAGTAGCACTATCTGCGGATAACCCTGTCCATTTGACTAAGACTTGAACTACAACTTTGTTGCCCTTCTTCACCATTCTCCTTTGCAGTATTAACTCAGGATTGGGGCAATGGGGATTAGCAATGTCAATGACAGGAGGGTAGAAGATCATATCAGGCACCTCATGGCACTTCTTTAGTAATGAAACATGGACTGTTGGGTGTATCTTCACTGAAGCTGGGAACAAAAAGGTATAAGCTACAGGCCCCACCCTTTTGGCAATCTGAAATGGGCCATAATATTTGGCTGCTAACTTGTGAAATGGCTGAGATGATACCGTAATCTGCTTGTAAGGTTGGAACTTAAAATAGACCCAATCACCAACATTAAAACTTCTCTCGGTTCTGTGTAGGTCAGCTTGTTGTTTCATCCTCAGTTGAGCTCTAGAGAGATGATGCTTAAGTAGTTGGAGCTTAAGTTCTCTATTGAGCAAGGTGTTGTCCACCTCAGCTAATGCAGATTCACCAGGCAGATATGTAAGATGCAATGGAGGGGGTCTCCCATACAAAGCCTCATATAAAGTAGTTTGGATTGCAGAATGGAATTAGGTGTTATACCAATACTCAGCCATATGTAGGAAAGAACACCACCCACTAGGATCATCAACACAAAAGCGCCTTACGTATGTTTCTAAGCATCTATTGAGCACCTCAGTTTGTCCATCTGATTAAGGGTGGTAAGCTGAAGAAGTGTTCAGGTGCACTCCCTGAATTGAAAATAACTCTTTCCAGAAAGTACTAAAAAATACAGCATCTCTGTCACTAGTAATGGTGTCAGGCAAACCATGTAATTTATAGATCACTTCCAAGTATGGGTGTCAAACGGGTATACGGGTCTGGGTTCGGGTTGTAAAATTGTAACCCCGAAGGTTCCGGGTACGGGTTTAAATTACGGGTTCTTAACGGGTCCGGGTTTTGGGTAGGAAAAAAAAATCCGTGCGGGTTCGGGTCTTAGCGGGTAGGAAAAAAAAATCCGTTTGAGTCCGGGTTTTAATTTTTTTTAATAATATTATTTTAAATACTTAAAAAAAAGATGAATGATTAGGAAAAACTGAAAGAATTACTTTATTTAAGATACTTGAACTATTAAAGTATTGAACATTAAACTTCTAAATTTGAAAAGTGCAACATCAAAACTAGATAATGAAAATTCAAATTACAAATTTAAATATGCCTATTTCTTTGTGTAATTTCTTCCATATCATTTTCCTCATGCTCCGGTGTAGGTGCCATTGATAGTGCTTGATCACTTAACAGAATTTCTTCAAGGTTATCATCTTGTTCTAGTGAGTCTTCAATTCCTTAGTTTCTTCGCTCCGATCTAATCCAATCTCGTAAACAAACTAGAACATCCAAAGCATTATTACCCAAAAGAGTGACGGGTATCACCTATTTGAGGTCTATATCGAAGTTAATAGTTGAAGTTCTATACCATATTTGAGTAATATATATATTCAAATTGTTGATTTATTGTGGAATATCAAGTTTTTTTTTAATTAAATAGCTAAACTTGTTTCTCTTGAACATATTTCACTAGTAACAATATGGACACAAAACGAATTAAACCATGAATGAAAAACTTGTGTATACCTTTCCTTACACATACAAGTTTTAACACTCAGTTTATTTTAACGGATACGAATACGGGTATATCCAGTAATACCCCATAATTTTGACGGGTCTTAACGGATACGGGTATTCGTTAAGAAAAAAAAACCCGTTCGGGTAGGGGGGGTATTGGGGGTATTTTAGGGGGTTTACGGGTACGGGTCCGAATTTTTGCGGGTCCGGATGGGGTCGGGTTTTAATGAGTCCGGGTCCGGGTTTTGACGGATAGACCCCTACCCGTTTGACACCCATACTTCCAAGAACACTTTTGCTACAGATTGAGCTGAATATGGGTGCTAGAGTGGGATAAAATGGCCATATCACTTCATAACCTTGAGACTTGGGTAGACCATCAATAAAATCCATGCTAATTTGAGACCATACCACATTAGGGATAGGTAGAGGTTGCAACAGACTTGGGTAAGCAGCGAGATCAGCTTTGCTCTTTTGACATGTATCACAGTTTTGCACAAATTCTTTGACATCTTTTCTTATCCCCTTCCAGTAGAATAGAGTCATTAATCTTCTCAAGGTTGGATCCACACCTGAATGTCCACCTTGTAAAGTAGAATGCTAGAGAGAAATAATGTTTCTTCTGAGTTGTGGCATATTCCCCTCCACCAGTTTCCCCTTCCTTCTCAGTTGGTTGTTAGCCCAGGTATACTGAGAGTGACCTGCAGGGTCCATCTGTAATTGTTCCACAAGTGTCTTCAGCTCAGGATCTGCACTCCAGCTATTAGTGATGGCTTCTAATAATTCAGAATCAGTGGCAGAGATTACCAATGCTAGTAATTCAGCACCAGATACCCTTGAAAGAGCATCAACAACTTTATTTTCCACTCCCTTTTTATATTCAATAACATAGTCAAAAGGCATCAATTTTGTTAGCCACATAAGCTGAGAATTAGTATGCAATTTCTGTTCCATCGGGAACTTTAATACTTTCTGGTTAGTTCTGATTATGAACTTCTGTCCCAACAGGTACTGAGACCACTTAGTTACTGCATGAACTATTGCCAAAAGATCTCTGTCATACACTGATAAGGCAGTATGCCTAGGTGAAAGAGCTTTGCTAATGAAGGCTATAAGGTGCCCTTCTTGCATTAGTACAGCCCCAATACCATAACTACTTGCATCTGTCTCAATAATGAAGGTCTTGCTAGCATCTGGATAACCACTTGTATCTGTCTCAATAATGAAGGTCTTGCTAGCATCTGGAAGTGCCAGCACTGGAGCTTCAGTTAAAGCTTTTTTAAGTTGTTGAAAAGCCTCAGTAGCTGCTGAATTCCATTTAAAGTTTTCATTCCTGAGCAAATCTATTAAAGGTCTACTTATCAACCCAAATCCTCTTATAAACCTCCTGTAATATCCAACCAATCCTAAGAATCCTCTCAACTGTTTAATAGTAGTAGGGAGGGGCCAATTCTTCACAGCTTCAATCTTTTGAGGGTCAGTTGAAACTCCTTCAGCAGTAATGAAATGTCCCAAGTATTCTATCATTTGTACCCCAAAAAAACACTTACTTTTCTTAGCAAACAACTGGTGCTTCTTTATCTCATTGAACACTGCTCTCAAGTGTATTAAGTGCTCTTCTATCCCCTTACTGTATATAAGTATGTCATCAAAGAAAACCAAGACATACTTTCTCAGAAAAGCATGAAAAACAGTGTTCACTAACCCTTGGAATGTAGTTGGTGCGTTTGATAATCCAAAAGGCATCACAAGGTATTCAAAGTGGCCTGAATGAGTTATGAATGCAGTCTTTGGTATGTCGCTAGTGGCCATTCTTAACTGGTGGTAGCCAGACCTTAGATCTATCTTAGACTAGATCTTTGACCCTTCTAGTTCATCCAACAAGTCTTCCACAATGGGAATAGAAAATTTGTTCTTAACAATGTGCTTGTTCAAATCTCTATAATCCACACACAACCTCCATGTACTATCCTTCTTTCCCACCAAAACTACAGGTGATGCAAATGGGCTACAGCTAGGCTGAATTGCTCCTTGTTCTAGCATTTGTTGTACTAGACTCTCAATGATATCTTTCTTAACAGTAGAGTACCTATAAGGTCTTTTACTGATTTGCTCAGTCCCAGGTTGCAACTCAATTCTGTGATCCAAAACACCTCTAGATGGTGGTAGTGTAATAGGCTCTTCAAACAACTCACTGAACTCACTTAGCAATTTTAAAAGCTTAGGATCCTTATCAGCAGTTTCCTTGGCTTCAAGGGAGTACCACTGCCCTATACTACTACCACAAGGCATTACTTGAATCATAGCCAAGTGAGAGTGATTACCTGCAATCTTGGCCAGCTTAGCAGCAACAGAAGCTTTGATTTGATTTCCGGCACCTCTTAGCACATGCCTCTTCCCTTGATACTTGAATTCCATGGTAAGAGACCCAAAGTTCATTTTGATATCCCCTATAGTTAATAACCACTGCACTCCTAGCACTACATCACATGAACCCAGAGGTAATAACAAAAAATCATTTGTGAATTCAGCTCCCTGCAATAGCCAAGAAAGCTGACACCCTCTATCAACCTTCATCATGTTTCCATTAGCAACACCTACTACCTGAGGGGTAGTAGGATGAGTAAGACACCCTAACTGATTAACCAATTCTTCATCTATGAAATTATGTGTACTGCCACTGTCTATCAATATGTGTAATGGTTTCTTAGCATGGTAACCAGTGACTCTCATGGTTTTGAACCCCAATGACCCATTCAAGGCATGTACAGATATAGCCATTTGTTCCATCTGTGGGTCTAACTCAAGAGCTTGCTCTTCCCTTTCTTCTTCTTGACCTGGTATCTCTTCATGTTCTTCCACTTCAATAATATACAGCTGCTTAACATTCTTACACTTATGCCCAAGTAAATACTTTTCATTGCAAAAGTAGCATAATCCTTTTGCACTCTTATCATTCATTTTCTCCATACTCAAAGTCCTCATATTTGTATTTCTAGGCTGATTAGCAGTGTCATTTCTGAATTGTTTATAAGGGTAGTCATTTCTTGGGTTAGGTAGAAGTGGTTTGGATGGGTATTTGTTGTCAAAAGCAGTTTTATATGCATCTTTATGGTTGGTATTGGTAACAGATTGTCTATATTCCTTAGCATTCTCTTCATTTAAGGATTCATGCATCCTAGCCAGTTTATAAGCTTCATACAATTATTGAGGATTTTCCATTCTTACTGCCTTATTCAAGTTTGGGTTCAAACCACCCAAAAAACAACTCAACGCATTTTCTGGTTCAATGTTAACCCTAGTAAGAATTCTATCCATCTGTTTTTGATACTCTTGCACACTACCAGTTTGGGTTATCTGTTTTAATTCCTCCATGGGGTCATCATAATCAGACCCAAATCTCTATATTAATGCTAAAACATAATCACTCCAAGTAGGGGGTGTAGAGTACCTTCTAGTTCTCATGTAAGCTTGATGCCACTGTATTGCATCCCCTTCCATGTGTACTGCTGCAATCGTTACTATTTGACTTGGAGGAATATCATCAATGGTGAAAAATTTGATCAACCTTGTATAACCAAGATCGAAGATCTTCTCCAGAAAACTTTGGGAACTTCAAGTTAGACAATCTTGAAAAATATGAGTTATTAAAATGTGCAGGACTTTTCTCTTTAGGAAAAATTCCATCTTCCCTTTCCTCTGAGTACCTATCCATAGATATACCAGGCTCTTTATCTCTTCGAGCATGAATTTCTTCTCCTTTGTTTTCCTTTGAATTACCCAATTGTTCTTTCAATTCTCCTACTGTTTGGTCCAACTTTTTTAATTGGGACACTTCCCCACTCAGAGTACCAATTTCCCCAATTAGTTTCTGCATCATCTCTTTTAATTCACTTACTTCAGTTGATGAACTCTAATTGATTTCGAATTCTTCGCCATTGTTGCCGAGGAGCGTACAGCTCTGATACCACTGTTAACACAAATCCAGGAATTACAGATGAACTCGAGGGTTTGTAAGCTGATGAGGGACTTAACAGAGAAGTCCGAGCTAAGACTATAAGTAAGAGATAGAGATGGAGTAAAGAAATGTAGAAGAAAACTGTATTTTTATTGATGATTGTAATAGAATCTCTCACAGGCATTTATACCCTAACAATGATATAGTAATGAATTGGTATATACAATACACAAGAGTAATCACTGCTAACAGACTAAGATTCCTCCAGCTAACATTGGTATATACAATACACAAGAGTAATCCCTCCTAACAGACTAAGATTCCTACAGCTAACATAACTACCTAACTATTAACTAACTCTGTTGACGGGGCACTAACTGCTAACTGCTTCTACTGACGTGGCACGTGAGCTATTTGAGTTCAGAATTCACATATCATATTTTTGTTTATCAATCTTTTCCTTCTATTGTTTAGGTTTTCCTTTTTCATGTTTTATCTTGTTTAGGTTTTCCTTTTTCATGTTTTATTTAGCTTCTTTCTCCCATGATCCAAATCACTCTGGCCTAAATGTGTTCTCCCATTGACCTGGCTATCTGTATCATGATCCCCATAGGATGACTCGTGATCATGGTGCCTGTCACGGGGTAGGTTTCAACACACAAAAACAGCACACCCGTGCGGCGGTCATGCCCCGACATGACCCAGCCTTCCCAACGCTTAGTTTGATTCATAGGGTCGTTTGAAGATGTTTAACACAACTTATATATGCATCAAGTATAACGAATTAAGAACATAAAACAATTATGGGAACTCTTTCCCAACCTTTTATTATTCACAAATAATAAAAGAATCCCGAGTTGGCAGAATGCAGCCAACACTAGGCATCATTGTCTCTAAAAAACGCCAACACTTTGGCACAAACGTCTATCCCACAGCCCCCTTGGCCGAAGACATCTATGCCCACTGTTTTGACAAGGCATGACACACATTTTGCCATACTAAGGTCATTCTAGATTCTCCCCTAAGGCCTATACACGAGACCAACTCTTTAGTCTCTCACATTGCACTCTCAATGCTGACTTCTATAACTTGGGGGGTTGTTTTACCTTTATATAATAGGTACCTCCCCTTTACACTTGTCATAAAATCAGCCCACAAACACCCTATGTAGTGGACATCCCCCACTACAAACATGCCAAATACTTAGCAAATAATAAGCCACACGTTCAGATATGGACAAGTAACCACTTGAAACTGTCGTCATGTGTTGTGCACATGTCTTCTAACCGCTACCCATGTGCAAATCACGCCCTTGCCAAGGCTGCTCATGTTTTCCCTCATCATGTACATGTTTTAGATAGTCTTTAGGTGCCGAGGCTTGCCACTAAGCTCATTGACACACAATAGAACAATGCATGCACATGCCAAACACCGCTAGCCGCTAAGTCGTGCCGTTTGCATTGTTTGCGTGCTACAATCATGTCAAACACATTTGTCTCCATTGGTTCAGCTCTTTCCCAAGTATCCTACATTCCAACAGCTCACTTTAATGTCATGAGACCAAGTCATGATTCCCCAAAGTAATGCTAAGTCATTTGCTATTCCGTTTGACACTTGTCCCGCTCAAGGTGTGCCAATGCCACTCTTGGCATTGTCTCGCCCATTTGCCACCATTGGCACTGTCTTGGCCTCACTCCAAGCTTATGTTGACATGCCCACATGCCAACTTCATTCCCCAAAAGTTTTTCTAGGTTTGCCCTCACTTGTCTTGCCACACATCAAGACATCTCGGCCTTAACTTGTACAAATCCATGTTTGTTCATGTTGTTCTTCGCCCGCATAGATCATATGGCCAAGCCAACATGCCCAAACTCATGCCATGACCTAATCCCACGAGATCAAGGGTCTGAAAAACCACCCGCACCACTTGAATTCGATGCCCTCGTCGAACTGATTCAACACACTTCTACAAATGCAATGAAACGCCATCAAAGTCACAATACCCATTTGCTATTCTTGCCCTCAAGTGTAGCGTTTTACATGTCTTTGCCCGTTTTCCTTTGCAAATTTTTAGTGTTGTTGCAATGCCTATGTTACCTCAATCCAAGCCATTCCCACGAACAAGGGGGGTTCAACTTCGGTTTTAACTTACCAATTGCATGATCATTGTTTGTAGCATTATCAATAGTTATACTTAAAATTTTGTCACTAATAAAATACGCCTTACAAATATCATTTATTTTATTTTTCAAGACACACCACTTACTATTTTAAGGACCAGTTTCTTCAATATGTTCCTTTACTGAATTATATGCGGAATTAAAACTGTAAGTAAATGAACACCTGATGTTAGCATGGAAAAACCCCTTTAACTAGGGATCAAAAACCATGACCTACTCTTCTAAGTAGGATTTCAACTTCACTATGTAAAAGACTCACTTGGTTACGAGACTACATTCTTACTAACCTAGGACTAACTCTAATCCTATAGTGACCCTTTCACGATCAGTGAAGTTTCTTCAAGTACACGACTTGAAGAAACTTTGACAAGACTCAATCTAAGGAACAGGTTCTTTACTTAGTTCCATGTAGCTTAATGATTACACAAATAAGACAAAGACTCTTTCAGTGCTATAGCTCGATTCTCTCTGTATGTGCACACTTCAATAGCTGAAATGCTCCTGTTTTTATAGCTTCAAAAATCAAAAAGTCTTGAGCAATTAGAACTTCAGAGCTTCCAAGAGTTTGAGTCCTAATTGAAATCTTCCATAGGTTACCCGAAATCCTTTAGCCCTTATCCACTCTTATGCAATCTTTTCATATCTCGTGTAGTCCTGCATAATTTATCAAGATAAATATTAGACTTAGGATAATAAATAATATTTTAGCTTAAATGATTTTGCATGAATTATCTATTCAGCTGCAGTGACTCAAAGGAACATGTCCTTGGATCTGTTCCTTAGTCATCAGTCAAAACTTCAAGCTTATCCAAGCTAATATTTTCCCCCCTTTTTTATGATGACAAACTCATAGATGTAGCTGCATGTCCTTAATGTCTTGAAGTACAACTTGGAACTCAAAAGCATCATTAGTAGAAACTTGTTTCATAATTAAGGATCAGATTTTCAATTAGGTTAGAAAATTTCACGCAAAATCAGAACTTACTTTTTCCCCTTTTGGCATCATTGAAAAGGTTGCATAAGTTAGAATATACCAACTATTAGAATAATAAGCTCATGGCATGTTAGACAACTCAAAATGCAAGCATAACTCAAAATAAAGCGACTGCAAGACAATGATATTAGCCATCCAAGATAAGTCATCATTAACAAAAAGTTAAACCATGGGATACAAGCAAGTACTACTGAATTATTCAAAAACTAGAAAATAAAAAGACTAAGGTACTAGAACTAGTCTAAATCCCACTGGACAAAAGATTGCATTTGGCTAAGGTGTTGAGGATGTGGAAGGACCGGGTCCTTGAGACTTGTCCTGCAGCAACTCAAACATTTGTTTGAGCATTCCCTCATTTGTCTCCTTTGCTTTAGTAACCTCTGCCTTCCAGTAGTTCCTCTCCTCCTCCAACCTAGCTATCTCAGCAGCTTGTATGGCAACTTGCTGCCTCAATACCCTCACCTTGTTGTTCAAAGGCTGTTTGCCAACACCAGCCAGTGGAGGATCAGCTTGAACAAACATATCACATCTGATCAAGCAAATTTCTCCTTCTTTGTAGCATTGACTACCCCCTCCAAAGGAATTCCCAATTTAGCAAACAGATCAGTCAGGATAAAACCAAAGGGCAATGAGTGCTTTTTCTTCCCAGTAACAACCCACTTAATCAAATGAATCATGAACCTGGGCCAGTTAATCTGCTTATCACTGTCCAACAATTCCATAAGGACCAGATCCATAAAACTAGCAATCCCTCTCTTCTCCTGCCTTGGCAACAGTATCTTGTCCACAAATTCAAACAGCACCTGGTGCTGAGGATGCATTTCACTCTTCTGTACAGCCCTAGGCTTCACCTCCTCATCACTTTCAGCAAATTTCCTAGTGATTTCCAAACCAATAGGCAAGTTTGTCAGATCAGGCCACACCTTTTTTATGTAGCTTTCATACACCACAGATGGAATGCCCAACAGTTCCCCCAGTTCCTTAGTGTTAAAAGTGATTTCTTGATCATGGACAGAAGTGGAGATCCTATCCCTTTTAATGGTACAATTCTTATAGAATTCCTGAACCATCACTTTTGCACACTTACCTTTTATCTGAAGGACCATGTCTCTCCAGCCTTGAACCTGCAGCTTTTGCAACAACCACATCATACCCTCTTCCTCAACATCAGAGAGTACCCTTCCTTTCAGAACTTTCCTAAACATAATATCATCATGCACACAGTGTTGAACTTCATCTCCCTCATCCTCACTCTCACGGTCCTCACCAATAACTGACTCATCAGAACTAGAATCAGAAATCTCATCAACCAAGGTTCTTTTTTAGGACCTGGTCCTCTTGGAAGATTTTCCAGCAGCAGCTTTCACAGAACTCCTTGTCCACTCCCTTGTGCAACTTTTTTCTTCTTAGACTGAGGAACAGCTTCCTCAACATCCTCCATCACATCATCTTCATCATCCACAATCTCTCTCTCTTTTTCTATAAAATCAGTGTCTTCTTCATCAACAGGATCAACAACCTGTTTTCCCTTGTCCATGTACCATTTGTGGTTTCTCTCCTTCACTCTAGCCTGTAAAAGAAAACTAGGGGTTAATTTTTTCCTTGAGAAAAAGGATAAATCAGATCTCTCTTAGCCCAGAATGGTAATGGCTTCTTTGTGTGAAAAGTTTTCTTTGTCACAGAGTTTTGAACTGGTTTATAGGACCTGTTCCTCTGTGGATCCACTTTTAAAGATTGGCAATTTCCTTTCAGATGACCAGTGTTCCCACAATGAGTGCATAGCCAATTTTCAGGAAGTGATAGGTACTTACTCTTTGGATCTCATTTGGGTGAAGACTGTGATTTCATGAATCCAATACCCTTCCTGTTACTACTATGATTTTTCTGTAACCATTCTAGTGCTTCAGAGGACTTGTTCCATTTTACAGTTTTTCCAAACTCCATTTTTATTTTAGCTAAGTCCTCTTCCAAAGATCTTATCTTTTCATCTTTCTTGCACAGTTCATCAACTGTGACTTTCAATTTCTCTTCAGCAATTATTTGATGAGAATTAACAATGCCCTTACCATTTTCAATTGTTTTAACTTTTGATTTTTTATTTTCCAGTTCCTGAACAGTTGATTCAAGTGTGAGGACCTGTTCCTCTAGCATGCTAATTTTCCTTTTCAGAGAGTCATTTTTAATTACCGCATTTTTATATTCTGTTCCTAAACTTTCAATGTCATCATGCAATTGATCTTTACCATCCCTTAGAGATTTAAACTCATTTAGCACAGTATGAAATACTTTAACTAGTCTCTCTCTAGGCATGCTTTTCACATCTTCTTTAAGTTTAGAAACAAATACCTGAAACGACCTCGGCCAGTCGTTTCGGAAGTTAGGACTCCGATTGGCGTGCCGATAATTTTAAAATATTTCTAGTGTCCATTAGAACCTGTCTGTAAAATTTGAGCTAAATTAGACCTCGTTTGGTAGGCATCGGAAGAAGGTTTTAATTTTTATTGGCAATAAATATTAAAAACAGATTTTCGAGCTCGGTTTTGCCGAATGAGCTCCGATTCGAAATCCGAAAGAGCCGTTAGGTTCGTATGATTATTTGTGATTTTTGTAAACTTTCGAAAGTGAATTTCGATGTTGTTCGGCTAGTTTCCGCTAAAATGCCGAAAGTTAAATAATTTGACTTTTTCTATTTAAATTCGCATCTTGAGTTTCGGGAGTCCAATTTGAGATCCGCCTTCGCGAGTATGTTACATATATTTTGTATAACCTGTATGCAAAAGTTGGGATTATTTCAAATATCGTAGGGTACTGTTTTAATTTTTATCGCGATAAAAAAAAAAGGAAAAAGGAAATGAAGTTAGGCGGTTGTCCTTAGCATATAAGCTAAGGACGAGCAAACCACAAAACAGAGGATATAAAACACAGAGACAAGAACAGTGAGGAAGAAACATGCAGTGAGGAAAAAAATGCCAGAAAATAAGAAAAGGGGCCGGAGAAAAGTTGAATTTTCACCCTGAAACATTCAGGTAATGATCCTAATATATTATTTGAGTTTATTACGTGTGTTTGAATATGTTTTAACGGTAAAACTTGGAATATTAGACATCGTTTTAATAAGTTCAACTTATAATTTGAAGGGTCAATTGGACCCCGATAGTGGAATTGATTATATATTCGTACTCAGTGAGTTATGGGCAACATATAAATGTAATTTATTTGGGGTTTGGTTATGTGACCTTAAACCCTGTATATAGGCCTGGCCTGCGTATTGCGTACGCGAATAGGGTACCAGGTTCCTAACCGGATTGCCCTAAGATGTGAGGAATGAAGCCTTTAGCCTAATGTGAAATATTTTTCTGCTTATTGATCACAGTGGGATCGTTTGGCAATGAATTCAAAGAATAACGCGGTTGTTGGTCGCAATGCTAACTTTTGAGAAAGGTAAGTGTTTATATCCATTTCTTTGGAGGCACCTGGCCTCGTGGATTTTCTACCACGTATTTCTTACGTGTGTAGCTACCGATAGGCGTACTCATTACGCCTTAGCTTTGGATTTACATTGTATATTATCTGTTATGTCCTATTGTTGGTATTACATTGAGGATTTGAGCATTGTACCCTGGCTGTAAGTTGGCATCTACTTCCCGGCCGTCGATGAGAGTCTCGCGCCGATGAAGGGTTATTATTGCATCATATTGCATTCATACGCATTATATGTCATTCATATGCATTACATTGCATATCATATTGGGTGCAGGAGTATTCCGCCCCAGGAGCAGGAGGATTCCGCTCCATTGTATCATATTGAGGGTAGGAGGATTCCGCCCTATGAGCAGGAGTATTCCGCTCTTATGTCAGATATTGAGTGCAGGAGTATTCCGCCTCAGCTTTACATTATATCGGGTGCAGGAGTATTCCGCCCTAGGAGAGTGCAGGAGTATTCCGCCTCTGGTTTATATTATATCGGGTGCAGGAGTATTCCGCCCCAGGAGCAGGAGTATTCCGCTCCAGTTGGTTATCAGATTGGATTCCCCTCGAATGCAGGAGTATTCCGCTTCAGGATGGGATTACGGGCACATGTGACTCTTTGCATCACATTTCATTTCATTTCATCTCAATTCATACCATTGTGTAGACTTGCGGTACATAACTACTATTCCGCTTATACGTGCATTGCTTATTTGCCTATATATTTCTGGCTCGTATTCTGGGTTGCGAGGATCGGATTGCACGCCGCAACGGTATAAATATATGGATCGGGTTGTACGCCGCAACAGGATGAATATATGGATCGGGTTGCACGCCGCAACAGGATGTAATTCAGATTGTTGATATGTTCGGGATACCTATATGTTCCGGCTATCTTACGTTCCTGGTTTTAATGAATTTGTGATTCCATACGTGTTTCTAGTTATTATTTCGCTCTGCCTTTTCATAATTTAAATAAGAGGAATTTTGTTTACCTGTTTCTCTTCTCCCTGGCTAGCTATCCTATTCTTTGAGGTGACTAGTCTGCCCCACTTATTGAGTCCTTTGACTCACCCTTGTTTGTTGTTTGTTTCTTGTCTATCTATTTCGTTTCGGCAGGTTCGCTCCAGGATTGAGTTCGCCACGTTGTTCAGGAGCGAAGACGATTTCAGCTGTCAGGGTGAGCCAGCTTTTATTCCGGATGGCCACCAGTTTATTGGTTATCATTTCAGTTGCATTTTGCTCCCTTCAGGAGGTATCTGTCTTCTATTTTACTCTTAGATGTCTATTCTGGATAGCCCTAAACCTAGTATGATGGGTAGTCAGCTGTAATTTCTTTCGTACAGCTTAGAGGTGTCAGTATGTCTGTGTGTGTTTTTAGGTTTTGTTTTTATTATGAATTGAATTATATTTATTTTCCTAATTTAATCAGTAAGGGTTCGCCCGACGGGTCTAGGGGAGGATGTCGGGTGCCCGCACGGCCTATCCGGATTCTGGGTCGTGTCAGTTGGTATCAGAGCCCGGTTTAGAGTCTATCCAGACTAAGACAGTGTCTAGTAGAGTCTCGGTGATGGGTACGTAGACGTCCGTACTTATCTACGAGAGGCTATGATGGCATTTAGGAAGTTTCACTTCCTTCATTTCTGATCGTGCGTCGGTCTAGGATGCAAAAGTATTTTCGTAAATTTGTTAATTCCGTCGTGTTAATTGTGAACCCTCGTGCGACAAATCAGCAGACGATATGAGTTCAAGACGAAGCAGTCTTGCCTGGGGCTAGAACTACTCAAGCCCCGAAAGTTTTTAATCGTGCTGACGATCTAATTACGAAGGTCCCAGCTGTACGAGCTCGCGATGGGCAAGGGAGAAGGGCCTTGTGGTTCC
This sequence comes from Petunia axillaris subsp. axillaris, assembly GCA_029990575.1. Lineage (NCBI taxonomy): Eukaryota > Viridiplantae > Streptophyta > Magnoliopsida > Solanales > Solanaceae > Petunia > Petunia axillaris. The sequence continues at coordinate 124,122,350 of JARKNS010000008.1, read as the reverse complement.
CTTGGCTCTCTACGATGCTTTTACGAGAATCTTGGCAACGCAGATACCACAAGAACCTATTATTCGCTAGACGGCCTATCAGGTTGCCGCAGATGCGGACGTTCGGTCTCAGCGAGCTCCTATTCCGGTTATTAATATTGCCGCAGTAAAATATGTTCCGGAGGCAACATGTGCTGTGCCTCTAGTTATTCTGGCTGGTTAGCTAGCCCAAGTAATGGCTCGGTCCGAGTGCCCAAAGAGATTATATTATTTTACGCAGTTGAACCTTCCGATATTCATAAGCAATATATCAGATAAATCTCGTGATTTTTTTTTTAAAATAAAATGATGTCAGCGTATCCTTCAGGCTTTTGATTATATCAAGCGGTATGGTGTTAATTATTCTTCTTTCCAGTTTCAGGATCCAGCCTTGAATTGGTAGACCGCTCTCTTATTAGCTAACTTGGTTCGATTTTTCTTCTAGATTCGTGGAAAAGTTCTTTTCGTGCAGCGAGCGAGATGAAAAGAGTCGCCAATTTAGGTGGATTAGACAGGGTAGCCGGTTGGTTTTGGAATATGAGATTGAATTCTATAAAATAGCTGAAATGCATTTGAACTAGTCCATGAGCCTTCTAAGAAGGTTCAAAGATTTATTGATGACCTTTCTTTTTCCTTGGGATCCCAGATGGCTCGAGAAATTGAGGTTGGGACTTGATTTGATGTTGTTGTTGATATTGGTCAGAGGTATCAGGCATACCATAAATTAGAGCGGGAGATCTCGCGGCCCTGGTGGGCACCATACCTCCTTTAGAGGTAAGAGTTCTGATTATTTTGGGAGGTTACTTCCCAGGTTATCTTAGCTTGTGGCGCGTGATTTTTAGAGTGCGCAAGTAGCTCGTCAAGATCAGATTCAGTCATCTCTTTATAGCTATCAACATTCTGTCCAGCTTCCATTTTCAGTGAAAAAGTGTTACCATTGTTGTGAGTCTGGTTATCCTTTGAGTAGTTTTTCCTTACTCCGGTAAGCAGGCAGTCGTCCTTTCTCTTGTCATCAGGCACCTGCACAGTCGCAGGGATTTCATTTAGATCTCAATCAGCCAGAGAAATGCAACGATCCAGTAAAGGTTCAGGGCGTGGTGGCAGTTATTTTCGCAAGGTGATTATCAGGGTAGTGGCTCAGCTCAGCTGTAGAGGCAGTTCTATGAACTGCTAGTCTGGCAGGATGCTGAGGTATTCGATGTAGTAGACCCTGAGAATTCTTCTTCTCTTAAATATGTGTAAGCTTTGATTTTTCCGATCGATTTGGAAATGATTGTCTTATCATATTTCCATAGTTTCCTGGGATGGCGTTTCTATTAAGAATCTGTTGCGGTAGAGGGGTGAGTTTCTGATACGATTTATTCCTGGCATTTATGAGACCCTACTAGTTTATCTGTCTAAATATGAGAGATTTGACGGTGAGTATTGCTATTGCCTGCTTGGCATCCTGTTATGCCACCTTGTGTTATTATGTCAAGTCATTTTACCTCTCTCATCGGAAATCAGTGTTGGTAGGATGATGGGATTCTTATTCGTCACCATCAGGAAGTGTCGTTGTTTCTTTCGGTCTAAAGTGGCTGGTAAGTAATGCTCTATCTATGTGTCTCCTCTTGGTTCGAGATTCTAATAGAGTCATGTTATTCTATGAGCTTGTCTTATATATAAAAGGGTATTCTGGTAAATTATCAGAGTTTTATTCTCACTGGGAGGTTAAATTGGTATGGATGTTTTTCCATAAAGCTTATTTAATGTTTATCTCTTCAACTGCGATTCTTTGGCTCGCTTGACTCGGAAGTAGTCTAGCTTTGGTAGCCAAGCAAATAAGAAGATGAACTTCCTATAGCTCCAATTATTTCTATCCTCGGTATGTTTCCATCTCTTCTTCGTCCGGCACTAGTGAGCTTGGGCGATTGGTAGCCGCTTGTGACGTTCCCTGTGTTGAGCCAGAGTAAGTGTTATTGTAGCCAGGTAAGCATATTATTGTTTTGATATCAGTTTATCCGGGTATCTATTCCCATGTATAGTATAGTGATGGTTCTGTTTTGCGGATCATCCAGTTTCAGGGGAAACTCTGCCGAAATTTTTATATAGAAGTACCATCCATCAGGCGGTGGTGTTTATGGCAAAGGTATGGAGTTGTGAACTCGAGAGTTGCAGCTATTTAGCAACTCGAAAAGGTAGTTGGTAGCTTAGGCCTTCCTTCGTACAACTTTTAACTAAATCTTCTTTAGTCCAGCAGACAGTGCGAGGATGGTTATTTCTATTCAAATGGCTGCATGAGTTTGTGCTTTAAGTGGAGGAGTCTTCCTCCAAATACTGAATGGTAGTATTAAATCTCTGAGGTGTTGATACCACTTTTCTCACGACCCAAAGTAAGGCCACGACAGAAACCTACAATGAGTGTCGATCATTGCTAAACCCACTAATAATCTATTAATGACAGAGATAAGCTGGAAACCTGATCATATATATGTACCTATCTGCTAAAATTATAAAGTCTGGAAAGATGATACGACTTTAACTTGCTGGAAATTAGAACACTGACGTCACGACCCAATTTCCAAGGGCTCGTGATGGCACCTAAACAACATTTGCCTAGGCGAACCAATGAAATAAGATGCGGAAAAGAACAATAATGTGAAAAGATCATAAATGGATATATAAATATAAAAGGGTGAAGTCCAAAAGAATATATCCACAAAAGAATTGGAGCATTCTAAGAGTGACTCAATAAAGTATGAATATACATCAAAGAAATCTGAGTCCTATCTCTAAGTGACTCCGGCGGTATGCCACCACGGTCTGTGTGGTCGGCTCACCTCAATCAAAAGTCTCAGAAGCCTCGGGAACCGCTAACGTCCGGGCTGCTGACTGGATGAAGGACCTGCGCACGTAGCAGAGTAAGTTATGAGCCGAAGCCCAGTAAGATCACCGACAGGCCCGCTAAGGTACCCTTGCGGGACAAGTCGCTACATGCATCATAAGCAACAACATACTATAGTAATCATACAATAAAGTAGTGAAATCACAAATAGATGTAACACATTCCATACACACAAGTAGTAACCAGAAGTCTCAAGGATTATGCCCATCCAATGTAAGGCATAGGTCAACTCAGCGGCGGTTTGGAGGTCCAATCTCTACTCCCGTGCCGACTAACCTAGACCTACGATGGACTAGCAACACCACTACTAAGTATCAACCATATACCGTGACCCGAAGTCACTATCACAATCATGAATAAGTAGACCAACGACCCGTAGTCGTTGGCTCATCTCAAATCTGTCTACGATCGCACCACACCCCCTGCCAAGTGCGTCGTATCTCAATAAATCAAGTGACCACACCACACTCCCTGTCAAGTGTGTCACATCTCAAAGATCAAGTGTCCACACCACACCCCCTGTCAAGTGTGACACATCTCATAGTATAGGCGACACCACACCCCCTGTCAAGTGTCCCTCTAACAGTATTAATATCCACGACATTAATAACAATAACAGAAATATTAATAACGATAATATTTCACAGTCACCGTAACCCAGGTTGGTTATGCTAGCTGAACGTAAGGCGAAGGTTAACCCGACCACAGTTTGGGGGTACAATCCCTACTCCCATGTCGTCCAACCCAAGGTTACGTATAGACAGCACTACCCAACCCGGCACGTAGCATTTATCATACAAAGCCGGCAAAATCTCGCAAAATCTCGCTATTTATCAAGTACCAATATCATACAAAAGCCGGCAAAATCCTCGGCAAGACATTTATCATAACATGCCGGCAACATCCTCGGCCATGTCCCAAGTTCTTGCTATCTAAGCATGGCGTAGCAAGCGTTACTACGATATAAATTTAAGCTACCTCGACGTAGCATTTAGACCGGCACATACCTCGGTCGAGTCACAATCTCGCTATTTATAACAAACAATAATAGCAAGTAATTCACATCATTAATCCTAACCATTGTTAGGTATATATATGCGTACATGAAGCATACTAGCATGAAGGAAGAGTCCACAAGCACAATAGAGGTCAAGTCTCACTTACCTCGAAATTCGGGCTCAAATGCCGGGAAGAATCTCCTTTCCCGCTCGCCTTGTCCGCGAAGGACTCTCCACTAGGTCTATTAAGACAAGATATAGCACATATGAGTGCTCAATTATACTCCCTCCGTTTCAAAAAGGATGAACCTATTATTATTTGAAGGGTCAAACAAGATAATATTTGACCACATGTCTTACAAATATTTTCTAACTATTTTGAATTGTTAACTATTGTGACTTATAGTATTTTTCATGTAGTTTCTAAATATGTAAATTTTATTTCAAAAAATTTAAAAATTTGATGTGCAAATTCCCGATCAAAATTAGTCAATTTGACCCTCGTACTCCGCAAAGGTTCATCCTTTTTGAAACGGAGGGAGTAGCTATTTAAGCCTATAGGCATCCTAGGGTAAAAATTACCAAAATGCCCCCGGGTAGGGCCGAGCCCTAAATTTACAAAATGTACTTTTCCGGACTCCCCACGCTCCCGTGAGTCCAAAAGTACACTTAGATTCCACATGCGAGCCTTGCTCGATGTCTTTCCCCAATTCTTAAGAATCTAGGGTTCTAACCCATTTCCAAGAATCAACCCTTTGATTCTTGTGTTAATCAACATAAAGATGGATTGAAAGGGCTTACCTTAAGTGTAAGTATGATTGGGTCTTCAAGAAATACCCAAAAATCGCCTCAAGAGCTCACCAAATGATTTTTATAAGTTATGAACCGAAATGGCCCGAAATGGCCTTTTTATAGCAGTTTTTTTTGCCTCTGTGACAGCTTCTTTTGAAAAAATCATAACTTTTTATAGAAATGTCCAAATGACCTGAAACCGATTCCATTAGAACCACAACTCAAAGGGCAACAACTTTCATGTTTTGAGTTTTTCCTAATTCCTTACGGATTGGCCGGAAAATCAGCTTTTATCTGGCTGTTTGCGCCAAAACAGAACAGAAAAGTCGCATCAGATTTTCTACTATTTTAGGGGCAAAACGGGACCCTACGAAGCTCGGAATAATCCCAAATTTTTCACACAAGCCATAAAATACTTGGGTGACATGCTCGTCAAGACGGAACTCTATTCAGACCTCCAGAACTCAAAAGGTGGGTCCCACGGCAAAGGTTCAATTTTCGACTTTCGCCAAAATAAAGAAATTTAACTAAACGACCTCGGAATCCAATTCCGAAAGTTGCTACAAGTCACAAATGACTATACAAACCTAACGGAACTTTCGGATCTCTCATCGGAGCTCATTTGCTCAAATCGAGCTCGGAAACCTCTTTTAACTCTTTTAAACTTCCGAAACGGGGACTTTATCAAAAGTCCTATCAAACGAGGTCCGTTTTCAATTTTGAAGGTTGCTACATATCATAAATGACGAGACGGACCTAACGGTGCGCTCGGATTTTCCATCGGGTTTCGTTTACTCAAAACGACATATCGAAACCCCAAATTCCTTTCCGGAATTTCATAAACGGATCCTTTTCTCGAAAACCTATCAAACGGACTCCGTTTCGACTCAGATTTCACAGACGGGTCATAAATGACCTAACGGAGCTTTTGGGACTGTCGACATGCAAATCGAGGTCCCGGATCCCGTAACGACTATTTGAGGGTCGTTACAACTGAGCCACAAATTCTGCTATGTCACACTTCATTCCGTCCCACCAATAAATTTGTTTAAGATCATGGTACATCTTAGTCAAACCTGGATGAACAGTGTATTTAGAATAATATGCCTCTATCATAATCTGTCCACGTAAATCTGCAACATCAGGAACACAAAGTCTATCTTTATACATGAGAACAGCGTCAGTAGTAACCCTGTATTGTGACTCTGATTTTCTTCTGGCTATCTGTCTGTATTCAAATAGAACTGGATCATCATACTGACGCTGTTTTACTTCATAAAAATTTAGAGTTAAAGGTCTAGTGTAGCTTATCGTCCATCTATCATTGGCATATCTCCTTCATACTTCAACTCTTTGAGAAGTTACTTTAGCGTTATTAGTGCGCACGTAATCAACTTTGTTGGTGGTATTCTGCCTCAGCTCATGGTCCAACTATATATCTCTTTTATTTTCACTTGTTCAAGTCATAATATTTCCAATTCAAAGACAATACCCTTAAGTAGATGTTCGGTCTAAAGATCATTCCTGGTCTGCGTCATACTATCCAGTAGTATTTGCACGATCCTTATCCTTATATGATAGACCCTGTTCAGATGAACCTTTGACATACATTAGGATGTGAGCAACTATATCCCCATAAGGAGCTTGCGGAACAACACTAATAAGATGTTGTATAGTGCGTTCGTAAAAATAATATAGCTTGCATCAAATCTTCTATAGTGTGTAGTGACAAGATACTTCAAAAGCTTCCCCTATTGTTTCAAGCGTGAGCTAATTCTTAGTTCCATCGACCTGTTCTATATCGAAAGGTATATCGAAGAAGTAATTGTCGGTGGAATCATGTTAATCCATCCAGAGTTCCGTGTATTTTTGTTTCAAACATGTAGAACTCTCCTCACGTGATCGAGGAAGGATCAGCTTAGTCAGAATAAGCTGGGCAATGACGTTATCATATTATCCAGCTATGTTTTTATCCAAGAGTTTGATGTGCGTGTTATAACTCTGATTCTATAATTATGAGATAATGTCCGTGGAGTAGTTTATGAAGGTTGTATAAGTTCTCTTGTTATCTACGTAAATCTTGCTTTAGATTTAGGCTCGCTCGAGGACGAGCGAGAGTTTAAGTGGAGGAGAATGAAACGACATCGGCCAGTCGTTTTGGAAGTTAGGAATCCAATTGGCGTGCCGATAATTTTAAAATATTCGTAATGTCCATTAGAACCTGTCTGTAAATTTTGAGCTAAATTAGACCTCGTTTGGTAGGCATCGGAAGAAGGTTTCAGTTTTTATTGACAATAAATATTAAAAACAGATTTTCGAGCTCGGTTTTGCCGAATGAGCTCCGATTCGAAATCCGAAAGCGCCGTTAGGTTCGTATGATTATTTGTGATTTTTGTAAACTTTCGAAAGTGAATTTCGATGTTGTTCGGCTAGTTTCCGCTAAAATACCGAAAGTTAAATAATTTGACTTTTTCTATTTAAATTCGCATCTTGAGTTTCGGGAGTCCAATTTGAGATCCGCCTTCGCGAGTATGTTACATATATTTTGTATAACCTGTATGCAAAAGTTGGGATTATTTCGAATATCGTAGGGTACTGTTTTAATTTTTATCGCTATAAAAAAAAAAGGAAAAAGGAAATGAAGTTGGGCGGTTGTCCTTAGCATATAAGCTAAGGACGAGCAAACCACAAAACAGAGGATATAAAACGCAGAGACAAGAACAGTGAGGAAGAAACATGCAGTGAGGAAAAAAATGCCAGAAAATCAGAAAAGGGGCCGGAGAAAAGTTGAATTTTCACCCTGAAACATTCAGGTAATGATCCTAATATATTATTTGAGTTTATTACGTGTGTTTGAATATGTTTTAACGGTAAAACTTGGAATATTAGACATCGTTTTAATAAGTTCAACTTATAATTTGAAGGGTCAATTGGACCCCGATAGTGGAATTGATTATATATTCGTACTCAGTGAGTTATGGGCAACATATAAATGTAATTTATTTGGGGTTTGGTTATGTGACCTTAAACCCTGTATATAGGCCTGGCCTGCGTATTGCGTATGCGAATAGGGTACCAGGTTCCTAACCGGATTGCCCTAAGATGTGAGGAATGAAGCCTTTAGCCTAATGTGATATATTTTTCTGCTTATTGATCACAGTGGGATCGTTTGGAAATGAATTCAAAGAATAACGCGGTTGTTGGTCGCAATGCTAACTTTTGAGAAAGGTAAGTGTTTATATCCATTTCTTTGGAGGCACCTGGCCTCGTGCATTTTCTATCACGTATTTCTTACGTGTGTAGCTGCCGATAGGCGTACTCATTACGCCTTAGCTTTGGATTTACATTGTATATTATCTGTTATGTCCTATTGTTGGTATTGCATTGAGGATTTGAGCATTGTACCCTGGCTGTAAGTTGGCATCTACTTCCCGGCTGTCGATGAGAGTCTCGCGCCGGTGAAGGGTTATTATTGCATCACATTGCATTCATACGCATTATGTGTCATTCATATGCATTACATTGCATATCATATTGGGTGCAGGAGTATTCCGCCCCAGGAGCAGGAGGATTCCGCTCCATTGTATCATATTGAGGGTAGGAGGATTCCGCCCTATGAGCAGGAGTATTCCGCTCTTATGTCAGATATTGAGTGCAGGAGTATTCCGCCTCAGCTTTACATTATATCAGGTGCAGGAGTATTCCGCCCCAGGAGAGTGCAGGAGTATTCCGCCTCTGGTTTATATTATATCGGGTGCAGGAGTATTCCGCCCCAGGAGCAGGAGTATTCCGCTCCAGTTGGTTATCAGATTGGATTCCCCTCGAATGCAGGAGTATTCCGCTTCGGGATGGGATTACGGGCATATGTGACTCTTTGCATCACATTTCATTTCATTTCATTTCATTTCATCTCAATTCATACCATTGTGTAGACTTGCGGTACATAACTACTATTCCGCTTATACGTGCATTGCTTATTTGCCTATATATTTCTGGCTCGTATTCTGGGTTGCGAGGATCGGATTGCACGCCGCAACGGTATAAATATATGGATCGTGTTGCACGCCGCAACAGGATGAATATATGGATCGGGTTGCACGCCGCAACAGGATGTAATTCTGATTGTTGATATGTTCGGGATACCTATATGTTCCGGCTATCTTACGTTCCTGGTTTTAATGAATTTGTGATTCCATACGTGTTTCTAGTTATTATTTCGCTCTGCCTTTTCATAATTTAAATAAGAGGAATTTTGTTTACCTGTTTCTCTTCTCCCTGGCTAGCTATCCTATTCTTTGAGGTGACTAGTCTGCCCCACTTATTGAGTCCTTTGACTCACCCTTGTTTGTTGTTTGTTTCTTGTCTATCTATTTCGTTTCGGCAGGTTCGCTCCAGGATTGAGTTCGCTACGTTGTTCAGGAGCGAAGACGACTTCAGCTGTCAGGGTGAGCCAGCTTTTATTCCGGATGGCCACCAGTTTATTGGTTATCATTTCAGTTGCATTTTGCTCCCTTTAGGAGGTATCTGTCTTCTATTGTACTCTTAGATGTCTAGTCTGGATAGCCCTAAACCTAGTATGATGGGTAGTCAGCTGTAATTTCTTTCGTACAGCTTAGAGGTGTCAGTATGTCTGTGTGTGTTTTTAGGTTTTGGTTTTATTTATGAATTGAATTATATTTATTTTCCTAATTTAATCAGTAAGGGTTCGCCCGACGGGTCTAGGGGAGGATGTCGGGTGCCCGCACGGCCTATCCGAATTCCGGGTCGTGTTAATACCTCAGCATTTTCTTCATTATCTGAGTCTTCAAGAGCCATTAAAGCAAGATCATCATCCAGATCATCATCAGATTATTCATCTTCACTATCTTGCTAACCAACAACCATTGCTTTGGGATTTCCACTTTTCTTCCGGACCTGTTCCCTAGCCTTTCTTCTTTCCTCGACATATCTCTTTCTCCATTCACCTTCCATAACTGGACATTTGCTGATATAGTGCTCTATGCTTCCACACTTGAAGCATTCTCCAGCCTGTTTCATGTTAGAAGACCTACCCTGTCCACTAGCCCTTTTTTTCTTATTCAAGTATCTTTGAACACTTTTAGCTATAAGGACCAGTTCCTTATCATCAACATGCTTATTAGCGGCAGTTAAGGCTAGGTTAGGTTTAGTTTTAACTGGTTCACTTATGTTCTTAACCTTTTTCCTCAGTTCATAAGTTTTTAAATTACCTATAAGCTCATCTAAGGATAAGGTGGTAAGATCCTTGCTTTCTATAATAGCACCAGCCTTAATCTCCCAAGAGTCTGGGAGAACCCTAGTTAGGATTTTTTCAACTCTATCTTCAACAGTTAAAACCCTTCCCAAAGAAATAAGTTCAGATGAAATAACATTAAACCTAGTGTACATTTCAGAAATTGATTCTCCTTCTTTCATTTTAAAACTTTCATATTCAGCAAAAAGAAGTGTACCTCTAGATCTTTTGGCCTGACTTGTTCCTTCATGAGCAACATGTAGAGCATCCCAAATTTTCTTTGCAGTGGTATACCCTCTAATTCTAGTGCACTCATAAGGACTGAGTCCACAGACAAGCCACTTCCTTGCTTTGGCATTCTTTTCCTACTGCCTTAAGTCTTCAACATTGCATTCCCTTCTAGTTTTGGGAACATCATTTCCATCAGTATCTTTCTTCATTGGAATCACGGGACCTTCAGTAACTATGTCCCACAACTCATAGTCCTCAGCTTGAAGATGATCTCTCATCCTTTCTTTCCACCATGAGTAGTATTTTCCATTGAACAAAGGTGCCCTAACAGTTGACTGACCCTCATCATTCTCTTGTGATGTACTCATTCTAATCCTATGTGTTAACCTTTTCAAGGATAACCCGCTCTGATACCAATTGTTATTTTCCAAGACACACCACTTACTGTTTTAAGGACCAGTTTCTTCAATGTGTTTACTGACTTATATGCGGAATTAAAACTGTAAGTAAATGAACACCTGATGTTAGCATGGAAAAACCTCTTTAACTAGGGATCAAAAACCATGACCTACTCTTCCAAGTAGAATTTCAACTTCATTATGTAAAAGATTCACTTGGTTACAAGACTACCTTCTTACTAACCTAGGACTAACTCTAATCCTCTAGTGACCCCTTTCACGATCAGTGAAGCTTCTTCAAGTACACGACTTGAATTAAGATGATACAACTCGATAGTACCTACTACAGTTGAACTAAGACTGAACTTTGACAAGACTCAATCTAAGGAACAGGTTCTTAACTTAGTTCCATGTAGCTTAATGATTACACAAATAAGACAAAGACTCTTTCAATGCTATGGCTCGATTCTCTCTGTATTTGTACACACTTCAATAGCTGAAATGCTCCTGTTTTTATAGCTTCAAAAATCAAGAAGTCTTGAGCAGTTAGAACTTCAAAGCTTCCAAGAGTTTGAGTCCTAATTGAACTTTTTCCTAGGTTACCCGAAATCCTTTAGCCCTTATCCACTCTTATGCAATCTTTTCATATCTCGTGTAGCCCTGCATAATTTATCAAGATAAACATTAGACTTAAGATAATAAATAATATTTCAGTTTAAATGATTTTGCATGAATTATCTATTCAGCTGCAGTGACTCAAAGGTACATGTCCTTGGATCTGTTCCTTAGTCATCAGTCAAAACTTCAAGCTTATCCAAGCTAACAATTTACTTCTCTCTTAATAAATGTTCCCGTATGTGGTTCATCAACAACGCTATATGCTAAAATTCTTTTTTTTTCATTACCTAGTTAGGATCTTTCCAATGACAAGTAAGTGTTAAATAATCATACCCATTAACACAACCATCCAAATCAGTAGTAATACAAACTCTACAATCAAAGTGATAAAACATATATCGTAAATATTGTCTATATTTATTTTTAAATTTTATAATATCACTTCTAACCATAGTTTTTGGAAAACCTTGAAAAGATGGATTATATACGGTTTGAATATAATGAACAAAACCAGTACAAGAAGCAAATGTAAAAGGTAAGCACTCTACCGCAATCATTTTTGTCATTTGTTCCCTATCTTTCTTCTTATCATAATGCATAAGCCCCCCGTCACTGGGTTAATTTCTTATTGAACTCCACTACCTTGAGATGGAGCCATTTTGTTCCCTATATGAATGCCACCCGACCTCTTAGCCCATTCTTCTTTATGGTGGTTTTCTAAGTGTGTTCTCAACTTTTCTGTCCCACCATGATGCTTGCCGGTTTTAAAATCCCAAACTTTTCTACATATATTATATTTAGCGCTCTAAGCCGGAACATTTTTAGTTATAAATTGGGACACATCAGATCTATCTGCTTGTTTCACTGGTTCTCTACTAGGAGGCATGGTAATTCAGATTCAATTTATTCAGGTTCACCATGAAATTGACTAGTAGGTGTTTCATCATCTAAATTAACCCTTTGGTATTATCACAAACTTGATATTGTGCCTATAACATATCATTATCTAGTGGTTGATCAAAATCTAAATCATGATAAAATTGTGAGTCATCTTCCTGAGTAAAATCATCTAGATGAGAAGGAGCACTAGAACTACCAATTGGTCATTTACCCAGAGCACGACCACGTCTACCATGCTCCCTTCGGTTAGAACCTGATCTACAACCACTACCCGTACGCCCAGTAAGTGCTCTCCACACTCCAGATATAATAAGTAAAGCAAACTACTAAATTACTAAAATTTGGCTATATTCTAAAAAAAATATTGCAAAAAATTAAAATAGATAATAAGAAGTAAGAACGAGCTCATTTGATATCACGTTAAAACTTAGAAGTGAAAGTTGAAACTTGACCGGAACCGCACCGAACAATTTTTCACTCCACTCCAAATAATTTTGGTAATGCAATTTAGAACTTAAACCCTTTTTGCGAGAGTAATTTTGAATAATTTAGTAAATAACCTTTGTAGAATATAAGAGAGATCTAGAGAGAATATTAGAGAAATTGTGAATAAATTGCTGAAAAATTGTGGTATTTATAGAAAAAATAGGTTGGGGGAGGGGTTATGGGGGCGCCTAGAGGGTGGGGGAAGGAAAAAGAGCCGTTTTGGCCGTTGGTCAACGACTGTTGATGAAAAGAGCTTTGCCACAACTTTTTTTTTAAAAAATTTTCCGGTCCAGTCTGGACCGGTTCCAACCCAAAAAAATCCAGTTTGAGCGGTTTAGTTGGACTCCACTACCTTGCGATGGAGCCATTCTATTCCCTGAACGAGTGCCACCCGGCCTCCTTTCCCATTCATCCTTATGATGGTTTTCTAATTGTGTTCTCAACTTTCCCGTCCCACTATTATGCCTGCCGGTTTTGAAATTCCAAACTTTTTTACAAAGATCACATTTAGCGGTATGAGCCGGAACATTTTTAGTCATAAATTTCCACACATCCGATCTTTCGGGTCGTACTGCTGGTTCTCTACTAGGAGGCATAGGTGGTAATTCAGTTTCTTCAGGTTCACCTTGAAATTGACTAGTGGGTGTTTCATCATCTAAATTAGCCCCTTCAGTATTTTCTTCATATTGTGTCTCTAACATATCATTATCTAGTGGTTGATCAAAATCTATATCATGATAAAATTGCGTGTCATCTTCCTGAGTAAAATCATCTAGATGAGAAGGAGCGCTAGAACCGGATTTTTTACTCAGGAAGATGACTCACAATTTTATCATGATTTAGATTTTGATCAACCACTAGATAATGATATGTTATAGGCACAATATCAAGTTTGTGATAATACCAAATGGTTAATTTAGATGATGAAACACCTACTAGTCAATTTCATGGTGAACCTGAATAAATTGAATCTGAATTACCATGCCTCCTAGTAGAGAACCAGTGAAACAAGCAGATAGATCTGATGTGTCCCAATTTATAACTAAAAATGTTCCGGCTTAGAGCGCTAAATATAATCTATGTAGAAAAGTTTGGGATTTTAAAACCGGCAAGCATCATGGTGGGACAGAAAAGTTGAGAACACACTTAGAAAACCACCATAAAGAAGAATGGGCTAAGAGGTCGGGTGGCATTCATATAGGGAACAAAATGGCTTCATCTCAAGGTAGTGGAGTTCAATAAGAAATTAACCCAGTGACGGGGGGCTTATGCATTATGATAAGAAGAAAGATAGGGAACAAATGACAAAAATGATTGCGGTAGAGTGCTTACCTTTTACATTTACTTCTTGTCAAGGTTTTATTCGTTATATTCAAACCGTATATAATCCATCTTTTCAAGGTTTTCCAAAAACTACGGTTAGAAGTGATATTATAAAATTTAAAAATGAATATAGACAATATTTACGATATATATTTTATCACTTTGATTGTAGAGTTTGTCTTACTACTGACTTGGGTCGTGGTGTTAATGGGTATGAGTATTTAACAGTTACTTGTCATTGGATAGATCTTAGCTGGGTAATGCAAAAAAGAATTTTAGCATATTGCGCTGTCGATGAACCACACACGGGAGCATTTATTAAGAGAGAAGTTTTTGATATTTGTAAGGCGTATTTTCTTAGTGATAAAATTTTAAGTATAACTCTTGATAATGCTGCAAACAATGATTTTGCTATTAGTAAGTTAAGACCCGCATTGCATCCCCCTTTTGAAGAATTGTTTCATGTTAGATGTGCATGTCATATATATAATTTTGTTGTAAAAGATGGCCTTAAGTTATTTGATCCTACTATTATGAAGGTTAGACTCGCAATTAGTTATATTTTTAAATCTAAAAAACCGGATAGATGGAGGGACTTTCAGGTAGAGTGTGTGAATGAAGGTTTAAATCCTAGAAGAGTTCCTAAGGAAGTTTCAACTAGGTGGAACACTGTATATGACTCTTTGACTGTTGCTTACACTTTACGAGTGCCTATTACTAATTATTTTAATCGCAAAGTGGTTGTAGTGTATCACCTAGAAGAATCTGATTGGCTAAATGTTGAGCGTCTTCTTCTTTTTTTTAGCAAAGTTTTTTTATGCTACTAAAGAATTTTCCGGTCAATATTATCCTACAATCACTACCATGTTGTATTTTATAGCTGGAATAGCAGAATTACTTAACGATTATAGAGTAGTGCCTGGTTATGAAGTTGCGGTAGAAGCAATGATTGAAAAATTTAAAAAATATTTTTTTCCGATTCCACCACTTTATTGCATTGCTTCTGTATTACATCCATGTTTTAAACGTTTTAATACGGAAATGCTAATTAGAGAAATTTATCGGACTTTGAGAATTACTGATGAAGAAGCACCAAGTGTAGAAATAGTTTGTGCGCAGGTAATTGTAGATTGCCAACGGATTTATGAAAGGTATAGGAGTGCAGCTGATAATGTTGTTCCAAGTGTTCCAAGTGGAGCTGGATCAAGTTCAACGCAGGCGAGTAAAAGTGCTGCAACCGGATTGGGAAGTTTTTCCAGCCTTAATCAAAGGCTTTCTAGCAGGCATTCGAGTAGCAGCGGAGGGTTCAACGAGCTTGATGTTTATTTACTTCATGCTTGCAAGGAAGTTGATTATTTTGGAAGCGAGCAACTACTGCCATTTTGGAAGGATCAACAAGCACAGTTTCCAGTTTTAGCAAAAATGGCGCGGGATATTTTAACTATTCAAGCATCATCAGTTGCTTCAGAAAGCGCGTTTAGCCAAGGAAGATTACAAATTGGAGATCATAGACATTCATTGAAGGAAGAAGCAATGGAGACGGCCGTATTATTCAGAGATTGGATTAGATCGGAGCGAAGAAATTTTGGATTTGCAGAAGATGATCTAGCCGATGTAGAAGCATCAACAGAAATTTTATCAGGCGATGGAAGTGTGGACAATTAAAATGATTATGAAGAAGATGACTCTTTGCCACCGGTTCCTCCAGAGGTACCAGAAGAAATTATCCAGAAAATGAGAAGTTTTTTATTAATATGTAGTTTTTGCAATTTAATATCTATGTACTTTGCAAAAAAAAAAATCAACCATTATTCAATAAAATGCGTTACGCCTTGCTATTAAGTAAATTATAATCCTTTGTTATATTCTCAATTATCCTTTGCTATTAAGTTACCTCTTTGCAATTCAATACTAAATACTAAAGAGTAAATACTAAATACTAAATACTAAATACTAAATACTAATTACTAAATACTATTATACTACTAACTTAGTATTAAGTTTGAAAAAATAACAAGTGTTATGTCTTGCTACTAAGTTTATCAATCATTGTTTTATATATTCTCAATTATACTTTTACAATTTAATACTTAAATATTAAATACTAAAATACTACATTACTTAATAGTTAATACTTTAATACTAGATTACTAGTATTATATAAGTTATTACATAAAAAATAGATGTCCAAAAAACAAAAACTACAAATCGTATTAAAAATAAACAAATAACCAAAAAAAAAAAAAAAAAAAAAACTAAATGACAGATTCGGGCCGGACCGGAACTGGGCCAGACCGGCCCACTGCAACAATGTCCAAATCCGCTCCCTTTTGAAAAATAGCCGTTGGCAACGGTCATAAACGGCTATTTTTTCCACCCCCACACCCATAAACGCCCCTACAGCCCTCCCCTACGTATTTTTCCTATAAATACTCCCATATTTCATCAAATTAATCACAATTCAATATTTTCTATTCATTTCTCTTAAAAAATTTCTAACAAAAGGCTATTTTTATAAATTTTCTATCAACATGGCTGCAAATGCAAATAATCCTAATCAAGTTCAAGGTGCTACTACAGCAGGTCCGTCTAGTGGTCCAAGAAGATCTAAAAGATCAGAAGTTTGGGAATTTATCACAAAAAATAATGATACCGGCAAAGCTCAATGTACTCTTTGTCAGAAAGTTTGGAATTGGGATGATGAATCAAATACTGGAGGGACAATGAGGTTTAAGACCCACTTGGAATACCATCATGCCTACGAATGGGCAGCTCGTGGTGGTGGCATATATCTGCAACCACGTGATAATTGAGTGTTGAGTCGCTGAAGTTGAAGATTTATGTATTTTTCTAATTTCTAGTCTATTTTCTAGTTTTTATTTTCTAATTATGCATTTCCATTTTCCAACTTAATGTACCGTGTATAATCGTATTGTTGAATAACATGTGTGTTTTGTGTTGTTTATTTAGATTTTAGTCTACCAATATTTTTTTCATTCTATTTTAAACAATAAAAAATATAATTAAAAAACAAAAAAAAATTAACGAAACCGGACCGGATCGGGACCGGAACGGTTTCGTTTGCCGGTTCCGGTTCCGATCCGGCATTGGTGCATTTTATGCACCGTTTGACCGGACCAGGACCGACTTTTTTTTTTTAACTAAACACCGGACCGGACCGGACCGGCGTAGGCGCACAAAAACTTGACTGGACCGGGCCGGTGGACAGCCTTATTGATGACATAGATGTCCAACTAGGAAAGAACGTTCTACCTCTTATTGTGTGCCTTCTTTCTTCCTTTTAACCAGTGAAAGTAAAGAACTTATACCCAAATGAGATTCAAGGTCGAGTAAACAATTTCCTAACAAAAAATAACTCTATGAATAGATCTAAGATAAAATGAAGGTGAAGTGTTAGTATCAGTCCCAAAATCTTCCTAAGGCATGGAGCAGGTAACCAACTAAATAACATTGTACCTTTAGTGAGTAGCCACCACAAAATATGACTAAAATTGGAGAAACTGTTCGCATCAAATGCTGAGATATTCCAATTTCCAAACGGTATTATTAAGCTAAATTGTAGAATTCTACATGACAAAATATGTTATGTAATTGTTATAATTCTTTGATAATTTACAAAGAATTCAACGGAAAAAGAATTTTACAAATTAAAGAAGATTTAGAGAGAATAAAACACACACATAGAGAGACCCATAATTTTCAGTACCCCAAGTTTCGACAGTAGGTTGAAACATACACACAATGAATTAAAAATAGTTAAGATCCAACTAAGGGCATTTTAATTTGGAAGAATTTTGCATGACCGGAAAAGAAATTGAATTTTCCATGAGGTATAATTTGAAAAGAGGCTAACTTTTTCCCATAGAGCTGCAACGAAAAGTTAAAAATTGCAAGGAGAAGCATGACCAAGCTGCTCCAACTTCAGCTATTCTTTTCTACTTTATCTTTAGAATCTATGATTTTAGTTTAAAAGGGAGAAGAAGGCGCACAGTAAGAGGGTAGAACCTTTTTTCCTAGTTGGACATCCATATCATCAATAATATAATTTAAAATGGGTCAAAAGATGACATGTAGTGTCTGTTACTTTTTAAGGGTATAAGTGACCCGTTTTACTAACGGCAGAGGTATATTGGAGACCATTTGCAAACGGAGGGTATAGTTGCCTTTCGATAGTTGAGGGGCAAATTTTCCCCTTTTCCGTTCTTGAAAGACAACGTATCCATGCTGACAAATGATCTTTGTGAAGGATGATTATAGCATTTGCATCCTTTTGTATTGGAAATACAGATAGAACACATTTAACGACTCTAGGATCAAATTTCACAAAGTAGACACCCCAAACCACTTCTAGAGGAATAGTATATTTGTTCTACCCTTTAAAGCTTCTCGAGGACTTTGAAAATTAAGAATATTAAGTGGAATTCGATTCATAAGATAGACAGCTACTAGAATCACATCACCGAATAAGTTCTTGCCACTTTTAATAAATGTCTATTTTTTTCTCTCAACAGCCCATTTTTGTGCATTCTGTAAAAACAACTAATATTTGAATGGATCGTCCCATCGTACTCCATGTAAGCGCTAAACCTTTTATTAATGTATTCAATTTGTGTCATCATGAGTTCTATGTTATCCTAAATTGAGTACGAATCCTCTTATGAAATGATCGACCAAGAGGACTCCACTTTTAACTTTTACCAAATAGGATCAAGCCATCCTATTGCAACAATTAATCGAAGTAACAAATCATTGAATTACTGAGAAAGATTAACATATATCAGAATGAATAGTCAAAAAGTGAGTTCTACTTCTATTAGTACCACTTAAAAGGATAAGAGGCTCTAGTATGTTTGCCATATTCACAAACATTGCAGAGATTAAAAAACTCATTAAATAAAAGTAAATTTGATTACTTTATATAGCTAAATTAGAATTAATACAATAAAAATTTCATTCTAAAATTACAAAAATGTACCACAATTACCATCAATTTTGTCGTGGGAAAGTTGAAAAAAACTACTCCCTCCGCCCATTCCAACTTACGTGACACTATTTTTTGTTAATGCATTAAAAAAACTAATGGTTTTATAAATTTGAAAACAATTTCATGCCATTATTACTCCATCCGTCCCAATTTATGTGGCACAATTTCATTTTTTGTCAGTCCCAAAATGAATATCACATTTCCTTATTTGGTAATTCTTTAATAACACAATCTCTATTTTACCCTTCGGGTTCCACTTACTTTTCAAGATATACTCCATTTGTCTCACTTTTTTGTCATACTTTCCTAATTAATCTGTCTAAAAAAGATTGTCATACTTCTAAATTTGGAAATAATTAAACTCCAAACTTACTTTTTGACTCATTATAGACCAAAAGTTTCAAAAGTTTTCATTTCTCATTAAACTTTGTGCTAAGTCAAACTACGACATGAAGAAAAGTCAACAAAAGTAGGCACTAACGTAAGAATAATTTGGTAAACATAACAAAGTCTTCCCTAATTTTTTAAACTACGGGCCGGTCTAATGGTATCACATAAATTGAGACGGAGGGAGTGGTTATTCTTAATGAAATGATTTAAAACAACATGAATACCTATGATTTATTATAAACTACACAATTTAAAAGTTTACATTAATCTCTTTTTTAAATTTCGTACCGATTTAAAATATGATAATAAAATGAAAGAGGGAGTAAGTAAAGGATAATTTGGAATCCGGCGCCAAAATGAGTCAAAAATTTAAGAATGCAATAGAAATGGGGTTCTGAAATATATTGTAACAAAAATGGGTATATCGGCACAACTTGTGCCGATTTACAACAAGAAGTATACGACGCAGGTGATGAAAGTAACAGAACAATATTTTTCATTTACATGGTATTTAGTAAGTCGGCACAACAAATACCGACTTACCATGGTTTTTACATTTACATATCGGCATTTGTTTTGCCGATTTACAAGTCGGCAAAACTTCTGCCGACTTATACTGTATTTTCCGCTCTATATAACTCTTCCTTCATATCTTTCATTCTTCACTACCGATTACCTCTCATTTCTTATCTTTTATCACATCTCTTATCAACAATAAGAAACTTTTTTTTTTTTGTCATGGCCAAAGTAAATGCATCAATTTATTGGGGTGGCGAAGTGTTACATGAAAACAATTCAATCAGATATAGCTTACCTCCTAAAAGTAATTCCAAAGTGCCTACTACTATTTCGTATGATAGGTTTGTTGGTATTTTATTTAACAAAATGAAAATCGATCCAACACGGGAAAATATTTTAATTTTTGGTAGGTATCCACACTCATCTACTAGTCAAGGTGTATCAATATATTGTGAGTGGAATATATATGACAATGACACATTGATGAAATTTTTAAAGTTACAGGAAGAAATGTCCATACGAGTGCTTGAAATTTATGTCCGTACTGAACTACACATGATGAATGAAGTTTCTTCTGAGCAACATTATGTTGATCTTAATGTTCCAAGTGAATTTACTCAATTGCAAGTAAATAGGCTGTCAGAGAGGCCTTCTAATCAGTTCGGACAGTATTCTAGGTACGTGTTTAAAATATTGTTATGAATAAAAATAAATAGTCCATATAATTTTTTAATGGTATATTATATTTTAGTCATTTAGTTTTTGATGTGACGATAACCTGTACATTAAATTATTTATGCAGTTTTTCTCCACTAGAGACTACGTACTCGTATGATGCGTCAAGAGGTTATGAACAAATACGTTATGATGGCATATCACAACAGACCGGTTACTTTGATAGGTAATTGATTGATTTTTCTTAATTTTAAAATTGTTATCAATTGGCTAAAATATGAGTGTATTTCTGTTGTAGTAGAATTAATAGTTATGTATCCTTAATCTTGCAGGTGTTATCAACCTGAAATGGTTCCTAGTGAAACAATGAGAGGAAACGAAGTTGCTCATATTGATGAGTTGGCTACCCATCATGACTGGTAATATATGCATCTTTCTTGATATATTCAAATATTTTATATTTTCATTATTTTTAATTATCTTTTATTATTTTAATATTTGTTAGGCTGCATCAACAAGAAGATGACTCATTTTTTACAAATCTCAATAATCGGGTGATAAATAACGATGTTGCTGATGGAGGTAGTGAGGAATCGGAGAGTGACATCCCAAATGATGTCGATAATTCAGATGATGAAATGTCATTTTCGGGAGAAGAAAGTGAAGAGGAGCACCCCCTACAAGTGTATGATGAGGGAAATGTGAATTATCACGCCGACCATATTATATACCTAGATGACCTACCGGAGGGGGATGGTGTGTTTGCTTTAACACGAGAGGATGACCATATCCGAACATCAATGTGGTCGGCGGACAAGCCAGATCTTCAGTCAGGTATGTCATTCTCTACCAAGGAAAAAATGAAAACGACGGTGAAGATTTGGAGCATTCGTAAGAATAGAGAATTCATTGTTGACGAAGCAAAGGGCGATTATTGGAAAGTTGTTTGTCGACGGTCCCAAGAAGGTTGTAGTTGGATGTTGCGTGCAAGGAAGGTTGAAGGAGGGATGTGGAAGATTGGGAAATACAAGGGCAAGCACACTTGTGATATGGGAGAAATATGTGGAGATCATTTTAACTTGGATACTGAAATAATTGCAAAAGCTTTGACTGGTTTTATCACAAATAACCCGCAATACAAGGTAAAGGACTACATCATTGATGTTAAAACAAGATATGGTAGTGAGCCATCAATAAGGAAGGCGTGGCTTGGCCGTAGGCGTGCCTTCGAGAATGTGTATGGTAATTTTGACAAGTCATTTGCACAACTTCCGAGATACATGGCTGCACTACAATATTTTAATCCTGGGACCGTTGTTGAATGGTGGCACGAGAACACTCCGACTTCTATTTCATTTAAAGTATTCAAATATGTGTTTTGGGCATTTAAACCATGCATTGATGGATTTGAAAAGTGTAGGCAGTGATTTCAATTGACGGCGTACACGTGTACCAGAAATACGATATAAAATTATTGATTGCTATTGCAGTTGATGCGAACACTAATGTGTTTCCACTTGTTTTTGCAATTGTTGCAAATGAGAGCACTGAGACATGGACATGGTTTTTGCAACTTTTGAAGAAGCATGTTGTCAAGGATAGATCAGGTATTTGTTTGATATCAGACCGTCATAAAGGCATTCTTTCTAGTGTGGATGCCTTGCCTGAATGGAATGAGCCTGCAACAAGCCATCGGTATTGTATAAGGCATTTGAAGAGAAATTTTATGTCGAAGTTTCAAAACAAACACCTTGAGAACCTAATGTGGTTGGCTGCTACGGAGCATCAAGTAAGAAAGGATCGTAAGAGGATGACGGGAATTCATGAATGCAATATCGAGGCGTATAATTGGTTAGCAAAATTTCCAGTAGAGAAATGGACATTATGCATGGATGGTGGTAAAATGTGGGGGTATTTTGACCACCAACATGCCCAAGTCATTCAACGGGGTGTTAAAAATGGCTCGAGGATTACCTGTCACTGCAATGGTTAGGTTGTGTTTTAGCCAGGTTGTTAAGCACTTTTATGACAGAAAAAAATTGGCGGAGGCTTTAGTTCGTAAATGTCAGAGATATCCTAAGCGGCCAAAAGATTTGATAAGGAAGTATGAGAAGCGTTCAAAATGGCACACTATCCGTGATCGTTTTGATAAGGAAACTGGACTTTATAAGGTGATCATGGGTATTCATGGTGATAAAGGTAATAACTTGCACAAGGTTCGCATGCAAGAAAAAGAATGTGATTGTAATAAGCTTATGCCATACCATCTACAATGTTCTCATGCAATGAAGGTATGTGAACATTTTGGCAAAAATGCAAATTCTCTAGTAAATAGTCATTACACTGTGGCGAACTATTTACAAATATATAGTGGGTTGTTTCAACCGCTCGGGCACGAAGCATACTGGCCACAGGAGCCATTCAAAATGGTCTTGAACAAAAGTTATTTGCGTAGGACAGGTGTCAACAGAAGGTCCATAATTCCTAACCAAATGGATGTAGAGCCTTCTCGATATGTTAGGAAGCGCGGATCATGCAAGGAAACAGGCCACAATAAGCGCAGTTGTCCAACGCGTGCAAACGGAAGTAGTAGTGCTAGGCACTAAATTTATTATTATTGTTTTAGCAAAATTTCTGTATTTGTTATTGTTGTATTAACTCTTATTTTAGAACTATCCATGTTCATTTAAATATGAATCTATGTTTTATTTAACGTGTGTTGTTATTACTATTATTTTTTTTATAATGTGTAGTCTTGTTCTTTGTCTTAGTAGTGACTTAATTGTTCCCCTTATATTTGTAGGCAGTCACCAATATTTTTTAATCCACTTGACAAGTCAATTACATCAGCCCATGTGAATACAAAATCCTAGGTCTGCATTCCAATTAGATAGGGTAAGTGTATAGTCAGTTCACAAGCTTTCATGGAAAGTTGCATTCGAGGCATTACCGATACGCCTCTTCAGATTCAATAATAATGTTTGTAGTAGGGTAAAATAATTTAACATCTGATTTGACGAGTCTATGCGCCAAGCCGCGTGCATATAATACTTAAGTACTTATTTATGGGGCTGAAATAATGGTCTGTATGCCAATAAGATAGGGTCCACTTGTGAAGGGTGATTTGACAATTAGTGCGAAACATATATAGAGAAAAAGGACATTTTGATGTTTGTATGTGTAAGACAAGCATCATTTTAACCTTATATTTTTAATTTTTCTTGTTAATAAAAGCTAGTCATCAATCAAAAGCTTTACGCCTAATCTTAGACTTCGGCCTAAGTACTCAAGCATCCGCACTGCCATCAACACGTTCTTTACTGAACGCCTTCCTAACAAGCCTATTCTTTTTGTGTTTGCTCTTTTTGACCCGGTAAGTCTCTCACGGTATCCATCAAGTCATCCTTTAATTCAAATAATTGACGAACACTAATAATCAAGAAAAAATACAATGACTATTAGAAAAGGCGTATCACCAACAAAGATAAAAATAAATTAATTACGTGTACGAAAGATGTCACTGGAGGTGTAGCTGGTTGAACTTGCGGATCTTGACCAGCATCCATATGACCCTACAAAAAGATGAAGGTCAAACAAAATTGTCTAAAGAATTTAACTGGCTAAAGCTTACTCTAAAGTTGTTATAGGAACAAAAAACTCCATTCTTTGAACTTAACAATTGCAGCATATATGTGATACCTACATCGTGTGAACGTATACTGGAAACCAAAATACAGTAGCTAGTCATAATATTTCAATGAATGAGACACAACGGGAGAAGAGGAAACTTTCAAGACAAAAATATATCGATAACTTTAGAAAATTAAGAAAATCAGAGACTAAAGATTTGGGAAGTCTATGGCAATTCAAAATGCCTGACTTATGCCTAATGCAAAGTATTTAACTAGCTAAAGTGTAGCAAAATACCTAAGTTTATGTAAGACTTACTATAAACCACCTTGGTAATTTCCCACCAGTATAGCAGAATACAACTCCAAGCAGATGGTGGACTCCCCTATAACCCAACCCTCAAGACTCAAAGACGAAGAGTTCAAGAGGATCACAGTACATTGTGATAGGCGCATCAAGCCACATAATATATGCTTGGTCAATTATTTCTAGGTAAAGGTTTCGAGAGAATGACTGTACGCTAGTGTATCTTCTTGAAATTTGAAAAATTTTACTCTTGAAACATGTCTCATTGATGTCTTAAAATTCACATGCAAGTATTCTATATCGATCATATTGCATGACAACATCAGGAGAAGTCCTGCTCAAAGAGCAGAACATCTGTAGAATAAAAAAGGCAGATACATAATCAAGAGTAAGAGTGGAATTTTGATTCTTACTTATCCTGCTCAAAGAGCATAATGTCTGTAGAATAAAAAAGACAGATACATAATAAGAGTGTAATTTTGATTCTTACTTATCCTTACTGCTAATTTATGATGGCTTAATGATGTGTACTAGCTTTAAGATCCTCCCACTTGTCTTCATCATTTGAAAATTTAAGTGCCACATTCCACTTATAGTGCGCACAACTATAAGTACCCTCCAAAATATTTAATAAGCAGAACTTTCTTGTTTTATTTTTTATTTTTATATAAGTTGCTGAACTTACTATTTTCATCTGCTCCATTACAAACTAAACATGCTAAAACCATCATTCGTCTAGCAGCTGGATGATTAAAAAGCAGGATGGTTAAAAAGCAGATAGAAATACAGTGATGATAAAGTTCCTTCAGGGATACAAATAGAAACAAAACCAATCCTTAGTTATTGCAGAATACTCAAATTGAGAGGAGCAAATAATAGGAAGAAGTGATCATGATGTTTGATCAAGACAGAAAGTAATGTTATATAGTCAAATTTAATATTTAGTAAGAACACCTATTTAAAAATAATTATCATGCTACATCATTCACAGCTACTTATGTCCTACCACTCTTAAGTCAACAGACTATAAATTCTGGTTTTATGCTAGATTTTAGAGCAAAAAAAGCTTACAGTAATGCTAAGATGTCAAGGAAAAAGCCTATAACCATGCCAAGATGGAATGTATAGTTGGAGTCTCTCTTCTGTGGAATGGAATCTTACAAGGGCAAGATATCTTACACATGGGAACACATTCTGGAGTTTAATTAACTTATGCATCATAAATTCAATTTTGAAGAATGACCACTCTATGCAAACATAAAACCAGACAACATCAAACACACCACACCAGCTCCTCACAATTATAAAAACCTCAAAAATTAGATATATGTATTACTTGCCACCCTGAGTAATTAACATTCAATATATGAGAAGGGTCATTGATTTTATTTAAAATTCTGGGATTAGAATTGTCTGAATTTAGTACTTGTTTAACAAGAAAAATATAAGCAAAAGCACCTTCACCAAGCTGTCTAATAATCTTGAATTTGTTGTAAGAGAATGAACATAGACTCATTACTAGGCAATATACATAACTAATAGAGATAGCAGATCTGTAGAATAATTTATTTATTTCTTTCCTTAGTTAGCATCCAATGTATATGTATTTATATGGCTTACTCTTTGAATTGAATATACAAGTAGTTCTCCCAAACCTTGGCCTTTTACATGGTATCAGAGCTCGGGTTATTAGCTCACCGGAGTTGAGTCAGCTCCGTCGCCGGAAGAAAATTTCTTCACCGGAATTTGGTCAGCAGTCTAGTTTACTGCTTGGAACGTGAATATCAACCACCACCATCGACCTGGGGAGGACCGCAACCCTAAGATATACAATTACCCAGAATATGGTGGCCGAAAATTGAGCGAGTGAATCACACGCGCCAGAAACCTCCATCGGAACATAATTTTCTGGCTGGCGCGTTACAGATCTGGTCGAGGTCTGGTACACCTTTCTGAAATCGTCGTGCTATTTTCGGCGTATATCTAGCTGTTCCTGCTCGATAAAACCACTGTTGAGGAAGTCTATATCGGGCAGATTTATTGCCTCAGCCGATTTTGGTGTTCACTGGGGTGGACCTGTTGATTCCTTGGTTCAGGTTTTGCTTGCTTCGTTCTTGTCGATCCAGGTTTGGCTGTTTCAATCTTTCCTCTAGACAAAGTCGATTCTGAGCATATTCTGTTAGATTGTGACGATTAGTTAGTTTATTTCTGATTTGTTCAAGTGGTGATAAACATTTAGTCTTTCAATTTCTTTGATCATCTGACTGTATCACCTGCTGGTTGGTATATTAAAATCAATTTGTTTGGGGATTGCTCTGTTGGTTACTACAGTATCATATTGGTGAGACATTTGGACCTTGGTTGTTATATCTTGGTTAATTTGGCTATCGTACAACTACATAAGTTGTGCCACTGTAAGAATTTCACTTGAGAAAATGACGTGCAAGGAACTTAACTCAATGACGACTCTTATTGAGTCAGGTAAAGTATGCCTTATCTCATCTTCAAATAAATGGGTGATTGATTCAGGTGCTACAGATCACATGTCTGGTAATCCTAATATTTTTTCTAGCTTTCGACCCCATAAATCAACATCTTCGGTGACTGTAGCGGATGGATCAACTTGTAACAGTGTGGGTTCCGGCATTGTTAAACCAACCTCTTCTATTACTTTGCCTCTGTGCTAAGTCCACCAAAGCTGGCATTTAATTTGATGTCCGTGAGTAAACTTACTAGAGACATTAATTGCTCTGTATCATTCTTTCCTGATCACTGTTTGTTTCATGATCTTACAACAAAGCAAGTTATTGGTAAATGATATGTATCTAATGGTCTCTACATCCTTGATAAATGGGAGCCTCGGTCTGTTGCTTGCTCCAGTGTCGTGTCTCCATTTGAAGCACATTGTCTTTTGGGACATCCTTCTCTACCTCTGTTGAAAAGGTTATGTCCTCAGTTTCAAAATGTTTCTACATTGGATTGTGAGTCGTCTCAATTTGCAAAACATCATCGGACCTCATTAGGTCCAAGGGTTGATAAGCGAGCTGCGTCAGCCTTTGAGTTAGTTCACTCTGATGTTTGGGGACCATGTCCTGTTGTTTCTAAAACTGGGCACAGGTATTTTGTTACTTTTGTGGATGATTTTTTACGAATGACTCGGGTCTATTTTATGAAGAGTCGCTCTGAAGTGTTTTCCCACTTTTGTGCCTTTTATGCTGAGATCAAAAATCAATTCAATGTGTCTGTTCGCATATTAAGGAGTGATAATGCAAAAGAATACATGTTAGGCACATTTCAGTCCTATATGAGACAACATGGAATTTTGCACCAGTCTTCTTGTGTTGGTACACCCTCACAAAATGGAGTTGCTGAGAGAAAGAATAGACATCTACTTGAGACAGCTTGGGCATTGTTGTTTGAAATGAAGGTTCCTAAACAGTTTTGGGCTGATGCAGTTTCGACGGCTTGTTTCCTTATTAATCGTATGCCATCTACAGTGCTTTCGGGCGGTATGCCTTATACTTTCCTTTTCCCAAACAAGTCATTATTTCCGCTGGAGCCTAAGATATTTGGGAGTACTTGTTATGTCCGAGATGTTCGGCCATCGGTTACCAAGTTAGACCCAAAAGCCTTGAAATGTGTTTTCTTGGGATATTCTCGCCTTCAAAAGGTTATCATTGCTACTCTCCGGAGCTTGGTAAATATCTTGTATCGACTGATGTTGTTTTTTCAGAAAAGACACCATTTTACTATGCACCTCCCGTTTCTATAAGTCATGGGGAGGAAGATGAGTGGCTAGTATACCGGGTCAGTGATGCTTTGACTGAACAATCAGTAATTGATGTTTCGCCACCTTCGCCCGAGTCTTTGGTTGAGCAACAACCGACTACTATGCTTCATGAGTCAGCAATTGTACCTGATGTTTCTCCAGCTTCACCCGAAACTTTGGTTAAGCAGCAACCGACTGTTGTGTCTCATGAGTCAGCAACCGATCCTTCTGCCTCCACAAGGCCACCTATCACTCAAGTTTATTCAAGGGGTAGAAAAATTAATGATACATGTCTTGCACCAGCTTCTTTACCATCAGATCCTTCTCCACTTGATCCCCCAGCGGAAGATCTTGACCTTCCTATTGCTCTTCGCAAAGGTTCCCGTCAGTGCAAGTCCACTTATTCCATGGCTAATTTTGTATCATATGATCAGCTATCTCCTGCGTCTAGGTCTTTTGTTGCTTCTCTAGATTCTGTCTCGGTACCGAAAACAGTTAAGGAGGCTTTGAGTCACCCTGGTTGGCGTGATGCAATGCTTGAAGAGATACATGCCTTGGAAGAAAATCACATTTGGGATTTGGTAAATTTACCCAAGGGAAAGAAGGCAGTGGGATGCAAGTGGATCTTCACAGTCAAAGTTAACCAAGATGGTTCGGTAGCAAGGCTTAAGGCTAGACTTGTTGCTAAAGGATATGCTCAGGTTTATGGAGTGGATTATTCAGATACCTTTTCTCCAGTAGCCAAACTAACTTCTGTTCGCTTGTTTATCTCTCTAGCTGCCTCTCAGCATTGGCCTTTACATCAGTTAGATATCAAGAATGCATTCCTTCATGGTGATCTTCAAGAAGAAGTGTATATGGAGCAACCACCTGGGTTCGTTGCTCAGGGGGAGTATGGAAAAGTATGTCGCTTGAAGAAGTCATTGTATGGCTTGAAGCAGAGTCCTCGGGCCTGGTTTGGCAAGTTTGGCAAAGTTGTTCATGAGTTTGGGCTGAAAAAGAGCAGATGTGGCCATACAGTCTTCTACAAGCGATCGAGAGCCGGTATTATCCTTCTTGTTGTATATGTCGATGACATCATCATTACAGGAAGTGATTCAACTGGAATTTCTTCCCTTAAGTCCTTCTTGCAAACCAGGTTTCACACGAAAAATTTGGGCCAGTTGAAATACTTCTTGGGAATAGAAGTGTCTAGGAGCAAGAAGGGAATTTTTCTATCTCAGAGAAAATATGTTCTTGATCTACTTACAGAAACTGGAAAATTGGCAGCTAAGCCTTGCAGTACTCCAATGGTCCCCAACGTGCAACTTATGAAAGATGATGGTGATCTTTTTGATAATCCAGAAAGATACAGGAGGTTAGTTGGAAAGTTAAACTATCTCACTATAACTCGTCCAGATATCGCTTTTGCAGTGAGTGTGGGTAGCCAGTTCATGTCTGCACCTACAGTCAAACACTGGGCAGCTTTGGAACAAATTCTTTGTTACTTGAAATGAGCTCCTGGACGTGGTATATTGTATAGCAATCACAACCATACTCGCATTGAGTGTTTTGCAGATGCTGATTGGGCAGGATCTAAAATTGATAGAAGATCTGTTACAGGCTATTGTGTCTTTGTTGGAGGGAACCTGGTGTCATGGAGGAGTAAGAAGCAAAATGTTGTATCTAGATCCAGTGTAGAATCTGAGTACAGAGCAATGGCTCAGTCCACATGTGAAATAATGTGGATACGTCATCTTTTAGCTGAAGTTGGTTTGAAACCTTGGTCACCAGCAAAACTTTGGTGCGATAATCAAGCTGCTCTACACATTGCCTCTAATCCGGTGTATCATGAAAGAACAAAACATATTGAGATTGACTGTCATTTTATTCGTGAGAAGATTGAGGAAAACTTGATTTCCACTGGGTACGTGAAGACAGGAGAGCAAGTGGCTGATTTGTTCACAAAGGCGTTGAATGGAATCCGAGTCGATTACCTTTGTAACAAGCTGGGCATGATCAATATATATGCTCCAGCTTGAGGGGGAGTGTAAGAGAATGAACATAGACTCATTACTAGGCAATATACATAACTAATAGAGATAGCAGATCTGTAGAATAATTTATTTATTTCTTTCCTTAGTTAGCACCCAATGTATATGTATTTATATGGCTTACTCTTTGAATGGAATATACAAGTAGTTTTCCCAAACCTTGGCCTTTTACAGTTTTCATTAATCCAAACATCACCTCCACTATTAACTATGTCCTATAATGCATTTAATCTTGAAAACGAATCACCTCCATATCAATGTTAGCACAAGAAATCTATGAACAATGACAAGTAACTCAAATAATTAGCACACTGCAATACACACGCTTTTATATCAACCATTTGACTACTTAATTAATTAATGAAGCATTAACAACATTTCCACCAGACAAGACTTCCTTAATATTCCACCTTTTTCTACTCATTTCATACTCCCACGCAACATACAACAAACAATCAAGTATTGCAAGATCCATGTACTGAGACAATTACATGTACTTTTAACAGGCGTATCAGCTGAGATAACATTTAACAGGCAGCAACTTACCAATGACTCGCCATGCTCCTCGTCACTGGCGTAGTCCCTTGACGTGTTAGTTGAAGAATCATCGGACTGATTAAGAGAACCCTTTACGTGTTAGTACTTATAATATTGAATGAAAAAAGGGCAGAACCAGCTAAATAAAAAATAAAATATATCTAAAGTACCTGTGTTGTACTAGATGTCTCAACACGCCTCATCTGTGTAGCAAGCGTAGTCATAGTTGCAGGCTAAATATGCAAATGAGAAAATGTAGTGTAGTCAGAATATACACAATAGACTAGACTAAATTAATGAAAAGATAACAATTGAGTAGGCCCTCAAGGCACCAATTTTATATTGCTAAACTTGCAATATCACCACTAGGGAACATAAACTGAATAAATGAAGAAGAGCAAATGGAAACAAATGAAGTCATTAGTGGCTAGTAATAAGTTGCTCTTAAAATAAAAAAAGTTGAGACATCGCAAAAAAATTAAAGTTTTTAGAGTCCAAAAATAAATACTTGTGTCGTACTAGGAATCTCATCATACTGCTGCAATAAATTCAAAAATGAACTATTCCCGCCAACCAAAGTGCTGAAATGGTCAGCTGACCACTGTCACGACTCAGGAATTTCTTGTTCTGACACTGGTGGGCATGAAGCAGGTTGCGACACTGAAGTTGACATGGTAACTGGAGATGGTACGACAAATGGAGGTGGATCGTCAACAACCTCATCAACTAGTCTATGACCAACGAGAGCTTCTCTGTCAGCCCTATCGCCACGTCGACATCTACCACCACGACCACGACCATGGCCACGACCTCGTAATTGATTAGGAGCACGAGCAACTCTTTGTAAGTTTACAGGTGGACCACCATCATATGAGGCCGCTGGATCATAAGATGGGTCAAACGACAGTCGCGTACCCTGACTAGCAGCAAGTAGTGCTTCAACTGCAATTGCAGCTGCCTGCTGACCCCATTGCTGTGAGGTTGAGTTATTGTCAGGCACCTGCATCTCAATTCCCATGTGGTAGAGACGATGCAAACCCCTGCCCTATAGATATTAAAAAATCGCATAAGTTAGTTAAATTGAACAACTAAATGCCTATGAAAATTAACATTAATTACCAGTGCCTCATGCCTTCCTGCAAACATCTGGTAGCCACGTTTGGTTTGATGAACCGGATTTTCTATCAATGTCCGAGTAATTCTCCGATATCATATCATGTACGGATCATTATCAGCAATAATACCAACGGCCGGCTTTGCAACCACAACATGCTCCGCGCGTCTCTCCCACAAAGCAACATTGTCTTCCAATAGCGCCTGAACACGTCATCCAACTTACTGCGCATGTCCCTATTAAAGTGTTTCATGTCATAGGAACAACAGGTGGGATACCCTGTCGGCAACCAAATTGTCTCAACACACGACCAGGTAAGTGATGGTCGACTATTTCATCGCAAAACATAGGTACTTCTGCCATCCAGAAGTGGCACGAGAACACCAAGGAGATAGTCGCTGGATAGTATGCTCTTCATATGGCTGCCAAATGAACTATAATAATAGGGTCATAAACAATACCATTAAATAGAAGTTACTATGAACCTGAACCAATTATATAAACAAGAAAAACAAAAATAATATAGACATACCATGTCAGACTCCATGCCATCTAGTACGTCCCTATATATTTGTAGATCTCCAAGCGCAACATCACGATCAACTCTAGCCTTCCATCTCTCCATATAAAACTAAAAAAAAAGTTCAATCAATGGATCAGGTGGATTTAGTTTTAGCGGATCATGCGGAATTGGTTGAAATGGTATCAATCGCTCCCAAGCCCATACCTTCATATCGTACACATTAATGCTACACGTACATTTCATTGTTATCTTATATGAAAGCGTAATTACATTACCTGTAGAAGTACTGCATATCCACAAAAATCGCTCGCTCCACTTACCGCCAACTGACACATCGCCCAATAAATGTAGGCTAAGACGACTCAGCCCCAACTATAAGAACCGATAGCATCTACATCATCCAGAAGTGGTAGCAGATTAAGCCTAATATAACTCCCCGAATTATCAGGGCAGAGTAGACCACCAAAAATCCATAACAAGTAAGCCCTAAAATATTGTTGTACAACCTCATCTGGATCATCTTGGGTAACATCCGGTATTTGCCTAATGTATTCCTAAAAATCCGTAATGCTCAGCCTGCTCTTGCCGTTGAAGTGTGAGGCCTGCGGTCGAAAGCCAATCAAACGATGCATCTCATCCTGCCACTTCCAACCGTACGATCTCTACTTAAAGTAAATGCCGGAAGCCCATCCACAGGCAAACTGTACATCACCTCCACGTCCTGCAGTGTGATAGTAACCTCACCACATCGAAGGTGAAATGTGTGTGTCTCTGGCCGCCATCTCTCCAATATAGCAGTAATCAGTGCCCAATCATACTGTATGCGTCCAGCCTTTATTGTTCCAATAAACCCTGATGTATTGAAATAATTCATTATACGATCATGAAAAGGCCTTTGAGCGATGAGATGCCAAAATTTCAAGTCTAATCACCATGGACGAATACATTCCTTCAATCCCCGTCCCTCCCAAATACTTGTAGATCGATGCGCAGACTGTAGTGACAATACACTAAAGTCTCTGGGCCCAGGATGAATAAAACCATTAGACATTATAAATACGCACCTACAAAAAATATTAAAAAGAAAGAAATATGAATTAGAAAGAACAGGCTAGTTGCGTGCCAATGAATACAATCTAAATCAGGGAAAAACCATAGACAACATAAATATAGTCTTCTTGCATATAGGTTGTATCTGCTTAATCTTTTACTAACTGCTAGAAACTCTAATTGCAAACTTTTTATTTATTAAAAAGGCTGGAAATATATATAACACGACATTAATTGAATATAAACTTAAACTATTAAGAATTGTATCCTTTTGGAAGTAGTAATGGATATGTATTCAACTTACCTACTATTAAAAAATAATTGTACACAAATCTACAGTACTATTCCTAAGACAAACAAATGAATACATCAAGAATAACAATAATAAAAATGTACTATTGGTTGAGATTCTCAAATAGTATCCTTTTTCACTCCCTATAAATTACTACTAGAGTATTTTGAGTATCACAACTTTCAATCTTTCATCCAGATTGAAAATTTTAGGTTTTTTTGCAAGTTTCATCTCATTCATCCATCACAATTGATATATACCATTACTGTTGCTAAGGCTAGGAGCATTATATACACTAGCCATATCAATTTTAGCTTCCATTTCTATTCTTTTCCACCCCCCTCACCGCAAGGAAATATTTTAGATACATAAACTGCAAAATTGCTGCTAGATCTGCCTATGGACATGAGTCCGGAATGTTCAAGTGGCTTTTAGGGCTGTTCATTTTTCGGTTTAAACTGATAAACCGAACCGATAAAAAGTTAATGGTTTATAAATATTGGGTTATCGGGTTATCGGTTATTTAACGGTTTGCAAAAAAAAATTATTGGTTTATCGGTTCGGTTGTCGGTTTTATACATTTTATTATTGGTTAAACCGATAGCCCAATAAGATTTTCAAATTTAGTATATTGCGCTTATGTGCATAAAAGTAGTATACTTAATTAATCAGCTCCAAAAGGATAAGTTGCGTTGGAATTGATAAAGGAACTTGGAAACCTCAAACTCTAGTCTTCTTTTACTTGTGTAACTTTCAAGTCTCCCCATCCATTTCAATCACCGATTTATTATTTCACTCCTTGCCTCCTCCATTAGTTTATAGAATAATGAAGTATGTTTGAATCTATTGTTGGTTGCTTTTTTGAATATGGCGAATGCTATAAGAGGCATTTGAATTCGATGTGAAAATAAAGCCGATTCTGTATTGGATGCAATCGTTTAAGAGGTTTTTTTTTTTTACACTTGTTAGGCCTAAGTTTCTTAATGGTTAAACCGAAAACCGAACCGATAAGAACCTAAAACCGATAACCCGAAAACCGATAACCGATAGCTTATTGGTTCGGTTAATGGTTTAGTATTTTTAAAAATCAAAAATCAATAGTCCAAACCGATAAGGTGCAAAACCGAACCGAACCGACCGATAAATACCCCTAGTGGCTTTTATGCCCGAGCTTGATTTATAATATTTGGCATGCTTTATGGACTAGAGAAACATGTATTATTGAGGAATTAGGAGTTGGAAATTATACAGCTGTTCTCTTAAAAAAATGCAAACTAATTAGGCTCTTGAAGTTCAACATGTACTTTATGGAAAGGGTACATAGCAATCTAACTCATGTGCTAGTCTAATCATCTGTCCAGTGAGGTGCTTTGATTCATTTCCCTAAGGTTGGAACAATAGATCACAAGTGCAATAAAGAATGTTCTTGCCACTTGAAGCAATCTTACTGCAATTGATTTATGCTTAATATTGTGTTACTAAATTATTGTTATTGCTAGGACGAACAATATCATGGCCCAAAAGAATCACCCACTTTCTGCAGCTAAATAACAAATATATAGAAATCAAGTGGAAAAGGAATAAAAGAACATAATACAGATCAAAGGATCATATTCGAGTAACACATCTTTGTTTTGACTTGTGGCCTTGAAGGGATTCATCAAAGCAGAAACCTAAAATTCTAACAATCCTCACTCATTCTACTACTGCTACTACCATCACCATCCCCCATCCCTTTTTTTATTTCATTCTTACTCACAAAAATCAAACCCCACCCTATAAACTCATTTTTTTAAAATTTATAACAAACCAACAATCATTTTCCAAGAGATTCAAGACAGATACTTGTGATTAAAAGAGATAAAAAAGTTGTTAAAGACTAAATCCTAGGGTTTAACGATTTAACACAATGGAAAATAAAGGAGAGAGACGCAACATTTACCTGGTGGAGTTGACCGGCAATGGTGGAGTTGAACAGCGCTGTTGGTGGGGTTGACGATGGTGGTGGGTGAAGTTGGGAAGGGTAAGGAGTAAAAATGAGTTAAAGTGATTTTTAGGTTACCGTAAAAATAGTTGTTAGTCGGCAAAATTTGTACCGATTTGTTTCTTTCAAATAATATCGCAAGTCGACATTTATTCTGCTGACTTACTAAGTCGACGATGTAATCACCTAATTTTGGCACAAAAATTCATAAAAATTGCTCAAAAGAGCCGTGTTAGATTCTTAGGATTTTTTCGATTTTTCCTAAAATTTAGTCTTGTATTTCATCTTAAATTGTCTTTGAATTGAGAAGAAAAAATGAAAATTGCCAAAAACTACTTGTTATATGTTTAAGTATGATTTTATGTTTAATTGTGATAGTATTGTAGATTTATGTGGTTTTTTTTGTAGTTAATTGTGTTAATATTTTAATAAGTATAGACCTTTAATGGTCATATATGCAAAATACATAGCCCAATATTTCAGCCCTTAGCCAATTCCTCCTGACCCGGCCCACCACCCTCTTATATAAACAAGAAAAAACCTTATTTTGCCATTTACACCACCCTAAGCCTCTTGGCTTGGCGCTATGCTGCCGAAAATTCTAACCCCACCGGAGCCGCCTAGACCATCGCGCCACCACCACTGATCCGCCACCGGACAACCGCCTCCGGTGGTCGGAAAAAATTCTAAAATACACCATTCAACTCGTTTCAACCTTCTCTTTCCATTTTCGCCACTGATTTTTGCAAAAAGTCGATCAATTCGCGTAGATCTACAGTCAAAGTTTCGGTCAAAGCTTAAAATCCGGCCACCTCTATTTATTCCGGTAAGTTTTTGGTTAATCCTCTTCCCTTTACTATTCTCTATTACTTCTTTCCCCCATTTTTCAATTCATTTTTTCTTTCTCCTTCTCGTCCGTTGTCCATTTTCTGCTTCTCTTTTTTCTTTCTTCTTATTTTTCTCTTTCTCATTTTTGTTTTGGTGGCTGCTTGTATGATATGGAGATGATGATGGGTGGATTATGTTGTGTTGGAGGGGCTGTTATGATTTTTGTTTGGATGTTGTGTTGATTAGGTAGTGACGTCGAGATGATACTGATTTTTGCTATGGCTTATCGGTGGCGACACGAGGCAATTGAAACAACATTTGCACAGGCAGCGGGGTAACGGGTTTGGGGGCTGTTGTAGCAGTGTTTGGGAAGCGAGGTGGTGGCAGTGCCACTTTGTGATGGTTTGGCTATGATGGGAGGCGCTAAATGAAACTGTTCGTCTTTAGGCGAGGTGGTAATGTTGATCCGAAGCTGGGATGATGTTTTAGTTGAGAGTTTGTAAGTTGATGGCTGATTACGAGTTTAAGTTGTGGCGTTGGGGGGTCAGTTTCAGCAGCACATAGGCGAGGGAGCAGCTTTTTCACGATGGCGAGGCTATGATGAAACTGAGATGAAGCGAGGCAGCGGCTACGCAGCTCGGGCAGCGGCTCTACGGCTTAGGTTTTTGGCATTTACGGGTTTGAACAAAGGAAATATCCACTCCTTTCTTAGATTTTGTAGATGATGACACACTTTAGCTTAGTGTTAGCATGTAAATAATATGTTCGTTCAAATTGTACATTAGTATGAAGTTTTGTTAGTCTAAACATGGAAAATTGTTGTTTGTCTAGTTAATCGAAACAAATTATCCGAGCTTGGTAAAGATTGAACGAATGTTGATTGGTTTGTCTGGAGCTTTTCATCTGTTAATTAATCGTACCTAAGTTTGCATATATTTGCGAGTTCATCCGAAATAAAGCATGTTTACTGTGTATGGCTGTGTGTTTATATGAGTTTGCAAGGAAGGCAAGGGAATCTGAAAGCATGTTTTAATTGTCCAGGAAACTTGATGAAACACTAGTTTAGATTATTTGCTTCTTGCTTTTTGAACTAAGTTCTGGTTGTTTTAGCTATAAGATGTGGTCTGGGATAATCTAGTTTGTCTAGTTAAAATTAGGAAGTATAATTTAGTCGTATAATCTGTTTGCTATTAGTTTTAGTTTAGTTTTAAGTTCAGTTTGATCATTTAGTTAGTTTAGTTGATTTAGTTTGTCTAGTTTGGTCCTAGTCCTTTAGTTAGTGTAATGAGTGTTTAGTGTCCTTTTAAAGGACATTTCCTTGCATTATTTCAGCTATTGGGACAGCATAGAGCTGCTGAAATAGTCCTCTATAGCTGCTGTACTTTTGCTGAAAAAATAGGACTAAAAGAACTCAAGTATACGGGTGTAGGCTTGTACTTTTGTATAAGTCTACACCCCACCTTTTGGCTCTCAATTTTCAGCTATATATAGGAGCACTTATTCCTCTTTAAGAGATAAAACTATCAGATCTGAAACACACATGAAATGAGAGGCAAAATATAAGTAAAGTGAAAAAGAAAGTAGAGTTCAAGAAAAAAAAGAATTTAGAACCAAAAGTATACTAACTTGAGAGCCTTTTTGGGTATAAATTTCTATATTTTAGAGTCAAGTTTAAGAGTGGTTCTAGGGGGCTTGCTTTGTTACTGGTAATTGGCGTTGGTGTTGCTGCTTGGCGTGTTCCTTTTAAAGATGGTCATGGTTGCTTTGTTTTACTAGGATTTTCTGTATTGAGGTAACTTTCTAAACTTCTATCCTTAGTTATTTTTTATTTATGTAAAATCAATTTCCTTAAGGACTCTTTAAGATATTGTATGTATGTCTGATGTTATTATTACTATCTTTACAAGTTGTATACTTCATAGATAAGTTAAGAGTCAGGTAAAGAAAAGAAAAAAATGAGATTTGGAACGAGTTAGAATAGCTGGCCGTGTAGTTGATTTCAAGGCCCATAAAGTTGAGTTTTTTTATGATGTTTTCTTTTAAAACAAGCTGGTCTGGTATGGAGCTTTTTTCTTCACTTTATGCTACTACTTTTTTATGAAAACATGCCATGAATCGGACAATTTTGAAGTGCTTCAAAACTTCATAAATTAGCCTTTCAAATAAAGACAACTTTTGGTTAATTTGGACATTAAAGGAGCGATTAAGCACAACTAGGTGTTAATCACGCTTTTAACTTGTAACCACTAAATTGTAAGAGACTTTATTCTACCACTTAATTAAACTCTTGATTTTGGAGTTGATAAGATTGGACCTGTGTTATCTTTGCAAACTGACCAGATCGTCATTAGAAAGTTTGATTTAAATTGTGGCCAAATTCAAGAAAAATAGTAGGTAAAACTAGGACTATCAATGCAAACTTTTGTTATAAACCAGTAAATATTGAATTTGTCGTATGTATAAATTTGATGGCGCATCCTGAGTTTAAGTATTGCCTTTGAAGATGAGGTTACATTCTTTAAAGAGATGAGGCCGTCTATTAAAGTACAAAAGGATAAATGGCTATTTTGTTTCTTTTAAGAAAGGACACAATTGGCTTTTCGTTCTCATCTTAACTAAGCTAAACAGAGAAAGACGACAATTTAAATCCTAGGTAATAAACAAATAACAAGCGATTAGACAAATCAAATGAATGTGAAGATTTTATACGATTAGGCATAATGATAAGTATTATCAGCGATCTACTTATGAGGCAAAGAGAAAGAAATTAAACTGAATGAAAAGATTTATGCGATTAGGCACAAACGATAAGTATGATTTGTGATCTACTTATTAGGCTAAAAGAAAACTAAATTGAGATAAACCAATTCTAAATTAATTATTTTTTGAAGTCAATTAAATTCTTTTAAAAAATAGACCAGTCCTTTGTGAGGTTGGAAATGCGCAATATATTTTATTTATTTTGAATCAAAGTGTAAATTTGTCCAGTCCTCCGTGAGATTAGAAAAGAATAACACTTTTAAATTTTCTGAATCAAAGTGTAAATTCAAATCAACGGAAAAAGATAACAACTATATTTTAATGAATTTAAAATGCGACAATGAAGCAATTGTGCTCGGCACAGGACTCGAGGGTGCCTAATACCTTCCCGAGAGTCAACTGAGAACCTTACCCGAATCTCTAACGCAGACCATTAGACGAGTCAGAGGTGTTCCAAGGTACCTTTTGGTGACTTGGCACACCTTAAACTTGTCAAGTGACGACTCCGAGTTTCTCTAAATAATTTTGTACCTTTTTTAACACCAGTCACGAGCCTTTTAAATAATAAACCACAACTTGTTAATTTTTAGGGCGTGACAGCTTGGCGACTCCGCTGGGGAAATTAGTAAAAACTAGAATCTCCGGCTTTGATAAAATTATCGCATGTTTTAATTTATTAAATATTTGGTTGTTATATTCTTGCCGTTATCACATGAAAAGTTGAATGTTACTGCTTTGATATTGTTGAACTATATATAAATTGTCTTCCTCCGCAACCCTCTGAGTCTCTGAAACACACGCACACGTGCACTTATCGGATTGCTTGTGGCATATGGACTTCTTACTAAATTGCCCATGATTTAGGAGGAAGGCGTGACGGGGTTTTAGGCCGGACACACTGTTTCCGGATAGCCCTGATGCGCTTTCCGCCCGGTTCGTCCACCGGGTTTTCAGTTAGTCTAGACACTGAGTCAGTTGTGTCACCTAGAGTTAAACATTTAGGCTCAATTATCTGTATCATATTTGACTTAATGAGGTGCGGTACACCGGTATTGCATCTAGGCTGACCCCTTTGTGTCAAGATGGGCCCGTGTCCTGAAAAAACACATTATTAGCATCTTATGTGTTGCATTTGTTGTAGAAAGAGGGTTGTTATGCTGACCGATCACCGGAGGTGGGTGTTAAATTTTGAAAAAAATGGGTTCAGTCTCGTGTCTCAAAATATCTTTAGTTGTCATTTTACGCCGTTATAATGGTGAATTTTT
This sequence comes from Petunia axillaris subsp. axillaris, assembly GCA_029990575.1. NCBI lineage: Eukaryota > Viridiplantae > Streptophyta > Magnoliopsida > Solanales > Solanaceae > Petunia > Petunia axillaris. The sequence continues at coordinate 124,081,771 of JARKNS010000008.1, read as the reverse complement.
TTTAATAGAACTTTTAGGGTCTAATTTTGTGTCTGGGTTCGGTCTCAAGTATTGAAAAATAATTTGTCATAGTTTTGTGCCGTTATAGTTTTGCGCCGTTAGAATGGAGAAATTTTGGGACCCTTTTGTCTTTGAGTCTGTGTCCAAGGCAAGTATATATTTTTTAAAATAATTTATCGGGGTTTTACGCCATTATAATGGCCAATTTTTGTAAGTCAATTTTGCATCTAATTCATGTAATATTTTGTGTCGTTGTGTCGTCATAATGACCAAATTTTGTAAATACTCTAAGATTCTTTTCGAATTAGATCAAAGAGTTTGTTTCAAAAAAAAAAAAAATTGTGTCCACCTTTGTGTTGTCATAATGTGACACTTTCACGACGAAATACCGAGAATTTTTGATACTAGAGTCCCAAAACCCAGGAAACTAAGCCGATGATCGATTGTCCCTGCCCATTAGTTGGGGGTTTCGATTCGCGAAAATGTGGTGCGGGTTCATCTCTCTCGACCAGTTCAGGTTCAAGGGAGGGTGATCGAGGGGACCCAGACTTTCGATCTCTTCTCTATGGCGGGAGGGGTCCGGCAAGTCCTGTTTCGGAGTCGAACTCTGAGATGAGTCGGTTCGATCACCCCACATATCGACGGTTTTTTTATGCCTTATCCTAATGATTTCTGAGTCACCTTTCGGATATTAAAAAATAATAGTTTGTTTCATAATCTATTCTTAAGTTCCGTTAGAACCTGGTTGAGTCTTAAGTTTTCATTAAAAAAAAAAGTGTTCTTTTAGGGTCCCACTTTACTTTTTATTGTATTTTTTAAGGTCAAGACACGGTACAGACAATAAATTGCAATTAGCTAAGTTGTATTTTGCGTCGATCCTCATAAAATAATCGGACTCTGCTAAAATGTCGAGTTTCATTATTTTCATTGTTCGGGTATACCCGCCCAATGTCGTGTCAGTTTGTATATACATTTTGACTCGTGCATCACGTCAAGCAGTTTATTGTGAGTCTGTCTCGTGGCGTTTGTAAAATTATGTTTTTGAGTCGGAAAAAGAGATAAAAATAAAAATAAAATCATCATCCAAGTTTGTCATTTATCTAATTACGTGCCAGTTACAATTTTGTTCTGATTTTTCTCAAGGCACGTAAGCAATCTTTGGGGGATACGGTCGGTACACGCGGCTTGCACCGTGAACTATTTCAGGATGACGCATAACTACCCTAGGCTTGCAATTTGTGACTCTTTTGTGCTAATCTGATTTGTTTGCCATAGTTTTGGACTCCACTTTATACAGCGCGTGCATATGTTCCAGCACCTTCGCATCCATAATGGCGCGCAGCAAGCCCACAGCTCACAAATAATACTCCACAAAACTATTTCTACGCTTCTCCAAATCCTACTCACAGATCAAAGAAAACCTTCTGCCCTTGTCCATATCACAAGATGTTACGAATGCAGAAAAAGAAGGAGCTCACGCCAACTGGGGAATCTTACTCCGGCATTTTTCAGAAACTGCAGGACATGGATACGTTGAAGCGAATTGTCGGAAATGTGCATCCAAGGGCAAAGGTAGACCGTACTCGTCAATGTGCTTATCACTCTGGCACATTAGGACATGACACGAATGATTGTCGTCATCTCAAGAAGGCGATCCAAGCTCTGATAGATAATGGTCAGATTCAAGTCGAGGGCTTAGATACAACAAATATCAACCAGAACTCATTGTCTGTCTGTGATGATGTGCATATGGTGGGTATGGTATGTGGAGAAGATTTGAGAGCTGAATCTGCAATGCCGATAGTACCTGCTGGTGATGTATCAATCGGGGCTAACCAAATGCTTGTGACAATGAACTGTGTTCCTGAAATAGTGTTTGGGGTAGTAGACAGAGTAAGGGGTGAAAAAATAAAGAAGACGAACATGTCTTTCGAGAAGCCAATTCCATATCTTACCCAATCATTCATCAATCCCAAAGAAGTGAAGTCTACGTTGATGGGAGTTGGAGAAAGTGAGGAAAAGCAGAAGATGTCGCCAGATTCAGGGAATTTGTTTGGTATCAGCATGGTACATCTTGGTGAAGGGCTCAACAATGCCTAACACAGGAAAATTAGCCCTGACTTGCAATTGAGTGACTGTGAAATATTGTAGCTTGTTTTGCTAATCTTTCTGTGTACTTGGTTATTTAAGGGTTGTAATCCAAGTGCATTATTTTGCTTATTTTGATGTTCAAACCCTTTTATCTTTAATTCAATGAAAAGCGAGATCTTTTTCTCATCTCGACATTATTTCTCTTATTTTCTTTCTTGGTCTTGTTTTCTTAGTATTCTATTTTATGTTTTGTCGGCCTTAATAACATGACATGCGTGTGGAATTCACGTCTTGATCTAAACACGTGCTCTGACATTGTGAGCTATCTGAGTAGTAAAAAGGGATAAAAGAGGGAGTGAAATAAATTGGGAATTGATCAATAGTCACCCGATAAGGAGATCAGTGAGAAGTTCAAAATCGTGCCCGGTCGCTTCGACCGAATTTGAAATACCAATTTTGAGAACCATCGTTGAAGTAGAAGTCGAGGACAACGTGTGGATCAATCCAGGTCAATTGATTGAATCATCATTTGTGCAAGGCATTCTCGGGTCGGCATGACGAATGGCTTTCGTTTGTTCTACCTAAACAATGTATCCTTTGTCAACTCTTTGAGCCTTGTTCTGTGTTTTCTTTGGCCTACCCTCCCTTGGAATCAATTTGATGTGGTTATTTAAAAAAAAAAAAAAAAGACAATAAAAATCTACCTCAGTGGTAGAGCTACGTCTGACCTGATTCCTCTCAAAAGGACACGTAGGCAACCATTCGGGTGCGGTCATCACAGGGAAAGTTCATTTTTGCCCTGTTCCTCGTTGACGCAAAAGCTTGCCTCCAAGTTTGCGGCTAATATCAAAAGAAATTCAAATCCCCAATGTACGCTAAACTGGGGCAGGAGTTTGTTTTTATTTTATTTTTAAAATTAAAATAAAATAAAAACAAACTTCTATGTTGTAGTACCATCTATTTATATGTTTCATGAGATATCAGTCTCGAAATCGAGGAAGAAATTCAAAGCGCCCCAGTTTATCCTAAACTGGGGCAGAAGTTTAGTTTATTTTAAAAAAAAAGGGAGAAAGTCAATTCCTTTTGCTTTTTGTTCATCTTGGGGGAAAGTCTCAATATCTTCTATGTTTGCATATCCGAAAATTCAAAAGATAATTCCTCGGTTTTTCAATAAATTGGGGCCTCAGTTAGTTATTATTTTAAAAGAAATGACTCCAAGGGTTATAATATTTTACCAAGTCATTTCATGAGATGCTTTCGTACCGCTCTTCAAACCAAAGAAAAAAAAAAAGAGAAAAGAAAAAAAAAAAGGAATCCCCAATTTGCCTAAACTGGGGAAAAAGTTTGGTTTATTTTTCAAAAGCAGTGATTTCAAATCTTGTAATGCTCATTCTAGTCGTCTCATGAGATGTTTTTGAGCTTTTATATTGAATCCTTTTCTTTATAGCCTAACCAAATCCAACATTACAGTCCAAATAAAGACCTTTCTGACCGATCATTGAGAATGTCAAGCCGACTGGGGTATCAAGGGACAATTTTCACACTGTAAATTTGCATTTCTTATGAGTCGACAATCGCATTTAGGAGCTGGGAGCACCAAGGTCATTAAAGGAGAAATTTTTTGAGGAATAAAGATAAAGGCCGGAAATTGAAGAAAGAAAGAAAAGATGGGGTCGATCAGCAAGGAAAGATGGGAGGTCGATGGAGAAAGAGCAAAAAATAAAAGAAATGAAAAAAAAAGAAAAAAAAGAGAAAAAGTGAAGTCTTGTCAGTGAAAACCTGAAAAGGCACTGCAAGACAATAGTGAGTTAAAAGAACAAAGAGAGAGGCTAGGCGGTGAAAGCCCGAAAGGGCACTACTAGTCGAATGAGGGTCGTTAGATTTGCCATCAAGCAAGATTGGAAGAATGGGAGCAAAATCAGGCATAGACCGCGTGAGCAGATTAAGAGTTGAACCCAAGATGCATGTCATATTTTCTAGGGTCGTCTTTTCACCTCTAAATAAAGTTGTTTCTTTTTTTCCTGGAGACATCTTTGTTCAATGTCTCTTCTTGAAATTCTTCACTTTATCTTTCATTTTATTTTCTTCTCATTTCTTTCCGAGAAATAGAAAGCTTCGCAAAGCTCGTTTACAAGTTTCATAGTCGTACTAGAGCAAGTCAGGACCAACCTTGATAATTGGAGTCTAATGTTGCACATCGATATAAAGAATGACGGTCCAAAGAATGTACCATAAAAAAGATCGTCCAAGAATAAGCAGATTCAAGATGCAGTTTCCCGTCTTAAAGTCAAAATCCGCTCAACTATAGGCGGACATTTCATTTTCAAGTCAAAGCCTGCCTGAGCGGCAATTTCAAGTTTTCAGGAGTTTCAACCTTCAAATCAAAGCCAGCCAAACGGCAACTTCAAGAGCAACAGTTTCAACTTTAAATTAAGAAGCAACCTTTATAAAGAAATCCATCTCAAGAAGTCGAGGCACCCACCTGGAGAATGAGGGAGTAGTTTAGAGAAAGTCGAGGCACCCACTTGGAGAATGAGGGAGTAGTTTAGAGAAAGTTGAGGCACCCACTTGGAGAATGAGGGAGTAGTTTAGAGAAAGACAAGGCACCCACCTGGAGAATGAGGGAGTAAGTTTGAGAAGTCGAGGCACCCACCTGGAGAATGGGGGAGTAGTTTAGTGAAAGTCGAGGCACCAACCTGGAGAATGAGGGAGTAGTTTAGAGAAAGTCGAGGCACCCACCTGGATAATGAGGGAGTAGTTTAGAGAAAGTCGAGGCACCCACCTGGAGAATGAGGGAGTAAGTTTGAGAAGTCGAGGCACCCACCTGGAGAATGAGGGAGTAGTTTAGACAAAGTCGATGCACCCACCTGGAGAATGAGGGAGTACATTAGAGAAAGTCGAGGCACCCACCTGGAGAATGAGGGAATCCATTTCTATCAAGAGGGAAGATCCACCTGAACCAAGATCGGTGGCTTTTATTTTTCTACAAGAGCAAGACCCACTTGAACGAAGAGCGGTGGTTTTATTTTCAACAAATGAGAGGAGCAAGAACCAAGAGCTCGTCTCGGGAAGCATGAAGACTTAGAGTAGGAATTGTAATTTTACATTTCAGTGTTGTATTTTCATTTTTTTTAAAGCAATGACCGCCAATCAACAAACAACCAGTGACCAGCAGCAACGGTCCTAGTGTGTTAGAAGTGTTTAGTAGTCAGTCCCTTTGTGTGTCTAGAAGTTTATCGAGTCAGTCCTAGTATGTCTAGAAGCGTCTAGTGTTAGCCTAAAGAGTCTATAAGTTTGTCAAATGCGGTAGTCCCAGCTGCCGCACGTGAGGAACTACACTGACCTGATTCCTTAGTCCAGGGATATGTAGGTAGCCTTGTTCTCGATTAGAACCGAAATTCAAGGTACGATCACCATTTTGAAAAGCGCGCTTTTGGCTAGAACCGAAAAAGCCAAAATTAGTTGTTGATTACATCTTTGTCCGAAAACTCTTCGTGTTCCCGAATAAAGAGGGGCAGCTGTAATCACCTAATTTTGGCACCAAAATTCATAAAAATTGCTCAAAAGAGCCGTGTTAGATTCTTAAGATTTTTTTGAATTTTCCTAAAATTTAGTCTTGTATTTCAACCTAAATTGTCTTTTAATTGAGAAAAAAAATGAAAATTTCCAAAAACTACTTGTTATATATTTAACTACGATTTTATGTTTAATTGTGATAGTATTGTAGATTTATGTGGTTTTTTTTGTAGTTAATTGTGTTAATATTTAATAAGTTTAGACCTTTAATGGCCATATATGCAAAATACATAGCCCAATGTTTCAGCCCTTAGCCCATTCCTCCTGACCCGGCCCACCACCCTCTTATATAAACCAGAAAAAACCTTATTTTGCCATTTACACCACCCTAAGCCTCTTGGCTTGGCGCTATGCTGCTGGAAATTCTAACCCCACCAGAGCCGCCTAGACCACCGCGCCACCACCACTGATCCGCCACCGGACCACCACCTCCGGTGGCCGGAAAAAATCCTAAAATACACCATTCAACTCGTTTCAACCTCCTCTTCCCATTTTCGCCACTGATTTTTGCAAAAAGTCGATCAATTCGCGTAGATCTACAGTCAAAGTTTTGGTCAAAGCTTAAAATTCGGACACCTCTATTTATTTCGGTAAGTTTTTGGTTAATCCTCTTCTCCTTACTCTTCTCTATTACTTTTTTCCCCCATTTTTCAAATTCATTTTTTCTTTCTCCTTCTTGTCTGTTTCCCGTTTTCTGCTTCTTTTTTTTCTTTCTTCTTATTTTTCTCTTTCTCATTTTTGTTATGGTGGCTGCTTGTATGATGTGGAGATGATGATGGGTGGATTATGTTGTGTTGGAGGGGCTGTTATGATTTTCGTTTGGATGTTGTGTTGATTAGGTAGTGACGTCGAGATGATACTGATTTTTGCTATGGCTTATTGGTGGCGACACGAAGTAGTTGAAACAACGTTTGCACAGGCAGCGGGGTAACGGGTTTGGGGGATGTTGTAGTAGTGTTTGGGACGCAAAGTGGTGGCACTGCCACTTTGTGATGGTTTGGCTATGATGGGAGGCGCTGAATGAAATTGTTTGTCTTTAGGCGAGGTGGTGATGTTTATCCGAAGCTGGGATGATGTTTTAGTTTAGCGTTTGTGAGTTGATGGCTGATTACGAGTTTAAGTTGTGGCGTTAGGGGGTCAGTTTCAGCAGCACATAGGCGAAAGAGCAGCTTTTTCGCGATGGCGAGGCTATGATGAAACTGAGATGAAGTGAGGCAACGGCTACGCAGCTCGGGCAGCGGCTCTGCGGCTTAGGTTTTTGGCATTTACTGGTTAAAACAAAGGAAATATCCACTCCTTTTTTGCTTTGCTTTATCTGTTTGCTTAGATTTTGTAGATGATGACACACTTTAGCTTAGTGTTAGCATGTAAATAATCTGTTCGTTCAAATTGTACATTAGTATGAAGTTTTGTTAGTCTAAATATGAAAAATTGTTGTTTGTCTAGTTAATCGAAACAAATTATCCGAGCTTGGTAAAGATTGAACGAATGTTGATTGGTTTGTCTGGAGCTTTTCATCTGTTAATTAATCGTACCTAAGTTTGCATATGTTTACGAGTTCATCCGAAACAAAGCATGTTTATTGTGTATGGTTGTGTGTTTATATGAGTTTGCAAGGCAGGGAAGGGAATCTGAAAGCATGTTTTAATTGTCCAGGAAACTTGATGAAACACTAGTTTAGATTGTTTGCTTCTTGCTTTTTGAACTGAGTTCTGGTTGTTTTAGCTATAAGATGTGGTCTGGGATGATTTTTGTTTAGTTGCAAGTCTTAATCTAGTTTGTCTAGTTAAAATTAGGAAGTATAATTTAGTCGTATAATCTGTTTGCTATTAGTTTTAGTTTAGTTTTAAGTTTAGTTTGGTCATTTAGTTAGTTTAGTTGATTTAGTTTGTCTAGTTTGGTCCTAGTCCTTTAGTTAGTGTAATGAGTGTTTAGTGTCCTTTTAAAGGACATTTCCTTACATTATTTCAGATATTGGGACAGCATAGAGCTGCTGAAATAGTCCTCTATAGCTGCTGTACTTTTGCTGGAAAAATAGGACTAAAAGCACTCAAGTATAGGGGTGTGGGCTTGTACTTTTGTATAAGTCTACACTCCACCTTTTGGCTCTCAATTTTCAGCTATATATAGGAGCATTTATTCCTCTTTAAGAGATAAAACTACCAGATCTGAAACACACATGAAATGAGAAGCAAAATATAAATAAAGTGAAAAAGAAAGTAGAGCTCAAGAAAAAAAGAATTTAGAACCAAAAGTATACTAACTTGAGAGCCTTTTGGGGTATAAATTTCTATATTTTAGAGTCAAGTTTAAGAGTGGTTCTAGGGGGCTTGCTTTGTTACTGGTAATTGGCGTTGGTGTTGCTGCTTGGCGTGTTCCTTTTTAAGATGGTCATGGTTGCTTTGTTTTACTAGGATTTTTTGTATTGAGGTAACATTCTAAACTTCTATCCTTAGTTATTTTTTATTTATGTAAAATCAAATTCCTTAAGGACTCTTTAAGATATTGTATGTATGTCTGATGTTATTATTACTATCTTTACAAGTTGTATACTTCATAGATAAGATAAGAGTCAGGTAAAGAAAAGAAAAAATGAGATTTGGAACGAGTTAGAATAGCTGGCCGTGCAGTTGATTTCAAGGCCCATAAAGTTGAGTTTTTTTTATGATGTTGTCTTCTTTTAAAACAAGTCGGTCTGGTATGGAGCTTTTTTCTTGACTTTATACTACTACTTTTTTATGAAACATGCATTGAATCGGACAATTTTGGAGTGCTTCAAAACTTCATAAATTAGCCTTTCAAAAAAGGATTTTTTTACATAAAAGTACAAGTTTTAGAGCTTAATTACCAAACATAGCAACATTTTAGTAAAATTACCCTATATAGAGGAAAACACAAGATAATTACAAACATAGCAAAAATATAGCAATATTTTTCCCATAACATACCAAACCCTTACATTCTTCCTTCTATTTCTCCCACTATCATTTTTGCTCCTCTCATTTCTTTGCAGTTGGATGTAATAATCTTCGAATAGCTTAAGATCAACAAGCTTGAAAAGAGAAATACCAAGGCATTGCCAACAACTGTATTTATTGTAATAAATTATAATTTTTGTTCTATTAATGGAGTTGCTAAATAACTTGTCGTACCAAAGTAACTAGGGAGCCTGTTCTTATATTTGTGGTAGTGCATTTCTAAGAAAAATTATGAACAGTTTTGCCACCGGCGAGATAAATAGTTCAAGTTGATTTAGTTCTAAGATAACTGCAGTGGGAACTTCACTGGGATTTCAATTGTAGACCTTCAAAGTATAGATTGCCAAGAAAAACATGATTAACTCGCGAGCAGCTGTGGGTATTACATATAATTTGTTTCGACAATTTTGAAGATGTCAAATTAAACAATCTTTCTCCACATAGTGACGATACAAGTAACTCAATGAAAGACTGTCAAGTAATAATACAAAGGAGATAACCTTGTACTTACATATGGCTAAAAGGGAAATCCCCATGTTCAAGTAATAATGCAAAGGAGAGAACCTTGTAAACATATGGCTAAAAGGGAAATCCCCATGTTATAACCGATACAGAGACAATATTTTAACCTCTATACAAATTAGAGGTGGATTCTGTTAGAGGAAATTTACTTCAGCTAAAATCAAACTGCCACAAAGTATTACAGCACAACCAATTCTATAAAAGCTAGAATGAGAGTTCTGTCAAAAATTTAGCCAATGCTTAAGCGAGGATCTAACAAACGCAAGCTAGTTTGACGCCTTGGGGTCCCAATCTCACATGCATTAACCCGTGCAGCAAACCGGAGTGAACACAGGGATTCACCCACAGAAGAAGGATCCGGCGATACATTAACAAACATTAATGTCTTTGAGTTGCCACCTAGACAGGGCTGTGTATGAAACATGCAACAATCAGATGTGGGAAGACCAAAAAAATAGCATAGATAAGAGTGTGTCAAAGAAATTACGTGAATATAACAATAGGCACATTTCACAAATATTAAAATGACATAATTCATCTTCTGGAAACACACAGATTAATCGTACGGCTACTATCTTTACTTTGGAAACATTTTAGTTTCTAAAATGTTGTATCAGACCAAGAGCTGAATCACTTTAACCTGGAGAAGGTATGTAAGCTTTGAGTTCCTAAAAGGCACATGCTCCTCTTTCTTTGCTAAAGCAAATATGACATCACTTAGAGATGATAGACTCTTGTTGATAGCCTGAATGGAACTCGTGAAGAAAACAGAGAAATAAGTTAGAAAAAACATCTTAGGAAATAGTTAGGTTCATGAAACGTGATTGGGAGTTTCAGGCAAATACTTGAGTTTCTTTTAGCCGATCTCCAGTAGATCCACTCTTGGATAGACGCTCACTTCCAGCAAGATCGATCAAATTCAGTACACCTTGTACTTGTTGCTCCGTACTCTAACAAGGGATACTATTAGCAAACTGAAATTATGCTTATAAAAGAGGTGATGATAATGGCATGCTAAGTGTTATGTTCGAACCTCATTCACACCCGAAATTTTCAGAGTGAAGACAAAATGGCTCCTTGAAGACTGTTGATTCATCTGAGTCTTCCCAACAGATCTACATGAAGAAGAGATGCACTAAGTCGATATAACATAGGTCTGACACATTCCAAGTCCATTTAAAATGTGAAAGCAATGGTGCCAATTACCAAAAGAATGTCTCAATGGTAAGTTACAGAATCTACAAGAATTAAAAAGCATATTTTATGAAAAAATGACAAAAGATTGCTTAAAATACTGGGAAGAAAATAACGGGGTATATCCATACCTGCTTTCTGCTGCCAGCCCAAAAAGTTTAGACACCTGACTGTAGCAATTAACATCCACGATTGTCAAGTCAGATACATGGGTATTTCCATTCGCGTCATGCTTGATTGCATATTGCTTTCCTCCATTTTCTGGTCGGGATGCATCAAAAGCAGAAGAATTCGATGGTGATAAAAGATCCCGAATTGTTTCATTGTAAATTTCAAGCATTGAGACCTGAAACAGGTGAATTCACTATCAGAGAAGAGAAACAATCAAATAGAGCAAATCAATCACGACAAGCATACATTGCTAACCTGCATTTTATACTTCCACCCTTGGTTTTGAAGAGACTGCCTAGTCTCAAAGACCTGCTCTAAAGAGCGTGGTATAAGCCCTTTCTGGTTATCAGAGTCTGGCTTGCCCACCATTGTATGAGTCTTCCCAGAACCAGTTTGACCGTAAGCAAATATACACACCTGAAAAGATTAAAAAAGAATCAATTTCATGAAATTACAAATAAGCCTTTGCTTGCTCATTCCTTAATGAGTTGGAACATTTAAAGATATAAATCGATATTTTATATTTCCAACGTAACACAAGAAAGAAGACGCCATTTGTTGCAGAGCACAAGATTTAAGGATATCTCACCTTATAACCGTCGAGAGCACTCTGTACAAGTTGGGATATCTCTACAAAAACATCTTCTTGTGAAGCCTCGGGCATGAAAACTTTATCAAATGTGAATGAATGCTTTTGCCCTTGAATAAAATAAATATTGTTGTTTCAGATAATATCACGGAAAAATTTTTTTGAAAGAAAGTGCAAAATACAAATACTTTCTAGTAGCAGTAAAACAAGTGCAGACCATTTTGTGTCAAATCAATGCCTCTTCCTTGTGCATCCGTTGATGTTGGAAAAGAGATGGCCTTTGTTTCTGCACTGACAGCGTCATCAGACAATAACGGCCTTACCCTGCAGAACACTCTAATGTTGCCTTTCAATTCCTGTATTAGCAAAATATTCAATAGTGAACCTCTAATTCAAATCCAAAAGTCAATTTAAGGTAGTTGCACATAAGTGATCGTAAATTACCAGTATAGTATTGTGCAGCCTTTTACGTAGTTTCTCTCCTTCCACAATTTTTGCTTCAGCATCAGAAAGACGGTTTTGTAAATCAACTATAACATTCTTCTGCTCTTCATATTCTTCTTTTGTCTTCTCAACTGACATGTCGGACATCTAACAAAAGGATTAAACATTTGAAAATTTCTGAGACGCTTAATTTCAAAAAGCTCATAAGGACAGGTAGGACGCTGTAAAATTCAAAGAAAGAAGGTTCTCAGTATTCAAAGAAATGGGTGGTACCTGTAGTCTCTTCTCTGCAAAGGCAAGTTGGTGCTGCAATCTTTTTATTTGTTCACACTGAGACAAACATGTCTCCTAAGAAACAATTCAGAAAGAGATTATTATCTAATGAATATAAATTTGCTTTTGCCCAATTCAGATAAATCAAAACAGACGAACCTCCAGCTGATTGGTCTTTATCGTCATGCTATCTAACTGAGCCACAGATTTTCCAGTGCATTCCTTATACTTTAATACTTCAGCTGTTAGAACCAGGACTTGTGATGATTGCTGATCACGATCAGCCCTCATTTTTTGCAGATCTCCTCGCAAAAATCCAACTTCGCTTGCTGAAGCTTCTTTTTGCCTGACTGTCTCATCCTGAAGAGCCTTATAAAGTCGAAAGGTAAAACGAGAATATAACTCAGTTGATGAAAAAATACACCAGATCTTTAGCTTACAAGCTTAGTAGTCCACCTTATCAGGGTGAATAAACTACATGTCAGAGAAATACATCAAGAAAGGCCAATATGAGATCAGTAAATACATGGCCTCAACACAATACATGAATCTTAGAGATATACAACATGAAATGCCCTATATGAGATCAGTAAATTAATGACCCCAACACAATATGTGAGACAAATTGAGAAACAAACCAGACATGAAAAACACCTATACTTCATAAACAATCATTCAAAAATCTGAAAAGAGTTACTTATTTTGGACCTTATAGCAAGTGCTGGAGAGCTTGCAGAAACCAACAAAACAAGACATAGAATGGAGTTAAAGATTCCTTAAGTGAAGTAACATTTCTTGTTAATGCATGGTACAAATCTCCAGCAAATTCATAATAGATGAAAGCATTCGAAAGTGCAGAAATACAAGTACACAAATATAATCGTGAAATAATCACTAGAGATTATATGTATAATAAAAGAAGAAGAAAAATTAAAGACTTACTCTAGAAGAGGTGATCTGTTCCTGTAAAGATGTATAATGACCCCTCAGTGTGCTGAGATTTTCAACTGCTGCAGCTTTCTCATTCTCCACGCGCTTCAGTGTTTCAGTGATTGTACCAAGGTCTTTCTGGAGCCTACTGTTGTAATCCTGTAAATTTCTATTATACTCCTGTAACCCCTTGTATGTAATATTTAGTGACTGAATCTGCAGATACTAGGCTGAAGATAAGTTCTCATCGTTTGATTCACAACTGTAATGAAGCTAAAACAATTTCCGTAACAGTTCTTTTTACCTTCTGATTTGCAGTTTCATTATCTTTTTCAGCTCTTTTGAGCTCTTCTGAAAGGGAAGCTTGCAATTGCTCCGCTGCATCTCTAGCATATTTCTCTCTATTATAAGAATCCACTGCTTCCTGATCACAATATATTAATCAATTTAGAGAGAGATCACATCTATAAAGTAAAGCTCAAATAAACATCTGAACTTAAAATACGTGATCATTGTCCTGCAAAACATACCAATTTAGCTGACTCTTCATTGGCAAACTTTTCCTCAAGTGCTTCAATACTTTTTCTAAGCTCTGTTATGATTGAATTCAACTCTTCTTCTTTGGCTTTCATTAGCATCTCTAAAAGAAAACACAAAATCTACTATAAGCGTAAAATTAATTCCATGGCACGAAGTCGTACTAATGCAACACAGCCATACCCATCTCATTGCATTTTTTCTCAGCCAACTCTAACAAGCCTTTGAGTGATTCCTGTTCTGTAACGTAGTTTCCTTCAAGCTGCTGGAACCACCTAATGCACAACTTGAGTCTTCTTATATACTCTGACATAAGATCGCACTTTTCCTAAAAGAGATAGTGGGACATTTCCATAATTAGACAGGAGTATATGCATATTACAGTTAAAGGTTGTGGTTGGGTGGTCAGTACCCCTATATTATTAACCAAAGCCTCGGGTTCAAGCCTGGGTTACGGCGTTGCTTTAAGTAGGGAGTGTTACCTTAATGTTATATTTATTCTTAGTTTTCAGTTTGTGAGTGAGTAAAGCTTCAATATCTTGTTTGCTAAACTCAATGATCCCCCCACAGTGTGAAGCAAGCGGACCACTAGTTGTTGGAGGCAGATCCCCATTCACCACTGCAAATGCTTGCCGGGTTGTTGCAGTATTGGATGGCATTCTCGAATTCCCTATTCTCCGTCTCTTCTCTACTGTTGTGTACTTGCTCTATAAAACCAAACAATAATAAGAGAGCTTTTTCTCATTTAAACTTGAAAATAAGAAATACTCACTCTTCCTAAGCGGCAGGGCCAAATGCTATAGTATGCAAAAAAGGTATAAAAACAATTTTTTTACATTCTTGAAAAAATACTTAAATCCCATAAAATCAATGAGGACGAATAAAGAAAAAAGGAAAATGAGTCACTCACATTGGAAGGGGTAGGAGTATGAAGGGGAGGTCTATTTTGGTTCATTTTTGAAATCAAATTCTTAGTATATCACGGGGACCGTTGCTTTGAATTTCAGTATTTAAGAAAGGCTTAATTTCTTAACGTCATTGATTATTGAAGTTGATGTTAGGGAAGGACAAGGGGTGTGTGTGTTTTTTTGAAATGAAGGGGATCTGGCGCTTTAGATTTTGCTGCCTCCCATAATCTATACCCCTCACATCAACTCCTCCCAAGTATTTCACACATTTTCACGTTTCATTTCCTTTTCTTTCTCTTTGATAAATAATTTGATTCCCTTCATGTTTCATTTCATAGGCAAAGGATTAATAAGTAATGGTCTACTTTTAAATCTACAAACCACAAACCTATCATATTAATCTCCTTTATCTTTGTGTTAAGACTTTCTTTATTTTTTTACACAGCCGAGTTAGTTGATTATTTCATCAAGCATTTGCTACTCTATTGCTAACACATGTAACTTTAAGTACTTATCAAACTTCTAGTAGACGAGAAGAAATCACATACTCCAGTATTTGTCTCCACTAAATTTTGAATTCGATTTTTCATAATGTTCACTCACTTCATTGATCGTTGAGTCTAACGGTCAGACGTACATGTTATTTTCTTTTCTAATGAAAGCAATATTATTTATTTTGTTTTGTTTTATCTTACAAAAGTAAACTATCTAAATGCAAAACATCCATCTACACGTAACGCATATTCTCACAATAATTCGAAAACCAATTCAAAAGATCACCAAAAAAAAAAAAAAACAATAATCTTTATTCCTAGTTACGCTTCTTCCATAGCCCCGGTTAGTTTATTTGTGATTCTCATTATTAATAAGCAGTACTTACTTGCCTAATTTGTTGAGCTGACAATGACCAAATCAAGGAAGTAAACAGTTTTTTCTATCAAATCTAAGACCACGTATCTTTTAGGGCCTGTTTGGAAAAACACCGTGTACTTGAATTTGGATGTAATTGGCTGTAATTACACAGTTTAGCATGTTTGGCAGACCAAATAATTACTTGGCAGCATGTAATTGGGTGTAATTGAGACTTTGTAATTACACTCTTCAATTCTTATGGGGAAGCTGAGAATTACTTGTAATTAGACCGTATAATTACAGGGTTACTTTTTAATTTTTATCTTCTTTGTTTTTATTTTAAATTTATTTTCTTGTTATTTTCTTATTCTTTTTTTTAAAAAAAAATATTTTATATTAAATATATAATTTTTTAAACATCATTTCTCTTTTATTTTTTTTCTTATTTCCTTATCTTTATTTTTCGCTTTCATGTAACCTTTTTTCTTTTTTATTTCTTTTTATTTTTGCTTTAAATTTATATTATTTTTTACTATATCATATATTTGTTCATTATTTTTTCTTTCATATCTTTCCTTATCATTTTATGATATTTACTTCTTGCAATTTCTTTTCTTCCTAGGTAATTACAATGTTATCTTTTTTTTTTCCTTTTTCTTTTTTAATTTCTTGTTTTAAGTATATTATTTATTTTACACATTTTTCTTTCATTTCTTTTTTTTCTTCACTGTTTAAGTATCTTTACTTTTTGTGGTATCATGTAACTTCTCTAATTTTATTTCTTCATTATTTATTTTTTTAATTTTATCTTCTTTATTTCACTTAAACATGTTACTACTCTAATTTTTTTTTTTTTAAACTGTCTCTTGATCTTAGAAAGAACGACTATTAATAAAAATGACTTACATTGGGTGATGTCAATAATTTTGAATTTTGTTGTGGATGAGGTTAGACTTATATTTTTTATTTTTTTGTATTTTCACATGCATGCTATTCATTTTTAGTCAAAAGTGATAGGTAAATTTCAAAAAAAATATTTGAACAATGATTTGGTACAATAGTTTTACTATTTTTTAATTTAAAAATGATCTAACTGTTTAATTACACTTGAGCAACCAAACGGTACGCTTGTAGTTACACTGTAATTACAAACAGGACTTCATAATTACTCTACTGTGTAATTACTAGGCTGTGTAATTACTACCCTAGTAATTACACCAAATCCAATTACGTGGTGGCTTTCCAAACAGACCTTTAGTACTCCCTTGGTAATTACCCAAGTCATGTAATTCTATTTTTTTTACTTCTATTAACGAGACAAAGTCTTGTTTGTGCTGCGACGACGCACTCTACTCGCCCGTCGCCTGATGAAAACATAACAAATGTGAGGCTCTTGTAGACTTCCAAAACACTTGACTTTCCATGCAAATCTTCTTTCTGAAGATTTACCATAATGAGTGGACTTCAGAATTATATTCACTAATTATCTAAATTGTATACGGGTAAAAAATGAAACTTAAACCTAACTCAATCCCAAAAACTACTAACTTGCTGACAACGTTCATAACCATATTTGGAAATCAATTCATTCTCTCAACTAATATACATTCTAACGCTCTCCCGTCCACCGCTTGACATGTAGTAGTAAATAAAATGGGTCAAAACATTCTAACCAGGAAGTGTTCGACTATGATACATGATACAAAAGTGAAAATTGGCCCAACTCAATCCAAAGAATAGTTCATGAGATCTGGATTGTACAAGACTCTATACGGAAACAACTCTTACCATGACCAATGTGAGACATCTAACATATATATTAGGAACTAAGGAAAAAAGGACTAGAAATTCCATAAGCTTTGAACTTCAGGATTGGCTGGAACAACAAGCGATCACCTCTGTATTAACTCCAATTTTCTCCTGTCCATCGACTCCCCTATTCATTAGCTTTTCTGCAAGTTCAAACTAATGAATTGCACCTATTAAAAGTACTACTATTATCTAATATAGCGTCTCAATCATTACTCAGAGAACCAAATTCTGCTAAACACTGCAGTAAGTGTCGACTCGATCTTTTAAAGTTTGATATCAATAGTAGACTTTTGATGTTTGGCATTTTATGCCTATATTTCCTTAATATTTCCTCACGTTTGAGTATTTTATGCGCCCGTTTTCTAGTTAATGAATGTGATTTTGCACTGATATTGTGTCGTATGTGTATAGGTCGTTATGAAGTGCAATTGGAGCTTTAAAGAGCATGATCGAGCAAGAAAAGATTGGATTTTGATTGAGAATTTGATCGAGCATACGAAGACATGACACGACGCGAGCTGCGGAGCAAGGCAAGACAAAATCTGCCTGGCGCGCCGCGCCCCTAAGGCGCCCAGCCTTCTGGCGCTTTTCTCAGCGCGAGGCGTGGCCAAGGCGCCCGGATTTCTATGTAAATTGCTTGTGTGCGCGGGGCGCCAGCTACAGCGCCCCTGGAGCGTTTTCGGACTTCCTATTTCATCTAGGCTTAGGTGTAACTTATTACTAGGCCTTTGTAAACCCTATAAATACTCTTTTACTTAGTTTTTAAAACAGTTCAGACTTTGGAGCAAGTTTTGGAGGAGAGGGGAGGAGCCCTAGATGTCTTCTAAACAAGTTCTTTCTCTCTTTCTCTTATTCTTCTCTTTAATTCTATAGTTTGTTCGTTCTAGGGTTAGAGTAAATACATGAAGATTGATGTTTGAAAGTTGAATTCTTCCATATTGATTTACCATTACGAATTGTTTATTCTTTCTTGAGCCTAATTGTTTGGTTATTGAGGCCTGATAATTGAACACTATATACGGTTCTTAGATTGAACTCGAAAGAGGGAATTTATGAACACAAATAAGAAAGAATAGGGCTTGATTGTGAACCTGGGCATCAGGGAATCGATTTGCGTATAGGATAGACATATACTTGCTCGCCTAGCTTAACTAATCACATAATTCGTTAATGCGTGCACGTGATTCGATCCATAGACATATAGGGATTGGAGTAGCATGCATAGACCGTGAAGAATCGAAAGGTTTTCACGGGTACATTTAACCTGTAGTTAGCAATCTAGGAAATCAAGAAGTAGAATCAACTGGAAAACTCAATTGGATTGTTCGTAGCTCTGACCCTGGACCGTTTCTCCATTATTGATAACGATTATTGACTTCAATTACTTGTTTTTAATTATTTCCTGTAGTTAGTAACTTTCACAACCATCCTTGAAAAAGATCCTTGAATAGTTTTTAAAAAATTGTTTGCTAGGATTCAGTCTGAATAGTTCTCGTGGGAACGATACTCTACTTATCACTTTATTACTTGTCGACCATGTATACTTGCGTGTGCGTTGGGAGCAACAAGTTTTTGGTTCCGTTGCCGGGGACTAATAATTGACGGATTTCTTTTTGAACGATTACTTATTTTCTATTCAGGTTTAATTTTTGTTTAGTTTAGTATTGTGTTACTTGTCTTATCATGGCATCTTTTAATGAAAATTGGTCGAGTGGTTGTAATTTTAATTTTGATGATCTCTGTCTACTTTGCAGAGGAACCCACTTGTGGGAAAATTGTCCAACTCTTTCAACCCTACGAGACTGGTTATGTGAATTTTCTACCACCTTTGATGGAATTTTTGTAAATTGTGTGGTGGCCGGTGGAATGATTGTCCTAAGTCTCATGCTCCTTCCCCCAATAATTTTTGTGATGATTCTAATGATGTTTGTGAGTTTGACAGGAGTGATAAAGTGCAGGTTGTTAGTGCAACTTGGCTAATGGAGCAAGCCAAACTTTTAGAAGCTTATGGGGATTTCAGGAGTGAACTTACAAATATGACGATGCAAATTATGGAAGAAAGAGTGGAGCTCGGACAAGAGATCGACCGATTTGGCTTGGCTATTCACGACTTGGAGGCGAATTTGAGTGATATAGTTGAGGTGTCTAATGCCCAATTATCAGTTGTCGTGAATAGTAGATTTGAGATAGAAGAGCTTCGAAGCCAATTTGAGGAGCAAAAAGTGGAATTCCTACTATTCGACCCAATATTAGTTGATGATGCAAAGGTTGAAAAAATTACATTAGAGTCAAGTGAGGAAATAAAAAACATCATATTTGATGACTCTAGTGTTTGTGCAAGTGAGGGTGTCAAAAGTAATGCAATTTTAGAATTGAAGCGAATTGGACCTCATTCCAATCATTTTTCAAAATTGGGTTTGGATGGTGACATGAAAATTGAGCCACCCGAGCCTATGAAGAAACCAAGGGAGGAGGAACAAGGTGCCTATATTTTAAATTTTGTGATGCCGAGAAGACAAAACGACATCCCTCATTTAAAGGCTAAGAAGTGCAAAATGCGGCATTGTTTACTTGGTCCTTTTGTATTTTTGCCACCACCCCAATACCATAGTCATAAGCATGAGGCAAAGTTGGGGATTCAATTCATAAGTTCAAGGTGGAGGAAAAAGTGATAAGTTGTCTTCGTCGTGCCGCGACGTTAAATCAAGCGCTTCTTGGGAGGCAACCCAATTTGTTTGCTTTACTTTCATTTATTTTTATTATTATTTTTATGGTTGTATATTACTTTGGGTGATTCTTTGGATTGCAGGTTCATGTAATTTAAGTGTGGGATGTCCTAACCCCTGCCTAATATTGATGAACTGTTGGGGGAAGTCTGAGTACCCCTTTCTCTACGGACGCTTGGTAGGTTCGTAATGGAGATGGTGCCACTGCTCACGCCAAAGGCTAGGTCGTTTAGCCTTCAGGGAAGTTCCTTTAACTCTTGCACTTTCTTTTTGTCGCACTGAGGACACTGCTTGATTTTAAGTGTAGGGTGGGGAAACTTCCCATGTTTTTGAGGTTATGGATGATTGTACCATTAGGAATTTAATTCTAGCAATTTTTATTTTTGTCACTTGACTTTATTTTTATTTGTTTCTTGCTTTAATATATAAAAAATGAAAAAAAAAATTAGAAAACAAAAGAAAAAATGCAAAAAGATTTTATTTTTAGTTTTAGTTAGTGGTGCAGTCATCCGCCCCGTGGTTTTTCTTATGACCTCGGTTCTTTTTCACGGGGAGGCCTTTGAACCGGGTAGTTTTTTTATTTTCTTTCTTTTTAGGATTAGAGTAGTTAGTTATAGGTGGCCCTAGACGAAGAAATGGGTAGAATGCTAAGTGCCTTTGATTTGTTTGATACCGGTGTACTTGGACTTGAGCATGTGCTACTTGTGGTGTCTTTTGGTTTTAAATTGAGATGCATGCCTAGAAAAAAATAGAACGACCCCCTTGAGATGCTTGAGTCCACTTGCTTGACTTTGTTGTGAACCTTTGTGCATTAGTGCTTAATTGTCCACAAGTTGCACTCTATTTGCTTGATTGAGAGTTGTGATGGAGTTTTTTTTGTGTGGATCGTGTGCAATGTGTGTTGTGAGGCATATTCTTATTATACTCCATGTTTGCATATTGGTGTCTAGAACTTGCCCCGTGTGTGTGCAAAGCAAAATCCTAGGTTTGCTCTAGTCGGGAAATGACACAGGCCTTCTTTTGATTTGCCTACCCTTACATATACACCTTAGACTTGATTGTTGTGATTTCTTTAACCTTTTTGTTGGCGCCCACACCCCAAGCCTACCCACTTGTTCTAAATTGCTTTCTTTTGGCCCTTTACTCCTTAAGCACTTTAATTGATAATGTGATATTATTGTGGAGTTGTGGTTGAAATATTGGGAGGTTTTTTAGTGGAACCAATGATAGAATATGTAATGAATTGTGTAGTAGTTGATTATGAACATTGGCAAGGTTTGGAAAGAAGTGAATAGAACAACAAATGAAATGAAAAAGAAAAAAAAAGGAGCAAAGTTGAAAAATTTTGGAAAAAGAAATAAAGAGAGAAGAATATTCATCCTTGCTAGTGTGTGCTTAAAAGAAACAATTTGCTACTTGTTGAGAAGTGTGTGTGAAAGTTGTTGATTGGGTGGCTTTGATGAGATTTGTGCTTAAATTAAGTCACTATTACCCATATGTATCCTACCAACCCCTTAGCCTACATTACAACCTTTTTAAAGTCCTAGTTAATCCCGATTGGAGTGAGCTTACATTAGTGGAGTCCTACACTACGGGCAAGCCTATGGTACATCGTGTGTGACATGTGAGATTTTCATGAGAGTGAGTGAATTTTTTCTATGCTATTGTCCCCGTTCTATTCTTGATATTCATTGTTGTGTGTGATATTTGGGGAACACTCTCTTGCTTCATTTTGGTGAGGGCACATGGTTTGCATGAGATAGGTGAAGTTGCGGCTTCTTGATTGAGTAGATAGGTGTGATTTTGTGGGAGCATGGTTGCAATGAGTTGAGTTTGTGCATTTGAGCTATCTTGGATGGTTGTTCTCATGTTTTGAGTTTGGTATATTGTTGGCATGTTTGTGGACCCATAGTAGTCATGTGTGCATTTGTTCAATGATCGGTATCAACCATAGTCATAGGCAGACCTGTTCTATCTAGGTTGGGAGTTAGTTGTGACTTGCTCGAGGGCGAGCAAAGGTTCAAGTGTGGGTTGGTGATGTTTGGCATTTTATGCCTATATTTTCTTAATATTTCCTCATGTTTGAGTATTTTATGCGCTCGTTTTCTAGTTAATGAATGTGATTTTGCACTGATATTGTGTCGTATGTGTGTAGGTCGTTATGAAGTGCAATTGGAGCTTTAAAGAGCATGATCGAGTAAGAAAAGATTGGATTTTGATTGAGGATTGGATCGAGCATACGAAGGCATGACACGACGCGAGCTGCGGAGCAAGGCAAGGCAAAATCTGCCTGGCGCGCTGGGTGGCGCGCCACGCCCCTAAGGCGCCCAACCTTTTGGCGCTTTTCTCAGCGCGGGGCGTGACCAGGGCGCCCAGATTTCGACATAAACTGCTTGTGTGCGCGCGTTCGGGGGTGCGGGGCGCCAGCTACAGCGCCCCTGGAGCGTTTTCGGACTTCCTATTTCGTCTAGGCTTAGGTGTAACTTATTACTAGGCCTTTGTAAACCCTATAAATACTCTTTTACTTAGTTTTTAAAACAGTTCAGACTTTGGAGCAAGTTTTGGAGGAGAGGGGAGGAGCCCTAGATGTCTTCTAAACAAGTTCTTTCTCTTATTCTTCTCTTTAATTCTATAGTTTGTTCGTTCTAGGGTTAGAGTAAATACATGAAGATTGATGTTTGAAAGTTGAATTCTTCCATATTGATTTACCATTACGGATTGTTTATTCTTTCTTGAGCCTAATTGTTTGGTTATTGAGGCTTGATAATTGAACACTATATACGGTTCTTAGATTGAACTCGAAAGAGGGAATTTATGAACGCAAATAAGAAAGAATAGGGCTTGATTGTGAACCTGGACATCAGAGAATCGATTTGCGTCTAGGATAGACATATACTTGCTCGTCTAGCTTAACTAATCACATAATTCGTTAATGCGTGCACGTGATTCGACCCATAGACATATAGGGATTGGAGTAGCCTGCATAGACCGTGAAGAATTGAAAAATTTTCACAGGTACATTTAACCTGTAGTTAGCAATCTAGGAAATCAAGAAGTAGAATCAACCGGAAAACTCAATTGGATTGTTCGTAGCTCTAACCCTGGACCGTTTCTCCATTATTGATAACGATTATTGACTTCAATTACTTGTTTTTAATTATTTCCTTTAGTTAGTAACTTTCACAACCATCCTTGAAAAAGATCCCTGAATAATTTTTAAAAAATTATTTGCAAGAATTCAGTCTGAATAGTCCTCATGGGAACGATACTCTACTTATCACTTTATTACTTGTCGACCACGTATACTTGCGTGTGCGTTGGGAGCAACAACTTTATACACACTTAAAACAAAGCAAGAAGTACTATGAATGAGAAGAAAGGGAGATCACAACGAAGAGGACACAAAACATATATGACTAAGCTTTTCAATAAGAAGATACTCCATCTGGGGTTGGTTCAATAATCTATTTTTGTGAAAGATCAGCAAGTGGAGTATCAATCCAATTAAGCCAACACACATGAACAATTGTATGCAGATAAGCATTCCCTGATACTTTTTAGAGTCCTAAAAACACAGTTTAAATGATCGTATGAAACCAAATAGCCACCTCTACCGAAGCAAGAGCTCTCTATTCTTCACCAGGCATAGAACTTTTCACAATGATGGAAAATACTGAGCAAAAGAAATTGTATTTGGTGTATAAGCCCCAATTATGGACTCCTTCACCAAAGACTCTTTTACATTGTATGCTCTCATAACCAAAATTTCTAAGCCTCCCCCAGTTAGTGGAGGCCAAGTTAGAGCAGCCGAAAGACGACCTCCAAGAACTGCTAGATGAAATTTGCATAATCCTGGCTGACACCAAAATCAACCCTTGGCACTTCCACAAATACCTCATCAGCTAAATCAAAGGAAACAATCAGCACGTCATAATGGCCAAAAAACCTTTCTAATCGGGTTAACCAATGCATCTTCCGGTTCAACGTAATTCCTTGAGAATCTGGATCAATCCAGTAAACAACTCCCCCAGTACTTCTCCATATACCAAGAGTAGATACTTAAACATCTGATATACCACAGGGCCAGGAGTCATTATAATCCATATTGGCAAAATTAATGATCTTGATCACCTTGTACTCTTGGTAGCAGGGCGAAAACCAAATCAAAGACCAAACTCTGCTCCTGAGATTCTACTAATTTAGGCAGCTCTTTGTAGCCCCTTGTAAGAGGATTTGTACACATAAGTGCATTACTACCAGAGAATCAGATATGCACAATAGTCTGTGACATGAACCAGCCACCTTAAATTCTGGCACAAGAGTGTGCTAAAGGAGTGTTGATTTTCCTCACATAGCTATTTAGAAGACTTACTTCTATGCAGGCAGCCAACATACTATAACTTTTCTATTTACTCCCGCCCTTGAGACTAACTACGTTTTACAAAAGTAACATAAATGGTGGAATTATCTTTTAAATTAT
This sequence comes from Petunia axillaris subsp. axillaris, assembly GCA_029990575.1. NCBI lineage: Eukaryota > Viridiplantae > Streptophyta > Magnoliopsida > Solanales > Solanaceae > Petunia > Petunia axillaris. The sequence goes on along the minus strand of JARKNS010000008.1, from coordinate 124,057,688 downwards.
CCATAAAAACATATCTTTAGACAATCCAAGCTATAATATGATGGATCGCGAACGAACTTCACATTAACAGATAATCAATGATCTCTATCATTAATGTTGTTGCTGTCTTACCTCTTTGAACATTTAAGGCTTTTCTACCATGCTATCTTTGTTGGAGATGAATCTATATGGCATACAACCTTCCATTATCATTCTCTGAAATACTAGAGTGAGGATTTGAGTACTTTAGCCTACACGTCTTAAGTATGATAAAGCAGTTTCTGTAATTGTCACCATGACCGTCTGTTAGAACTAACTTTTATTGAACTGTGTCATTTAATATGGTTAAACATTTAAAGCCGCCATGCAAATCTTTTACCTTTCCCTACTCGAATCCAATTCCTCGTGAAGCAGCATTTTCAAATGGTTCAGACTTCATATAACCATTATACATTTATGTTCAAGTTACAATACTCCAGTACTCTCTTCTAATTCATGTCAAAGCAACTACCAGTCTCCATTTTCACCGAAAGTGATTATGAAAACATAGTAATACCTTAATACAGTGTAATTCCACAGAAATACACACATGCCAGGTAAGAGAGAAGATTATGATTAAACAACCTGAAGGGGTAAGTAAAAACCCTAGATGCAACTACTACTGAGAAGCAAACATTTTATTAAGCCAGATAGGAGACTACTGTACTGCCAACACTAAGGATCTCATCAAAGAAAAAGAAAGATCTCTTCATCTAAAATAAGAAAAAGAAACAACAACGAAATAAAGATATCACACACAAGTTCCTCATGAAAGCATCTTTTCCTGAAGAAAAAGATAAGAAAAAACTAGAACTGAATATCCTAGAACTCCACTAGGGTGTTGCAAGACCTCCTGCAGCTTACGACTTTAGAGCACCGCATAATACTTGAGCTAATGACTTTAGAGAACTGCATTAAAAAAATTATGATAGTAGACCTCAGTGTGTGTGGGGGAAGAGGGGAGTGGGAACTTAACCTTCTTGAAGTCCACTTAAAGATCAACAAATAAGATAAGAAGATAAACAGGCCAAGATTATCACAGTTGATGTGGATTATGAGCCAGCTTCATATGAAAGTTCTCAACCTTCACAACTTTGTTCATTTCTACCTTCCTTAAGTGAAGAAACATATTTATTTCTTACTCATGACATCAAACTTCTGATGATTTCAGCTCCAACTTAGTTACTCAATGTGTCATCCTTGCACGGTAGATTTCATGAAACAGTATGATGGTCCTTCACAAGAACTTAACCCAGATATTCATGAAACTGTTATATTAAGTAGCACACCCAAATGTCTTACATTACAAGCAAACACATGGAAGAATAAATCCAACAAAACAATCAATTTAAACTCAAAGAAGGAATCACCTTATAAGACTTGTTGAACACGGTATTACAAGACTTGCATCATATGCCGAAAACTGGATCAACCCCTATCTGCCAGGTCCAACAAGGGAGGAGAGGGTCTCAAGAGCTAAAAGAAAGTTAATTATGCAACACTAAAGTTAAAAATGGGGTATATATAATATAAGATGTGGCTCACTGATGTTGAAGAACACTGATTTATCCAGCTCAAGCTAATAACTATGCATGCCCAGAAAGCACCTTGAGAAAGACACATATCAGCAATACGAAATATGTACACCCAATCTGATCACAGCGTATACAGCAAAACCTTCAGCAAAAAGTAAGAAGCTCGCCTGCAAAGAAAACCAAATAACCTCTCCTCATAAATTTCAAATGTGATGATCCCAAGGCCATGCTACATCACTAAAAGCAAACTCATTAACTCCATAGACGATTGAACACAACCAGCTGTACTGAATAATCATGAAAAGGGAAGTTAAACAAAATTGTTTTTAACAGACACAAGCATCCGTCATCTAATCTATAACTTAACAGTTGCTCAAATTTGTAACTCGTCTTACATTACCCAATGAATACGCCACAAGACCTTTATTAACCTATGTATATGGCAACGCCAGCACCACAAACTCTCATGCTCTCGCAAGCAAAAAAACTACATATATAAATTATTATAGTTCAAAAGCCTCAACCATGATCACATAATACCAGAAGAAGGAAACAATAAATATAACTATACAGCCTCTGGAAGAACGAGCACTTCCACAAGTGCAAAAACCACATAGACATGAGTATCTTACTTACCAGCAACCATGGAGAAATAAAATATGACTCCAACAGTGTACATACTGCTATAGACCTTTTGGATGGTCAATGTCCTCGACCAATAATCAATGCTTGCAAACGGATGCATTTCAAACATACATTAAATGCAAGACACCTTAGACATTGTAAAACCCTATTACCATCAAGAGAAATAACTGAATACATTTAGAAAGGAGATAAGATCAATGACAACTAAAAGATGGAATGATAACATCACAGACCCTAGCTCTACTGTACATGAGTTTACAATATAAGTCAGTATTTGCATTTGATAGAGCCATTTAATAGACAGCAGGCAGAACTGGAATGCAATCAATCCCTTCTTGCATATTCTGGAGCATATTGCTAAAAAGGAAGTATAGATGCTTTAATGATAGAGTAAGATCATTGAATATGTCAATTCTAGATGTTTTTATATATTTTACTCATGGAATATGAAAAACTATGATATTGGTAGTTAAAGCTACTTGTACATTTTCATCTAGAAAATGAGAACACTTTACAGGTAAAGTCGCACATACAAAGCTTACGGCTCCATTCCTCACCAACCTCTCTTAATGAAAAATTTTGCTCCTAACCAAGGGCTCAATCAAGCAAATAAGTGCAATGGGCCATAAATACAAAAGCTAAGCATTTAAACATGTTTGATAAGGTAAAGTAATAAGTATTTTAAAATTATATACATCAGCTCCAACCAAGGGCTCACTTAGTTAGAAATGCATCTCCACAATAGCAAGATTACTCATCAAACTTGAGATAAGCATACTGTTTATTAGTCCAAGAGCTTTTATTTCTAACATCTCACTACTTTGCCCTCAATTTATGATTCATTCAATACATACACACCCAGCATGCATGGGAACATGCACGCGTGCGCTCACACACATACACATGCACATGCAGGCACACATACTAGAAGACTAATGACAAGCCTGGGAAAGATAGCAAGATGGATGGCACAAAACAAACCTGATTCATTGGATACTTGCAAACGTGTCTACACCCCTGTCTCAAGTGGTACAAAATCTCTCCCAAAAACACCAATTAGATCAACAAGTAAAGTTCATCTAATAGATACAAAGCTATAAATAAAAAAATAAATACACCATGGAACACATCAATTCACAACCATAACAGATAATAAAGGAAAAAAAAAAAGATATAGAGTGTAGAGTTATAAAAATATAAAACTGTATTTCATTGATAAAATATTCATGGAGGCAGATTTTACCTCTTCAAATAGAAGCTGAGAGACACAATTTGAAAATATAAGATGGTCTTCCCTTTCATCCCTTTGTTTGTACATGCAACCCTAGCAGGTATGTATCTAAAGAACTTCAAAGACATGGTTAATTTACAAAACTAAAATAGGTATGAAGTGCAGGCTGTAAAGGTGGTGATGATTGATATGAGTAGTTGATGCTAGTTATACACTCTCATCTAGAAAGGGATAACACTTTCCAGGTAAAAGCCTGAAAGTAGCCAATCACATCTCACGTCCCTTCCACCAACCTGAAAGATTTTGCTCCACACCAATGGCTCAGTCAAGCAACAATGTGCCTATAACTCAAGCAGGCAGCAGCACACACCTCAATAGCAAACAAGTAATGGCTCATATATCATTATTATTACTACAAATGAGTAACTTTTGAACCACTTAGCATGTGAGGAGTAGTAAAATTCCTTGTACCCTGATAAGCAGTTAGTCCAACAAGTTCTATTACTAATATCAGTAGTAATTCCTCTGACACACACATAATGGCAAGCCAGAGAAAGATGGGGATGTCAACGGCAAAAGACAAAAGTCTTAATCATTGGATGCTCAAAAAGCATGTCTCAATAGTCTGAGCAAATCTACAGTTCAGTTTACACAGTAGATACACAGCTACAGATTAACAAATTAATAACCCCCCTGAAACACATTAACTTCACAACCATAATAAACTCAAATAAGGGATGAAAAATCTGGACATCATGGTTCACATGCGAAACTAGATTTTCATTGATTCAACATTCATGATCTAGATTCTACTCCAAGTAGAGAGAGAGATCGAGACAACAAAACTTGAAAATATAAAATGTCTTCCATTCATCATATCATTTGTATATACACATACTAACACAAACCCTAACAGCTAAAACCTAAAATAACTACGAAAACACAGTTGATTCCCTACTGGCATAACCTAATTCCTATAGACTCTAAACACGACAAACAAACACTACCTACTTAATGTTCCAAATTAAACATCCAAAGCTTGAAACCTTCTCTTATCTTCCCATCTAATCCTCATCAGCAGAAGGCTTTGAGCCACCAGCTTTCTTAGGCAGCAAAAGGTTATGAATATTGGGCATAACACCACCATTCGCGATCGTCACATCACCAAGCAACTTGCTTAATTCCTCATCATTCCTCACAGCCAACTGAATATGCCTTGGTACTATCCTCGTCTTCTTGTTATCCCTCGCTGCATTTCCAGCCAATTCAAGCACCTGTAATTCACATACAAAATCAGAAACCCTAATTCCATGTCCACATACAATTCAAAATAGACGAAAATGAAAAATCTCACTCATTATTCTTACCAACTACATTAATTCCAATTTTCAGTTAATCATGGGTAATTAGCGAGTAATGTCACTTAATGAATTACTTAAACAGTAGGAATTTTCTAAATTGAAAAACAAACCATAGAATTTGAGATTAAAAAAAGACGAAAATAACCTCTGCGGCGAGATATTCAAGGACAGCAGCAAGGTAAACCGGGGCACCAGCACCGACCCGCTCGGCATATTTACCGGCTTTGAGAAAACGGGCGATACGACCCACGGGAAATTGAAGACCCGCTTTGCTACTCCGTGATTGTGCCTTCTTTGCTGCTCCTGATCCTAGGGTTTTCCCTCTACCTGCCATTTCTTCTTGTTGTTACTGCTTAAACAAAACTTGTGCTAGAAAGTGAAAGATGGAGTGCAGTGTAGATTTGGAGCAAGTGAATTTAGTGGAGGTGGTTATATAGTGTTGAGGGAGTTTGTAATGGACCAATGGGAAAAGAGTACAAGGATCGTGTTTTGAACCGTTGGATGACGAGACTGATTAACGGTGAGATGAGCAAGCTGACGCTTTTAACCGCTTAAGGAATTGATGATATGTTTGGGATGTGCCACAACTGGCGGATATATCCCTCATGTTTTTACATTGTTACATATAATCTCTATTGTTTTCACCTTGGCGGATATATCCCTCATGTTTTCACTTTGTTACTCCAAGACCAAGATTTCACTTTGCCACTCGTCTGGGAGATGCTTTATTTTTATTTTTATTTTTATTTTTATTTTTCTCTTTATGGGTTATGTTTGTTTTTGTGAATATTATTAAAATTTCGGAGTAATGCATAGTAATTCGTTTACTCTAATTTATATATGGAAACAAATACTTTTTTATCATCTATTTTTAAAAGAATGATAATTTTTTTTTAATTTAATAACAGTTTAATTTAAATTTAATTAAGTGCCCTTTTACTCTTGAATGAGAAGCTTGCTTAGTCATATTTGGAATCTTTATGACTGCACATTTAAACACAACTATCATCTCAACATCAATGGCTGGAAGTTAGTATTGTATCTATTTCGCAATTAGTTTTGTGTAAATGAGTATCGTATCTATTTTGCAGTTAGTTTTGTGTACATCTATTACTACTCTATAAGTGGGAAGCTCCATAAGTAGCAAAGTTAAAAGACCATATTAGTCCTTTAATGAAATATTGTTCTAAATATAGTTATGTACAAGAAGGTAAATACACACGTAAATAAATAAAATATAAAATAAAAGATTAAATTATAAAATATGCATCTAAACGAATTGATACAAAAATTTGGAGACAGTAAAATATTGCATTTGGTAATTCAATTTACGATAAATTTATTTGACTAATTTAATTAATAGTATAAATCGGCTTTATCTATAAAATGAAAATCACTAGACATTGAAAATTGTCATATATTATCTCAATTGAGGGAGGAAACCGATAAACCATCAGCTAATGAGTTGAATTCTCATCATATTCTTCTTTTATTAAGTGGACATTTACATAACTTTGACCATTCTACCTCCCATACATTAAAATTATTGTAAATTAGGATTATTTGTTCATCTATCGGAACAAATATTTACATTGCAAATATCAACTCTGATAAGTTCATTCCTTTATTATTATTTTTTTTTACTCTTTCAATGAGCGTTCATGAAACTATATAAAGTACTTTTATTTATGCAAATTCTGGCTAGAAACTCTTCGCGCTCCTATTTAGTACATTATGAAATAACTTCTTCTTGTAAAATTTATATTTTTAGTAATAACCATAGTATATTTCAATTGTAAATTATATATCAATCATGCATCTATCATACATTAGTGAAAGGATATTTTGTTTGGATATCTCAAAATATTTAAAAATCAATTTAGATCAAATTATTCTTTTTATTTATCTCATCTACTCTTTGCATAAAATAATTCCTCACTAATATTAAATACAACTAAACAATGTGTTGTTATATTTATAAGTGCATTTTATTTTCTTAATTTTTTTGTTCATCTTAAATAAGGATTATTTATGTTTATGAATTATATTTAAGTCTGATGTTGTTATTCTCTGTTAATACGATAGTATTCATGTTTTGACAATTTACTCTAATTTTTGTTTCTGCTTCTTTTGTCATTTTACTTGAAATGCTGAGTTCTTTCAAATTATGCTAAAAACATCGTGACTAGGGGATTATACTTACTATTTTGTTCGTCAAATGGTAATTATCTTTGATAATAATTGTATTAAAATTTCACATGAATATTATAATTTATATGCATAAAAAAAAACTGACGTGACTCACCATTAAGTATCTCTGTCACAAAAACTACAATTTCATTCTTTGCAGGCGTACATCGTGAAATTGAAAATGACATCTTAGCTATTCTACGGAAGATATATGTTGACCAAATTTTAGACAACTTCTACAAAATATAATTTTTATTTAATAATAATTTCTTGATATGTGTGTGGCCGTTAAAAAGTAAGACTACGGTATCATAAGAACGAGGTAGAAACTTTAAGACATGAAGTGTTTGAAATTATAGTTGTTGTTACTCTTATTCACAATATCAAATGTCGTGTTACTCAAAATATTTCATTATCAAATGTCATGTTACTCATCTTAAGATTTAAAAATATTTACTCATTAAAATCGATTCCACGTGCAACGCACGTGTTAGAAAACTAGTGCTATAATATTCACAAAGCATGTTTATTACATATAAGTATTATTTATAAAAATCTACTTGATTATGATAAAAGATATCCAACAGTTGGTATCAAGCGCCTCTGTCTTGATATTGTTTTAGTCCCTGTGTATATACTTAAAACAGTTTTGTATTGGTACAAAGTTTTCAGTAAATATCATATGGTGGTTGCCAACTTTTATCATGATAATACTATTAACTAAGTACTCATAATTATCTATTTCATTTTGGCATTTAATGAGACAAATCAAAGAAAATTGACATGTTGATGACTTTTTTCTTTTTTAAATGTCACCCGTGTCAAATGAATTTATTCGCTTGATTAAAGAAGGTACATCATCTGATCACTTTATTAGTTATCAATACATGAGATTCATTAGATTATTTTGAATACATGTGTTAAATAAGCTGTTAAAGTAATCAAATATAATTCTTGATAATTACGGTATAGCCACAGCAACTATAATTATTTTAAATTATATATTTTGTGTTAATAGATCACCTATAGCTAGTAGCACACGACATCATCCATTGTAATATATTATATTTGATATAATAAATCTATCTACAGGAACTTTTATTATATTTTGTATAATTAATTAGGATGAGATAGAAGTTTATTTTTCTTAATCTACCCACGGGAATTAATTAAAGAATATAATTTGGTGGTTTCATCATTAAGTTTAAATATGAATTTTTAAATAAAATTTAGCCCCAAAGCAATTCTATTTGGTTTGTGATTCATATTTGTAATGTGTGGGTAAAAATACGCCACCAATTATTACATTGATACGAGTCCAGCTAGCGAGACTAGACTTATCCTACAAGTCACCGGGCACAAGGGATACACGCCTGTTCTACGAGTTACGACTGTTTAGGCGGTACAAGCATAGGACGCAAGGCATACATCCTGCCGTCTAAGGGTTACAGTATCCTAGTTAGGGTTTCGTATATACCACCGCCTTGAGTTTATAGGCATATGAGCCTCATTAGTTTTTATATTTTACCATAGTTAGGACTGGGTAATCACTGCTATAAATACCCCCTCCTTATATTTTATTGTACATCAAATGATTCATCACTGAATCCGACTATTCTCAAGGAATAACACTCTTTACTTTCTTGTCTATTATTTTTCTCTCTATTTACTTACTTTTTGTCGTATTTTACTTTATTTTTTGTGACCCCTTCATAAAATTAAGTGTTTAACCTAGACGTACAAATTTAGGCATAAACAGTTTGGCTCCCACTGTAGGGTCCATGCAATTGTAGGTATTCTACAAGAAAAAGGCGCAGTCATGTCAAACGACAACGCCCCAAAAAATACTGTCGACGCAGTAGTTGAGTCTGTACAGGAACCTGGCGATCCCAGCGTATAGCCATAGGATCCTGCCAAGGAGCCAGTCCATGTGCCCAGCGACGGTGAAGACGATCAATCACGTGAAGGTAATTCTGATCTCAGAGGTTTCTGTGCTAATCTCCTCACAACCCTATCAACACGGGTAGAGCAAAACTCGGTCAACATGGTCGAGGGTATATCTCAAAAGAAAGGAACAATATTTCGATAGATTGTCTCAGAGGCCAGCATCCCCACGAGGACCAGCGCCCATGAACGATACTCCAGTGTCCGCTCCTAATCATAGACTCAACATGGATGCCGCTTCTGGAGGTTCAACGTCAGCAATCAAGACCTCAAAGGAACACCTTTCATTCAGGACATTCTAAAGGAGATGAAGGCCATCCACGATCGGATCGGTAATGTACCAGGTGCACCACCTCAGGTTACCATCGTAGATGAGCAAAAGCTTTACAAGCACGCATACAAAGCAAGTGCTGCACCGATCCACATATCAAAGCACTTCTGCATGCCGGATAAATTGAAGTACGACGGAACAACGAATCCGGATGAGCATATTGCTACGTATTACACAAAGAGCAATGAAATCTCAGAGGAAGAAATCCAGTCTGCTTTGGTGTAAAGATTCAGCTCAACCCTGACCAAAGGTGCCTTCGCTTGGTACACTCAACTACCGATGGGCTCCATCGAGTCATTCACCCAAATGCAAGATTTGTTCAAGAAACCCCGCCCATAAATGGGAGAAGCACATGGAGGATATCTTTGAGATTCGACAGCGCGACGACGAGTTGTTGAAAGACTATCTTGAAAGGTTTCAGAGGGAACGCATGGAGCTTCCTCCAGTCCCCGATAATATTGATGTTATAGCCTTCTGCAAGAGCTTGAATTCCAAAGGGTCACTAGCTACCAGGGAATTATAGTAAAGTCTAACTCAACATCATGTGTCGACATGGAGTGCCTTACATCAGAGGTACACTGAAAATCTCTGCCTGAAGCCGGAACACTCTCAGAACCCTGAAGTTGAACGGAGAAAACGAGCAGGAAGTCCGTCCCTTGAGGGAGAAAGGGATGGAAGACAAGTAAAAGGAAAGACGCAGAGCCAAGTGGGAGCGGCAAAGCAAGGGAACACCCGGGGGCTTGGATCCCAGGAGAAACAAAACGAGCCTCACAGCTTCCAAGATTTTGGTACGAGTCAACGCCGTGGAACTAGTTGCCAATCACTTCAGCAAACTAGGGCCAAAAGTACGGTGGACGCCTACCATAAAAGGAGCAACCGGGAGGAATACAATGGCCTATTGTGTCTTTCATCGTAGCAATGGCCATGCTATGGTGGATTGTAAGGCACTTGTTCGTTTGTGGTGTTCACGTCCTTATTGATTCTCTTCGTTTATTTTGCCATACTTGTCATCGATTTTAAGTAGTATTTAGTAATTGAAAATCTATCTTAGCTCGAATCTGCTTACATCTCGATTACGGACAAGCATTAGTTAAGACGATCAATCCTGCAAATGTAAGAGTATCAACCGATCGATCGAATTTCAATATAGAATGGTCGCCTAAGGCTCAATTAAATAAAAATTTAATTGTAATACCTGAAGTCAAATTTTAGAATATACAGTTTGGCGCCCACCGTGGGGCCTAGGCAATCGATTTGTTCCAAAATTTGTCGTTGATTCTACTTACATTCGTTGTTTTTGTGTGAAATGGCAGACGATCAGAGCAACAACGCTCACAACGCCAATGCCGCTATCAGGGATGGCGCTCAGTCCAATCCTGCAGACGGAGCGCAGCTTCTAGGCGTCGAAGGGGTCGATGAATCATCCCACCATGAACGAGATCCACCCTTGAACGCCCCTGCGAACGGCTCTCAGTCGAATGTCAATCGAGGACGTCGACTCGGTAAGGAACCTGCGGTCGAAGTAACATCAATCGATACAAACACTTTGTTGCGAGAATTTTTTACTAAGAAAAGCGAGCAGATGGAAAGAGTAAGTTGATATTTGCAGCTTTTATCTGGCTCTACAAGTCACAGAGCACATGCCTCCCAGCAACACCCCTCCCCTCCCCCCCGTAGGCACTCCGATCTTTGTTCCTCAGGGCGTAGTTATAGGGGGACCTGAAGCGGGGGTGGAGCTCGGAGGGTTGGGTTCGGCCGCCGTGGCTAAGGGATCTCCTGCCTCCGGCATGACATAAGCGAGGATGTTAGCTACGATGCAGACATTGTTGAATGATACAGTGGAGAAGAAACTTAATGAGATAAAGTCGTTTATGGAAAATTTGCCAGGAGTTCCAAAATTAACGGAGGACGCTGCTAAGAAGTCGATCTCAAAGCCGTCGTTCCTTCCAAGTGCTGCTCCGTTACCCATTCCAAAAGCTTTCAAGCTGCCGGATATTTTGAGGTATGATGGAACTACAGATCCAAGGGATCACATCGATATATTTTTTATCACAATATAGTCGAACGATTTGAAAACAGACGAGATCAATTTGATGAGTCTAAAGAAGTTTTGTGAAACACTGAGATGAGCAGCGTTGAAGTGGTATATACAATTTCCTGAAAATGGGATATCAGATTTCGATGACATGTCAGCTAAATTTATTCGGGCACATACTGGAGCTAAAAAGATAGAGCGGAGAGTGGAGGATATTTTGAACATTAAGCAGCGGCCCAATGAAATGATCAAATAATTTTTAAAGCGGTTTAATAATGAGAAGATAAATGTTCCGAATGTCGAAGAAATGTGGTATTGTTTGTCCTTTGTGAACAATCTGAGCAACGACTCAACAGAGGCGTGTAGGAAGTTGAAAGATCGGTTAAGGGAAGTCACCGTGAACTTTCGACGATCTACATCGTGAATGTGAACCAAACTGAGGATGAGGAGTTACAGTTAGCTCTTTACAATCGACGATATGGGAGATTTGCTACATGAAGGGTCGAAAATGACAGGCGAAATCACAAGGCTCAGCAGAGATTCGAGCCCTACGGTTTCCCTCATTAGAATGGGAATGGATACGAAACTAGCAGTTCGAAGGGTCAGCCGAGAAAGGAGCAGTCGGGTCTATCTACAGCTCCAAGAGACCCACTACCTCCAAATATTTATAATTTTTGTGTTTCAACAGCAAGCTTGGCGAATGCATTGAGGGGAATTGGTGATAAAGTGGTAAAATTCCCCAGTCGTATGAAAATAAATCCGAATAGCAGAAATGACAACTTGTGGTGTGCTTTCCATTATGATCATGGACACACGAGCAAAGAATGTAAGGCTTTGTGTTATGAGGTAGCAAAGTTGCGCGAGAGTGGTCACTTAACAGAATTCATAACGGAGAGAGGAAGGGAGAATTTTAATAAAAATAAAGATGATCACCAACCCCGAGGAAAACGGTCAATGTCATTACCGGTGGAGCTGAAGTCCATGGAGTAACATATACAACGGAGAAGTATTTGAAAGTATAATTCACTAGGGATATGCGAACGCGAGAGATTATAAGTGATGACATCGTGTTCGGGGATTACGATTTCGATGAAAGGATACATCCCCATTATATTTTGGTCGTCATAATGAGGGTGGATGACGCCGATGTAAGACGAGTATTGATCGACACAGGCAGCTCGGTCAATATAATACGGTCAAGAGTAGTTGAGCATCTGCAATTGACTTACAAAATAATACTCAGGTCTACAATACTTTTGGGGTTTAATAATTCGAGTGAAACGACGTTGGGTGAAATCATGATTAATACTTATGCAGAAGGAGTTGAGAATAAAACCTTATTTCAAGTAATGGGGGGAGAGATGATTTTGGGTCAACCGGATCCATGCTATGGGAGCGGTCCCATCGACTCTACATCAAGTTGTTAAGTTCCCTACCCCATGGGGAATAAGAGAAATTAGAGGTGAACAACAGACTGCTCGAGAATTTATTTAGTACCCATGAAGGAGGGAGCTACTTCGAACATTTCAAAATAGCAATTACAGCCACCAGAATCTTTGGCCGAAGATGATGAAACCAAGTCCAACGGGTCAGGACTTCGCCAAAATTCCGGCATGTGTTAGGTAGCCGAATAAACAAAAAGTTGAGGACTCGACGATCGAAGATTTGGAAGAAGTAGTCCTCTTCGAAGACAAACCTGAACGAAAAGTGTATGTTGGAGCAGAATTGGACCTTGATATGAAGAAGGAAATAATCACATTTCTCAAAGATAATACTGATTGTTTTGCTTGGTTCCCATGCAGACATGAAATGGATAGATCCGAAAGTTGTTACTCACAAGTTGAACGTCGATCCATCACATCGACCGGTGAAACATAAAAAATGACCCAGGGATTTAGAAGGAAAGTCATCGATGATGAAGTGAATAGACTATTGAAAAATGGATTCATAAGAGAAGTAAAATATCCCGAGTGGCTAGCAAATACGATCGTAGTCCCAAAGAAGAACGGGAAGTGGAGAGTATGTGTTGACTACATCGATCTAAACAAGGCATGCCCAAAGGATTCGTTCACGTTGCCTCACATCGATTGGCTGATTGATTCGACGACAGGTTACAAAATGTGAAGTTTTTTAGATGCATATTCAGGATACAATCAAATATTGATGGAGTCAGAGGACCCAGAGAAAACGTCGTTCATAACGGACAAGGGGACTTACCGTTATACGGTCATGCCTTTCGGTCTCAAAAACATCGGGGCTACCTATCAACGGTTGGTCACGACCATGTTCAAAAACTTGATCGGAAACACTATGGAGGTTTATATAGATGATATGCTGGTGAAGTCGCTGAAAGCAAAGAGTCATTCGGATCATTTGAAGGAGACTTTCACGATTTTGAAATAGTTTGACATGAAACTGAACCCGGAGAAGTGTGCGTTCGGGTTCGGATCTGGAAAGTTCATCGTATCTCAAAGAGTGATTGAAGTAAACCCGGTTAAAATCAAAGCAATCGAAGACATACCAAATGAGCTTACAAAGGTGAAGGACATTCAAAGTTTGATTGGTCGAGGTGCCTACCTCAGCAGGTTTATCTCGAGGTCATCCAAATGATGTCACGAGTTCTTTTCAGTCTTGAAGAAAAACACAATCTTTGAGTGGACACCAGAATGCAAACAGGCCTACAAAGAGTTGAAGCAATACTTGTCAAACCCTCTGTTGCTTTCAAAATCGATGGAGGGGGAAGTGTTTCTAATCTACTTGGTCGTTTCAGAAGTGGCTGTAAGTGTTGTCCTCATTCGTGAGGACGAAGGTAAATAATTCCCTATCTATTATGTTAGTAAAACCTTACTCGATGCAGAAACATGGTATCCACACTTAGAAAAACTTGCACTAGCACTTGTTATAGCTGCACGAAAATTAAGGCCATATTTCCAATGTCATGCGATATCTGTTGTAACTACATTTTCTTTACGAAATATTTTGCATCGATTTTCTGGCTGATTAATGAAGTAGGCGATCGAGCTGAGTGAGTACGATATCACTTACTAGCCTCGTACCGCCATCAAATCACAAGTTTTGGCTGACTTTGTAGCAGATTTTAGCGCTAACATTCTTCCGGAGGCAAGAAAAGAGGAGCTCATGATGAGGGACCTAGACCCCTGAGTCTGGATGCTTTATACGGACGGAGCATCAAACGTAAAGGGAACTGGTGTCGGAGTCCTATTAATAGCACCAACAGGCGAAAAGCTAAGGTATGCAATCAAGCTACATGCTAAAACTAATAATGAGGCTGAATATGAGGTCCTTGCTGCAGGCCTTAAAATTGCCAAGGACTTGAAGATCGAAAAACTGGACATCAAAAGTGATTCTTAGCTGGTGGTAAACCAAGTCCAAAGGGACTTAAGTATTCGAGACACAAGGATGCATCAACTACTCATAAGGTACAAAGCCTCTTAGCTTCCTTTCGAGAGTGGAAAATAGCACAAATCCAAGAGAAGAGAATATCAAAGCAGACACTTTGGCCAACCTTGGCTGCGCAGCGGAGAAATCACAAAGCAAATCTGAAAACTTGGAGAAGATGTCAAGCAAAAGTTTGGAAGCAAGTTTTTGAAGTTGTATTTATAGGGATGAAGTAATGAATACCTCGGTAACTGGTGAAAACTGCCACCCGCACGATGGCGTGCACATGTCACGATGGGAAGGCAAAGTGACGTTATGGCGTTCTAAATTGCAAGGCTGAGAACATCCCACGTGTTTTCCCGCTTAAAATTTCATGCCACTTGCCAACACTCTCTCGGCAAGTGGGGGGACTATCTGTATTGGTTGAAAATCGTCCGAACACATGTTCGTCGATATGGCAAGTTCAACGCCAAAATCGGGGACAAACCAGACGTCGCTGAGTAGAGGTGGTTATCGAAGACAACCGTTCGGTTGTGTTGGTCGTGATAATTTCTCCGAAGACATAAGATGACGTCGTAGCTGATAAATTACACTTAACTGATCCCTTTATTTTCGGAGGTCGTTGAACGTGGATAATGACCTTATCAGATCGTGGGGAGACGGCAGATAATGGAGTTCTACTAGGGTTTTGACTCTTAAACCTATAAATAGAGCTCTCATTCCCCATTGTAAGGTTACGTTTTTCTGAACAATAACCTCCCTCTTTAAGATTTTACTATTGCACTCATCCGCCATTACTCTCATATTATCACCTTATTATTATTACACCGCCGTTGTTCCACCATTGTCTGGCTTCGCTTTGGAGGAGGAAATCATCTCTTTCAATGAAGCGCTGATCTTCGACTGCGAATACAATAAGCTTTATTTTATTTTATTTTATTATTATTGCTTGTTTATTTCTTCTCTTCATTGTTGCTTGCTCGGTCGTTCATTGATTCATTATTCTTCGTATGCTCGTTTATTGATTCATTATTATTCGTATGCTCGTTCATTGAGTGTTTATTCCATCCACTTACCATTGTTGCTATCATCGAATTAGTAAACAAATCTTGATGGGAATCCTGCTAAAGTAAATCACTGTTTTCAAATACAACATACACGATCTGATCATTGGCTAGCGATTGATCCTCTATCAAGTCGTCTTCGGATAATAGTATCTTGCATGTTCGTTTAACTTGTTCGAGAGTAGAAGTCATAAGAATTATTCATTCTGTTGCTAAATAGATCGTACATCACCGTTGATAATTCATTATCACTTGAAATCGATAGGATTGACTTGTTCATTTGTGGTGTTTACGTCCTTATTGATTCTCTTAGTTTATTTTGCCATACTTGTCATCAATTTTAAGTAGTATTTAGTCATTGAAAATCTATCTTAGCTCGAATCTGCTTACATCTCGATTACAGCCAAGCATTAGTTAAGACGATCAATCCTGCAAATATAAGAGTATCAACCGATCGATCGAATTTCGATATAAAATGGTCGTCTAAGGCTTAACTAAATATAAATTTAATTGTATTACCTGAAGTCGAATTTTAGGATATACAAGAACAATGGGGTGAAAGGCTAGGATAGAGACCGAAGTGCTGAGGGAGCGGTTATTGAGGATGAGCCAATTAATCCCAAGGCTGCAAAGTTATGGTACCAGTTAACAGAGGTTTTGGTAAAGCACGACGAGCTATTATGGGTGATACAATGCTGCTTGGTATTAACTCAGGTCAAGGTGCAGTTTTTGCATCTTC
This sequence comes from Petunia axillaris subsp. axillaris, assembly GCA_029990575.1. Lineage (NCBI taxonomy): Eukaryota > Viridiplantae > Streptophyta > Magnoliopsida > Solanales > Solanaceae > Petunia > Petunia axillaris. Next base: position 124,041,196 of record JARKNS010000008.1, on the reverse strand, counting down.
CAACAATCATCGAGTCGGTCCAGGGAAAACACCTGCTGTTGTATGTTTCTGTTTCTGAAGTAGCATGGAATGCAGTGCTTGCACGTGAAGAAGACGGAAGACAGCTTCCTGTGAAATAATGCTAGGCAAGGGGCTTTCATACCCAGATGGACTTCTTCTCTACCCATCCAATTTATTACAGTCGTGGTTATGGCAACTCAGGAGTTGTGCCCATATTTTATCAGCCATACGGTTAGTGTGGTTTATTCGATACTTCTACGGGATATTCTGTCCAGATCTGGGTTTTCAAATGTATTGGTAGAATGGGTCGAAGATCTAGGAGAGTACGATATCATTTTCCAACCACGATGGGCCATCCATTCGCGGGCTTTGGAAGGCTTCACCTAAGATTTTGCAGAAGAATTTGCAGCAAAGGTGGAGGAATCAATCCAACATGCAAGGACAATCGAGCTCGGGCACTGGGGAGTCTATACGGACGTGGATCTCGAAGGAGAGAAAGCCACCCTTGATTTATGGATTAAGACACCTACCGCGAAGGTCTTCCATAAAACCGCAAAAGTTTCGCATATCGAAGCAGAATATGAGGCTATAACTCAAGCTCTTGAGTTAGCCTACATATTGGGAGCTAGGGAGATCAGCCTCTTCAGTAGTTCTCAGTAGGTGGTTAATCGAGCAAATGAGGTTTTTGCAACAGAAAATATTTGTGCGTCATATCAGCAAGAGAAAATCAAAGCACTTTTGAAATTTTTCCACAAATGGGAATTTGTTTACAAGGAGGAAAGTTCAAACGATGGCGAAGTCCTCGAGGATTCACACACCGATCAAGACGACTAATAGGTAGTAATAGAACTGACCCTCGCGAATTTGATGAACCTTGAAGTTTCGAACACAGGTTCCGCCTCAAAACAGCGTCATGCATTAATTAGCTACTTGGACAAGGGAATACTCCCCGAAGACAAGTTAGAAAGCAGACAGCTGCGGAGGCAGGCAGTTCACTAATGTTTGATCGGTGGATATTGATATCATCGGATTGTCGGCGGTCCACAAATTACATCTCGAAGCTCAGCACCCTCCAGTCAGGAAGCCTTGGCAGGCCTCTCCATTCACGATAGAAGTATAGTTACTATCAATATTTGCTTTAAATTAAGTTCAAAGTTTCATTTTATTGCAGTATGACAAGTTATGTTACGGGTTTTTACCTACGACAACTCAGGCTCGACACCCTACTTATCAACAAAACTACCATTTTACTTAGTCTGTTTTACGATTACAATTCAGATCCATCTACTATCCAACTATTCATAGCGCCGGCCAGAGCTAAGTTTAAGTAATACACCCATTTTTTGCTACAAAAAGTAGGTAAACTACTCGCTTAGAGCTAGAGCACGTCTAGCTCAGCCACCAGTCATTATTCGTATGTTGAACTCGTCAATTCAACAAAATTTGCACCTACATGTCGGTGGGGATGCCTGCACGTATAGTGTAAGAAAGTCTTAAAATACTCGAGTAAACAAGCAACGACTTTCTGAATCAGAACGGAAAAGTGCATGTTTCCACATGGGCTAAAATCGTCCCATTGTGGGCACAAAACAGCCGTCTATCACAGGCGCAACATAAGCCGTCAACTACTGACGCATATGAAGCGCCCTTCAATGCGCACGCCCGTCTTTACAGACACTAGCTCAGAAAGACAAACAAACATGTTGCTTAAACTACACAAGTACGCATAAAAACATTAGTGAACATTCATTTTATTAATAGCAAACAGCCCGTAGGCTCATAATGTACAATTAGTTCTTCCTGAATACAACATTGTTCATAACAATTATTAAAAAAAGGGAAAATGAAGGCTAAAAACTATAAGCTCCTCAGGATATACACGGCTGAAGATCCTTCATGTGGATTGTAGCTACAAACCGTAAAGCTGCCCAGAGCTTCCCATAGTGGCCGGAGATATGTCTGCCCGAGCATTTCTTCAAGGTGCGCAATAGTTAATACAATCAAAGCCCATACACTTGATCAAATCAAGGGGTCCTCGGAAGCGTCTGAACACAGACATATTCTTCCCCCATCACGTCCGCAGAGCTTAGAAAGAAAACTTGAAAATCAGCTTCAATCTCAACTGGTCAAACGGGAGTGCACTGGCCCGCAGATCTTCAAGCGCAATCAGAAGCTCATCAAGGACGGAAAGGCTTGTGCTGGTGACCTACCACAAGGGAGCCTCTTCCTTGGTATCCCACAGCAAGCGGCCGATGAGTCGTTGCAGCAGCAATGCGGCTGAACCAAGACACAACCCTGAAACATGAGCGGAGTTAGAGCTTGGTGACTCGTTAATCTACCCATAGCTAGGAACTGTTTCCTCTTGCCTGCCATGGAACGGATTCAGAGAAGTAGGCTTCAACCCTACTTCGTCAAAGAGGCAACCTGAGGACCAGAAAAATCCTGGCGTAGAAGCATCAATATTGGTCAAAGAGACTGCAAGTTTCAAGGAGTCATTGAGATATCCTTCACACCGTTTTCACTTCCTGATTGCTTGCATCAGCACTCAGCACATGGAGAAACTGACTGTGTGGCAAAAATTCGCCACCTATTATTATGGAGATACGAGTCCAGCTGTCGAGACTTATCCTACAAGTCACCGAGCACAACAGATACACGCATGTTCTACAAGTTACGACCGTTCCGGCGGTACGGGCATAGGACGCAACGCATACATCATGCCGCCTTAGGGTTACAATCTCTTAGCTAGGGTTTCGTATATACCACCGCCTTGAGTTTATAGGCTCATGAGCCTCATTAATCGTTGTATTTTACCATAATTAGGACTTGGTAATCACTGCTATAAAATACCCTTCCTTACATTGTATTGTACATCAAGCGATTCACCACTGAATCCGAGTATTCTCAAGGAATAAAACTCTTTACTCCTTGTCTATTATTTTTCTTTCTATTTATTTATTTTTAGTCATATTTTACTGTATTGCTTGTGATCCCTTTATAAATTTAAGCGTTTAATCTAGAAGTAAGAATTTAGGCATAAACAGGTAACATTTAATGTTTTGCGTTGGCACAACATGATAAGATTTAATTATCTCAATATTTTGTGATATAAGTATGTATAGTTTATTTATGCAGCTATACAACCTGCTAATCTTTTTGATATCAAATGTGATGTACCCGATTTAACCGGTGATAACTATAAGATATGGAAGGAGAGAGTTCTTCTTCAATTAGGATGGATGGATATTGATTAAGCTATTAGGAAAGATGAACCACCTGCACCTACCAATACTAGCACTCGGGCTGAAATTGATCTTTATGAACGATGGAAGTGATCTAATCACCTCAGTATGATGTTCATAAAGACTAAAATTTATATTAGTATACGTGGTTCAATCAGGGAGTGTGAAAATATTAAGGCTTTGCTGAAGGCTATTGATCAATAAAGCTCATTATTGTTAAAGGTGTGCATGAGCGCATGAAGATGAGGGATGTTGCGACTCAACTAAATTATTTTGAGGTTAAGATATCTGATTCTTTTCTTGTGCACTTTAAATTGATTCTCTTCCGTCTCAATATGGGTCTTTCAAAATCTCCTATAACACATATAAGGAGAAATGATCAAGTAATGACTTGTGACTATGTGTGCTCAAGAGGAAAGAAGGTTATCAACGGAATTGGTTGAAAGTTTGCATATGACTACACAAGGAAAGAATAAAGGTCAAAACAAATAGATGGGAAAGGGAAAAACAATTGAAATAAATTTCCAGCCTAATTTCAAGAAGGAATCCAAGTGCTTTTTCCGTAATAAGAAAGGGCACATGACGAAGGATTGTGCCAAATTTAAGGCTTGGCTAGAAAAGAAACGTAATCTAACCTCACTTGTTTGTTATGAATCTAATATGGTTGATGTTCATCATAACATTTGGTGGATTTATTCTTGATCTACAATCCACGTTTCAAATACCTTGCAGGGTTTTCTAAGTTAAAAGAAGTAAGTAGGCAATGAGTGAGCATCTATTCACGTAATAGGATGCCTTCACATGTGGAAGCCATTGGAACTTGCAGACTAGTTTAAATTCTAGTATTGTTTTAGATTTGAAAAGGACATTTTGACACGACCCGAAATCCGGTTAGGCTGTGCGTGCACCCGACATCCTCCCCTAGACCCGTCGGGCGAACTCTTATCAATTAAATTAGGAAAATAAATATAACAATTCATAAATAAAGATAGGACTAAAAAACACACACAGACATATTGACACCTCTAAACTGTACGAAAGAAAATTACAGCTAACTACCCAACATACTAGGTTTAGGGCTATCCAGACTAGACATCTAAGAGTACAAAAGAAGACAAATACCTCCTGAAGGGAGCAAATGCAGCTGAAATAATAACCAATAAACTGGTGGCCATTCGGAATAAAAGCTGGCTCACCCTGACAGCTGAAGTCGTCTTCGCTCCTTCACAACGTGGCGAACTCAATCCTGGAGCGAACCTGCCGAAACGAAATAGATAGACAAGAAACAAACAACAAACAAGGGTGAGTCAAAAGGACTCAACAAGTGGGGGTAGACTAGCCACCTCAAAGAATAGGATAGCTAGCCAGGGAGAAAAGAAACAGATAAACCAAATTCCTCTTATTTTTAAATTATGAAAAGGCAGTGCCAGATAATAACTAGAAACACGTATGGAATCACAAACTATTCAACAACCAGGAACGTAAGACAGCCAGAACATATAGGTATCCCGAACACATCAACAATCAGAAATACATCCTGTTGCGGCGTGCAACCTGATCCATATATTCATCCTGTTGCGGCGTGCAACCCGGTCCATATATTCATACCGCTGCGATGTGCAACCCGATCCATATATTTATATCATTGCGGCGTGCAACCTGATCCATATATTTATACCGTTGCGGCGCGCAACCTGATCCCCGCAACCCAGAATACGAGCCAGAAATATATAGGCAAACTGAGATATGTCCACAACATGGTGTACATACCGCATACATAAAACACAACACAATACAAACAATAGTCAGTATGCGGTGCAATGAGATGGGATGAATGCAGTACGATGCAATGCAGTCACATATGCTTGATACCTCTCTCCGGCGCAGGATTCTCATCGTCTACCAGGAGATATATGCAATAATGACTCTTCACCGGCTCGGGACTCTCATCGATTACCGGGAAGTATATGCAATGATGACCCTTCACCGATGCGGGACTCTCATCGCCAATCGGGAAGTATATGCAATAATGACCCTTTGCCGGTGCGGGACTCTCATCGCCAACCGGGAAGTATATGCAATAATCAAAACTAGAGTGCAATGCTCATATGTTCAATGCAATACCAACAACAAGGCATAACATATAATATACAATGTAAATTCAAAGCTAAGGCGTAATGAGTACGCCTATCGGCAGCTACACACGTAAGGAACACGTGGTAGAAAATCCACGAGGCCAAGTGCCTCCAAAGAAATGGATATAAACACTTACCTCTTCCAAAAGTTGGCATTGCTAATCAACATCCGCTTTATCCTTTGGTTTCATTGCCAAACGATCCCACTCTATTCAATAAGCAGAAAAATATATCAAATTAGGTTAAAGGCTTCATTCCTCACATCTTAGGGCAATCCAGGTAAGAATCTGATACCCTATTCGCATACGCAATATGCAGGCCAAGCCTATGTACAGAGTTTAAGGTCACATAACCAAACCCCAAATAAATTATATTTATATGTTGCCCATAACTCACTGAGTACGAACATATATTCAATCCCATTATCGGAGTCCATTTGACCCTTTAAACTTATAATTGAACTTATTAGGACGATGTCTAATATCTCAATTTCTACCGTCAAAATATATTCAAACATACGTAATAAACTCAAATAATATATTAGGATCATTACCTGAATGTTTCAGGCTAAAAATTCTACTATTTTTCCGGCTCTTTTCTCATTTTCTGGCATTTTTTTCCGAAAATTCTACTATTTTTCCGGCTCTATATCTCTCTGTTTTCTTCGGTTCAACTGAAAGGCTAAGGACCTAAGGTCCACCGCCATTCATTTTAAATTTTGTCTTTTTCCTTTTTTTTTTGTTTTCTTTTATTTTATTTTCTTAACGAAAATTAAAACGGTGCCCTACGATATTCGAAATAATTCCAACTTTTGCATACAAGTTGTACAAAATATATGTAACATACTCTTGAAGGCGGATCTCAAATCAGACTCCCGAAACTCAAGATGCAAATTTAAATGAAAAGAAGTCAAATTATTTAACTTTCGGCATTTTAGCGAAAACTAGCCGAACAACATCGAAATTCACTTTCGAAAGTTTGCAAAAATAAAAAATAATCATACGAACCTAACAGCGCTTTCAGATTTCGAATCGGAGCTCGTTCGCCAAAACCGAGCTCGAAAATCTCTTTTTAATATTTATCGACAATAAAAACTGAAACCTTCTTCCGATACGTAACAAACGAGGTCTGATTTAGCTCAAATTTTACAGACAGATCCTAATAGACATTACGAATATTTTAAAATTATCGACACGCCAATCGGAGTCCTAACTTCGGAAACGACTAACCGAAGTCGTTTCATTCTCCTCCACTTAAACTCTCGTTCGTCCTCAACCGAGCCTAAGTTTAAATAAAATTCCTCACAGATAACAAAAAAACTTTCACGACCTTCATAAGCTACTCCACGGATATTATCTCATGATTGCAGAATCAGAATTATAACACGAACACCGAACTGTGGGAATAAAACATATCTGGATAATATGATAACACCATTGCCCGAATTATTCTGACTAAGACGATCCTTCCTCGATCCCGAGAGGAGAGTTCTACATTTTCGAAACAAAGATACACGGAACTTTGGATGGATAACATGATTCAGCCGATAATCACTTCTTTGATGTACCTTTCGATATAGAATAGGTCGATGGAACTAAGAATTAGCTTACGCTCTCACAACGCCTTAGAGATTTAATATTTATATTCATTATTGGAGGAAGACTCCTCCACTTAGAGCTTCAGCTCATACAGCTAAGTTGAATAAAAATAGTCATCCTCGCACAACCTGCTGGATTAAGGAAGACTTAGCTAAATAGAGAACGCGGGTCAGACCTGAGCGTTACTCTCTCGAGTTGCCAAACAGCTGCAACTCTCGAATTCACAACTCCATACATTTTCTATAAGCACCACCGCCTGATGGATCAAATCAAAGGTCAAATGACGCCTCTCATTACCGTTAGTAGCCTTGAAAAATAACAATGTACTTACCCGGCCACCTTGACACGCACTCTGGCTCAACGTAGGGAACATCACAAGAGGATACTGACCGCCTAAGCTCACCAGTACCGAACAAAGAAGAGATGGAAATGGACTGAGGATAGAAATTATTAGAGCTTTAGGAATCTCATCTTCTTGTTTGCTTGGCTACCGAAGCTAGACTACTTACAAGTCAGGCTAACCAAAGAATCACAATTGAAGAAATAGACATTAAATGAGTTTTATGGAACAACATCCATGCCAATTTAACCTCCCAATAAGAAGAAAACTCCGATAATTTACCAGAAATCCTTTATAACCGAGACAAGCTCATATAATAACATGACTCTACTAGCGTCTCAAACCAAAAGGAGACACATAGATCGAGTATTACTTACTAATCACTTTAGACCAGAAGAAATAATAACACTTTCTGATGGTGACGAATTAGGATCCCATTATACTACCGACATTGAATTTCGAGGAGAGAGGTAAACTGAATTGACATAATAACGGAAAGTGGCGTAATAAGATGCCAAGCAGACAATACCAACACTCACTCCCAAATCTCTCACATTTAAACCAGATAAACTAGTAGGGTCATCATAAATGTCAGGAATAAATCATATCAGAAGCTCACCCCTCCACCGCAACCGATTCTTAATAAAAACGACATCCAAGGAAACCATCGAAACATGATAAGACACACCATTTCCAGATCGATTGAAAGAATCAAATTTTACTCACGTTTAAGAGAAGAAGAAATCTCAGGGTCTACTATATCGGATACCTCAACATCCTGCCAGACAAGCAGTTCATAGAACTGCCTCTGCATCTGAGCCGAGCCGTTACCCTGATAATTACTTCTAGAAGAACCACTACCACCATGCTCTCGACCTCTATCGAATGAGGGCATATCTCTGGTTGATTAAGATCTATATGAAATTTCCTGCGACTATGCAGGTGCCTGATGACGAGAGAAAAGACGACTGCCTGCTTGCCGGAGTAAGGAAAAACTCTCAAAGGATAACCAGACTCATGACAGTGATAATACCCTTTTCGCTAAAAATGAAAACTGGACAGATTATTGATAGCTACAAAGAGAAAACTGACTCTGATCTTGACGAACTACCTGCGCACTTTGAGAATTACGCTCTACAAGCTAAGATAACATGGCAGGTGACCTTCGAAAATAATCAGAACTCTATATCCAAATAAGGTACCATAGTTGCCCCTTAGGGCCACAGGATCTCTTGCTGTCCCGTTCTAACTTATGGTATGCCTCGTACCTTCAAACAATATCAACAACAACATCAAATAAAATCCCGACCTCAATCTCTCGAGCCATCTGGGATCTCAAGGAAAAAGAAAGATCATCAATAAATCTTTGAATCTCTCGAAAGGCTCATGAACTAGTTCTAATGCATATTCAGCCATTCTATAGAATTCAATCTCATATTCTGAAACACTAACAGGCTAACCGACAGGCTACCCTGTCCAATCCACTCAAACTGGAAACACTTTTCTTCTCGCTCGCTACTCGAATGGAACTTTTCCACGAATCTAAAAGAAAACCGAACCAAGTCAGCTAATAAGAGAGCGGCCCACCAATTCAAGGCTGGACCCCTGAAACTGGAAGAAAGAATAATCAACATCATACCGCTCGATACAATCAAGAGCCTGAATGATACGCTTACATTATTTTATTTTAAAAAAATCACGAGGTTTATCTGATGCATTGCTTAAGAATATCGGAAGGTTCAATTGTGTAAAATAATGCAAACTCTCTGGACACTCAGACCGAGCCATTACTCAGGCTAACTAACCAGCCAGAACAACTGGAGGCACGACATATGTTGCCTCCAGAACATATTTTAATGCGGCAATATTAAGAACTGGAATAGGAGCTCCCTGAGACCGAACATCTGCATCTGCCGAAACCTAATAGGCTGCATAGCGAATAATAGACTCTTGCGGTATCTGCGTCGCCAAGATTCTCGTAAAAGCATCATAGAGAGCCAAGGAACCACAACGCCCTGCTCCCTTGCCCATCGCGAGCTCGTACAGCTGGGACCTCCATAACTAGACCGTCAGCATGATAAAAAACTCTCGGGGTTTCGTCTGTACTAGCCTCAGGCTAGACTGCTTCGTCTTAAACTCATACTGTTTGCTGATTCGTCGCACGAGGGTTCACAATTACCACGAAGGAATTAACGAATTAACGAAAATACTTTTGAATCCTAGAACGACGCACGATAAAAAATGAAGGAAGTGAAACTTCCTAAATGCCATCATAGCCTCTCGTAGATAAGTACGGACGTCTACATGCCCATCAACGGGACTCTACTAGACATTGTCTTAGTCTGGATAGACTCTAAACTGTGTTCTGATATCAACTGACACGACCCGGAATCCGGTTAGGCCGTGCGGGCACCCGACATTCTCTCCTAGACTCGTCGGGCAAACCCTTACCAATTAAATTAGGAAAATAAATATAACAATTCATAAATAAAGACATGACTAAAAAAAAACACACAGACATATTGACACCTCTAAACTGTACGAAAAAAAATTACAGCTGACTACCCAACATACTAGGTTTAGGGCTATCCAGACCAGACATCTAAGAGTACAAAAGAAGACAAATACCTCCTGAAGGGAGCAAAATGCAGCTGAAATAATAACCAATAAACTGGTGGCCATTCGGAATAAAAGCTGGCTCACTTCGCTCCTTCACAACGTGGTAAACTCAATCCTGGAGTGAACCTGCCGAAACGAAATAGATAGAGAAGAAACAAAACACAAACAAGGGTGAGTCAAAAGGACTCAATAAGTGGGGCAGACTAGCCACCTCAAAGAATAGGATAGCTAGCCAGGGAGAAAAGAAACAGATAAACCAAATTCCTCTTATTTTTAAATTATGAAAAGGCAGTGCCAGATAATAACTAGAAACACGTATGGAATCACAAACTATTCAACAACCAGGAACGTAAGACAGCCAGAACATATAGGTATCCTGAACACATCAACAGTCAGAAATACATCCTGTTGCGGCGTGCAACCTGATCCATATATTCATCCTGTTGCGGCGTGCAACCCGATCCATATATTCATACCGCTGCGATGTGCAACCCGATCCATATATTTATATCAATGCGGCGTGCAACCTGATCCATATATTTATACCGTTGCGGCACGCAACCTGATCCCCGCAACCCAGAATACGAGCCAGAAATATATAGGCAAACTGAGATATGTCCACAACATGGTGTACATACCGCATACATAAAACACAACACAATACACACAATAGTTAGTATGCGGTGCAATGAGATGGGATGAATACGGTATGATGCAATGCAGTCACATATGCTTGATACCTATCTCCGGCGCAGGACTCTCATCGTCTACCAGGAGATATATGCAATAATGAATCTTCACCGGCTCGGGACTCTCATCGATTACCGGGAGTATATGCAATGATGACCCTTCACCGATGCGGGACTCTCATCGCCAACCGGGAAGTATATGCAATAATGACCCTTCGCCGGTGCGGGACTCTCATCGCCAACCGGGAAGTATATGCAATAATCAAAACCAGAGTGCAATGCTCATATGTTCAATGCAATACCAACAACAGGCAATAACATATAATATACAATGTAAATTCAAAGTTAAGGCGTAATGAGTAGGCAGCTACACACGTAAGGAACATGTGGTAAAAAATCCACGAGGCCAAGTGCCTCCAAAGAAATGGATATAAACACTTACCTCTTCCAAAAGTTGGCATTGCTAATCAACATCCGCTTTATCCTTTGGTTTCATTGTCAAACGACCCCACTCTATTCAATAAGTAGAAAAATATATCAAATTAGGCTAAAGGCTTCATTCCTCACAGCTTAGGGCAATCCAGGTAGGAATCTGATACCCTATTCGCATACGCAATACGTAGGCCAAGCCTATGTACAGGGTTTAAGGTCACATAATCAAACTCCAAATAGATTACATTTATATGTTGCCCATAACTCACTGAGTACGAACATATATTCAATCCCATTATCGGGGTCCATTTGACCCTTTAAACTATTAATTGAACTTATTAGGACGATGTCTAATATCTCAATTTCTACCGTCAAAATATATTCAAACATACGTAATAAACTCAAATAATATATTAGGATCATTACCTGAATGTTTCAGGCTAAAAATTCTACTATTTTTCCGGCTCTTTTCTCATTTTCTGGCATTTTTTTCCGAAAATTTTCTCTATTTTCCCTTCTGCAATTTTCGTTCTATATCTCTCTGTTTTCTTCGGTTCAACTGAAAGGCTAAGGACCTAAGGTCCACCGCCATTCATTTTAAATTTTGTCTTTTTCCTTTTTTTTTGTTTTCTTTTATTTTATTTTCTTAACGAAAATTAAAACGGTGCCCTACGATATTCGAAATAATTCCAACTTTTGCATACAAGTTGTACAAAATATATGTAACATACTCTTGAAGGCGGATCTCAAATCAGACTCCCGAAACTCAAGATGCAAATTTAAATGAAAAGAAGTCAAATTATTTAACTTTCGGCATTTTAGCGAAAACTAGCCGAACAACATCGAAATTCACTTTCGAAAGTTTACAAAAATAAAAAATAATCATACGAATCTAATGGCGCTTTCGGATTTCGAATCGGAGCTCGTTCGCCAAAACCGAGCTCGAAAATCTCTTTTTAATATTTATCGACAATAAAAACTGAAACCTTCTTCCAATACGTAACAGATGAGGTCTGATTTAGCTCAAATTTTACAGACAGGTCCTAATGGAAATTACAAATATTTTAAAATTATCGGCACGCCAATCGGAGTCCTAACTTCGTAAACGATTAACCGAAGTCGTTTCACATTTTACATTCCAATTTTCTTTAGAAACTTGATTTTTGTTTCAAGACTCGTACGTTTGGGATATTTCATTAACATTTTTTTAGATTTAAATTTTAAATTATATAATTAATCTGATCATGTTGGGAATAGTATAATGTCTGATGATCTTTTCCGAACTAATTTGCTAAACAACGCCATTTGGGAAACTATGTATGATCACAATAATGTCGGCATTAAACGTTGTGCTATGAACAAACAATCTTCCATGTTGTGACACTGGTGACGAGAACATATCTCCATTAACAGAACAAAAAAGCTAGTAAATGATGGAGTTCTTGAAACTCTTGATTTGACATATTTTGATACATGTGTTGACGACATTAAAGGAAAGCAGACAAACAAATCAAAGAAAGGTGTCAGGAAGAGTTCACTTATTAGAAATCATATGCGCAGATATCTGTTGTCCAGATATAAGTTTACATGGTCATAAATATTTTATCACCTTTGTAGATGATTACTCACAATATATGTATCTCTATTTGTTTCATAGCAAAGATGAAGTGTTAGATACTTTTAAAGTATTTAAAGTAGAAGTAGAAAAATAATATGGAAAACAAATCAAAATTATGAGATCTGATAGATGTGGTGAATACTATGGTAGATATACTGAGGAAGGACAAGAACAAGGTGCAATTGCGAAGTTTCTTCAAGAAAATGGGATTGTTGTCTAATATACTATGTCTAGTTCTTCGGACCAAAATGATGTAGCGGAGAGAAGAAACCAAACATTAATGGACATGGTACATAGTATGTTAAGCAGTTCTAAGCTACCTAAGTCCTTGTGGATTGAAGCTCTTAAGACGACATCGTATATATTAACTGGGATTCCAACCAAAGCTATCCCAAAAATACCTTTTGAGTTATTCGAAGGTTGAAAACCGAGTTTGTAACATATATGCGTATGGGGATGCTCGTCTGAGGTTGGAGTCTAATGTCATGTCTTAATTAAGGTGAAGTTAACTCATGCTTCAATTAATGTAAGCTTCCTTTATTTTTCTGATGAAGAAAAACATGTGATTATTTGGGTATTTAAGGGAGATGTGATAGGTCCTATAGTAAGCAACTAAAGATACTACACCATCTAAAATAAATTGCTATAGTATAAAAGAATCTATACACAGCAAAACAAACTCAACATCAATGGCTGGGGGTTAGTATCCTATCTATTCCGCATTTAGTTTTGTATACAAGCTATAATGTTCTGAAAACATGTCTATTACATATAAATATTATTTATAGATATCTACTTGATTATGATAAAAGATATCTAACATGTTCTTCTTTTACCAAATAAAACCATAGTAATTAGATAAGAGAATAATTAGGTACTGGTTAATGCATATGCATAGATGTATTATTTGGAGAGGAAGTTCGAATTTGAACAAATTAGTTACACTTCTACTGTAGTCTAATCACGTAAATTTTTTTTGCTAAAACAATAAAGCAATGATTTACTTTTGAATAAATGGTAAGAACCCATGATTCGCACAACTTCTGATTGTATGTTTTATGATTTCCTGAAGATCATAATTGAAAGAAAACCCCAGATCTTTCAATTTTTTTGAAGATATCTCCGAGGGAATCACTGAATTTTGTCCTCTTGGTAGCCTGAAACATGGGAAAATAGATTGTTACTGTCATACAATAGATTCAGATGAAAGTTTTCAGAACAATTGGATATATAACCTCTCTAAAGCAGGGCTAGGATACTCCTTTTTAAGGTGATCGATAACTTCAGACATTGACCAACTGCGGGCACAACATATATATCGCCCTTCTGCTTTGGTATTCTCCATGAGAAATATGTGGGCACGACTTATATCCTCAATATGAGCTAATGCTATTGATCCCATTCTTGCGTTCACAGCAGTTAGTATAGCTAACAATTTAGGATCACCTGCAAATATGAAAATAAACCGATTGTAAAGCTTATGTTGGAAAATGCAACCTGAACCACGTGTGATAAAATTCATTTTGCTGCTCTACAAATTATAATAGGGAATAAAGGAGAGGGAAAAGACCTGTTATCGGTGATAAGAGAACTTGAATGCTTGAAGGAACTGTAGGAGTGAGAAATGGACCAGCTACAGTTGGTGTTATAGTTGAAACTAAATCAATGCCATTTTCGTTTGCAAATCGAAATGCTGCTTCCTCTGTTAAAACCTTTAATAGTACATAAACCTACCCAAAAAAAAAAAAAAAAAAATTCTTTTACAAAATAATCGAAGTACATATCATGTCATGATAAATAATGTAAACTTACTATAGTTTAAATAATAGGAAAAGAATTACCCAGCCACTAGGTTTCGCGAGCTTAACATGTTGGACATGTATCTTGCAGGATTCATCCACAAGATGTCTCCAATTTCCGGAGTTGTCTTTGGCAGTCATTGTACTGATTGATGATGTAAAAACAACTCTCTTAACAGAGTTGGATCTCAAGCATGCTTTTAGAACATTTAATGTCCCCTGAATTGCAGGCTCTATGATACTTTCTTGAATATAGCCATCTTCAAGTTGATATTGGATTCAGTTACTTTCGGACTACTTTGAAACTCCAAAACTAGTAAGAGTAATATTTTAGAAAATCATATTTACCAACATTTTCTGTGGCTTGTACTCCGAATTCCATTGGTGCAGCAACATGGAATAGGCCAATGCAACCTCTCACTGCTTCGTCGAAGCTCCCTTCTTCTCTTAAATCAGCTTTGAACAATCTTAACCGTTCACTGCCTTCGGCCAATTTCAACAGATGTGATGACTTTTCTGAAAAGGTCAAGATTGAGAATTAGTTTGCAATACAAGTGCTCGATGAATTCATATCAAATGAAGGCGAGGAATTCATGATTCTATTCCCTCTATAAACCATGTTGTCTAGATATATCAAGCAATTTCGAGTAGTAACTCGGAACTGAAGGAGCTCTGCCGGATTTTACTTCAAAAAATTTCTAATAGACTTCAAGGGCATAAAGTCGGTAAAGTACTGTAAAAGATACTTGAATTTATTAGAATTCTCATCAAAAGTACAAAGGGGAGAAAAAAGTTGAATTTAAATCTTTGTTCATTTGCTGATAATATTCTTATAAATTGATATGCTTGTGTACGCATATGCTTCAGAATCTAGTCTATTAAAAATGTATATATGATGAGACAATTCTCTATTATTCTTTCCGATGGTTTGTTTATCGAAAATGGTGTCAGAGCATGCTTTTCTAGTGTGCGTATACTTGATTCCTTGAATAGTACTCCCTCTGTTCCAAAATGATTGTCACAGTTCGGATTTCGAGATTCAAACGAGTTCATTTTGACCATGAATTTAAACATATAATCTTTAAGTTTTTTGTAACGATGTTTATATATTTAGAAACTAAATAAAAAGTACTATAAGTCACAATAATTAATAATTCAAAATATTTAAAAGACATATAAAAATATTACGGTCAAAGCTAAACTCGTTTGACTCTCGAAATCCGAACTGTGACAATCATTTTGGAACGGAGGGAGTAGAAGATTAATCACCAAAATAATTCCTTTCCAAACATCCAAACACCACGGGGAGTGTTTATTTGGAAGTTTTATCTTATACGGCACTTTAGTTGTTGCAATTGTGGCGCTGTGTAGCAGAATTCCTAGCGATTTTCATTTCATGCAAAATATAGAGATAGCTGATGAACGAACCTTTTAGGTATAACTTTTGTTGTATGAATTTCCTACAATAGACCCTTAGTTCGATGACCCGTTTAATTAACTCTCTAGTTCCGCCATTCTGCCTTGAACAATGAACCTTGTAGCTGAAATTTCCAAAACATTTGTCTAACTTAAAATATGGATTTCGACATTCACTGTTGTACTAACAACAAAGTTGTCTAAGTCGTCTACTTAATTTGCTGACTGTTGTTGTTGAAATATGATTTAGAATCTGTTTGAATAAGTACTTTTACTGCATTTATTTTGTTTTTGTTAGTAACTACTCCTATTGTGAAGGAGTTTGTTATTTGATTTGAATTTTAAAAATTAGGATAAGAGTAGTTGAGATTTTATCTCTTTTAGTTCTTTAAATAGGATGATATATTATGAAATAAATTAAGTTCCCTTTCCACAAAAGATCTGCAGTACTTTTTCTTTCTCTTCCTTCTGTTATTTTCTAGCAAACTTTACTTCTTAAAAACCAACAATTGGTATCAAGAGCCATATTCTTAAGGGACCCGAGTGAGTAATATCTTGTGTGAGTAAGAGATGGATTCTGAAAATAGTTTTTCACGAATGGCTCCTCCTGTTTTAATGGTAAAAACTATCAATTATGGACGGTGAGAATGGAAACTTACTTGGAGGCTTTAGATCTTTGGGAAGCCGTAGAAGAGGATTATGAAATTGCTCCATTGCCAAATAATCCCATGATGGCTCAAATGAAGAGCCGCAAAGAAAAGAAAATCAGGAAATCTACACCACCACCCAAGGTGTCAGTTCCACCTCTTACTCCTAAAACACCACCAAAGGCCACCGTTCAGCACCGATGTCTAACCAATCTTTGAAGACATTGCTCGTAGCGTAGCTTCTCATCAGCCAATTTGACCAATGGGAATGTATTCAAGGGGTGTTCAAACTTTAAAAAAGCTAAGGCAATCAAAATAAAATCTAAGAACGAATGCACCAAACTTTTTAAATCAAAACTACCATAAATAAGTCAATAAAATGAATTTTACTAATTAGAAGTATAATTTATACTGCATCCGTTTCAATTTATATGAACATATTTGTTTTTGCACAAAATTTAATTAAATAAGATTTTTTTGAAACTTATTGTCTAAAATAAGATATTAGTATTTGTGTGATTATAAATCATCTCTTTAGTGGCATAGTGATAAATATAAATTTAAATTGTTTTAGCATTTCGAAAATAATCAATTTTTTTTGAACGGATTAAAAAAGAATAAATTCACATAAATTAAAACTGATGGAGGGAATATATTTTACTATTACACATGTACACGATGTTGTTTCATCTCTTAAAATATTTTTATAATAAGTTCACTAGAAATCCTTTCACAAAACTTTGGACAATGGTTTATTTGCAACACTCTGCTTAAAAAATTAGGAGTTTGATCAAAGTAAATTTACTCACCTAATTTAGTTCAAATCAAATCACACTAAAAGTGAATCATGGATTTTAAGCCTTAATTTTACGTCTTTTCAATTTTTTTTATTACAATTAACCGGTAGGGGAGGGGCAGGTGAGATGTCCACTACTAGAGCAACCTTGCGTCCCTGCCTTAATTATACATATTTGGCTCTATGTCTAATAGACTCCATATATAATAAATAGTTATTGACCGGATGTTAAACTTAAACCAAACAAATGTTTTATGATAGATATATATATTGAATAATGAGTAGCTTGATGTAAACATTGATTACAATACTCCGTTAAGCCTACTGATAGTTCTCGATCTTAATTAAGACACATCTCTCGTTCTTTCCAAGTGCAAAATTTTGGCTTTCATGCTTTTGAGGGCTTAAAAAAGTTATAACTACTGGTACAGTGGATACTGGTACAGTGGCGGACCTATCAGATGTAAAAGGTATCAATTGATATTCCTTCACAGAAAAATTATATTATATAAAAGGGTAATTTTTTTATGTATATATGGCATTGTTAAGTCCCCTTCATTTTTTTCATACCTTTACACTTGTATATTTTAATACCCCTTAATAAATTTTTTAAGTCCGCTGCTGTACTGGTGGTGAATTCATATTTATGTTGGGATTGTGTGGGTGGGCAAAAAGAAAGCATGAGTTTAGTAAGAAACTAAAGGATCAAGAACGAACCAGGATGGCGAACAGTAGCATGGACCTTGTAACCCATTTGCAGGAGAGACCTAACTAGCCATGACCCTATAAACCCTGTACCTCCTGTTACACAATATGTCTCCAGCTTCTTGGCTTCCATGCTTTCTCTTTTCCTATCTACATTGTTCTCCATTTTAGCAGTAGATATATCAGCAACAAAAACAATCAACTAAGGAGACAAAGCACTATCAAGAAAGCTTTGATTTGAAAAAGAGAAACAAGCTAAATGGCATTTAAAATATTGGCGCAACAATAAAGTTGGGAAGACAACTTTGTAACTAGTGCTCGCTCCTTGGTTGTCTTTATATGGCTTTTATAATATTCAGGAGAAAAACAAACATTATCTTGTTTGGCCTTTCTTGGAATGCCCCACTAATGAGTTCAACATTTCTAACTCTTCATTTATATTTGATTACTTCCTCTGACGATGTTCAATAATTGAGTTAAAATATTAAAGAAATAACTTTTGGCACAGATACACCAAAAATAATTTCAGAACTTGTTGACGTAAACATGATATATATTACATGGCGCCTTCTTGAGTTTACTTAGAAGGGCAACGTAACGTCAACTAATTATTTCCACTGCACGCTCGACTAGATTGTCAATATCGTGCGGGAAAATCGATGTCAATCACAGTAAGTACAAAAAAGTAATTGAAATTAAAATCGTTGCACTTATTTTTTATTAATCAAAAGCCAACCGATTACAAGAAAGCCGACATGGTGTCGAGGGGGTGAGGCAGAAGAGCATAAATATGAAAGCAGCTTACAAATATTCGAATCTTTATACCCCTATATATGTCTTAAAAAGAAAAACTCATATCCACGCATTAGACAATAAAGGACTAGACAATCATACTAGAAAAATACAGAAAGATAACAAACTATATTTACAATGGTGTGCGGCAGTTTGAGGGGCCGCATCCTTGTCCGCGTCTTCAAGGCACGTGCACAGGGCGCAAGGCTTTGGCATGCGCAGGCGCGGGACAATCTGCGTTGGGGCGTGCATGCGCAGGTCACATGGCATTGGCACACTCTAGTGCGGGATAGGTAATGTTGGGGCGCGCATGCGCAGGTCGCATGACATTTGCGCACTCAGGTGCAGGGCACGCGGGCGCTGGCCGTGGGCCAGCTTTTTATGGCGCTGTCTGCTTGCTGCATGCAGGCATGCTCAACCGGTGGGGCGACATACGTAGATGTGCATGTAGATCATGGCATGGCACGTCCGTGACACTCGGTGCTTTGAGGCTTGCCAGGGTACAATTAAGGAGCCATGGGGCAAGGCTGAGAGGTCGCCCATGACATTCTCCCCCACCTGAGTTGGCGACGTCCTTGGCGCCATCCTTGCAAGATAATCAACTATCAGGTCCTTGAAGGTTTTGAGGTATGTTCCCCTCTCCCAAGTGTTCTCCTCTGCATCACATCTGCCCTATTTCATCAAAAAAAAATTCTGGTGATCTTTCCTTGAGGCATGAATAACGTGGTCATCAAGGATAGCTTTCGCTACTTTCTTCCCTAACCACTTGTTCTTCCAGACGCTTGGCATTGTGAGCTGGCTTCTGAAAGGATCATCCTTGTCTTCTTGGAAAGGCTTCAGCAGGCTGACATGAAAGATTGGATGGATCTTCCACTAAGCTGGCAGTTCAACACGATTTTTCTAACACATTTCACAATTGACAGAGGTCCAATGTATTTTTGCAAAAAACGCGGGTTATGAGCTCCCGCAAACAGATATCTCTTGGGGATCTTTACCATCACTTTGTCCCCAACTTTATACTCCACAAAACGCCGGTTTTGATATGCAAACGTTTTCATCCTTCTTTATGCTTTTTTAAGATAGCTCCGCACTATCTCTAGGTTTTTCTTCCACTCTCTTGAGAAACTTGCAACTCTGGGAGACTTTGACACATTTGATGCATCAACAGTATGTCGGAGAAGAGGTTGTTGTCCCATGATAATTTCAAAATCGCTCCTGCTGGTACTTGAGCACTTTTGGGCATTGAAGCACAACTTGGTAGAATCCAGTAGCTTCACCTAATTCTTGTGCAACCCAGTTAAAAAATGCCGTGGATATTCTTCGAGCATGCCGTTGAACCGCTCCGTCTAGCCATCAGATTGCGGATAAAAATCAAAACTGTGGCTCAACTTGGACCTGAGGCACTTAAAGAGCTCGGTCCAAAAGTTACTAGCGAATCGTGAGTCGCGATCACCATCTCTAAGCAGACCCCAATACTTCACTACATGCACAAAGAAGAGTTGTGCCATCTTTTCAACCGCTATATAGTTTGGGGCTGCTATAAAAGTCGCGTATTTAGAGAACCGATCAACTACGACTAGAAGCAGTGGACAATAGCCAATAACTCTTTCTCATGGGCCGCATATCACCGCTCCGCATCTCTAAGCTTTCGGCTCTCATAAGCAACTGGTTGCCTTTTTTGGATCAAAACGCCACTAAATGCAAAGTCTGAGGCATCAATCTGTGCTTCAAATGACTTGGCCATATCAGAAAGAGCCAAAACCGTACTACTTGACATAGCCCTCTTCAAAGCAGAAAAGTCTTTCTCACGCCTTGGATACCACTCCCATGGTGTGGCCTTCTTCAAAAGTTCTGTCAGGGGCACAACAATAAAAGAATAATCCTTCACGAACCATCGATAAAAATTGCATAGGCCCAAGAAAGATCTTAGGGCATGAATATCCTTCGGTGGTGGCCAATCAGTAATGGCCTGAATTTTTTGCTATCCATTTTGATTCATCCTTCTCCGACTACATGCCCAAGAAAGTCAATCTGCTTTTGGGCAAAAGCGCATTTCGACGGCTTGGCATATAACTCATGCTCCCTTAGTCTTGTCAAGACCTTCTTCAAATGCATCATATGATCCTCCACGCTCTTGCTATAAATCAAAATGTCATCCAGATAGACAACTACAAATTCATTTATAAACTCCCAGAAGAATTGATTCATCAGCGTACAAAACATTGCCGGAGAGTTAGTTAAGCCGAAGGGCATAACTAGAAAATCAAACGATCCATATCTTGTGACACAAGTGATCTTATTTTCATCTCCTTCAGCGATACACACTTGCCTATAGCCTGATCTCAGGTCTATTTTAGTGAATATCGTAGCACCACCCAACCTGTCAAACAAGTCCGCCATCAAAGGAGTAGGGTACTTGTTTTTCACAGTAATTTTGTTCAGTGCTCCATAGTCCACACAGAGCCTTAAGGAGTTGTCGTGCTTCTTTTGAAATAGCACAGGCAAACCACAAGGGGACTTAGAGGGCACAATAATTCCAGCATCCATCATTTCAATCAATTGTCTCCGAAGCTCGGTGAGTTCCGCTTGTGACATTTGGTACGGTGCCCGGGCAGGAGGCCTTGCGCCCGGCACCAGCTCAATCTGATGATCTACGACTCGCTTAGGCGGGAGTCGCCTAGGGTATTTCTAGTGGAATCACATCTTCAAAGTCCACAAATATATCCTTCACAGTCGAAGGAATAGGGCCAGATGCCCGCTCAATCTCGTCCAAGCATAAGGTAGCCAAGAACATTGGTTCCTGTCTCTTGACACCCTTATTCAGTTGCATGGGTAAGATGCTCCTCTCATTCAACTTCCAGACAAAGTTGTACATGGTTTTGCCCCCATAATAAGTACAGCATCGCCATGCGGCAAGACCGCGGTTTGAGTTTCCCGCAAAAATGCCAAACCAAGAATTAGTTTGAAATCATCCATCGTGACTACAGATAACGTAGTCTTCCCTTCATAGGGACCCAGTTTGATTGGAACTCCCTTCTCCACACCTCCAATAGGTTGAGCTGGAGAGTTAATAGCCTTCACTCGACCACGACCCTTCGCCACGACAAGTCCTAGTCACTCCACTTCTGTGGGGGGCAAATAATTAGGAGTAGCACCGGTATCTATCATCGGACGAACATGCTTGCCATTAACCTGAACATCGATGTAAATAAGTCCCTTACTTTTGCCAACCCGAGGTTCGGCATCGGCTTCTGAATTCTTCTTTTGACCAGCAGGATCAGTTTCCTTCTTCGGTCGAAGACCAGCAGTACATGATTTGCCCACTTCTTGAGAAATAGAATAGAACGTGTGTGAGAACACACCAATTGAAGCTTCATCCCCATCCTCTTCGTCTACTTCTTCTACCTAAAGAGTTTCATGGGCATTTAGCTTCCTCGTTTCAAGGCAATTAGCAACCCTGTGAGGACCCCCATATTCGAAACATCCACCTTTAGGAACAAAGGTTCCCTTTCCTTTGTTTGAGACACACTATTGCTACTGCTCGAGGAAGAGGCCTTGGAGTAATTAGTACTCCGCTCTCCCCTACCTTTGCTAAGACCACTCTTATTGGATTGGCCCCCTTTATAGTTGTTGTTGAACCCTCCAAAAAATGCTCTCAAGTATGCATCGGGATGTAATTTCAACAAATTGGGACTCCAAAGGGCTTCTTCGGAGTCGCCACGTAATTTAAGGATTATTAGAAACCTAAGGTTAACTAAAGAGTGCAATTTTATTCTTTATTTTTAAAGGAAATAAATTTCAGAGATTCTTAGGTAAGTGGCTCTATTAAATTCGAAAGAAGGTTCCTAACGGGAGCACTTTCGAAAATCCGCTAAAAGCGGTTAATCCGACCATTTTCAGGAATTTTACTTATAGATAATTGATTTAGGATAAATTTTAAATAAAGATAAATAAATAATAAGTAATATAAATAAGATAAGATTTGATTGTATTGACACTTAGACAAATAAATGACAAATTTTGAGATTTAATTAATAGATAATCAAATAATAATTGATGAATTAATTAGTTAATTAAATTAATTAGACAAATAAGGGCTAAATAAATAAACGAATAAATAAAACAAATAAATGATTAGATAAAGGATAATAATTGATTGATTAATTAATGGGAAAAATAAATAAATAGATGAATAAATAACTTAATTAAATAAATTAATATTTAAATACTACTGAATAAATAAATTAATTAATAAATAATTAATAAATGAATAAATAATTAATTTAAATATGAATAATGAATAAATAGGTATAAATTTAATTTTAATTATTTTGCACCCGATAATTAACCAAAGGCTTCTATTATCTTAAACTAATTGGTGCGTCCCAAAGAAACATGATAAGCAATTATTTAAACAGTTCTAAACACGTGATAAAATAACAATTTAATACAGCGGCTATCCTACCAAGCTTCTAACCTGCAAAGTCCTAGTCTGATTTACAGGGATCCTATGACATGTTTTCTAAAGACGGGAGAGAAGGAGTTTAGAAGGTAAAACTCGGATAACAAATTCAACACAACCCCTGTATTTTACAAGGTTTTCATTCATTCATATTTTAGAAAACTGGAACTTGAGCTCGAAATGCAAAAGCGAGGCCCGGTCAACTTCAATGCCAATTAGGCGATCTCAATTTGAGTTTTAACCAACTCGTTCCCAAGTGTGTATTCATGTCAAGATAAAATAAGGAAAGGATTAGAATCCGCATAAATCCAACAGTTATAGTCCAAAGACTTGCATGCAATAGCAACAACATTCATAGTAAATGGGTTTAAAATGCACATGGTAAAGAGGAGATATTTTGAAAACGATCCAGCCTTAATTTATCAATCATAACAGACCATGACAATATCAGATAGACTCAAACATAAGCTAAGATTACAGAAAAACTCGAAACTAGAAACTGCACGAACTTGCGAGGAACTCAGGTAATCAGCTTTAGACAAAGAAACTAGCAGGAACAACAAGAAGCAAATCAACATATACTGGATTTCTAGACAACCTGCAAACTCCTACAGGCATCAAAACCCCTGAACACTTTAGGAAACTGCTACTATTTTCACAAAACCTGACATATCCCTCCCCAAACACCTGAATAATAGCTAGACACCATAATACACACAAAGGCACTACTTGCACTCTCCCACACAGCTACCTGAACTGGCACACTACTCTGCACACCTCACTAACTGCACATACACTCACATATCTACAAAGTAGAAGCCAAGACCAACTACAACAACAACCTCACTGCAACTCCTGGACACTAACCAAACCTTCATTACCCTGCCTGCTTCAAAACAGACCCCCACAACTGCCTCCAAGCTACCTGAACCACCTGCCTGAACTCCCTAGAAGCCCTGCACACACACGAAGAACCAGGAACCATCCAGACTACTCCTAATTCCTTACCTGAACCTGCGCGCAAAGCTCACCATAACAAACTCCAGGCTACTCTCATCACCTGACCACCTCCTCAAATACTATACACTCCCTGAAACCAAGACCTGCAATTCGTTAAACAAACAACCTGTCTCCTCTAGTACTTACAGCCCCTCACAGAACCTGGAACTAACTCAGAGACCCTCCAAACTCTCTAGAACAGGCCCCCTGACCTTTTCAAGAGAACCTGCAAGCTCCTAAGAACAACTCCCTAACCTCTTCCCTCACTTTCTAACCAGAAAGAACTGCCTATAATCATCAGCAACCAACTACAAACCCCAGAGAACACTTTACACCTTCCCTGACTCCTCACAGCACCTGAACAAAATAGGATACAACCTCCTGCAACTCCCAGGCCCCTAACAACTACTCCTTTCTTCTTCTAGCAGACCCTGCACCCTTCTCATCCTCCTAGGAGCAAACTATCAGCCACCAGAAACAACCTACAACACATGCTCTTTCAACTCACACGGAACAGCAAGCAATCAATCCAACCCTAGAATCCAGGGAAACTAGGAACGGAACTCACCTCTAATCTTAACTAAAATAGGAAACTGAACATAGGAAACACATATGCAGAATGCTAGGGAATTTTTAGCTAATCAAACTCCAAAACCTGCTGAACTACTACATAATCTGCAACCTCTTTCTTTCAAATATAAAGATCAAACTTGATAATGAATCTTATAAACAGCCACTTTCTTATTTGAAACATCCATGAAACAAAATATAAACCATTATTAATAAGGCAACTTAAACATCTTTTATTTTTTAAAAAGATATGGAACTTACATACGGATTCAACCTTTCATTTGCTAACCACCACCTTTGAACAGATCCAGATTTACAAAAAAAGAATAAAGGACAGGACAATGAAAGTTAACAAAGAATCAAACTTCATTTAAACTCATTTCATACCATTCAGGTAATCCAATACTCAAACACTGATTCTAATCTTCAAACGAATAGAGAAAACAACTCTACTATCTCCCTAAGCTATCATTTTCTAGTTCAAGATAGAGACTTTACTGCTTTTAAACTTACACTTGTACATTCAGGTTTACAACTCACATACACACAATGGAACTGATATAAACAACAAGAAAAATAAGAAAAGTTAAGATTTTACCTGCTGTAGGGCAGTGAACAAAGGGGCTACAGGCTGAAGAATACGACTCGACTAAGCGACTCGAGGGAGGTCGACGACTCGAACACAGGAAGCGATATGCAAAACCAGTAACACTATTGCTCTATGACTTAAAAAAAACTAAGAAAATTGTCTATGATATTATGTTGACGTTTTTAAGTCTTTCTCTATGTCCACTGCCCCTAATCCCCCCAAAAAAATGAGAATAAGATCATTATATACCTGCTCGCTAGGGTTTTTATTTTGACTCCAAACATTTTGAATTCAGGCATAATTTCAACTTTTCCCTTCTAAGATAAGGGTGATTTTGGTCAAATCCTTGAAGGATTGTACCAAATCCATCCTTATCTTCAAGGAATCAGTCCGTTAGGATCGCATTTATGGCTCGGATCAACTCATACTCAACGAACGCTTAGGACTAGTCCACCATTGCTATGTACGGAAGAAGAAGACAAGGATTTTAAGTGAGCGTCGGATTTGCACGCGTTTTGGACTGAAAATCAAAAGGGGTCGCGGGTCGAGTTAGGGATTTTGGGGTTAACGGGCTGAGGCTATGGGAATTGGGGGGAAATATGCTGATTGTATAACATATATAATTGGTTGCGTAAATAGGCCAGATTTTAGAAGTATGGATGATTTTGGCCCCCCTTTGGATAAATTAGGAAGATGTAGGGTGATTGCACGGGTAGGACGAAAATAGAGACTGGATTGCACATCTAGCCCTTTTTCTTTAAAATAAAATCGATTCACTTTAAATTTAAAATTGACCTTATTTTAGAAATAATTAGACATTAAGTAGAATTTTCGAGACAAAATTGGGTGACAATAGTTGTTACTACCAGCAGAATGTGAAGTTGCCTGCTGCCTGTCATTTCGAGTATCCACTTGATAGTCAGTAACACACTCAACAGGCTGAATAGCCCTTTGCCAATGTATTCACCTTTTGCCTCTATAACTCGGCACGAGCGTAAGGTTTCAACCCCTCCATGAAGGTAAATAACTTATCCTTCTCACCCATGTTGCGAATGCTTAGCATTAAGGCTTTGAATTCACGAACATATTCCCGCATAAACTTCATTTGCATTAGCTCCATGAGCTTTCATCGAGCGTTGTACTCGACGTTTTCTAGAAATAACTGTCCAAGGATAGCCGTTCTCAGTTCATCCCATGTAGTCAATTCTGGGTCACCATTCCTCATGGCCTCAATCTTTCCACGCCACCAGAGTTTGGCATCACCATCGAGATACTTAATCGTGGCTTTGATCATTTGATCGTCATCCAACCTACCAATTGCCTTAAAATATTATTCCAGGTCGAATAAGAAATTCTCGACCTCTTTAGCACTTCGAACAATATTG
This sequence comes from Petunia axillaris subsp. axillaris, assembly GCA_029990575.1. Lineage (NCBI taxonomy): Eukaryota > Viridiplantae > Streptophyta > Magnoliopsida > Solanales > Solanaceae > Petunia > Petunia axillaris. The sequence continues at coordinate 124,014,363 of JARKNS010000008.1, read as the reverse complement.
TAATGTTTGGGTTCTGGGATCTTCATCTTTTGCTTGGGAGCGAAATCCATTGCACTGCCACCACCATCCCCTCCTCCTCTGAGAAGGCCCTGCATGACTTGAGCCATCAGGTTGCACACAGTGTTTTACAGTGCCGCATGAGACGCTGCATTTTCATCAAGCTGTTGCTACATGGTAGCATTCCTTTCTTCACTTGCATCGAGCCTATCCTTGACCGAAGCAAACTCAACGCGGTCATTCTCCATGTCTTGGCTCATGTGAGCAATGTCTGTCTTACTCTGTCGGGCAAGATGACTAAGATCATCCAGTCTCTCCTCAAGACTAGCTTTGAGATCTGGAATTGTCCATGCGATCTCTCTTAGCGCTTTGACCGCTTCTTCGAGCGCACCAAACCGTTCAGCATTCGTTTTTGTTCCACCAGCCATTTTCCGCAGTATTTATCAACGTTTGTCAATACCGCGCGGGAAAACTGATGTTAATCATAATGTGTACAAAAAGAGTAATTGAAATGAAAGTCGTTGCACTTGCTTGTATTAATCAAAAGCCAACTGATTTCAAGAAAGCCAACATGGTGTCGAAGGAGTGAGACACCATAGCAGAAATATGAAAGCAGCTTACAAATATTCGAATCCTTATACCCCTATATATGTCTTAAAAAGAAAAACCCATATCCACGCAGTAGACAATAAATGGCTAGACAATCATACTAGAAAATACAGAGATAAACTAACTATATTTACAATGGTGTCCGACACTTTGAGGGGCCGCATCCTTGTCCACGTCTTCACGGCGCGCGCACAGGGTGCAAAGCTTTGGCGTAGCAAGCGCGGGACAATCTGCATTAGGGCGTGCATGCGCAGGTTGCATGACATTGACACACTCTCGTGCGGGACATACAGCGTTAGGGTGCGCATGCGCAGGTCACATGGCATTGGCGCATTCAGGTGCCGGGCGCTGGTTGCGGGCAGGTTTTGAGGGCGCTGTCTGCTTGCTGCGCGCGGGCACGCTCAACAGGTGGGGCGACATACGCAGATGCGCATGCAGATCTTGGAGTGACCACGTCCGTGGAACTCGGCGTTTTGAGGCTTGCCAGGGCACCATTGGGCGCTCAAGGAGTCATGGGGCACAACTGAGAGGCTACCCATGACATATATAACTATATATATATATATATATATATATATATAATATTAGTTCTAAATGTTAAATGAAGTGAGATACTTTAATTTTATCTAAAAAAACAAAGAAGAATAAGATAGACTATCGTACTATTCCTCATGCATGTGAGGTCTGATATATATTACTATAAGCCAATGAGGGGGTAGTTAAGGGTTAGCCTTCATGTGTCATTTGCTACTAGTAAATCCTCATCAATGTTGGCCCCATCAAACCTCACTCCTAGGTGTTCTAAACTTTCTTTCGTTTTCTGGAGCATTCTATCTGACTTCATGATTTCTGTCCTTTGCACTCTTTTCTCAATTCATGATTTCTGTACTTATCGCATCATGCATTATTACGTAATTAAGTACTACTTTGTTATTGATTTCTTACCCCATTTACAGAGTTTAAATATCAAAAGCTACTCGAGTGTCCTTAAGATCGATCACACAATCTACTAATGCCTTTTTTTCTTCCCTTTTCCAAATAATATGATTAACATGACGTTCTTGAAGGTGCACATGGAATGGGATCCTTTGGTAAAAAGCTAAAGAAAAGCAAGAGAGTTCAACTAAAAAGAGTATGAGACTCATTTATAGTATGTTTGGCCAAATTTCTGGAAGGATAAAATTGCTTATTTTTCAAGAAAAAAAGTGTTTTTCAAAAATTTTAAAGTGTTTGGCCAAAAGAAAAAAGTATTTTTAAGAAAAATAGAAACAGTTTTTCTGTTGTTGGGAGAAACTACAAATTTCTGCTTCTCCCCAGAGCAGAAACAGAAGCACTTTATTAATTTTTCACGACAAAAATATTCTTACCAAAAATATTTATTTACCATACTATTTTTTTTTAATTATTTTAACCAATATATCTCTTAAATGTAAATAAAACTTTGTTCCCGCTTCCCTCTTTTGGTATATTTTATTTTTTATAATTAAACTAAATGAAACTAATAAAAATTATATTAAGTCTATTATAAAAATACTCCTATTAAATCTTTTGTACGTTTAAATAACATTAGTTGCAAACTGAATCGTAATATTGTCCTTTCTTATTATTTGACACTCAAAAGCACTTTTTCTAAAGAATATCCAAACACATTTCATTTAGAAATGCACTTTTCAAAGGAGTTGGCTAAACGCAATCTTTTTATTCTTCAAAAGTATTTATTTGAAAAATGTTTTTCAAAATAAGCTTGTTTGGACAAGCTTCTGAAAACTGCTTATTTTTAAAAGCGTTTTTCTTCAAATGTGCCTTATTTAAAAGTACTTTTAAAGAGTATCAATTTGTGTTTGACCAACTCATTTGAGAAACACTTTTGTCAATAGTAGAATAGTAATTTATGTTTGGCCGAAGAAGATAGAGAGAAGGAATTAGCAGCTGCGCAATAAAATTAAATAAGCGATAACAAGAAGAGTGACAAACATTTCATGAAGTCTGTGTCATTGACTCAAGGTTATGAGGCCGTAAGATACATATATTTAGATTAAGAGTATGAAAGAGCAAGAATACACTTCAACTAAAACAGAAGATTTCTAAGGAAAAGATAATGCCAAATTAGTTAAACCAAATTACATATTTATGCTAAGCAACTAATCGGCTAAACTAAGACAAGCTAAATCTTGCATTCTACATTAAACTGAGATCTGCCACTTTTGATATGAAAGGGAAAAAAATTAATTCATAGACAACTCATGTATGTACTCCTAGTCATAAATACTATGATGTAGATTAAACTGGAAAAGGAAATTTTCCTTTTCCAACAAAGATAGATAACGATCACTTGACAAAACTTGAGGTTCTCGCATATTTAATAGCCAAACAAAGATGTAACGGTACAGCATTAAAGCTAAATCAGTGACAAAAGAAAGAATGCATTTTTTATAATACACAAACTAAAGACCAGAATTTAAACATCTAGTAAGAGAATACTTCATACGACATCAAATGGACAGCGTATTAAATAGGCATAATTTTTCATGGGAAAAACTTGATTAAGGATAAAGGATTTGCACACCAGAATATACAGTCAGTCTTAAACACACAAAATCCAACCTTAGCTATTTCATGAGTACAACAGAACAAAACTAAGAGATCACGCTTTGAAATATTTCAAACCAAACTTACAGTATGATCTTGAAAAGACAAAAATTTATAATATAGCCGAAGTTTAAAACTTTTAACATAAGAACCTCCTCATATTCAAAAAGAACAACTACTAATAAACAATGTATCTGCCAAGTTTTCTTTCAAGTATTTAACCAAATATTGTCTTTAACATTAATGTTGGACAAGTCAAATATCTATCATTAAATCTACAGACATGGAAAGGATGCAGCAAAACCTCAAACCAGAACAAAACTAGAACCCTCTCCACTTCATCAGACAGAACCAAATAACTTCACCCTGCCTTCCCTTATTGAGAATGCTGAACCTCAACTCATCTTTCAACTCCCAAACATAAACAATAGCAAAACCTGAAAGAACCTAGCAAGAAACATGACCTAAGAAAGAAAACAGCCAGCATTGAAGAGGTTCACAGCTTGACACTTCTCAATAGACCCTGAAAAACCTCAGAATTCCAGAAAAAGACCAACTATTGCCCAGCCTGAGCTCCCTCAAACAATCAGACATGCAAAAGCAAGAATGAACTTTAGCCTAAGCACCACTTTCACAAGACCTCATACACACCAAACTACAAACAACTAACACACCCCTTAAGCCCTTGCTAACACCAGAAATCAAATACAACTCCTACATTTTCTTCACCTAACCAGGACAGACCTCTATACTAATCCTGGACCACATCACACACCTGCATACTTCCTTACAAACCCTGAACCCTTCAAGCCATCAAACAAATTCCTGAACTAACTCTGCACACACTCTCACACCTGAACTCCATCCTGAACTCAGGACCTCTCACAAACTCACAGATACCCTGCAGCAACAACAGACCTTATAGATCTGCCTACAAGCCTTTAACACCCTTCAGGAAAACAGAAAAAAATAGCTCCCCACACTCCTGCACCCTCTACATTCTTATAACATCTGAACAAACATGAAACATTCCTCATACCTTCCCCAAGCAACCTGAAAACCAAACATCAAGCCTGCAAACACTCTCACTGCTTCACAGCCTCCAAAACAACCCTCTGAGCACCTACACACAATTCACATTCATAGACCAACCTGAACTCCCTCACACCTGCATAATCAAACAGGACCTGAACAAACACCAAACAACCTGCAAACAATGAAGAGAACCACAACTCGCTTCTCTTAACTCACCATCAATTCTAACTCCAACTGCACTGCCTATACACCATCAAAAATGAAACGACCTCGGTCAGTCGTTTCGAAAGTTAGGACTCCGATTGACGTGTCGATAATTTAAAAATATTTGTAATGTCCATTAGGACCTGTCTGTAAAATTTCAGCTAAATCAGACCTCGTTTGGTAGGCATCGGAAGAAGGTTTCAGTTTTTATTGGCGATAAATATTAAAAAGAGATTTTCAAGCTCGGTTTTTGCCGAATGAGCTCCGATTCGAAATCCGAAAGTGCCTTTAGGTTCGTATAATTATTTGTGATTTTTGTAAACTTTCGAAAGTAAATTTCGATGTTGTTCGGCTAGTTTCTGCTAAAATGCCGAAAGTTAAATAATTTGACTTCTTTTCTATTTAAATTCGCATCTTGAGTTTCGGGAGTCCAATTTGAGATCCGCCTTCGCGAGTATGTTACATATATTTTGTATAACTCGTATGAAAAAGTTGGGATTATTTCAAATATCGTAGGATACCATTTTAATTTTCGTTAAGAAAAAAAAGATAAAATAAAAGAAAACAAAACAAAATAAAAAAAAAAGGAGAAAAAGACAAAAATGAGTTAGGCGGTGGACAATTAAGCATTTTGCTTAATTGATAAGAGTCACGGGAAGCACAAAGACAGAAATGGAAAAGGAGAAGCAGCAGAGGAAAAAAATATCAGAAAATAAGAAAAAGGGCCGGAAAAAAGTAGAATTTTCACCCTGAAACATTCAGGTAATGATCCTAATATATTATTTGAGTTTATTACGTGTGTTTGAATATGTTTTAACGGTAAAACTTGGAATATTAGACATCGTTTTAACAAGTTCAATTAATAGTTTAAAGGGTCAAATGGACCCCGATAATGAAATTAATTATATATTCGTACTCAGTGCATTATGGGCAACATATAAATGTAATTTATTTGGAGTTTGGTTATGTGACCATAAACCCTGTACATAGGTCTGGCCTGCGTATTGCGTATGCGAATAGGGTATCAGGTTCCTACCTGGATTGCCCTAAGATGTGAGGAATGAAGCCTTTAGCCTAATGTGATATAATTTTCTGCTTACTGGACACAGTGAGATCGTTTGGCAATGAATCCAAAGGACAAAGCAGTTATTGAGTGGCTGTACTAACTTTGTCACAAGGTAAGTGTTTATATCCATTTCTTTGGAGACACCTGGCCTCGTGGATTTTCTACCACGTGTTCCTTACGTGTGTAGCTGCCGATAGGCGTACTCCTTACGCCTTAGCTTTCGATTTACATTATGTATTATATGTTATGTCCTGTTGTTGGTATTGCATTGAGGAACTGAGCATTGTACTCTGGCTGTGAGTTGGCATCTATTTCCCGGCTGTCGATGAGAGTCCCGCGCCGGTGAAGGGTTATTATTACATCACATTGCATTCATATGCATTACATTGCATATCATATTGGGTGCAGGAGTATTCCGCCCCAGGAGCAGGAGTATTCCGCTCCATTATATCATATTGAGGGTAGGAGGATTCCGCCCCAGGAGAGTGCAGGAGTATTCCACCTCAGCTTTACATTATATCGGGTGCAGGAGTATTCCGCCCCAAGAGAGTGCAGGAGTACTCCGCCTCTGGTTTATATTATATCGGGTGCAGGAGTATTCCGCCCCAGGAGCAGGAGTATTCCGCTCCAGTTGGTTATCAGATTGGATTCACACCGAATGCAGGAGTATTCCGCTTCGGGATGGGATTATGGGCACATGTGACCCTGTGCATTTCATTTCATTTCATTTCATTTCATCTCATTTCATACCATTGTGTAGACTTACGATACATGACTACTGTTCTGCTTATATGTGCATTGCTTATTTGTTGATATGTTTTTGGCACGCATCCTTGGTTGAGTTTATAAGTTTCTTACGTGTTTCCGGTCGTTATCTGACTCTATTTTTTTAATATAATTTAAATAAAAGGAATTTGGTGTATCTATTTCTTTTCTCCCTGGCTAGCTATCCTATTCTTTAAGGTGGCTAGTTTGCCCCACTTATTGAGTCCTTTTGACTCACCCTTGTTTGTTGTTTGTTTCTTGTCTACCTATTTCGTTTCGGCAGGTTCGCTCCAGGATTGAGTTCGCCACGTTGTTCAGGAGCGAAGATGACTTCAGCTGTCAGGGTGAGCCAGCTTTTATTCCGGATGGCCACCAGTTTATTGTTAATTATTTCAGCTGCATTTTGCTCCCTCCAGGAGGTATATGTCTTCTTTTGTACTCTTAGCTTCTTTTGTACTCTTAGATGTCGAGTCTGGATAACCCTAAACCTATGTTGGGTAGTCAACTGTAATTTCTTTTGTACAGCTTAGAGGTATTAGTTTGTCCGTGTTTTGGTTTTAAGTCTCGTCCTTATTTATGAATTGTTATATTTATTTTCCTAATTTAATTTATAAGGGTTCGCCCGACGGGTCTAGGGAAGGATGTCGGGTGCTCGCACGGCCTAACCGGATTCCGGGTCGTGTCAGTTGGTATCAGAGCCTCATGTTTAGAGTCTATCCAGACTAAGACAGTGTCTAGTAGAGTCTCGCTGATGGGTACGTAGACGTCCGTACTTATCTACGAGAGGCTATGATGGCATTTAGAAAGTTTCACTTCCTTCTTTTCTGATCGTGCGTCGGTCTAAGATGCAAAAGTATTTTCATTAATTCCTTTATGGTAATTGTGAACTCTCGTGCAACAAATCAGCGAACGGTATGAGTTCAAGACAGAGCAGCCTGGCCTGGGGATAGCACTGACGAAGCTTCGAGAATTTTGATCATGCTGACGAACTAGTTACGGAGGTCCCAGCTGTACGAGCTCGCGATGGGCAAGGGAGCAGGGCCTTGTGGTTCCCTTGGCTCTCTACGATGCTTTACGAGAATCTTGGCGACGCAGATACCACAAAAACCTATTATTCGTTGGGCAGCCTATCAGGTTGCCGCATGTGCAGACGCTCGATCTCAGGGAGCTCCTTTCTGGTTCTTAATATTGCTGCAGTAAATTATATTCCGGAAGTAGTATGTGTTGTACCTCTAATTGTTCTGGCTGGTTAGCCCGCCGAGGTATCAGTTTAGTCCGAGTGTCCGAAGAGGTTGCATTATTTTACGCGGTTGAACTTTCCGATATTCTTAAGCAATGTATCATATAAACCTCGTGATTTTTTTTTAAAAAAATAAAATAATGTCAGGGTATTTGTATCCTTTATGCTTTTGATTATATCCAGCGATATGGTGTTGATTATTCTGCTTTTCGATTTCAGAGTCCAGCCTTGAATTGGTGGGCCGCTCTCTTATTAGCTAACTTTGTTCAGTTTTTCTTCTAGATTCGTGGAAAAGTTTCTTTTGAGTAGAGAGCGAGATGAAAGTGTTGTCAGTTTGAGTGGATTGGACAGGGTAGCCTATTGGTGTTTCAGAATATGAGATTGAATTCTATAGAATGGATAGATATGCATTAGAACTAGTCCATGAACCTTTCGAGAGATTCAAATATTTATTGATGACCTTTGCGATCCCAGATGGCTCGAGAGATTGAGGTCGATATTTCAGTTGATGTTGTTGTTAATATTGCTCAGAGGTACCAGGCATACCATAAGTTAGAGCGGGAAGAATTAGAGCGGGAGAGCAAGAGATCCCGTGGCCCTGTGGGCACCATGGTACCTCATTTGGAGGTAAAAGTTCTGATTATTTTGGGAGGTAACCTTCTAGGTTATCTCAGCTTGTGTCACTTGATTCTTAGAGCGCGCCAGTAGCTCGTCAAGATCAAATTCAGTCTTTTCTTTACTTCGACAAGTAGACAATTGTCCTTCTTCTTGCCCTCAGGCACCTGCACAGTCGCAGGAATTTTATTTAAATTTTAATCAATCAGAGAAATGCCACCATCCAGTAGAGGTCGAGTGGTGGTAGTGGTTCTTCTAGAAGTAATTATCAGGGTAGTGGCTCGACTCAGCAGCAGAGGCAGTTCTATGAACTGCTAGTCTGGCAGGATGCTGAGGCATCCGATGTAGTAGACCCGTGTGTTTCTTCTTCCCTTATCTGTAAGTAAGATTTATCTTTCCGATCGATCTGGAAATGGTGTGTCTTATCTTGTTTCGACGGTTTCCGTGGATATTGTCGTAATTAAGAATTGGTTGCGGTAGTGGGGTGAGTTTCTGATACGATTTATTCCTTGCATTTATGAGACCCTATTAGTTTATCTGATCTAAATATGAGAGATTTGACGGTGAGTATTGTTATTGCCTGCTTGGCATCCTGTTATGCCACCTTGTGTTATTATGTCAAGTCATTTTACCTCTGTCATCGGAAATCAGTATTGGTAAGATGATGGGATTCTTATTCGTCACCATCAGGAAGTGTCGTTGTTTCTTCCGGTGTAAAGTGGCTAGTAAGTAATGCTCGATCTATGTGTCTCCTCTTGGTTCGAGATTCTAGTAGAGTCATGTTATTCTATGAGCTTGTCTTAGTTATAAAAGGGTTTATGGTAAATTGTCAGAATTTCCTTCTTATTGGAAGGTTAAAATTGGTATGGATGTTTTCCATAAAGCTTATTTAATGTCTATCTCTTCAATTGCGATTTTTTGGCTCGCCTGACGCGGAAGTAGTTTAGCTTTGGTAGTCAAGCAAATAAGAAGATGAACTTCCTGAAGCTCTAATTATTTCTATCCTAGATCTATTTCCATTTCTTCTTCGTCCGGCACTAGTGAGTGTGAGCAATTGGTAGCCGCTTGTGGCGTTCCCTGTGTTGAGCCAGAGTACGTGTTATTGTGGCCGGGTAAGCATATTATTGTTTGGAAGCATATTATTGTTTTTGGTCCAGTTGTCTCATCTTGTTATCCGTTTAACATGTTTATGTTATCAGTTTATCCGGGTATCCATTCCCATGTATAGTATAGTGTTGGTTCTGTTTTTGCGGATCATCCAGTTTCAGGGGAAACTCTGCCGAAATTTTATATAGAAGTACCATCCATCAGGCGGTGGTGTTTACGGCAAAGGTATGGAGTTGTGAACTCGAAAGTTGCAGCTATTTGGCAACTCGAAAGGGTAGTTGGTAGCTTAGGTCTGCCTACGTTCAGCTTTTAGCTAAATCCTCTTTAGTCTAGCAGGCTGTGCGAGGATGATTATTTCTATTCAAATGGCTGCATGAGTTAGTGCTTTAAGTGGAGGAGTCTTCCTCCAAATACTGAATGATAATACCAAATCTCTAAGGCATTGGTACCACTTTTGTCACGACTCAACCTAGGGCCATGACACTAAACTCACTATTAATCTATTAATGCCAAAGATAAGCTGGCAACCTGATCATATATACGTACCTATTTGCTGAAAGCATAAATTCTGGAAAGATGACACCACTTTAACTTTCTGGCAATTAGAACATTGAGCCACAAATTTTGCTATGTCACACTTCTTTCCATCCCACTAATAAATCTGTTCAAGATCATGGTACATCTTAGTTGAACCCGGATGAACAGTGTATTTAGAACAATGTGCCTCTATCATAATCTGTCCACGTAAATTTGCAATATCAGGAGCACAAAGTCTATCTTTATACATGGGAAAAACCGTCAGTAGTAACTCTGTATGGTGACTCCGTTTTTCTTCTACCTATCTGTTTGTATTCAACTAGAACTAGATCCTCATACTGACGCTGTTTTACTTCATGAAAATTTAGAGTTAAAGGTCTAGTCCAGCTTGTCGACAATCCATCATTGGTATATATATCTCTTTCACACCTCAACTCTTTGAGAAGTTACTTTAGCGTTGTAAGTGCTCATGTAATCAACTTTGTTGCTGGTATTCTGCCTTAGCTGAAAGTCCAACTACATGTCTCTTTTATATTTACTTTTTCAAGTCATAATAATTCCAATTCAAAGACAATACCCTGAGGGAGATGTTCAGTCTGAAGATCATTCTTGGTCTACATCATACTATCCAGTAGTAGTTGCATGATCCTTATCTTTATACGATAGACCCTGTTCAGATGAACCTCTGACATACATTAGGATATGAGTATCTACATTCCCACAAGGAGCTTGCGGAACAACACTAACATCAACTGAGATGTTACATAATACGTTCGTAAAAATAATATAGCTTGCATCAAATCGTCTATAGTGAGTAGTGACAAGGTACTTCAAAAGCTTCCCCTATCGTATCAAGCGTGAGCTAATTCTTAGTTCCATCGACCTGTTCTATATCGAAAGGAATATCGAAGAGGTGATTTGTCGGGGGAATCATGTTAACCCATTCAAAGTTTCGTGTATCTTTGTTTCAAAAATATAAAACTCCTCTCTCATAATTGAGAAAAGGTCGGCTTAGTCCGAATAAGTTGGGCAATGATGTTATCATATTATCCAAATATGTTTTATCCAAGAGTTCGATATGCGTGTTATAATTTTGATTCTGTAATCATGAGAAAAATTCCATGGGATAGCTTATAAAAGTCGTGCAAGTTCTTTTCTTATCAGCGTGAATCTTGCCTTAGACTTAGGCTCGTTCGAGGACGAACGAGAGTTTAAGTGGAGGAGAATGAAACGACCTCGGTCAGTCGTTTCGAAAGTTAGGACTCCGATTGACGTGTCGATAATTTAAAAATATTTGTAATGTCCATTAGGACCTGTCTGTAAAATTTCAGCTAAATCAGACCTCGTTTGGTAGGCATCGGAAGAAGGTTTCAGTTTTTATTGGCGATAAATATTAAAAAGAGATTTTCAAGCTCGGTTTTTGCCGAATGAGCTCCGATTCGAAATCCGAAAGTGCCTTTAGGTTCGTATAATTATTTGTGATTTTTGTAAACTTTCAAAAGTAAATTTCGATGTTGTTCGGCTAGTTTCCGCTAAAATGCCGAAAGTTAAATAATTTGACTTCTTTTCTATTTAAATTCGCATCTTGAGTTTCGGGAGTCCAATTTGAGATCCGCCTTCGCGAGTATGTTACATATATTTTGTATAACTCGTATGAAAAAGTTGGGATTATTTCAAATATCGTAGGATACCATTTTAATTTTCGTTAAGAAAAAAAAGATAAAATAAAAGAAAACAAAACAAAATAAAAAAAAAAAGGAGAAAAAGACAAAAATGAGTTAGGCGGTGGACAATTAAGCATTTTGCTTAATTGATAAGAGTCACGGGAAGCACAAAGACAGAAATGGAAAAGGAGAAGCAGCAGAGGAAAAAAATATCAGAAAATAAGAAAAAGGGCCGGAAAAAAGTAGAATTTTCACCCTGAAACATTCAGGTAATGATCCTAATATATTATTTGAGTTTATTACGTGTGTTTGAATATGTTTTAACGGTAAAACTTGGAATATTAGACATCGTTTTAACAAGTTCAATTAATAATTTAAAGGGTCAAATGGACCCCGATAATGAAATTAATTATATATTCGTACTCAGTGCATTATGGGCAACATATAAATGTAATTTATTTGGAGTTTGGTTATGTGACCATAAACCCTGTACATAGGTCTGGCCTGCGTATTGCGTATGCGAATAGGGTATCAGGTTCCTACCTGGATTGCCCTAAGATGTGAGGAATGAAGCCTTTAGCCTAATGTGATATAATTTTCTGCTTACTGGACACAGTGAGATCGTTTGGCAATGAATCCAAAGGACAAAGCAGTTATTGAGTGGCTGTACTAACTTTGTCACAAGGTAAGTGTTTATATCCATTTCTTTGGAGACACCTGGCCTCGTGGATTTTCTACCACGTGTTCCTTACGTGTGTAGCTGCCGATAGGCGTACTCCTTACGCCTTAGCTTTCGATTTACATTATGTATTATATGTTATGTCCTGTTGTTGGTATTGCATTGAGGAACTGAGCATTGTACTCTGGCTGTGAGTTGGCATCTACTTCCCGGCTGTCGATGAGAGTCCCGCGCCGGTGAAGGGTTATTATTACATCACATTGCATTCATATGCATTACATTGCATATCATATTGGGTGCAGGAGTATTCCGCCCCAGGAGCAGGAGTATTCCGCTCCATTATATCATATTGAGGGTAGGAGGATTCCGCCCCAGGAGAGTGCAGGAGTATTCCACCTCAGCTTTACATTATATCGGGTGCAGGAGTATTCCGCCCCAAGAGAGTGCAGGAGTACTCCGCCTCTGGTTTATATTATATCGGGTGCAGGAGTATTCCGCCCCAGGAGCAGGAGTATTCCGCTCCAGTTGGTTATCAGATTGGATTCACACCGAATGCAGGAGTATTCCGCTTCGGGATGGGATTATGGGCACATGTGACCCTGTGCATTTCATTTCATTTCATTTCATCTCATTTCATACCATTGTGTAGACTTACGATACATGACTACTGTTCTGCTTATATGTGCATTGCTTATTTGTTGATATGTTTTTGGCACGCATCCTTGGTTGAGTTTATAAGTTTCTTACGTGTTTCCGGTCGTTATCTGACTCTATTTTTTTATATAATTTAAATAAAAGGAATTTGGTGTATCTATTTCTTTTCTCCCTGGCTAGCTATCCTATTCTTTAAGGTGGCTAGTTTGCCCCACTTATTGAGTCCTTTTGACTCACCCTTGTTTGTTGTTTGTTTCTTGTCTACCTATTTCGTTTCGGCAGGTTCGCTCCAGGATTGAGTTCGCCACGTTGTTCAGGAGCGAAGATGACTTCAGCTGTCAGGGTGAGCCAGCTTTTATTCCGGATGGCCACCAGTTTATTGTTAATTATTTCAGCTGCATTTTGCTCCCTCCAGGAGGTATATGTCTTCTTTTGTACTCTTAGATGTCGAGTCTGGATAACCCTAAACCTATGTTGGGTAGTCAACTGTAATTTCTTTTGTACAGCTTAGAGGTATTAGTTTGTCCGTGTTTTGGTTTTAAGTCTCGTCCTTATTTATGAATTGTTATATTTATTTTCCTAATTTAATTTATAAGGGTTCGCCCGACGGGTCTAGGGAAGGATGTCGGGTGCTCGCACGGCCTAACCGGATTCCGGGTCGTGTCAAAAACAGCCTCCAAAATCAACTCCCAGCCTCAAAGCACCAACAAAACTTGAAACAATAACAGACTAAAGCAGGAAAATTTAGGAAGAGACTAAGACCTAAGAGGGAAATGGATTTAAAAGGAAACAGGCTACTAAAACACCAGGAGGGACTAGAATATCAACTGAAGGTTTTCCTTATATTGAACATGATGACTGAACTAGAGTATCAGCTAAAGGTGGAATCATAATTTGGTTAAGACATACTTAAAATAGAAAGATTGAAACTTATCATTTAATCCTCCAAAAACTGCCCTGAAACAGAGATTTCAACTAATGATAAAGAGACTAAGGGTCCAAGACGACACACGCTTTAGATCGACAGTAAACATTCGAGACTTCAAACAAAATTAAGAAAAACAATTGCGAACAAGTTCAGTAACTAATTGCTAATGTATATATGTATAAAACTTGAGCCCTAATCATTCAAATAATGCTTCATTAACATAAGTAAATTATCCTACACAGAGCCATTGCAAACAAAAGTTACGGCGAGTTTACTACCTCTTGCAGAGCAGTAAGAAGGGGCGCGAAGATCCGAAGAAACTCGATTCGAACAAGGTCGACGACCTAAATAACGACGTTGACAATGAAACTCGGAGGAAAACGGCAAGGATTTCAAGTTGTTGTAGTTTGATTCAGTGTTTTTCAGATTTTGACAATGAAACGCGGGTCTAGGGTTCTAACAAGTGGGTTATCGGGTTTGAATTGGGGAGGGGTTTGGGAAATTTTGATCACTAGCCATTTTTGGACGCGCTCATTGGGGACTATCCACCGTTTCAAAATTCATTGAAGAATGGCCAAAACTTCGCGTGCACACTTAAGCTCTATTAGCGTTGGAAAAGCACCCCCTACTAGTCCCATAACAAAATACTGGGGCTTTGAACAAAACTTGTTCAAAGTCCAAGTATTTTGTTATGGGACTTTATATATAAAGCTTTAGTCCCATAACAAAATGCTGGGGCTTTGAACAAGTTTTGTTCACAGCCCCAACATTTTGTTATGGGACTGAAGCTTTATATAAAGTCTCATAACAAAATGCTGGGGCCTTGAACAAAATTTGTTCAAAGCCCCAATATTTTATACTGGGGTTAGTTTACTGAAGCTACCCAGTAAAAATACTGGGGCTTTGAACAAGCCCAGTATTTTTACTTAAATTTGTCCGGAGGTGGCTATTTCTCAGCGAATTTATTTTTGTCGGCTACAAATCAATTAACGCACGCCAAATAGGGCCCTGCACGAAATTTTTACGAGGGGTTTTTGATTTTGGGGTTTTTTTTAAAGTTAATATAGGTCTTTGCACGGGTGGGTAAGGTCTGGGTTCGTATCGCATTTCTGTCCCTTTTTTAGGTAAAATTAATTATTGGAGGGGTTGCACCATAGGACAGGAATTAGGGTATATTTTGCGAATTTAGCCCTTTTTTTCTTCAAAACTGATTGATTCACTTTAAAATCTTAAAATTAATTTTATTTAAATAATTTAGACATCAATTAAAATTTTTGGGACAAAATTGGGTGTCAACATTGAAAGCATAAGCATTTTTACATTAAGAGTGTAGTTGGTCTCCGGCGCCTACGTCGCTGATTTTACTCGGTCAGATTTGGTGTTCAAATCTGGCGGCGTATTTCCCAGCGAATAGAAGTTGTGAGTACAAGAGAATGTTGTTGGCGGTCAACGGCGAGGCTGAGAATGTGGATTTTCCGGTGGCATCGACCGCGACAGAGAACTCGAGGTGATGAATTTCACGGTTTGCCGCGTTGGAAACAACGGGCTTTCTATTGATGGGGTGGTGTAGCCGTGTATGGGTAGAGGGTTGGGTGGGTTTGGGGGAGAGGTGGGGTGCTAAGGGGGAAAGTAGGGCGGCAGTGTGGTGAGGGATTTGGAGGGTATGGGGTGTAGGTTATGGTTAGTGTGTGTAATGTGAATTTAGGAAAATGTTTTCCTACCAATTTTTAGGGAAAATATTTTCCTCCAAATGGATGAAAATAAGTTGAGGTGGAAATATTTTCCAACCACTTAAGACAACCAAACATCTGAAAATAAGGAAAACATTCATACCAAACACACCCTAAATGATGCTGAAAGTACAGAAATACCCTTATAAATAGAGAACTTCCCGTAATTATAAAAATGTCGCTGACTCTTTTTTGAAGCTGCAATTACTAAAATTCCACCACACCTTTTTTCATCCGAAATTACAAAAGACGCCACTGATTTCTACACAGCAGAAAACAATATCAAACCGGTTGTATTTCACGTCCATTTTGTGAATAAATAACGTCAAATCGTCATCGTTTCGCTCATATACAAGACAGTCAATTCATCTATCTTTTATGTCTATCTAGTGAATAGATAAAGTAAAATCGTCATCATTTTGCTCATTTACAAAAATCAAAGAAGAATATAATACAAGACCAATCCGGCATTATTTCTTCATACAATGAATAAATAATTGTGTTCGTTTTGTGAAGAAATAATGCCAAATCGGCACTACTTTATTGATTCACAAAAAAATATCTTCAAGTGCTTATATATTTACAAATAACGACAATCCAACTGTGTTTATTCATAAAGTTGTGTACATTTTGTGAAAAAAGAGACCAAATCAGCCTCACTTCACAGATACACAAACAAGACCTTTAAGTACTTATATATTTAGAAATAATGACAATCCGTCTGTGCTTATGCATATGTTGAACCAACAATTGCATCCGTTTTATAAATAAATGAGTCCAAATCATCTTCCCTTCGCCAATATACAAAACTTTAAAGTAAAAATAAAACAAGATCAAATCATCATCATTTATTCATAGTCGCCCAGGAATTATGTACATTTTACAAATAATTGATGCCAATTTATCATCACTTTCAATTAAGTGTAACAAACAATAATCTTGCCAAAAAGTGTTATCTATAGCGTCACAATCAAAGTAGATCTATCTATTACAAATCACCACTACAACCACCATCTAACCCTAATTACCACCAACATCATCACCTCTGCCAACATCGTCACTCCTACCACATCTAACCCTAATTACCACCACAACCACCATCAACCTTACCAAGTTACCGTTATAAATGATCTGCGATAGCGCAACAAATCTATGCTCCTTCGATCTCCACCTGTAGTATCATAAACATTTCCAGCAATGACGACGATACCGAAGGTTACAGCGATAGCGGTTTCATCATAGTTAATAGCTCGTACGATAAGGAACCGATAAACGATAATAAACGAATAGATAAGAGGAAAGTATCAGCGAAAAATGGAAAACATTATAGTAGTTACAAACGAGATAAACCACCGTAAGCAGTGGAGGAGAGTACATGAAGGATCAAATCGCGATGGTGGCCATAGAGGCCGCGACAGAGATTGATAAGGAAAGATGAAATGAACGGGAATGAGGATGAAACTCAATTTAAGGTTCAGGAGCAAAAGGGGTAATTTTTTGTGAAATAAAATAAAAGTGCTCACCAAATCAAGACCAGCAAAAGATTGCTCACCAAATCAAGACCATGTCAAAAACTGCTCAATTCACATAAAAAAATAGTTTATTTTTAGCGTCATTTCTTTTTATACTAGAGGAGAAATGTGCGTGCTCAGCATAAGCCCAACGCTAAAAACGGCTAAGTTTAATAAAAGGAAAAGGACACCAATTAACAACAGTTGTTGCACCAAAACTGAAAAAGGTTAACATCAGATACTACCATTAGGTTTCTCATTCTTGTTCCATCAATTAGATGGACAGTACATGTAGAATTCATGTAAATACTAAGCACCATAAGTAAAGAGGAAAGAAGCAAGGACACTATCATTAGGAGCTGGCAAATAAACACAGCTAGAGACCTATTTGGCGCATCTTGTTTAGAAATTTTAGTGCAAGAACTATGTTTGGTAACTACTTCTGGTGTGATGCCTTCATGACATCCCGCTGCGTGTACAACATCTTGGGCATTACTACCATCATCGACGGATCCGAGTGGTTCCTGGATTAAACGGACATGTACAACATTAGAAGAATTCTAAAAATAAGTTCAAAACAACTCCAACTTAAATAAAACACATGTCTTATATTGCGTTCAATTCAATAGCATCAATATTAGCCTCAAATCAAATACCCATAACAAAGCATTCAAAACAAAGAGTAAAAACAAAACAGTAGAAGGAACTGCTCCTTCCCTTCATTATTTTAACCCAGTTAAGCTCCCTAAGCAGCAACCTTGATATCAAACTTGTGCACACCAACCATTCTTGTTCTATGTCCTATAAACTATTAAGAAAGCTGTTAAATTTTCTAGACCAACATCCTAAGCCGCAACAACATTTACTAGAAAGCATCATAATCTCCTCAAACATCTTGCATTTTCTCTCAGTCGCACATTGATAACTTGTTCTTTTACCCTTTAGTTATAACTGAACTAGTCAAAAGCTACTATCTCAAAGTAGAGCACCATAGGAAGCAAGTCTTGTTTAGAGTACCTTTTCTACACTTAGGGCATGCTTTTTAAATTCATTTGACTAAACCTTTAGGACTGCACTAAATCAGACTCTTTCCCATCAGAGCCCCCTTGATCACCTAAAGAGATTTTTAGGCAGAATTGGCATAATTATTACCGTGAGGATTGAGCTGCCAAAAGAGATTCACACTTGCTTCAACTATATTCTTGTCAAGTTCTGATTGGTTTTCCTTCTCTAGAATTTGTGTGTGGGGGGGGGGGGGGAGGAAGAGGGCTCATTTTCATCAATATACTATCTAAGCCACATGTGTTCCATTATATCCCATTATATCTTCCCCTATACATCTCCAAAGTTTATGCCGTTTTGCTCCATACTTCTCCAATGCTCTCCCTAGGATCTTTTCAATACTTTTGGTAAGACTTTCTAAATTGCTTTTAGTCCACCACTCTACTGTAGTAAAAAATAAAAGCTATTTCTTTTGGTTCTCTAATAGATGGATTCTATACTACAATTTTATTTAGAAATATGACATCATGATTTTTTTTATCTAGACTCTAGAGTCATCATTGATTAATATGGTTCATATTTTTACTTGATTGAACATTGAAGTTGGGTGCAGAGGTGTTGCGCTCCTCTCATTCCAATTGAGCTAGCCAAATTAATTGGCATAACATTACTTTTTTAAAGTATTAACATCACTTGTTAACTCAACATAAGAAAAAAAAGTTCACTCAACAAACAATATGAAATACGAAAAAGTTCAGATACCAACTTGGTTGAATCTTGGATAGAGACCTTCATGCAATCCATCGACATCGCAGAAAAAACTTGTTACAAGATGTCTTCTTCTCCTCAATGAGACTTGTTTCATGTTCATTTTCTAGAGTTATTGTCTCCACGCTGCAAGTAAATAGAACTTAGATAAATCCTAAAAACATTTTATTTTAAACCATCATATGGTTCTCGATGTAAAAATAGAAGAACTAAAACATATCAGGTCATAAATATTGCTGAATATGTCCTCATAGTTATTTCATATGAAAACTGTGGAACATAAGATTTTAGTTATTGTCGCATCTTATTTTTTATCGAACCGGTTAAAGTTTGAAATAGGACTCGACTTATTGGGTAACTCATGGGTAAAGAGTTGGAGTCGCCACCTAACATATTTTTTGCTAGACGTATTAGGACACTTATTTTGTTTCTAGCTAATTTTACAATTAACTCCAAAACTTAAGTCTGCGAACCAGAAATTCTAGGTAAGGGTTCAAGTTAACCCGAGAGGAAGGGGTTAGGAACCTCTCAGGCTCCACCAAATATAGTTTACCGGCCGGACTAAACAATTGAAATTCTAAGCAAATAAGCAAATAAAATAACTAACTAAAATAGACAAGTAATTAAATGGATACGATAATATGCATATAATTAATTAAGGTTAAATGAAAAAGATTTTAAATTCACAAATTGACTTCTTCCAAAGGTACCTTGCAAAAATAAAAATAAGTTAGTACGACAATTTAATAAAGTGAAATAATAATAATAATAATAATAATAATAATAATAATAATAAAGAGTGATAAATACTAGTAATATTAATAAATAATAATAAATAAAAGATTTTCTTCTAGTTGTTCTCCTTCAAAAATAGGCCGTCTTTCATCCATTTTTCACCTCGCACAAAATATAGAGAAAATAAGTTAGTATTATTATTATAATAATAATAATAGTATAAAATATTATTAATAATAATAATAAAAATAAAATAAAGGGGGAAAAGGATTTTATTAAAATGTAGGCTCAAGTTTGTATGAATCGGCTAGAGGTTAGGGACATCAGTATGGCCGCAAATACGCCAGCCGGTCGTGTTGCCATGGCAAGTGCCAGTCCCACAACTCCATCACCGGCTCGTTTTGAAATTACGGCTCATACACGTCATCAAAGTCTATTGTTTTTGGGGATATGGGACGGAACTGTTTTAGGCCTCCAAACGCCATTGGCCTTTATGGTGTAGTATCCGTTCGAATCAGGGCATAGGCCTCAAAAAAAAAAAAAAAAAAAAAAAAAAAAAATATATATATATATATATATATATATATATATATATATATATAACACCCATTCCAGAACAACAAGAGTGATAATTCTTAAGAAATCAATTAACAACAGTAAAGTCAACAACCAAACCAAACAATAACCCATTCCAGAACAACAACCAGCAGAGGAATTATCAAGTGAATCGGGCAAGACCAAAGTCTTACGATTACAATCCTGTGAACATAAACTGATTAGTGCAATTGAACAAAGTGCTAAAAGAAATAGAAGTCTAATTTAAGAGATAATGCAGTGTTCGCCGATCAGAATCTCAATCGGAACGGGTGATCGGAGACACGGCGGAGCGCGGAGGAGGAGCGACTGCGTAGGCAGCGTCGCTACCACCCCAACCCCTTTTCCCCGTCTCACTTTCCGATTCAACCACAGGAGCAAGAAAATGGCCATAGGCAAAATGCCTCTATAGCTTCTGCTGGTGGCATTTTCCCCTTTCGAATGTCCCCCATTTCTGATCTATGAATTCCCCACTCCCTCTGTTTCTGTTTGTTTTTGTGTGGGTGTATGTATACATGTCTAGCGTCTGATTGTTTGGTGTGTATGTGAGTGATGGATATGTGTGGGTGTATGGATGTTTCTGTATGTGTAATCAAGAGAGGAGATGAGTAGATGTGCTAACTGTGTGTGGAAGGGCGACGGAAGGCTGTGTATGTAAGGGTGATGGAGGTGTTTGGAGAAGAAGGTGTATAGTGTGGTACTGTGTGTATGTGATACTGTATGTGTGTATATTTCAGGTAAGATTTTGAGGAAGGGGACGAGCATACTGTGTCTATGGAGGTTGAGAGAGAGACGATGGTTTTGTTGATGTGTGTTATGTCGATGGTGTGAGGGTGTGTTCTGTTATATGAGGTGAGAGGAAGAGGAGGATGTACGTGATATTGTTGTAATGGGAAAGAAGCAGTATTGTTTGTGTGTGATCTAATGTGCATTGTGGAAAGACGACTAGAAGGGGTCCTGAGTGGATGGCTGGTATGTGTGTACTGTATCGGTTTGCTGTCGAAGGGTGTGGGATAAGTGTGTATTCTTGTGTACTGTTGATGTTGATGTTGCGGTGAAGAAGACAAAGAGGGGGTATTGTATGCCGTGTGTGGACTGTGTGTATGTTGCTGATGATTGTATTAAAACAAAATGGATAGGGGGAGCCGTTAGAGAAGAGTGAATTAAGGGATTGGGGAGATTGGAATTTTGAACAAAATAGGAAGATGGAAATCAATTTGAGAAGAGAGGAAAGATTTTGGGGATTAGGAGTGATTAGGAAAGATAATAAAAATCAAGGAAAAGATTAGGAAAAAAACTTCTTTCAAAATTCAAATGGTAAGGATGTATTTGATTGGAAATTTGATCTAGGTTCAAAGAAAAATATAATTTAATAAATAAAAATAAATAAAAATATTTGGTAGGAATTTTGAAATATGGAGGAATTAATAATAAAAAGGAATTTGGACATTTTCTTCTTAATTGACCAATATTCAACTTAAAGGTACAAAAAAATAAAATATAGATATACGTATTGAATAAAATGCACAAATAATTATTAAATAAACTCAAATAAAATTATTTAAATATAGATAATCACAGATAATTACTAATTTGCGTAAATGATCACAAATTGATACAAATTTGATATGTAGCCTAAATGATGCAATTATATATTATTATAAATATACTAAATTGCGCAAACAATCACAGTTTTGACAAATAGCCTAAATAATGCAAAATTATATAATATAGCCATATTTAGGTATGTAATATATAAGTAGGGAATAACGCACGTAAATGCATGCTTTCTAATGCATATTTTGCACAAATAGTAAAATTACACCCTTAAGTTGAATTATAGCCAATTTTATAAAAAAAGGAGGGACAAAATTTGGTGTTAACAGCTGCCCCTCTTTGCCTGGGGATGATGAAAGAGTATTCATGCAAAGATAGTTGACGGAGTAGCCAATTTTGTCACGACTGGTAGGCAAAATGATTGAAAGGGGGAAAATGGGAGTTTTGGGGTGTTTTTGGCCGAACCCCGGTTCCTGAGTTGCCTACATATCTAGGGTTTCACGAGAATCAGGCCGTGTGTAGTTCTAGAATGGCATATCGCTTGTGTGAGATGTTTATGACGCACGATTTTGTATGTAAAGACTAAACTTATTCAAGTATGTAAATTTTAGATTCGTGTATGCTTGCCTTTTGGCGAGATAAATAAAGAATGAAGCAAAGGCACTAGCAAAGATGAGATAACCTCAATAGATCGAGCGTGGCAAAAGAGGCTTATAATCGTCCTAGTTATGCAGATGTGGTGCGCTACACGTCCATAAAAAGAAGTTTATATGTACATAGTCTCCACTTCGTCTCGATAAATGAGTAAACTCGCCTCTAATATTGCCTTGATTGAACTGGAAAGAATTTGGGGAGCGAATTTTATAAATGCGCACGACTCAAGGAAATGGACACGATTAAGCACGAAGAGACACACGATTGACGCAGATAGGTTTGAATAGAAAAAGTAGGTATTAGCTGGAAGAAAATGCAAAATGACATCCTAATTTGTAATGAAGGATTAGGCAGATTACTTGTGGGAGTATGAGATGATTGGCTTCGGGCGTGTCAGAATTCGACAAAATATGTAGTTCGCAAGTGCAAACAAAGGCATTGTCAAAAGATGAGATAACATCGATAGATCGAGTGTGGTGAAATAGGCTTGTAATCATCCCAGTTATGAAGATGTGGTGCACAAAACACCCATAAAGAGGAGTTTACGTGGGCATATTTTCCACTATGACTCGATAGATGAGTTATCTTGGCTTCGAAATTGTCTTGAACGAACTGAGGAGCATTGAAGAGTAAAGCACGATAAGTATGCACGATTCAAACAGATAGGCACGAATAGGAAGGAGTACGAAGCTGGTACCCAATCGGCAAGGAAAGATTAGGTTGATCACTTGTGCGAGTATGGGATCGTAGCTTTGAGCGTTTTGGAACTCCACAAAATAAGTAGCAGAGCCATTGTCTGTAGGATTAGTCTTCTCGAATTGGGTCATTTGGGATGATGCTTTGAGGTATATTTGAGGCTTTGTGGTTGCATAATTGATAGTGATTTTGGGAGCAGATGTGAGAGTAGGGCGCAGGGGTTTGTCGAGAGATCGGAGAGTCCCTATAGCAAAATCAAGACAAATGCAAATTGAGATAACAATAAAGATAAAGTAAACTTCCCTGTTGAGTTGAGCTTCCCCTTGTCTGGTCTGCTTTCAGGTGCTCAGTGCTAGGGAATGTGTGCCTCTCCTCTGAGGGATGTCTATTTTCTAAGTGCTTCTCGTCAGGAGGTAATTTCTTTGTCGTGCCGAGTTGTTGTTGGATCATCTTTCCAGTGCAACGCCGGATTGTATGTCCCCTTTTGTATTGAGCTGTGTATCTCTTCATGCAGGATTGTCTATCATTCTTTCATTTTGGTTGCACACCCTTTCTCATGCCACTCTTTCACCGGGTTGTCTACCCTCCAGGCTGTCCGCCCTTCGTCATGTAGTCCTTTTATCGGGCTGTCTACCTGTTACAATGTAAAGCTTTGCATCGGGCTATATACCCTCCACTGTGTTAAGTGCTAAATTCGACATCGGGTTGTGTACCCTCAGTCGACGCATCGGGTTGTGAACCCTCAGCTAAATTAAAATGCCAAAATCGACATCGGGCTATGTACCCTCAGTCGATGCATCGGGCTGTGTACCCTCCGCTAAATTAAAATGACAAGATCGACATCGGGCTGTGTACCCTCAGTCGACGCATCGGGCTGTGTACCCTCTGCTAATTTAAATGACAAGATCGACATCGGGCTGTGTACCATCTGTCGATGCATCGGGCTGTGTACCCTCCATTGATGCATCGGGCTGTGTACCCTCTGCTAATTTAAATGACAAGATCGACATCGGGTTGTGTACCCTCAGTCGATGCATCGAGTTGTGTACCCTCCGCTAAATTAAAAATGACAAGATCGACATCGGGTTGTGTACTATCAGTCGAGACATCGGGCTGTGTACCCTCCGCTAAATTAAAATGACAAGATCGACATCGGGTTGTGTACCCTCAGTCGACGCATCGGGCTGTGTAACCCCCGCTAATTTAAATGACAAGATCAACATCAGACTGTGTGCCTTCAGTCGATGCGTCGGGTTGTGTACACTCCGCTAAATTTAAATGACTAGATCGACATAGGGTTGTGTACCCTCAGTCGACGCATCGGGCTGTGTAGCCTCTGCTAAATTAAAATGACAAGATCGACATCGAGTTGTGTACCCTTAGTTGATGCATCGGGCTGTGTACCCTCCGCTAAATTAAAATGACAGAATCGACATCGGGCTGTGTACCCTTAGTCGACGCATCGGGCTGTGTACCCTCTGCTAAATTAAAACGACAGAATCGACATCGGGCTGTGTAACCTCAGTCGATGCATCAAAAGTAGAGCAAAGTAAATAAAAGTAAAGTAAAGTGCAATAAGTAGGATGCTATAGTTATGTCATGCGATGTGCTAAGAAGGCTATCATGTTGCTCTTGTAAGGACTTTTCTTGAAATTTTGGAGGGGGTCTCAAAAATTTCTGCTCTAGTGTCAAGTTTGCATCTTTTGAAAATTTTGAGAGGATTCTCAAAAATTTCTGCCCTAGTGTCAAGTTTGCATCTTTTGAAATTTTTGAGAGGATTCTCAAAAATTCTGCCCCAGTTTATTATCTATGATAGATCACCAAGAAAAGGTGGTTGCATTGCATTGAACACCAATGTATTGGCTAAAATCTGTATTTTCCCTTTAGTGTGATGATTGGGTGTATTGATGACTAAGAGTATGTGGATATTTTGCATACTCAGACTGGGGTTTGATATCTGGATTTTACCGGATTTGGAGATTGTCTAAAATTGTATTTGTCTTAGGTTGTGATGGGGTGCCTTCACGTTTCATGTTTTTCTTTTCGACAGTCATGGAGCTAACTTTGATGGATTGGCCTTGTAGAAAGTGTGTTTGTGGTTTGGGAGTTAGAGTTTCCCTTTGTTGGTTTTTGTTATACCCTTGTCTTGCTTTGGTCAACCCGACTCTGAACTTTTTGTTTCAATGCTGGATGTCTTGTGGTATCATGGTATGGAATGTTTGAGTGATGGGTGCGGAACTTTGTTGGATCAAATTTATGAGTGAGTCTCGAGGAAGTAGTTTGTCTGCTGGTTGTAATGTCCTTTGATTGGGCTGAAGGAGCAAAGGCGTAGGGTTTTTTCTTTTTGGTGTATCCTTCATTGTGTTGAGCCTAATAGGGTTGTGGTTGGAAGTCTTGACGGTGGGGAGGTTGTAAATTGTTTAAGTTGGGTGCGGTGTGAGGTTTGTGGTCTCGGTCGTATAGTGATCAGATTTCTTTGTTGTGATTCTCGTGTGAGTATAATGCAGGTTGTACGGTATTGGGATTGTCCAAACGCTTTTGCTGTCATATGTTGATGTTTCAAAGGACTTTGTTGCAGGAGAAAATGTTTTCAGCTCGGCTTGCCACTTCGGCTTTTTTCGAATGCAGATTCTTGACAAATTTCGGTGTCCAAACGCGAAGCAACTGTAATAAAGTGGTGAAATGCACAAAATAGTGTGGGCATATTGGCAAAGACTTGAAGCAAAAATGACACGTAAGCTTAAGAAAAAGCCTAGACCATGGATGATGGATTAGCGCTTGAATTTGGAGGTTGTGATAGAACGAATATATATCACAAGAGATTGCCTAAGTGCTTTATGCAGCAGTCAAGGCAAGAATTTTGGCCAAACGACCGACGCTTGTTTAAGCGGGAGGTGAGGAGTTGAATGTCAATGAAAGGTGGTAAATATGTTGTGTAGGGAATAGGTTGTGCTGTGTGATAGAAAGGGATGTTGGCTTTTGTCGAATACCAGGACCTTGAGTACCTTTGTCATCCTTCCTTGCAAATTTGTCTGTCACGATGGCTATGTATCCTTGAAGAGATACTTAGTGTCTTTCATACTTGTCAACCAATTGTCGCAATATAGTTCTTGCAACAACTTTCCTTATTGGATAATATTTTATTGCTGAGTCATTGGACTCGATGTAGGTTGCCTATATCATGTGTACTCTCAGATTGCTACATCCTATTGGAGTTGTAGTCATGAGAATTCATATCACCCCAATTTCATCGTCTAGTTTTATCTTTTCTAGTAGATAAAGACATGTTTTCAAAATATTCGAGGGGTTTTGTCAATAATGATGGCTTTGTCATTGTGTCTTTGCCTCCCATTTCAAGTCGAATTGGCTTGCCTGTTTTCGGTTGTTGTGCACAAGTATTTGCTACACCTCTGTCTTTCCAATGTTATCTTTCACTGGCCTTTTGACTACTATTTTGATCATGATAGGAATAAGTTGGAAAGTGCTTTGGGTCACAGTCATGTATTGCAAGTGGTATGACTGTGCAGACTAGAGTAACAAAGATGATCCTTGGATATTGGTGTCAAAAGGTCTTAAGGTGAGTCACGTGTGCCTTTGAGTTTGACTAGCATTTTCTCTTTCTTTGTCAATTTTTCTCTCCATGTACATAGTGCTTGCTGGAACAACTGAGGTACTGGGACAATAAACCCGGCAATTCTCAATCTCTCGAGCAATTGAGTGTGGGATTCGGCTAGTGGAGTGTAGTTTCTTTTCGGTGTTTGGTTGGTATCAAGGCGAGGCCTAGGAGGGTATGGTGGTGTATTTCGGTAGTTGGCTTGAGTGTTTTGCTAGTATGGTGGACGGTTTAGTGCTGGGATGTGGAATATAGATCGAGTGGGCTGATTGTTGTAAATGGGATATTCAGGTGGTGTATGAGGGTAGGGATAAAATGGTGGCGCTGTTTGATAATAGTGGTTGAAGGTAGGGTCTTGAATGGTTGCGGCAAAAGAGACTTCATCTTTTTTCTTTTGAAAAGGCTCACATTTCCAGACTGGATAGCTTTATTAGTAGTTTGTAGTGTAGAGGAGAGAGGAGGGAGCTGGTGGGAATTGCTGTAGAAACTTCTTTATTGCAGAAAATCCCTGACAAGTGCACTTGCTTAACCATATCTTTGCCTTGGTATTCAGCTCGAGCCAACCTTTTGGGTAACAGACTTTGAGTTTGGTAGTGAGTTAGAGACAGTTTGGTCATGCGAAAGATTTTAGATATCAAGATTTGGGCATAGAGTAGGGAGAGGAGGTGCATCGGTAGGAGATTGAATTTGGAGAAAATATTCCTTAGGTAGAAAGAGACTCAGAAAAACAGAGGAATTAATGCAATGCACACATATCAAATAAGAAATGCATCCTACAATGTGAAAGACCGTTTTACGCACGATGATTTTGAAAAGAACTTTGTGCCACATGCATCATTTCGTTTGCTAACAAAATGCAGAGCCTAAAGGATAATATTGTATTTATTGTACTTTTGTTACATTGGCTGATATTGAAATAGTGCAAAGGTGGAAAACATTGCTAGAGGGTCAGATCATGACCAGGTGAACGTCTTTCGTGTTGATCCTTCCCCAGAAGATTCTTCTTCTTCTTCCTCAGACAAGCTTGCCTCTGATGAGTATCCTTGGAAGATGATATTGTCTGCATCAGTTAAGAGCCGGATATGTCAAATGTGAAGTTCTTCAACATTTCCCTAGTCTTTCTTCCTTTCTCTTATATTCCTTTGTTTTCCACAGAGTTCATTCCCTCGCTAGCCCATACGCCGATAGACTCTATGCGTTTTTCAATAGTTCTGCCTTACTGCGCCATTTATCTTTTTCTTTGTTCTTCGCTCCGACCAAACTTTGCTTCTTTGCTCTTTTCCCTTTTGACCTCGCCAGTTGTTTGCGTAACATTTTGTACTCGGATTCTAACTCATCAGCATTTCTTTTCCTTTTTGTTGTTGCACTTGGTTGAATTGCCCTTGCTATGTCTTTCCTAAGCCAGTCTGGATAGTGTTCATCATAGCCAGCGTCAAACCTGTCTCGTCCAATAGTCTCGATTCTCATTCATTGCCTTTCTTTCCAAAGTTCTATTATCTTGTCTTTAAATGGGATTACTCCTCTGAGGATATTTGCTTTGAAACTTATGATGTCTGTAATTTAGGGTATCGTCTGTTTTCTCCCTGCTTGCCTCAATGCCCTTAAAGGAGTGCATGGGTAAACTCTTCTAAAGCCCACTAAGATGAGAAACGAGTCTCTTTCGAATAGTGTGATTACTGTTGTGCTAGGAAAGTAATCAAAGATCCATTGTATATTTTCAGGTGTCGGTTGACAGAATATGTGGTGCCAACCATTGGCAATTGTTTGTGTGTTAGTCCCACTTCTCGAGAGCCTTGTCCATGCGGGCGGTATGAGTCAAGATGTAGTTTTCTCTTGGTATGGAATGGAGAGTTTGCTCTGTGCTACCTATCTTTTGCAAATGCTCCATCAGCAAAATTTGTAAAAGTAAATTGCAACCTTCGAAGAAACTAGCGCCCTCTTGCATCTTTCTAAAGCACGGTTCATCTCTGCGACGATCATAGGTACTAATATGTATTCCTTATTAATGTCTTTGAGTAAGAAATCAACAATTGAAACCATGCAAACATCAACTCGTCTTTTGTGTTGTGGAAATACGACAGTCCCTAAAAAGCTGGCGACAAAAGCAAGTATCCTCCGCTCTTGCCAATCCGCCTGGTTAATGCTGAAATAGTCTTTGGATTCTTGAAATGCTTCTCCATACCCAAATTTGACGTAGAGGAAAGTCAGAGAAATTCCCGACTGCCTTATAATGTCTGTGCATAATTCGGGCTTAAACCCTACCATTTCGAAGAACTCCTCGGGTGTAATGTTCTTAGGCATCAAGAATTCTTCACTTTCAAATGGTAATTGAGTTAACCCGTCTATTTCTTCCAGTAATGGTGTCATCTCTACACTCCCAAAGTGAAAAACTGCTTTGTCTGCATCCCAATAGTGTACTGCTGCTTCTACTATCCCTTTCATTGCCCTGTGCTTCATTAGTGAAATCATATTCCCCAACACTATTTTGACTTGGTCTTTTTGATCTATGCTTAGGTTTCCCCACCAATATCTGAGCAACTGAGGGATTTCAGCAACTATGTCAAATGTTCTATTGGCCATGATCTTTTAAAAAAGGTGAAAGATGATAGAAAAAGGGAGAAGAAAATGCCTAAAATTTGCTTTATTGTGAGTAAACAATCAACGTGTGGCACAAGCTTTTGAAAACAATGCAACAGAGAATATGAAGAGATGTGTCATTATGGGTTGAGTACCCTTTAGACTCTTTTTAGAAGAAGGTTGCTAATGGACTTTTGACATACTAGGGATATCAAGTCTTTATATAATGCCTAAATGATAAACGTGCGTCATGTGTCACCCCATCTGTCAAGCGGTTATTCCTGCTTCAAATTGGGATTTTAATGCCTCTTCGGTTACCATCTAAGCCTTGAATAACATTGAACACAGAATGATTCCAATCCTTTGGGAATAAACGGTCGTTTCTGATTCAATTTGGGCTTTTAATGCCTCTTAGGTTACCTTCGTGCCTTTGAATGACATTTAATATGGAATAATTCCGACTGTTCGTGAATAAACAATCATTTTTGATTCAATTTGGGCTTTTGACGCCTATTAGATAACCTTTGTGTCTTTGAATGACGTTGAATACAGAATAATTCCGAGTGTTTATGAATAAAAAATCATTTCTAATTCAATTTGGGCTTTTGACTCCTCTTAGATTACCTTCGTGCTTTTGAATGGTATTGAATATAGAATAATTCCGACTGTTTATCAATAAACAATCATTTCTGACTCAATTTGGGCTTTTAATGCCTCTTAGGTTACCTTCGTGCCTTTGAATGGCATTGAATACAGAATAATTCCGACTGTTTATGAATAAACAATCATTTCCGTTTCAATTTGGGCTTTTGACGCCTATTAGGTAATCTTTATGCCTCTGAATGGCACCGAATGCAGAATAATGCCAATAAACGATCCCCATTTTGCACGTTCAATCCCTTAAGCAAATGCAAATAAATCATGTTCAACGCTCCTTAGGGTCAAAAAACCCTTTCATATTGTTTGAACAAGTTGGCCTATCGGACTTGAGAACAAATCAACTAATGATATTTCATGATGCATGATTCCTAGTGTTGCTATTAAGGAAAGGAGTTAGCTGGACCGAGTGTTATTATCCTCCCAAGTGGACGACTCGGGAGCGAGAATGTCATGGACCAAATTGATTCCAAGTCATTCCCCCTAAAGGAACTTTTATGTGAGGGAAGAGGTGGTTGTAATCACCATGTTTTCAACGCACGATTTAGAAAGTTGCCAGGAGTCGCGGAAGGTATGCGTGATATGCACAAGTTTAAAAATGTACAAGTTTTGAAAAAAATGCACAAGTTTAAAAGAAATGCACATGTTCCTAAAAATGCTTAAGTGTTGTAAATATGCACATATAGAAATATTTCACAAAATAAGTTTTAAAAAGGATAACAAAACAAACCAAAAATTTTCACCACATGCCCTCCATAAAGAGTGGTTTTACAAAATTGCCCGCGCTAAGGAATGTTTTAGAAAAATGCCCTTATTTAGTTCCGGAGCCAAGACTTCAAGGCAAAAATTTTGTAAGTCTTGGCAATTGGCTATACTTTAAGGGCAAGTGCTGTTTTGCCAATATTTCAAGTTATATGGCGAGAATACAGGGAAAACTGGAAGGAGCAAGTCTTGGCAATTGCCAAGACTTACGACGAAGTGCGGCAAGTGTTGCCTTTGGCCAACACTCGTCGTTCCAGTGTTGGCAAATCGAGCAGGGGTCAATGGAAAATCTTAGCTTTTGGCCAAGACTTACGGCCAAGTGCGGCAAGTATTGCCTATTGCCAATACTTGAAGGAATAAGTGTTGAAAAGTGGAAAAATATAAAGGCAAGTCTTGGCTCTGGATTTCTTTCATTAAATCTTAATGGGGGAATTTTTGCGAACCATCTCTTAGTGCGGGCAAAAAGGCAAACCATTGTTTCCCGTGTCATATTTTTGCAAATGAACCAAAACAAACACACATTAGTTTTGAAAAATAGAATTAATAGAAAGTAGACAATACTGAATTAAGTAAAATTATTTTAAAGAAAAGGAATTTAGAAATTTTATGGAAATGATGCACATATTGAGGTATTTTGCAAAAAATAATTTTAAAAAAGGAGGAGTAAATAAAACGAAACAAACAAATTAGTTTCAAAAAATAGGATAATAGAAACTAGCTAATAAAGAAAATGCAAAAGAATTATGATGTGAAATTATTTTATGGAAGATTTTAAAATAGTTGAAGTGTGGGACGTGTTGTAAGAACCTTCCAAGAGTGGATTTACTAGACAAGGACATGGTTTCCTCAGGCAGATAACCAAAGGGGTGGGAACGTTTGGAATTGTTGGTTGTACCACAGACCAATTATACCCCAAACTGTCCCCCCTAAAGGGCATTTTGTGTGGAAAGAGGCGGTAGCGAGATCCTCGTAACCACCATATTTCAACGTACGATTTTGAAGTTTCGTATGAACAAAAAATGCACAAGTTTAAAATATGCACAAGTTGAAATAAGATCAGTCTAAAATAAAATAAGTTTAATAAAAAGGGAAGGAAAAAGGGAAACCAAAAGAAACAAGTTAGTTCCGAAATGAGATAATCAGACAAGATAATTTAAAATGATGATGTGAAAAAGAATTTAGAACATAGAATATGATGAATGCTCCTAATGGAGTTTTGTAAAAGTGAGGTTTAGACAAGGTTCTCCCAAATGGAATGTTTGGAAGTGAAAAAGTTTGGAACCGTCGCCTGTACCACGGACTCGACCTATCCCAAAACTTTTTCAAAGGTGTGTTTTGTTGGAGTAAGAACGGCCGTCAAACTGACGCATCCGTTTTTCAAATATAGCGCACGAGTAAACTTTGCCAAAGTGGTGGATATGATGAAAAATGATAGACAAAAGAAAAATACCAATAAATTAAAAGAAAATGCCAATGAATAGAAAGTTAAGCTTCAAACCTTCTAAAAGAAAAAAAGAAGAAATTTTAGTTTCGAGAAATAATAAATAAAAATAAATACAAAGAATCTCAATTAGAAGTCTGTTATGGTTTAGAACCTTAAAAATTCCCAGCGGAGTTGTCATTCTGTCACATCCTATTTTTTACCGAACCGGTTAAAGTTTGAAATAGGACTCGACTTATTGGGTAACTTACGGGTAAAGAGTTGGAATCGCCACCTAACATATTTTTTAACTAGGCATATTAGGGCACCTATTTTATTTCTAGCTAATTTTACAATTTACTCCGAAACTTAAGTTTACGAACCAGAAATTCTAGGTAAGGGTTCAAGTTAACCCGAGAGGAAGGGGTCTCTCAGGCTCCACCAAATGTGGTTTACCGGCTGGACTAAACAATTTGGATTCCAAGGAAATAAGCAAATAAAATAGCTAACTAAAATAGACAAGTAATTAAATGGATACGATAATATGCATATAATTAATTAAGGTTAAATGAAAAAGGTTTTAAATCCACGAATTGACTTCTTCCAAAGGTACCTTGCAAAAATAAAAATAAGTTAGTACGACAATTTAATAAAGTGAAATAATAATAATAATAATAATAATAATAATAATAATAATAATAATAAAGAATAGTAAATACTAGTAATATTAATAAATAATAATAAATAAAGGATTTTCTTCTAGTTGTTTTCAAAAATAGGTCGTCTTTCATCCATTTTTCACCTCGCACAAAATATAGAGAAAATAAGTTAGTACTATTATAATAATAATAATAATAGTATAAAATATTAATAATAATAATAAAAATAAAATAAAGAGGGGAAAGGATTTTATAAAAATATAGGCTCAAGTTTGTATGAATCAGCTAGAGGTTAGGGACGTCAGTACGGCTGCAAACACGTCGGCCGGTCGTGTTGCCATGCCAAGTGCCGCTCCCAGCACTCCATCACCGGCTCGTTTTGCAATTACGACTCATTCATGTCATCATAGCCTATTGTTTTTGGGGATATGGGACGAGACTGTTTTAGGCCTCCAAACGTCATTGGCCTTTATGATATAGTATCCGATCGAATCAGGACATAGGCCTCAAACAAAAATATATAATTATTTTCCTTGGCCCCATCAGCGTGATAAATGTCTGGAACTGCAAAACTTCAAAAATAATCCGTAATGCTTTATCAACAGTATTTAAACATAATAATTTAGCAAAAGAATCAAATTGGAATAAGTATTGAATCTCAGTCAAATACACGTCTGCATAAGTCATATGAACCAAGATATGGTCCACTGTACTGACCACAAGAGCGATAATTCTTAAGAAATCAAGTAACGGTAAAGTCAACAACCAAGCCAAACAATTACCCATTCCAGAACAACACCCAGCAGAGGAATTATCAAGTGAATCGGGCAAGACCAAAGTCTTACGATTACAATCCTATGAACATAAACTAATTAGTGCAATTGAAGAAAGCGCTAAAAGAAATAGAGGTCTAAGTTAAGAGATATTGCAGCGTCGCCGTTCAGAATCTCAATCGAAATGGGTGATCGGAGACACGGCGGAGCAGGGAGGAGGAGCGAATGCGTAGGCAGCGTCGCTACCACCCCAACCCCTTTTTCCCGTCTCACTTTTCGATACAAGCACTGGAGCAAGAAAATGGCCATAGGCAAAGAGCCTCCGTCGCTTCTACTGGTGGTGTTTTCCCCTTTCGAATATTCCCCATTTCAGATCTATGAATTCCCCACTCCCTTTGTTTCTGTTTGTTTTTGTGTGGGTGTGTGTATACGTGTCTGGGGTCTGATTGTTTGGTGTGTATGTGAGTGATGGATATATGAGGGTGTATGAATGTTTTTGTAAGTGTAATCGAGAGAGGAGATGAGTGGATGTGCTGACTATGTGTGGAGGGGTGAGGAAGGGTTGTGTATGTAAGGGTGATGGAGATGTTTGGAGAAGAAGGTGTATGGCGTGGTACTGTGTGTGTGTATGTTCCTGGTAAGATTTTGAGGAAGGGGACGGGCGTACTGTGTCTATGGAGGTTGAGAGGGAGACTATGGTACTGTTGATGTGTGTTATGTCGATGGTGTGAGGGTGTGTTCAGTTATATGAGGTGAGAGGAAGAGGAGGATGTACTGTGATATTGTTGTAATGGGAAAGAAGCAGTATTGTATGTGTGTGTGATCTAATGTGTATTGTGGAAAGACGACTAGAAGGGGTCCTGAGTTGATGGCTGGTATGTGTGTATTGTATCTGTTTACTGCCGAGGGGTCTGGGATAAGCGTATATTCTTGTGTACTGTTGATGTTGATGTTGCAGTGAAGAAGACAAAGAGGGGGTGTTGTATGTCGTGTGTGGACTGTGAGTATGTTGCTGATGATTGTATTAAAACAAAATGGATAGGGGGAGCAGTTGGAGAAGAGTGAATCAAGGGATTGGGGAGATTGGAATTTTGAACAAAATAGGAAGATGAAAATCAATTTGAGAAGTGAGGAGAGATTTTGGGAATTAGGAGTGATTAGGACAGATAGTAAAAATCAAGGAAAAAATTTGGAAAAATACTCTTTTTAAAATTCAAATGGTAAGGATGTATTTGGTTGGAAATTTGGTCTAGGTTCAAAGAAAAAATGTAATTTAATAAATAAAAATAAATAAAGAATTTTGGTAGAAATTTTGAAATATGGAGGAATTAATAATAAAAAGGAATTTGGACATTTTCGTCTTAATTGACAAATATTCAACTTAAAGGTACAAAAATAAAATATAGATATACGTATTGTATAAAATGCACAAATAATCATTAATTAAACTCAAATAAAATTATTTAAATATAGATAATCACAGATAATTACTAACTTTCACAAATGATCACAAATTGATATAAATTTGACATGTAGCATAAATGATGCAATTATATAATTTTATAAATGTACTAAATTGCGCAAACAATCATAGTTTTGACAAATAGCCTAAATGATACAAAATTACGTAATATAGCCATATTTAGGTATGTAATATATAAGTAGGGGATAACGCATGTAAATGCATGCTTTCTAATACATATTTTGCACAAATAGTCAAATTGCACCTTTAAGTTGAATTATAGCTAATTTTAAAAAAAGGAACCATAATTGGGTGTCAACAGTTATTAGATTAAATAAATTCAATTCTATTAATGAATGTTAATTGAAGAAGCAAATGCACCTAGCATCTAAGAAGTTGCACAATTTAGAAAGATGTCAAACACATAAAGCGAGACGAAAGGTCTAGGGACGCGAGACAACACTCCCTAAATAATTTGACTAATTAAAGGAAGTGCAGTAACGAAAAAAAGGATACAAAATTTTAAAAAAACTTACCAAAACAAAGAGCAAAAATTATAAATTTTACCGTAGTTCCCGGATAGAAAATATTGTTGCTCATACTTCTAAATGTAAAAAGGTGTAGAAATTCAAAATCTGAGACAATTTGCAATTTAAATGAAGAAAGACATTGTCAACATATCATTAGAGCTAGTGAGAAAGCAAGAACCATCTTATCACCTATATTTCCAGGGAAAAAACTGACATATAAAGATTAGAGAAAACAAGGCATAAAAGAAAGAGAAAAGAAAAAATTTCTACCATTTCATGCCCTTTAATAAATCATTAGGGCTTGAAAGAGTCATCAACTATTAGAAGAAATGATAGTTCCCGTATGACAGAACATTGCAGTGCACCATGGGACAAGAGAAAGCCTCTTCTTATGATTTCGATAGTAAAAAAATGCCTAGTTGGAGGTTTCAATTGTAAAAGAACAAAGATTAACAAATACCCAAAAAAAAAAAAAAAAGAAACCAATACATACCCTAGCAAATGGTGATGATTACCAACAAAGAAAGTAAAGCAACCAAGCAAAGATGGAAGAAAACTCACCAGAACAAATAACTCACATTCTGAAAGGTATGACAAATGGAATCAGGAAAATGTAAATAGTCTCCGACTAAATATGATGATTCAAGTTTTACCAATAATAGAATGGAACATAGTCTCGACTAAATATAACGTCCATATGTTAATGAAGCTTCGGAACATCAAAGGTTGCAGTGGGGTGGTGAGCACCCTCTATCATTAGCCAGAGATTTCGGGCTCAAGCCCTACGAATGGAGTCGTCTAGAAGACCTTCACCCCCAAAAGTGTGACTTGCCGGTGCATGAAAATACCCCCAAAAAAATGTTATGTTAGAAATTTACTAAAACAACCATGGTCCTTGTTCAATCCACTAAAAGAGATGAAGCTGGCATGGATTGGGGTTTAGGAAACAGACAGAGCATACACTCAGTCTCATCATAAATTCACACCAAAGAGTCTGCATTCATTTTTCAGTCCATTAGTATTGTCCAAATCCAGACAAAACACCAACAAATTGTTGCCAGAACCAAAAACCTTGCATAGAGTCAATCATGATACAAACTACAAAGTGTCAGGAACTTTTATCACCGAATGCTGAAAGTATCAGCATAATTTGAAATAGACATACTCTTAGAAAACTGGAATTTATAAAAGCAACTCAGTACTAATCCTTATGAAGTGAAAGATGTTTCTAATAGAAACTTTTGTTAAACATCTTGACATAAGTGTGTCACATGATACTACAAATAAATTTCAGAAAGTAAGTCATTCACTTAGTAAAAACTATAGATGATAAAAGAGAAACTCAATAATTCTAGTGTCTAACTAAAAAGGTCAATAGAAAACAAGAGACTTGCACATACATTTTCTTTTATGAACTTGCACATAGTTGTTCAAGTTGCAACTAAAGTAATCCAAACTGTTCAACAAATTTATCATTAAAATCGAGATCATTTCTAGTTGTATCATGTGCTTTTAGGTGAACAGAGAAAAAGGGCAGGGCCTCTCATAAAGAACCGTACCGAAAGAAATTATTGACACCATGCTGCAAGAATTTATATATCCAAAACTAACTAATTTAGATTCGGTCGTAGTTAGTTGATATTAAATCAAATACATTCCTAATGAAGATGCCAGTTGTGGAGTTGAAAAGAAAAATACTAAACACTATTCAAATTTAGAAAACGTAATACGTACCATGAGAAGGATATCTACAGACTACTCAAGCCTTATTACTATTTATTCGGACCATTAGAGGATGAATCATCTAGTGGCTCCACATTACTCCCCCTCCATCCTTACCAGGAAACTCTAAAGTGCAAAAGATTTCTCCATAACTACTTCCTCTTCATTCTCTTGTATGACCGATGTCTTGCAGTGATCATAGGTGAGGAAGAAGAACCAGCGACCGAGGTTGATCTCGTGGTTGATCTCGTGGTTGTTACAGCAAAGGGAGGTGAAGGAGGCGACGGAGGTCGCCAAACCAGTCCCTAAATTTACGAAGAAGAGAAAGTTGTTGGACCCTTATAAAGGTGCCAGAAAAACTACTCAGTCTTTAAAGGCCACCAAGGGTGGCGAAAAATAAATTGCTGCGGATGAAGTTGTTGAAAATGTGGTGGGGAAGATTATGGCCGCTTTGATGATGACACCAGCGGCCGAAAGTGGTGAGCCGCTAGTGGCTAGTCCTCCTATAGGAAAGAGAAACTCTGTGGAGTCCACTTCTGATCAACCATTGGTTTGCGTGAAGCGAACACATCGTGAAGCAACTTTGGAAGAAGCTGAGCAATTGAGGAATATAGATCGGGATCTTGCTGTGCCGGTGATGGGCTTTATTCAAGAGGAAATTCCCCAACACCAAGTGATTGAACTTATTTTAGATGCAGAAAGGAATTCTGAGAAAGCAGCAGATGCTGAGGGAGATGTGGCCGTAAACTCGCCTCGTCTTTACCTGCTGCGTGGAAAAGAAAAGAGAAATAAAAGGCGCTTCCTTTAGATAGAGATATTGAGGCCGCCAAATCCAAATATACGAAGAGTTTAGGCTCTTCATTTTTCATATGGGAGCATGATCGTTCTGTGGTTGGCATGCCTCAAGGCAAGGATTCCGCCACTTACACGGCTCTCAAAAGATTTGACGCGACTGGGGAAGTGAAAGATATATCAGTTACTGTCATCATTTCGGGGGCTATTGACTTGCTTCGTTCTACAAGGCTTTTTCTCAACAATTATAGTCAGCTGATTGGCCCTATGGAACGTGGTCGTTTCAACCGCTATAATTATTTTCGTTTGGCTTCCTATGCTGCTCTTGACGTTCTTCGGGTAATTTTCACTTCAACCAGATTCCTTACCATTCTTTACTTTCTTGTAGAATCATGTTCTTTCCCCTTTCTTATTAGGTTTCCTTGATCAGATGCGAGGTGGTGGACCGAATCCATCAACTCAACGCCACCATCCAAATATGGAGGGACCGCTTGGAGGTGGTGGTTACAGCAGTTCAGGCTCTTTGCAACTCTCTCAGGATAGCCAAAGCCAAAGATAAGTTACTGGAGGTTTAATTTGACAAACTTAAGGCTATCTGATATTTCCCACGATACACCACTTTACTGTCTTAAGGACCAGTTCCTTAAAATGTGTTCCTTTACTATACGATATGCGGAATTAAAACTATAAGTAATTGAACAACAGATATTAGCGTGGAAAAACCCCTTGACTCGGGATCAAAAAACCACGACCTACTTCTCAAGGATTTCAACTTCACTATGTAAAAAGACCCACTTGGTTACAAGACTCACTCTTACTAACCTAGGACTAACTCTAATCCTTTAGTGATCTTTCTCACGAACAGTGAAGTTGTGTCAAGTCCACGACTTGATCCAGAAAGTTTATAACTCGATTATTGCTTACTACAGTTGAACTAAGACTTGAACTTTTACAAGATTCAATCTAAGGAACAGGTTCTAACTTAGTTCTACTATAGCTAACTGATTACACAAATAAGCTAATAACTCTTTTAAGCTTTTGCTCGATGCTCACTGTATTTGTGTACACTTCTATGGCTGATATGCTCCACGTTTTATAGCTCCAGCAGCCAAGAAGTCTTGATTAATTAGAACTCCAAAGCTCCCTTGAGTTTGAGTCCTAATTGGATTCTTCTCTTTAGAATCCGGATCTTCTATCCTTATCCTTGCATTTATGCAATCTTTTCATATCCGTTTAGACCTGCATAATTATCAAGATAAATATTAGTTTTAGGATAATTAATAATATCTCAACTTAAACGATTTTGCATGAATTATCTATTTAGCTGCAGTGATTCAAAGGAACAGGTCCTTTGAATCCGTTCCTCAGTCATCAGTCAAAACTCCAAGCTTATCCAAGCTAACATTTTCCCCCTTTTTGATGATGACAAATTCATAAGCATAGCTTCATATCCTTAATGTCCTGAAGTACAACTTAAGCTCAAAAAAACAGTCAGTGGAGACTTTATCATTAAGGAACAGATTTTTAATTAGGTATAACTTCATGCAAAATCAGACTTACTCTTCCCCCTTTTGGCATCATTGAAAAGGTTGCATAAAAAATATAACTCAAGTGTTAGAATTAATCAGCACATGGCCATTGAGGCAACTCAAAATGCAAACATAAATCAGATTAAAGCAACTGCAAAACAATGATATTAGCCATCAAAGACAATTCATTAAATCAAAAGATGAAATCAGGGGATACAAGCAAGTACTACAGAATTATCCAAAGACTAAAGAAGGAAAAGACTAAGGCACTAGACTAGGCTAAATCCCACTAGACAAAAGACGGCTAAAGGCTAAGGTGGTCAGGATGTGGAAGGACCAGGTCCCTGAGACTTGTTAAGCAACTCAAACATCTGCTTGAGCATTCCCTCATTGGTCTCTTTTGCCTTTGTGGCCTCTGCCTTCCAGTAATTCTTCTCCTCTTCCAACCTTGCTATCCCAGCAGCCTGAATAGCAACCTGTTGCCTAAGTGCCCTCACTTTGTTGTTCAATGGCTGCCTCCCAACACCAGCCTGTGGAGGATCAGCCTGAACTGGCAAATCACAACTTATCAATATGGCACTGCCAAATTGTTCCTTCTTTGAGCCTTCACTACCCCTTCCAAGGGAATCTTCAATTTTGCAAACACATCAGTTAAGATGAACCCAAACGGCAAGGAGTGCTTTCTCTTCCCAGCTATCACCCTTTTTATCAGGTGGATCATAAAACTGGGCCAGTTGATCTGCTTTTCAGTGTCCAACAGTTCCATAAAGACCAGGTCCATGAAACTGGCAATTCCTCTTTTCTCCTGCCTTGGAATCACAATCTTGTTCACAAACTCGAATAACACTTGGTGCTGTGGGTGCATCTCACTCTTCTGCACAGCCCTGGGTTTCTCTTCCCCTTCATTCTCAGCAAACTTCCTAGTGATCTCCAGATCAGTTGGAAAGTTTGTCAAGTCAGGCCAAACCTTCTTGACATAGCTGTCATACCCAGTAAAAGGAATCCCCAACAGCTCACCAAGTTCCCTTGTATCAAACATAATCACATTTTCATTAACAGAGGTAGTAATCCTGTCTTCTTTGATGGAGCAGTTCTTGTAGAACTCTTGCACCATCCCCTTTGCACACCTACCAGAGATCTGAAGGACTATGTCCCTCCAGTCCTGAGCATGCAGTTTTTGCAGCAACCATAGCATCCATTCTTCTTGCACATCAGACAATACTCTACCCTTCAACACCTTCCTGGTAAGCATGTCATCATGAACACAATGTACAGTCTCAGCTCCCTCAGCTTCACTGTCACTTTCATCTCCAGCAAAAGACTCATCACTGTCACTAGCAGAATTTTCAGACACAACAACTCTTTTGGAGGACCTGGTCCTCTTAGCAGACTTTTCTGCAGCCTTAGCAGAACTTCTTGTGACCCGTTCTTGAACAACTTTTCTTTTCTTAGATTTAGGAGCAACCTCCTCAGCATCTACCATCTCATCATCTTCACCAAAATCATCAAATTCAATATCCTCCACTTCTTCCTCTTCAACTACCTATTTTCCTTTCCCTTTTCTGCTCCTTTCTAAGGCAGCAGCTAATTGTTCATCAGCAGCTTTAGCAGCACTTCTTGTCCTCCTGATCCCAGAAGCAGGGGTTGAGGCAGAAGGAACAGGGCCTTGGAGGAACTTTCAACTTTCTTCTTATTTCCTGGCTTATAACTGTCACTTATTTTCTTCAACTTAGCAGCAATTTCAGCAGTCACTTGGTCATCAATGGGTCCCTTTCTAGCTAATTTTCTTTTCAGACTCCTAATGTTGATCAAATCCACCAAGGGCCTATCACTATCACTTATAGCTTCATCAACATCTATAACATCCTCCATGGGTGCTCTAAAAGCAGCCTCTGGAGACCCCGATGACCCATGCATGGGTGCTTCCAACCTCTTAACTGGTTCCCCCTCAAGAACAGCCTCAGACCCCTCTCCCTTTTCTTCCTCATCTATCACAACATTCAAAGGATAGGTAAAATTTACCTGATACTGATACAAGACCATAGCTCGTGACAAATCCTCAACCTGCTCAGCAATTGATTCAGCCGTGGGAACTGGTCCTTCCCCCTGAATTTCAGGTTCAAGTATTTCTGGGATTGTTTCAGGAATTTCAGGGTTTAGGTCAGTAGTATCCATGGGTGAGGAAGGATTGAGATTTTGTAGTTGTTCAGCAGTGGGTGCAGTTGAAGAATTATCAGAAGAAAGAGACATTCTTGCAATTCTAATTAAAAGATAATTGACTATTCTTTCTGAAATTTTGAGAATTTAATTGATGAACAAGGTAAAAGAATAATGGGGGAGAATGAGTGTATTTATAAGGTGAATTAGGTAGTAGAATTAGAGTAGGAATCGATCACACTTACCTCAGCACAACATGCAACGGTTATGGACTCTTGGGAGTCTCCCGGAGAAATAGAGTTGTTGGGCTGCCAGGTTACTTTTTCAGAGTGGGAACTGTTCCTCCGATGGGACTCTTTTGCAATTCGGATATGGTTAGGAAACTTAGTGGGATTTATCCTAATCATAAGTTACCTATCTATAGCCTTTATACTTCTACATTAACTGAATAATAACGAGTACATACCTGATTTTAACACGAAAATTCAGTGTCCTTCCAATTTGCAACATTTTTTATCATCTGAAATTGTAAGAGCATAAGGGTAACATCATTCAATTTTAGCAACTCTAAATAAGAGATATGGCATAAGAGTATACATTTAAGTATTAAGCTGGACTGAATCATTCATAATGACTTGAATAAAATTCATTTTAAGTGCAATTGTCTAGCCAATTATGAAGTAAAGCATTGATGATTTTATGTGAATTTAATCATCCCTAATTCCAATCTATTTCTTTCAAAATCATCTCTACCTAGAGCTTTTGTAAAAATGTCAGCAATTTGTTTTTCAGTGGGACAAAATGCTATGGTGATCAAACCTTTTTCATAATTGTCTCTTAGAAAATGATGTCTTATGTCAATGTGTTTAGTCCTTTTGTGATGCACTGGATTCTTTGTCATATTAATAGCACTAGTGTTGTCACAATAGATAGGAACAGTTCCTACATCAACACCAAAATCCTGTAATTGTTGTTTGATCCATAGAAACTGTGAACAACATGAAGCAGCTGCCACATATTCAGCCTCAGCACTGGAAAGTGCCACTGAATTTTGTTTCTTGGTTCCCCAAGAAACCAAAAACTCACCAAGAAAATGCGCCATACCTGATGTACTTTTTCTATCAACAAGGAAACCTGCATAGTCAGCATCAGTATATCCAACAAGATTAAAACTACCACCTTTTGGATACCAAAGTCCCAAGGGACCTGTTCCTTTCAGATACCTCAATATTCTTTTAACAGCTTTCAAATGAGATTCCTTAGGATCTGATTGAAACCTAGCACACAAACCAACACTGAACACAATATCAGGTCTACTAGCAGTTAGATAAAGTAGAGAACCTATCATACCCCTATACATTTTTTGATCAACTGATATTCCATGTTCATCAAGATCCAATTTTGTGGCAGTGGCAATAAGTGTGTCAATTTCCTTAGCATTATCCATATCAAATCTTTTAAGTAATTCCTTAACATACTTTTGTTGATGGATCATAGTTCCATTTGAGGTTTGCTTAATTTGTAAACCCAAAAATAAATTGAGTTCACCCATCATGCTCATCTCAAACTCACTCCCCATCAAGTTTGCAAATTTCTTACTTAAATTTTCACAAGTAGCACCAAAGATTATATCATCTACATATATTTGAACAATTAAGAGATGCTTACCTTTTTCTTTTAAAAACAATGTGCTATCAATTTTACCTCGTTTATATACATGCTGAAGTAGAAATTTTGATAGCCTTTCATACCATGCTCTTGGTGCCTGCTTGAGCCCATACAAGGCCTTGTCCAACTTGTACACATGTTCAGGGAACTGTTCACTTTAAAAACCTGGAGGTTGCTTGACATACACTTCTTCTTTTAAGTAACCATTCAGAAATGCACTCTTAACATCCATTTGATGTAGAGTAAATTCCATGTATGTAGCAAAGGCTATAAGAAGTCTTATTGCTTCCAATCTTTCAACTGGAGCAAAAGTCTCATCATAGTCGATGCCCTCCTCTCGACTATATCCCTGAACGACTAGCCTGGCCTTATTTCTTGTTACCATGCCATCCTCATCAAGTTTGTTTCTGAAAACCCATTTTGTTTCAATTATGGACCTGTTCCTTGGCTTGGGTTCCAGATGCCAAACTTGACTCCTTTGAAATTGATTCAATTCCTCCTGCATAGCATTAATCCAATCTACATCCTTCAGTGCTTCTTCATTTTTGGGTTCAACAAGAGATAAGAAAGCACTAAAGGCACACAGATTGTGATTCTTGACTGCTGATCTAGTTTGAACCCCAGCAGTCTTATCTGAGATTATTTGATCCACAGGATGTGACCCTTGATACTTGTAAGGCTTGGGTGTCAATCCATTGTCAGAAGTCCCCTACTGAGGAACAGTTCCTGATAGAGTAGCACTACCAGTTTGTGAGGTGGAACCAACATGTGTTCCCCCTGTTTCTGTGCCACTCTTTTCAGTTCTGTCCTGAGGAACAGTTCCTTGCAGTTCACTTCTCATATCCAGAATCTGCATTTGTGGATTAAGTTCAAACTCTTTCAGCATTCCAATTTCTTC
Organism: Petunia axillaris subsp. axillaris; assembly: GCA_029990575.1. Lineage (NCBI taxonomy): Eukaryota > Viridiplantae > Streptophyta > Magnoliopsida > Solanales > Solanaceae > Petunia > Petunia axillaris. Next base: position 123,970,208 of record JARKNS010000008.1, on the reverse strand, counting down.
ATCCTCCTGTACCTGTTCTTGAGTGAGACTGTCAGTTTCATCAAATTTAACATGCATGCTTTCTTCAATTTTCAATGTTTTCTTGTTAAACACCCTATAAGATTTACTATTTAAAGAATAACCAACAAATATTCCCTCATCACTTCTAGGATCAAATTTCCTAAGGCATCTTTCCCATTGTTGTGTATAAAACATTTGCAACCGAAAGCCTTAAGATGAGAAATATTTGGTTTTCTTCCTTTAAGAAATTCATATGGGGTCTTTTCTATTAAAGGCCTTGTCATACATCTATTTATTATGTAGCATGCAGTATTAATAGCCTCAACCCAAAAGTTCTGTGGAAGATTTCCAGATATTAACATAGTCCTTGCCATTTCTTTTAGAGTCCTATTTCTCCTTTCCACTACACCATTTTGTTGTGGAGTTCTAGGTGAAGAAAAATTATGATTAATACCATTTTCATTACAGAAATTGTAAAACATATGATTTTCAAATTCAGTTCCATGATCTGACCTAATGGCAACAATATGATTATCTAAAGTTCTTTGAGCTTTCTTAGCAAAAATTGAAAATGCATTAAATGCTTCTTCTTTAGATGGAAGAAATATAGTCCATGTAAATCTGGAGTAATCATCCACCAATACCATAACATACTTATTACCTCCACGACTCATTGTTCTCATTGGACCACATAAATCCATATGGACTAGTTCCAAAGGTTTAGTGGTACTTACCTGTTTCTTTGGTTTGAAGGAGGATTTTACCTGCTTCTCCCTGGCACATGCTTCACATACTTTTTTATCATTAAACTTGATGTTAGGAAGACCTATCACCAAGTCCTTGGACACAAGTTTGTTCAATTGTGAAAGACTAGCATGTCCTAGTCTTTTGTGCCATAGGAGGGGATCATTTTGCACCACACTTAAGCAACTCAAGCTTCCATCAGATAGTGTCAGCAAGTCTACTTTGTAGATGTTTCCATGCCTATTTCCCTGCAAAACAATCTCTCCAGAAGTTTGGTTAGTCACAGTGCATCAAGTAGATGAGAAATTAACATTATTACTTTTGTCACACAGTTGAGATATGCTCAATAAGCAATGCTTCAGCCCATCTACTAAAACACATTATCTATACAGTGTGAATCAGACCTACCTACCTTTCCAATTCCAATGATTTCCCCTTTCTTACCATTACCGAAGGAAACACTTCCTCCTTGGAAGGCTGACAGTGAAAGGAACAGTTCCTTATGTCCTGTCATGTGCCTTGAGCAACCACTGTCCATGTACCATTTGTGGTTTATCTCCTTCACTCTAGCCTGCAAAATAAAACTAGGGGTTAATTTTAAGAACCCAAACTAGTTTGGGTTCCTTTTCCTTTAGAAAAAGGATGAATCAGATCTCTCCTAGCCCAGAATGGTAATGGTTTCTTTGTGTGAACAGTTTCCCTTTTTACAGAATATTGAATAGGTTTATAGGGCCTATTCTTCTGTTTCACAGAATTTTGAACAGGTTTATAGGACCTGTTCCTCTGGGCAGCCCTTTTTAAAGATTTACAATTTTCTTTCCGGTGACCAGTGTTCCCACAATGAGTGCATAGCCAGTTTTCAGGAAGTGATAAGTACTTACTCTTTGGATCCCATTTGGATGAACTCTGTGCTTTCATGAATCCAATACCTTTCATGTTACTACTATGATTTTCCTGTAACCATTCTAGTGCTTCAGAAGACTTGTTCCATTCTACAGTTTTTCTTAGTTCCATTTTTGTTTTAACCAAGTCTTCTTCTAAAGATCTTATCTTCTCATCTTTTTTACACAGTTCATCAACTGTGACTTTCAGTTTCTCTTCAGCAATGATCTGATGAGAATTAGCAATACCTTTACCTTTTTCAACTGTTTTAACATTTTCTAATTCCTGAGCAGTTGATTCAAGTGTGAGGACCTGTTCCTCAAGCATGCTAATCTTCCTTTCCAGAAAATCATTTTTAACTATTTCCTCTTTGCATTCTGCTTCTAAACAATCAACTTTATCATGCAGTTGATGATTGCTATCTCTTAGAGATTTAAATTCATTTAACACAATATGGAATACTTTAACCAATTTTTCTCTAGACATGCTTTTTACATCTTCTTTGAGTTTAGAAACAAATACCTCAGCATCTTCTTCATTTTCTTAATCTCCAAGAGCCATTAGAGCAAGATCCTCATCCAGATCATCATCAGTTATTTCGTCTTCACTGTCTTGCCATCCTGCAACCATTGCTTTGGGATTTCCACTTTTCTATGGACCTGTTCCCTAGCCTTTTTCCTTTCCTCAATGAATCTCTTCCTCCATTCTCCTTCCATAATTGGACATTTGCTGATGTAGTGCTCCGAGCTTCCACATTTGTGGCATTCTCCAGCCTGTTTCATGTTAGTAGACCTACCCTGTCCACTAATTGCATTTTTCTTAATCAAATATTTCTGAACACTTTTAGCAATAAGGACCAGGTCCTTATCATCAATAATCTTATCAGCGGCAGTCAAGGCTAGGTTAGGCTCAGTTTTAACTGGAACTCCTATGTTTTTAACCTTTTTCCTTAGTTCATAAGTCTTTAAATTGCCTATAAGTTCATCTAAGGATAGAGTGGTTAAATCTTTGCTTTCTATGATAGCACAAGCTTTGATCTCCCAAGAATCTGGAAGAACCCTAGTTAGAATCTTTTCTACTCTATCTTCCACAGTTAAAACCTTTCCCAAAGAGATAAGTTCAGAAGCAATGGCATTAAATCTAGTATACATTTCAGAGATTGACTCTTCTTCTTTCATTTTAAAACTTTCATATTCAGCATAAAGAAGTGTAGACCTTTTTACCTGACTTGTTCCTTCGTGTGCAACTTGTAGAGCATCCCAAATCTCCTTTGCAGTGGCATACCCTCTGATTCTAGTGCATTCGTCAGGACTAAGTCCACCAACAAGCCATTCCTAGCTTTTGCATTCTTTTCCCATTGCTTTATGTCTTCAGCATTGCATTCCTTCCTGGTTTTGGGAACATCCTTTCGCTCAGCATCCTTCTTCATTGGGATCATGGGACCTTCAGTTACTATATCCCACAATTCATAGTCCTCTGCTTGAAGGTGATCACGCATCCTCTCTTTCCACCATGAATAGTATTTCCCATTGAAATAAGGAGCTCTAATCATTGACTGACCCTCACTGTTCTCTAATGATGTACTCATCTAATCCTAGGTGTTAGCCTTTTCAAGGATAACCTGCTCTGATACCAATTGATATTTCCCACGATACACCACTTTACTGTCTTAAGGACCAGTTCCTTAAAATGTGTTCCTTTACTATACGATATGCGGAATTAAAACTGTAAGTAATTGAACACCAGATATTAGCGTGGAAAAACCCCTTAACTCGGGATAAAAAAACCACGACCTACTTCTCAAGTAGGATTTCAACTTCACTATGTAAAAAGACCCACTTGGTTACAAGACTCACTCTTACTAACCTAGGACTAACTCTAATCCTTTAGTGATCTTTCTCACGATCAGTGAAGTTGTGTCAAGTCCACGACTTGATCCAGAAAGTTTACAACTCGATTATTGCTTACTACAGTTGAACTAAGACTTGAACTTTTATAAGATTCAATCTAAGGAACAGGTTCTAACTTAGTTCTACTGTAGCTAACTGATTACACAAATAAGCTAATAACTCTTTTAAGCTTTTGCTTGATGCTCACTGTATTTGTGTACGCTTCTATGGCTGATATGCTCCACGTTTTATAGCTCCAGCAGCCAAGAAGTCTTGATTAATTAGAACTCCAAAGCTCCCTTGAGTTTGAGTCCTAATTGGATTCTTCTCTTTAGAATCCAGATCTTCTATCCTTATCCTTGTATTTATGCAATCTTTTCATATCCGTTTAGACCTGTATAATTATCAAGATAAACATTAGTTTTAGGATAATTAATAATATCTCAACTTAAACGATTTTGCATGAATTATCTATTTAGCTGCAGTGATTCAAAGAAACAGGTCCTTTGAATCTGTTCCTCAGTCCTCAGTCATCAGTCAAACTCTAAGCTTATCCAAGCTAACACTATCATTGAGGACAATGTCCTTCATATCTCTGATTTGGAGGCTAAAGTTACTGTGCTGAACAGATTGAAGCTGAGGACAAGGCGCATTTGGAAGCAACAAAAGCCCAAGCGAAGGCCATAGAAGCAAGGCTCCAATCTTTGGAGAAGGACTTGAAGTATGTGAGGGATGATCTCGAGGCTTCCAATAACGCCAGGGATGATGCCAATGCTAATTGTAATGAACAACTATCGAAGAATCGAGTCTTTACTTTGGAGATCGTTGATCTGAACAAAAAGGTAGCTGATCAAGAGGCCGATTTGAGGAGCGTCAGAGTCTTATGGCTAAAGAAGTGAGGCGAAGTGTTCTTACTGAGTTGTCTTCGGACGGTTATGAATTGGAGACAAAGCTCCTTGAAGTTGAAGATACAATAAGAACATTTCGTGAAAATCTTGGGAAGTCTTCTGAAACTGTTGAATATGAAATAGATGAAGAGGAAGATGGTGGTGAAGAAAGGAAACGGGGACGAGTAGGTTGTCGTCGCTCATGATCCTTTGTTTTATTTTAGTTTTTGTTTGGTGCTTTCCCTACCGAGTTTATCTGACGTTTTGTAAAGATAGTGGTTGTTTTAATGAGTTTCATCCTTCCGTTTATTATTTTTGTTGCCGAGGGCAAAGTTTATGTTTTCATCTTTTTGAAGTTTGCCAACTTTTGAATACTTGGTCTTTAAAAGATAAGTTATGTTTTCGCTGCTTGGAATGCTAACAACTTAGTTTGATTTTCGAAAAGGGATAAGAGTATTGAGGCCCAATGTAGTTAGTGCGTGATGAACAATGACGTCTCACTTTCACGCAAATGCACTTTTCAAACACTTAGTTTGGAAAAAAATTATAATTACTTAAGCCATTTTAACTAGCATAAAAAGTAATGTCGAGTGTTTGACAAGAAGTGTTGCATTGATTGTAATATTGGCCGCTATCGGGCGCATTGTACATATTACCCGATCTAATGTTATGATCGATTTCAAAACATGGCCGTTTTGAGGCACTTTTGAATATACGCTAAAATGGATTGTTTACATTTCATTTGATTTGAAAACCTAAACTTCAAACAGTCCCCAGTGTGAGTGTCCATTCTTCATCCGTAAGTGTGTAATCTCTCCGACGATGCATTTTGGGGTAGACCCCAATATTTTTTCAAATGGTTGCCAACTTGATCTTTGGGGAAGTCCCCATTATTTGCTTGAACGGTCGCCAACTTGAACTCGGGCAATCCCCAGTCCGCGGGCAATTGGTGAGAAATCATTGAAAAATCCTCCCTCATTCTCCATCCCCCCTGTTTGAGTGCGAAGTATGAGGGATCGAACACTAGTCTCGTTATGTGATCTTAGTGTTTCCTGAAACAAGGATGCAAAGAAGAACGGAGTGGACTTAAAGATGAAGACCGTGTTAGAGTGTTCGTCAGACTTATCGACCCCGACTTGGAGCGTTCCTATCGTGGGTGATGTGTGTCATCACTCGATTGCAACTATACCTATCATCTAAAAGTGTCAGTATCAAAACAATAACAAAGTATGTCTGAATCGGCATAAAGAGTGAAAATTGAAGATGAAAAGTAGTATTATACGATACTGAACGTTTTAGAAGTAGTATCTCTTCAATTGGGTGACATTGAATTCGACCGGTTTCAAGTCTAAGGTTTCCAACTGATAAGACCCTTTACCGACCACTGGTTTGACCTGATAGGGTCCCTCCCAATTTTCTCCCAACTTGCCTTTGTTGGGTTCATCCTTATTCGGTCGCTTCATCTTTAGTTCATAATCACCTGCATTAAAGGTTCGATACCTGATCTTTTTGTTGAGGTAGTTTTCTGTCTTTTATTTTTGTGCTTCTATCTGAATTAATGCCATGTGTCTCTTCCCCTCAAGAAAATCCAAGTCTACCAACATGGCCTCTTTGTTTGATTCATCAGTGGAATAAGTGATGCGGATTAAATACGCGGAAGCAACAAAAGGTATCGGAAGCAAGAAGTAAACACGATAAAGGGAAAAGTAGGGATGGGGAAGAACAGAAATAGAAGAAAGAACGAATCAAACTAACCCAAGTAGATTGATTCAAAGGGAGAAAGAGACTTGAACCACTCATGGGGTCACACTAGGGCGATCAACCATGGATTCCAAGTAAGAGATACATGAAACTCAAGCTTCAACAAGAATGGCCAAGCCTATTCTATCTTCTATTCACTCAATTCCAAGTTAGCTAATGAAAGAAAATGACTAAGTGTGGTATTTATAGGTGTTTCACGCTCCTAATGTTATATCTAAAAAGCCCTCAAATGATATAAAAACAATACAAGCCTTGTAGGGCCAAAATAGGGATTACACTTAGAATACCCATCCAAAACATAGCAATTAGGCGCCCCACCTTACAGGAGTGGGCGGTCTGCCCGAATCAGTGGGTTGCACAGTGGGTGGTCCGCCCTTTAATAGAGGCGGTCCGCCTAGGGAAAGATCCAGAGAGCTCGCCTTCAAGTGGGCGGTCCGCCTGGTGAAGTGGGCGGTCCGCCCCTTTCTGGGACTTGTGGATACGGCTCAAAATGAACTTTAGGTGTTCCTCCTTAGTCCTTAGTCGATCCTCCCTCGATGGTGCTCAAATCGACGACCTCAAATCACTCTCGAATCCTCCTCTGGAGCCCTTGCCTTGTATCCTTTGTGCTCTCGAGCTTGGCTAGTGATGGTTGGCACTTTGGCTCAATTTTTCCCGCAATAATGAGTAAACTGGAAGCTTGGTTCACCGACTTCCACCGGAATAAATGCTTCCGCTCCATAGATGTTATTTTCCCAAGAGACACTACTGAAGGACCAGTTCCTTCTATGTGTTCCTTTACTTATAAATTGCGGAATTAAGTTAAACAAGAGTAAATGAACACTGATTTTAGCGTGGAAATACCCCTTGAACTCGGGATCAAAAAACCACGACCTACTCTCTCAAGTAGGATTTCAACTTCACTATTTGAAAGAATCACTTGGTTACAAAACTTCTCTCTTACTAACCTAGGACTAACTCTAATCTTATAGTGACCTCTTTCACAATCAGTGAAGTTCCTCCAAGTAACAAGACTTGAATGACACGTACTATTACAGAACTTCTATGAAAGGAAATAGTACAACTCGATATACCCTACTACAGATGAACTAAGACTGAACTTTAACAAGAGTCAATCTTAGGAATAGGTTCTTCACTTGGTTCCCTGTAGCTTAATGACTGCTCAAATACAATTCGACTCAACAATGTTATAGCTCTTTTCTCTCTATATTTGTGCATATATTCAACAGCTGAAATGCTCCTCTATTTATAGCTTTGAAATCTGAGGAGTCTTGAGCAATCAGAACTCCAAAGCCTCCATGAGTTTGAGTCCTAATTGAACTCTTTGCTTATATTCAAGCCTTATCCTAATCTTATGCAATCTTTTCTTGTCACGTACAAATCTGCATGATTATCAAGATAAACATTTAGACAATAGGATAATAATTAATTTTCCTGCTTAATTGATTTTTCAATAATATTTATTCAACTGTCGTGTTCTAAAGGAACAAGTCCTTGGATCTGTTCCTTCGTCATCAGTAAAAACTCCGAGCTTATTCAAGCTAACAATATACAAGTGAAAATGGAGTCTTACCAGTGCTTTTCTTCACCATTGTTCGGTGAGCCCACAACGCACCTGGGAGTTCATCCGGTCAATTGCCTTTTGACTCATCCATCCTCTTTTTCTGATACTCAAGTATTGTCTTGTTGGAAGAATCTGCCTGTCCGTTTGCGCTGGGGTGACATGGAGTTGATGCAATTTGCTTGATCCCCATTTTTGAAAGAAAGCTGTGATTTGCCTCCCAACGAACTGTTTGCCGTTGTCACAAGGGATTTCCTTTGGGATCCCAAAATGGCAAATAATATTCTGATAGATTAATTTAGTGACTTCCTGTTCTCGAATTCTAGCCAAAACAATTGCTTCTACCCACTTAGGAAAATAATCAGTTAAAATTTAAAAAAAAAAAAATTTTACCCCACCCGGCGCTATTGGAAACGGCCCGACCAAATCCATCCCCCATTTCATGAACGGTCATAGTGACGTGACCGAATGAAGGGGCTCTGCTTGCTGATGAATAAGATTGCCATGCTGTTGACACTTGTCACATTTTTGGATTGGACGAAAGACTTGGCATCTTCTCCCATCATTGGCCAATAGTAGCCGGCTCTAATCAACTTTCCCACCAAAGATTTGCTTCCGGAGTGATTGTCACACTCGCCTTCGTGAACCTCCCTCATTACATAGCCTACTTCCCCCAGTCCATTCATTTCGCTAAAGGGCCACAGAACATTCGCCTATAGAGTTTGTTATCCATAAGGCAATATCAGGCCGATTTGGCTTTGAGGGCTCGGGCAGCTTTCGTATTTTTGGGGAGAGTGCCTGCCTGCAAATAAGATAGATATTTGTGTCTCCAATCCCAAGTATGGTTGACATTGTTTGCCTCATTCCAAACTCGGTTGAGTGGTGATTCGTACAGATGTACGACCGATTCGCTAGGATTGCCTTCGGTACCGGCCGCAGAACCAAGGTTGACTAGGGCGTCGGCCTCAACATTTTTCTCCCTTGGGATTTGCATTATCTTCCATTCTTAAAAAAGAAATTAGGAGTTTTTGTACCTTGGCCAATAGTTGCTACATTCTTGTATCTCGAGTGTTAAACTCTCCTTGAACTTGGTTTACCAGCTAGGAATCGCTCTTGATTTCCAACCATTCGATTTTCAAGTCCTTAGCTATTTCAAGACCTGCAGTGAGGGCCTCATATTCGGCCTCCTTGTTAGTTTTAACATGTAATTTAATAGCGTACCTCAGTTTCTCGCCCGTTGGGGCAGTGAGCAAAATTCCAAGGCCATTCCCTTTAACGTTTGAGGCACCGTCCGTATAAAGTGTCCACACCCCAAGGTCCGGGCCCCTCATCATTAGCTCATCTTTATTCGCCTCTGGAAGAATATTTGCACTAAAATCTGCTATAAAATCAGCCAACACTTGTGATTTGATGGCGGTGCGAGGCTGATAAGTGATGTCGTACTCACTCAGCTCGACCGCCCATTTCGTTAATCGACCGGATAAATCTGATCGATGTATATTGCTTCGTAAAGGAAACGTGGTTACAACAGATATAGCATGACATTTAAAATAGGGCCTTAATTTTTGTGCAACTATAATGAGTGCTAATGCTAGTTTTTCTAAATGTGGGTATCTTATTTTTCTAAATGTGGGCATCTTACCTCCATCCTCACGGAAGAGAACTGCACTTATGGCCACTTTTGATATAATGAGGTAGAGAAGCAACACTTTCCCATCCACCGGTTTTGAGAGTAGCAGAGGGTTTGATAAGTATTGGTTCAACTCTTTTAGGGCCTGCTTGCATTCCGGTGTCCAATCAAAGCTTTTATGCTTCTTCAAGACTGAAAAGAATTTGTGACACCGTTCGGATGACCTCGAGATAAACCTGAAGAGATAGGCTACCCGACCGGTCAAACATTGGACGTCCTTTACATATGAGAGCTCATTTTATGTCTTCGATTGCTTTGATTTTGTCTGGATTTGCTTCGATCCCTCTTTGAGATACGATAAATCCCAAGAACTTGCCAGATCCGACCCCAAACACGCACTTCTCTAGGTTCAGCCTCATGTCCAATTGCCTCAAAATTGCGAATGTCTCCTTCAAATGATCCAAGTTATTTTTGGCTTTTAATGATTTCACCAACGTATAATCTATATACACTTCCATAGTCTTTCCGATCAAATTCTTGAACATTGTTGCGACCAACCGTTGATAGGTAGCCCCAGTATTTTTGAGAACGAAGGGCATGACTGTATAACAGTAGGTTTCTCTATCTGTTATGAATGACATTTTATCTCGATCCTCCGGCTCCATCAATATCTGACTGTATCCTGAATATGCATCCAAAAAACTTAGCTTTTCATGCCCTACCGTCGAATCAATCAGCCGGCCGATGTGAGGCAAGTGGAACAAATCCTTTGGACAAGCTTTATTTAGATCGGTGTAGTCTACACATACTCTCTACTTGCCATTCTTCTTCGGGACTACGACTGTGTTAGCTAGCCACTCCGGATATTTTACCTCCCTGATAAATCCATTTTTTAATAACTTTTCCACTTCATCATCAAGGACTTTCCTTCTGAATCCCCCATAAGATCGTTTCTTCTGTTTCATTAGTCGATGTGACGGATCGACATTCAACTTGTGAGTAACAAATTTTGTGTCTATCCTCTTCATGTCCACGTAGGACCAAGCAAAACAATCAGCATTGTCCTTGAGAAAAGTGATTATCTCTGTTTTCATGTCGGGTTCCAACTCTGCCCCAACATACACTTTCCGCTCCAGTTTATCTTTGAAAAGAACAACTTCCTCCAATTCTTCTATCGTCGAGTCCCCAGCTTTCTGTTTATTATGCTCCCTAACACACGTCGGAATCTTGGCGAAGTCTTTGTCCATTGGGCTTGGCTCCGTTTCATTTTCTTCGGCCAAGGGTTTCTGTGCCTGTAATTGCTATTGTGGGGCGCTCGAATTAGAACCTCCGTTCACGGCCACTAAATAATACTCTCGGGCGATCTGCTGTTCAACCCTAACTTCTCTTATTCCCCAAGGGATGGGAAACTTGACAAATTGATGCAAAATCATTGGGACCGCTCCCATGGCGTGGATCCACGGTCGACCTAAAATCACGTTGTAATCCATATATCCTCCCATCACTTGGAATAAAGTTTCATTCTCGACACCTTCTGCATAAGTCCTTATCATAATTTCAATTATTATCGTTTCACTTGAATTATTAAATCCCGATAAAACTGTAGACATGGGTACTATCTTATCGGTCAACTGAAACTGCTGTACAACTCTTGATTGTATTATATTGATTGAACTGCCTGCATCGATCAAAACTCATTTTACGTTGGTGTCATCTACTTTCATTGTGACTACCAAGGCATTGTGATAAGGATGTATCCTTTCATCAAAGTTGTAATCCCTGAACATAATGTCGTCATTCATGATTTCTCGCATCCGTTTGTCTCTTGTGTATGATATTTTTGCATACTTCTTTGTTGTGTACGTGACCTCATAGACCTCAACTCCTTCGGTGATGACATTCACCGTTTTCCTTGGAGCCAGAGGCTTTTGGCAGCTGATGGTCATCTTTCTTCTTATTAAAATTTTCTTTTCCTTTTTCTGTTAGAAACTCTGTCAAATGTCCACTCTCAAGCAACTTAGCTACCTCATAACGCAGAGCCTTGCAACTTAGCTACCCCATGATTATGATAGAAAGCACACCACAAGTTATCGTCCCTATTATTCGGATGAGTTTTCATGCAACTAGGGAATTTCACCATATTTTCACCCATTTCCCTCAATGCATTCACGAAACTTGCTGTCGAAAGGCAGTGGGTCCTTCGGAACCAAAGATAGACCCGGCTGCTCCTTCTTCAGCTGACTCCTCGAACTGCTAGCTTCGTGTACGTTTCTACTCTGACGAGGGAAATGGTAGGGCTCGGACCGTTGAACCCTGGAATTTCGCCTGTCATCTTCGACCCTTCGCAGAGCCGGTCGCTCATATCGTTGGTTATAAAAGAAAAATTAAAACTCATTTTCCTCTGCCCTAATCTTTGGCTCACATTCACGATGCAGATCGTCAAAAGTAGTTGGAGTGATCTCCCTCAACCAATATTTCGACTTCCTACACATCTCTGATGCATTGTTACTCAAATTATTTATGAAAGATAGACAAGTGCATCTATCTTCGACATATGGGATGCTCAACTTTTCTGCATTAAGCCATTCCAAAAATTCTTTGATCGTTTCATTGGGCCGCTGCCTGATATTCAATATGTCCTCCACTCTTCGTTCTATATTTTTAGCCCCGGTGTGTGCCCGAATAAATTTGCCTATCATGCCATCAAAATTTTCTATCCCATTCTCAGGCAACTGCATGTACCACTTCAGCGCTCCTTCTCTTAGCGTTTCATAAAATTTATTTAGACTCACCGAATTGATCTCGTCTGCCGTCAAATCATTCGTCTGTACTTCAATTGCAAATATATCTACGTGATCCCTTGGATCAGTAGTTCCATCGTACCTCAAACTCTCCGGTAGCTTGAAAGTCTTAGGAATCAGCAATAGGGCTGCACTTGGTAGAAAAAGCCGCTTTAAGATTGACTTCATAGCGGCTTCCTTCGGTAATTTTGGAACTCCTAGCAACTTTTCCATAAATGACTTCATCTCATTAAACCTCTTTTCCACTGCATCGTTCAACAACGTCTGCATTGTAGCCAACATCCTTGCTTCTGTCATGACAGAGGCAGGAGCTCCCGCAACCACGATGGCCATACCCGACCCTCGAAGTCCCACTCCCGCTTCAGGTTCCCCTATTATTGTGCCCTGAGGAACAGAGATCGGAGTGCCTGTGGGGGTGTTTCTAGGAAGGCAGGCGCTCTATGGCTTGCAGAGCCAGACGGAAGCAGCAAATGCTTATTTATTCTCTCCATCTGCTTATCCTGCCTCATCAAAATTTCACGCAACAATATATTCGTATCGACTGACGTTGCCTCGACCGGGGGTTCCTTTCCAGGTCGACATCCTCGAGGCGCATTCGACTGTGAACTGGCCGCAGTTACGTTCAAGGGCAGATCCTGTTCATGGTGGGATGATCACCGACCTCCTCTCCGGCGGCTGGAAGCTGGACCCCGGCGACGGGGTTAGGCTGAAGCGCGTCGTCTCGGCTGGTGGTGTTGGCGTTGTTAGCATTGATGCTCTGATCGTCTGCCATGGCAAACAAAAAGAATAAACATAAGTAGAATCAACGACAAATTTTGGAACAAATTGATTGACTAGGCCCCACGGTGGGCGCCAAATTGTATTTCCTAAAAATCAGCTTCAGGTATTACAATTAATATTTATATGTAGTTGAGCTACGAGCGACCATTTTGTATCAAAACTTCAATTGTTGGATTGCTGAGCATACGACTAATGGATAAGATAACTTCGATACGATTAAAATATCAAACGGGCGGTTGATATTTTGATGAAGAATAAGAGAAAATGGCAGGTAATAATAACGGATACAAATTAAACGGACGATATGCGAACGAACAGATCGTATACTAAGAAACGAGCCCGTAAACAAGTTAATTTAACGGACGGTCGTGATGAGACCGATTAATTATATTGACAATTAATGAACAAGTTCGTGTGAGTTAACAAGAATGTAATGACCGAAACAAAATAACCTTTAAGTTGATAATCACGACCAAACGGACAATCTCTATAACTAGTTGATCGATTAAGGCCAACACACTTCGGGTTATTAATTTTAAAAATTGATGACTTGAACAATGATGAATCAAATAAGGTAATAATATTGAATGTAGATAAGCAAAGGAACAATAATTAAAACAATAGATGGAAAGAAATAAGCTTATTGTATTGATTGAATGCTCGTGCTCCGGCGGGGAAGGTGAACGCCTCCTCCAAAGCAAAGCCAAATTACAACAATGTGGTAGTAGTGAACAAGTAACAGTGGTGGTAGAATAACAATAGTAGTGATATAGCAGTAGTGATTGTAGCGATAGTAATTTCTTAAGAGAGAGTTATGTTCAGAAGAACGTAACCTTACAAAATGGGAAATAGGGTTATATTTATAGCTATGAGTCTAAACCCTAGTAGAAGTCCATCCTCTGCACGTTTCTCCCATATTTTGATCCATTACAAGCGACCTCAGAAAATAGCGGAAGCGGTTGAGAATCGACCTTATCTTCTACTCTTGACTCAATTTCTATGATCGACCGTTCAAACGACCGATTGACGCCTTCGAGCTGAGCCACTCTTCCGCTTGTATTGACTCCGATATATAAGCTACACTTGCCACGTCGCTGATGATGTGTACTAAGCCTGCGTCAGATTTTTGACCAATACATAAGGTATTGAACAATCGACCAAGAAGATAACTACATCGTCCTTCCAACTTTTTCAAGAGCCCTATATAATCTTGCATCTTTTTAAAAAAGAGTTTTTAGTAGTGAAAGCTTTAAAATTATTGTTATTATTGTTAGTGAAATAAGACTTTTGCTTTATAAAATTTTTGTTGTGCTTTCATTTACTTGGCTTCCGTCAATATTTAATCTTATTTACAAAGTAATACCTTCCATTGAAATTCCTAAATCAAACTTGACTGATAAACAACCAAAAATTTATTTATACTTAATCAATTATCCACTACTCAACTTATCATTTAATGATCATCACAAATATAGTTGATTATAAGATATAGTGGTTGATAGTATATTACGACTGGTTTACACTTAAGCAATAGACAATCGACTATCAACTATAAGAAAAACGTATTTGATTTTTAATATTTAGTATTAAATTAATAAAGAAGCAATATCTTAACTACTTAATTGTGGTCCATTGTAATATCTCATCAACTTAACTTTGGTCTATTTACAAATTAAGTAAAATACTAATTCAATAAAAAGTCTATGCATTAACCTAGTTGTAATCTATTGTACACCGATCGTTCATGTGATGTGCTTACTACTGCTACTGCTGCCTGCTGCTGCTGCTGCTGCTGCTGCTGCTGCTGCTGCTGCTGCTACTGCTACTGCTACTGCTCCTGCTCTCCTGCTCCTGCTCCTGCTCCTGCTCCTGCTGCTGATGCTGCTGCTCCTCCTCCTCCTCCTCCTACTACCACTACCACTGCCGCGGCCGCCGCCGATGCTGCTGCTGCTGCTGATGCTGCTCCTCCTCCTCCTCCTCCTCCTATTACTACTACTACTACTACTACTACTACTACTACTACTACTACTACCACCACTACTACTACCACTACCACTACCACTACCACTGCCACTGCCGCTGCCGCCGCCGATGCTGCCGCGGCCGCCGCCGCCGCCGCTGCTGCGGCCGCCGCCGCCCCCACTACTACTACTGCTACTACTGCTGCTGCTGCTGCTGCTGCTGCTGCTCTACTGCTCTTAGCTGCTGCTGCAGCTGCTGCTGCTGCTCTTGCTGCTGCTGCTGCTGCTGCTACTACTACTACTACTGCTGCTACTACTACTACTACCGCCGCCGCCGCCGCCGCCGCCGTCGCCGCTGCTGCGGCTGCTGCTGTTGCTACTGCTACTACTGCTGCTCCTGCTACTGCTGCTACTGCTACTGCTGCTACTGCTGCTGCTACTACTACTACTACTACTACTACTACTACTACTACTACTACTACTACTACGACTACTACCGACCACCACTACTACCGACCACCACCACCACTGTTGTTGCTGCTACTGCTAGGACTACTACTACCGTTGAGACTACAACACGTGCGCATTTGGCATTCAGGATTTCGATTTTGGGGTATAGAATTTAAGATCTATGCGCTTGGGGTTTGAGGTTTGAGTTTAGAGTACATGTAGATGATTCTGGCTTAATGAGTATATTATCAACGACCTAAAATTATACTATATTTGATGATCAACCTTAGTCAAGTTGATCATATACGGTTATGGTTTTACTTAAATTTAATAGAAAAAACCTAAATTAGACAATAGAAAAAGGTCATTTGATGGTGTACGAATTATGAAATCATTAACACGACAAAGTTTTTGCACAATGTACCATAATAATGATCAATAACATTGATAATGAATGAAATTTAATGAAATACATGATCTAATGTATACAAATGTTAAGGTTCTGGTAGAACAAGACCTTGTTCCATTAACATAGAAGAAGATTGAAATGCGAGAAGCAACCGATGCTTTGATTTACTTGTATGGATTTATACCATCTCACAACTGTTGAACCCAAAAATTATAACCCCAAAAGGCTAAATTTAGGAATATCAACTGAATGGAATAACTCTTTTGGAGTTTTTGGAGTCGCCACCCAGTTTAAGGAAAACAGGGAACCAAATAAGCAAATGCGTGCAAAAACTCCGTTTTATGGAAAAAGAAAGTCTTTCAGAGATTCTAAGTAAGAGGTTTTGTTAATTTCGAAAGAAGGTTTTTAAGGCACTTTTGAAATTCTGTTAATAATGGTTAATCCGACAGGTTTCTAAATTAATTTGCAAGTGCTATTTATACGCTTTTCTAAAAATAATTAATTGAACCATTAATTAATTCAACTGATTAAATTTAGTAAGTTTTCAAAAGATTTTACAATTTATTTGAAAGCTTAAACTGTTTTTCAAAAGATAAAATAAAATAAAATAAAATGAAAGCACATTTTTTTTTGAAAAAGAACGATTTGATCGTCCTAATTTCTTTGTCAACTCGTATATGGTAGCGCATAAATGGCGCTTGCTTAATTTCAACTTAAAAACACGAGTATCTCACCATAGGTGGAACTTATGTTTCAAGTCGCTCTTTGCAAATTCGTTTCGGGACATTTAGAAGTTATTTAAAACTTCTTTATAAATTTTGAGTTTTTAAAGAAACTACTTCGTATCAATATGATAGAAATCTTTTCTTATAGTCTATTATTAAGCGTGGTTTTTGAAAATTTATGAAATTTTGCACGCATTTGCTTAAATGGACATTTGCAATAAATTAAATAACGACTTCAAAATAAAAGGTAATGAACATAAAGTAAAGAAATATACAAACAATCAAATATTATTAATAAATAAATATTTTACAAACTTATTTACATAAATATCCTAAAGGGGAAAGGAAGGATAAGAGATAAAAGATAGAAACCGGAAATTTGACAAACTCGCGGGAGCCTTGATTTTTCTAAAGTTTTCTAAGTCTTGAAATCTTGACTTGAGCCCGATTTGACATCTTGACCCCAATGCAACTCCAAGCCAATCCAATATAAGCCATCCCCAATTTAGAGTTTTAGCCGAACTCAATCCCAATGGTGTATTATGCAAACAAATAAAGAAAAGGAATAAGGATTAATAAAGGTCCAAGAATAATTCACAAAACTTTGCAAATTGAACGAAATAGACATAACTCCCATATTAACTAAAAGGGGTCCAGGTATCTTATACACTAAATATTTTCACGAGATACAAGAAAAATTGGCTAATCATGCAATATAGAAAGTTTTAACACTATTTTCATAGAGTGTTGTAAGCCATTTCCCGTGATGGTGAATTTGCTGCGAGTTTGAAACATCTCACGGAATCAAAGATAATTACCATTTACCAAGATGAAGAGAAAGGAGACATGAAAGTAACGTGGAACCATTTATAGTGAGCAAGGAACAGAAAACAGGATTTTATAGTTCAGCTGTTTTATTAGGAGATGAAAAGCTAGATTTAGGCATATCTTCTTAATACAAAAATAATAAAAAAAAAGAAGGCATACTAATATGGTTTATACGAATTTGATTCCTTTAACCAACCATCAAAACTCTCTCATGCCAAAGGATAAAATTCAGACGACGCCAAGCTGATCAGACACCCACCATGGGAAACTTGTATATATCAACCAAAGACCAGAGATAAGTAGATGACTGCCTCATTTAGAAAACTCAAAGAATTATTGAATCCTAACGGAATATGAAACGATTTTAAATCTATTCAAATAAACAAATTCAAAGCCCAACAGATAAGACAAGAATACTTGGACCTTTACCAGAAGGAGAAGCTGAATATACACAGATGGAAACACGACTTTCTTATTTTCATATTTTGAACAAACTAGAAGCATAGAAAAAATTTTCATTACCAGACTACTAAAAAAAACATGCCACAACCAAAGAATGAACTCCAGGACTGCCACTCTTAATATCCCATAGAGGAAACTACTTAGTCGATTGAAAACTTCAAATAAAGACACTTTTAAATTAAAACTTGGGATACAAAATTATCAGGGCAATACTCTACTTCTCTTAAGTTAAACTGCACACACTCATAGCCTCAAAAAAAAAAAAAAAAACTACTATCTGCTGCATACTTCCTCCTACTACCCAGCCATCACCAGACCTGGAACTCCACTATATTCCAATATCACTTCCTCACACTCACAAACAACAAAAGACCCAGCTGCACACAAGCAAATCAGACCTCCCTGAACCCATCACCTGCACTCCTTTCTAACCTTCCATGAACTCTAAGAACATTCGCCCAGACCCTACGCTATTCAAAACAACTTATATACATAAAACTCCTATACCCTGCTGCTGCTACACCTGCACTCCCTCTTTTATACTGTTGCTAGACACATACTCCCTGAACCTCTCATCAAAGTACAAGCCCACCTGAACCTCTAGACAACTCCAATATCACATTGGAAACAGTTATACCACCTCCTTCTTGCAGACACAAACTAGAAACCCAGGACCTGAACTAACACCAGCTACAACCTGCAAACTGCTACATCCTCCTTCCAGCAAACTGAACCAAACAGAAAACATACCCTGCTACGTCACTGCCTATACACCACCTGAAACAGACATACTCACACCTCTGCACATACAAGCAGAACCTAAACACTCCTTTCAATCCTCCAAACCAGCAGAACAACATCAAGGCTCCACACACCTCTCTCCCCCTCTCTCCTGCTTCTCCAGACCCCCTCCACGGCTGCTGAATCCTCTCTTTTCCCTCTCTTATCCGCTTCTATTATACAGGTAAATTAGGGTTCTAGGGAGTGGGAAAAATACCCAAAATGGCCTCTGACGGGCTCTAACGGATAAGGTTTTCGCTTGGTACAATCATGAGCTGGAGATGGGGACCAGGGGGTTTGAATTTGGACTGATTCGATGGAATTTTGGGGGAAAAACAATTGGATCGGGTCATCCGCGGGTTGGGGCTTTGGGGAATTTGGGAAAAGAGGTGGGTCGGGTTTTAGGAACTGATTAGGGGTTTTAGAATTAGGGGGGTGTGTGTATAATCTAAATGCTTTGCACAGGCAAGCTGAAATTGGGGGTTATTGCGAATTTATCCTTTTTCTGAATAAGTTAGGGGAATTAAGGGGGTTGCTCAAATAGGCCTGATTTTAGCTTAGGAACGATTTTGGCCTCTACTTTGAAATTAATTAATGACCTTTAACTTTCAAAATTGATTCTCAATTTTAAAATAATTAAATATTTAATTTTAAAACCTCCGGGACAAAATTGGATGTCAACAACTGCCCCTCTTTACCCAGAAAAGGACGAAAGAGTTTTCAGGGTAAAGAAGTTGACGAGAGATCAATTTTGTCACGATAAAGCCAAGGACTTCGATTCCAAGGACCAAAGTGCGAGGCTTATGGGCATGGCCGAACTCCGATTTTCGAGTTGCCTACATATCTCGGGCTGAAAAAGAATCAGGCCATATGTAGTTCAACGACACTTAGATACGAATACTCGCACGATTGACAGAAGAAGACGCACGAATAGGAAAGAATTCAAACTGACATCCTAATCCAAACAAAAGATTATGATATAATTTTGCTTGTTCGAGTGCGATTCTTCAGATCCTCGTTGACGAGTGTTAAATCATATCAACGATTGCCCCAGTTCACTGCTAAGAAAAAGTTCCACGTTATGCTCCAAATGCTGCTGTGGTGCTGCTAAAATCCTGTAATAATCTTGACAAACGGTAAGCGAGCAACTGCTAATGAACTATAATAATTTGAATAAGAAATAAATAAAGTGATAATATAAAATTGTAAATGCGGATTGTGATATCATCAACAAGTTCTTCTTTCGATCAACTAACGAGGCGCTCCGCCTGAGGAACCTCTAGGCAGATCATTATTCTAAAACAGTAAAGTAAAATAATAAGTAAAGCGAGTACGAATTGTTGAATGCAACGCTTTTATAAGATAAGTCGACTAAGGAGACATAATGTCTCAAGTCAACTTGTCTACGCTATCATCTACTTCAAATATATTATGCTAATATTGCAAGACAACCAACATCGCAAGACACTCCGAAAGTGGTGCCTCAAGTCGACTTGTCTATCGCTATCATCTACTTCAAATATATCATGCCAATATTGCAAGACAACCAACATCGCGAGACACTCCGAAAGTGGTGCCTCAAGTTGACTTGTCTATCTCTAATCTATGCATGCGTCAACATAATATTTATTTTGAAATAAGAATCATAAACATAGAATTGCTGTCTATCCGACAATAAACCATGATAAGCATAATGCTTTTAATCATGAAGAGGTAGTTTGCAACGCAATCTCGGATTGTGCTCCAATCAATTAATAAAATAAATGAGACATCCGGTCCTAAAATATCCAATGTCTCAATGCAACTCGGAATGAACCTGCATATCCTATTTACGGGTGGATGAACCCCGATTGTTCATTTTTTAAGGCGAATGGGCCCAAAACATTCATTTATAAGGCGAACGAGCCCAAAACGTTCAGGCAAGAAAATATTGTAGGTAAGATTATTGATTTTCCGTAAAAATATTCTCACGAAGTTTTTACTACTTTTTAGCACAATTCAGGTAAGAAAAATATTTCGGTTTAATCGTCACTAGTTATAATTTGATTAATATGCATAATCTCACGGAGTGTTATTAATTGATTATTTTCTTAGTGAGCAAAATATAATTAAATTAGCAATAAACAATTATTCTTAAGAGAAATACATGTCAAAACTGAGATATTTATTATAAGTATTACCAAGTGAATTCAACGATTCCCAACTCTTTTTAAATTTGAAATCTTTCGGAAGTTCTTTATTTTAGCTTAAGTAAATTTAAATTAAAAAACTCACTTTTCATCAATTTGATTCCCTCAAATAGTAATTAAAATACTACAAGTCCGATACCCAATCTCTGTGGGACGATATCTTAAACTATATTAGAATTTGACAAGAACGAGCAGACAATTCCTATGCACTTTGGACCTCGTCAAATTATTGGCACTGTTGCTGGGGATTGGCGTACATCTACTTCGGACTAAATATTTGATTACTACTTTGAGAATTTATTAATATAATTATATTAACATAATCTACTAAATAATACTATGACTATATCTACTTATTACTGACCTCTAACCTCTAACAATATTATATTTACTTCTAACATTTTCCCTTTGTTTCTAACTTTTCATTTCTTTATTAGCTTATATATATTATAACTTTTTTCCTTATCGTTTTTACTATCAGTACTACTTATTGATTTCTACTTATTACTTACTATTAACTATAGTATAATATATAATACTTCTCTAATGATAGTAACTATCTTATTTTTTCGTTTCTATTATGCTCATTGTTAGTATTGCTTCACCTTCTTTTTTCATCTCTTTCAATATTCAATATTAATTGTTACTTATTTCTCGACGTTTGTGGCTATCATCAATACTACTGTTATTTTTTATTATAACTACTATTATATATATAGTGCTCTTATCTTTATTTTATTACTTTAATTGTATATTTCTTTACTATTATTACTTATCACTACAATTATTATCACTATTATTTTTCTCTTTATCCCTTTCATTGTTAATAACTATTATCATTTTCCTAAAACAACGTTTTCTTCTATAATACCATCAATACTACTATTACAGTGTACTCTTACCTTTCCTTTTTTTCTACTTTAGTGGTAAGTTCCTTACTATTGCTAAGTACAACTACTACTAGTTACTACTGTTTTAATAGTATATCTTATATTTGCCTTCTTTCCTCTCTTTCATTGCTAATAAGTACTACTACAATTTTTCACTTTTCATATCCAGCAAGCACTAGTATAACTCTTACTTTTTAATAATATTATTACGGAAAAGGGTCAAATTTACCCCTCTACTATTTTTTATTGTTTCAGCTTACCCCTCGTTATACAATTCGGCCATCCATGCCCTTCCCGTTATACTATTAATCAAAACTACCCCTATTTTTAACGGAGGGACACGTGGCGAGCATAAGGACTCAAACCCACACCCAATTTTAATACCCGATTTGTTTGGATAGCCCCATCCAATTTCAACACCCCCTCCAACTGAATCCTCAACAATTTTCTCTATCCATATACCACCATAAGCAACCCACACAACAGAACCATCCCCTCCTCCATTAATCCCAACCAATATTCACTGTAACCACAACAATGGGATACATAAAAATTCAAGAAAATTCTATTTTTTGCTAAAACTCACTTTTTGGGGATGATGAAAAAAGTATTTCAAAAGTAAAAAATCATAGCAGCTCCAGCATTCATAAAAAAGAGAAATGGAAAATCCAAATTTACATGAAAATTTTCAGCTTTTGCTACAAACTCACTTACGGGTGATACCAGAAAAGATTTTTCAAGTGTAAAAATCATAATACATCTCCATGAACTAACTGAAATAGCAAAAGAGGAAATCCAAAAAACTTAATAAAGTTCCAGACTTTTGTAGAAAATCAAGTGTGTGTTTCAAGAAAGTTCACAAAATTATAAATAGAGCACGTATAAGCAAAAAGTTACAGTTTGTGCCTTAATAATTACACGAAGGGATATGGAATTAAATTGCGGATTAGAAAGAAATAGTGATTTTTGGAGAATAGGTATGAAGAGCTCTAGTTGAATAAGCTAAAAAAATTGCTTCTCGTTGCTCCGGCGCCGCCGATGATGAGGGTGACACCATGATTTCCGGTGACCTTTGAATGCAATAAGTGAATATTCAAACGTGTATTTTGGTAGTTTCAACCTCCGGCTAGATCCGAGAATAGA
Source organism: Petunia axillaris subsp. axillaris (assembly GCA_029990575.1). Lineage (NCBI taxonomy): Eukaryota > Viridiplantae > Streptophyta > Magnoliopsida > Solanales > Solanaceae > Petunia > Petunia axillaris. Next base: position 123,947,436 of record JARKNS010000008.1, on the reverse strand, counting down.
ACGAAAGATTGATAAATTGTTACTTATATATGGCACCACTAGTTGAAAAGATAAATCAGTTGAGTGCCATGAGAAACAAAATACTTGCAACTGAGAATGATACCTTGGACTCTTATATGCAAGAAAGAGGAAGAAGTTGAAGAAAGTCAATCAGAACTAATCCAACCGCGTAATTGGTGTTTGTGGGTCGGGTTAAAATCGGGGTTGTTAGTAAATGGATCCGAATATTTTAAGCGGGGCTAGATTTGAGTCCTTATGCTCGCCACGTGTCCCTCCGTTAAAAATAGGGGTAGTTTTGATTAATAGTATAACGGGAAGGGCATGGATGGCCGAATTGTATAACGAGGGGTAAGCTGAAACAATAAAAAATAGTAGAGGGGTAAATTTGACCCTTTTCCGATATTATTATCTACTACTAGTATAACTAATACTATTATTAACACTCTCTTTATAGTACATGTACGTACTATTTCAGTTTTTCTTCTACCAATTGCTTCTTCCTACATTTGTTCTTATTAGTATATCTACCTATAGTATAATTCTCACTCTTACCGTAAGAACTTCTACCTATAGAACTACATCATTCTTCCTATCACCATCTTGTCTTCCATCACTCTAACTACCTTATCACTACTATTACATCTTACTACTTTTTTCTATTTAACTGCTAACTACTCTTTACTACTATTATAATTTAATATTACTACTTTTTTTTAATATTAGTCATCGTTCTTCCACCCTTGATTTCGTTGATATTATTATTATAAAAGAAAAAGAAAAAAAAATTTCATTATCATCTCCTTTTATATATCTAAGTTTATATCAGTATAAAAAATTTTCCCTACTACATATTGCTACTATTGTTACTACTATCTATGGGTCCTATAGATTTTTGCCACTAACTTCCGTATATAATCACTACTTCGTTCTACTAAAAATATTATTATTATTATTATTATTATTATTATTATTATTATTATTATTATTATTATTATTATTATTATTATTATTATTATTTTGGCAAAATTCTTCGCTGGCCCCTTATACTTGGCGGCTGTTGTAAGTTAGGCTCTCAAACTTTTCAAGTGATCAGTTAGACACTCTAAGTCGTCCTAAGCGTAATTTTTAAACACAGGAGTCCATGCTGGCACACTGCGTATGGTTGTGTCATTGTTGAGCGCGTGAGGTCGTATTTTTGAGCATTTTTCTGACTTTTTAACGTTAAAAAATAACTTCAAACACCCCCACCCATAGACCCTTCCCCATTAAAGACCCATCAGAGTTTGACCAATTCTTCTCCATTAAACACCCCACCAGAGTTTGACTGGAAAACATCCATCTGGTAACCAGTTTGTTCTTACATTAAATGGCTGATTTTAAAACTCTGTAATTTTTGGTATACTCCGAAACAATATGTTAAACTCTCTCCCCCCCCCCCCAGCCTCAATTTCTGTAAATGGGTGTATGTTTTTTTAATGGAGTTGTGGGTACTCTCTGATTTTAAAAGCAAACATCAAATAAAGACAACTTTGAGATTTTTCTTTTGAATGCAATAATTTTATGCAGGTTCATTGATGCGGGATTTGAGGATTGAAGAAAAGGCTTTGAGGGGTTTTGTTTTAGATAAAGAGCGGGAGAATACTGAGTTGGGATTGTTAGTGGTGGGGAAACATAGGGATTTCTATGGGTGGGATTTGAAGAAGAAGAGAATTTGTCTTTCTTTCTTTTTTTTCTTTCCTTTATTTATATATTAGTTACACTTACACATATTATTTTTTGTCTTTCATAATCCAGGTGTGACTAGATAATTAGTTCAGTGGCCATGTCAGTAGCAAGTGTATTTCACGCATTTGGTCTTATGGACACAGGTTTTCATAAGATTCAAATTTGTCAAGTAGAAGTGTCTAAATGATCACTTGCTAAGTTACAGTGTCTAAGTTACAGAACGTGCCAAGTTTAAGGGGTAATCTAGGAATTTTGCCTAATATTTTCTTGTAGTGCTACCATTTCAACTGTTAAAGAGTTTATTTTGATTTTTTTTTCATTTTACTTTAAAGAATTTCAAGTAATTTATGACCCACTCTTCTAATAAAGAGTTGATCATTTACGATCCTGAAATTGAAAGATCTTTGAGATTGTGCAGGAAAGGACAACCATCATCTTCTCAAAGCGTAATTTTTGACAAAAGGGAGCACCAACTAGGAGATAACAATAACCCAACCACCAGTTCATGTAGAGGATTAATTTGATGAAGTGGCACCAAAACCAGCAAACAAAATCCTAAGGGATTATGCTAGGCCAGACCACTTTAACTGTGAATCTAGTCTCAGGAACCCACCTGTAGCAGCCAATAATTTTGAAATTAGGACCGGCCTAATTCAAACAATTCAACAGTCTTGCACCTTTACTGGTGATCCAAGTGAAGATACGCATAGTCATTTAATTGATTTATTGGAACTAATTGAAACTGCTAAATATAATGGAGTGCCTCCTGAAGCAATTAAGTTAACGCTATTTCCTTTTTCTTTAAAAGGAGATGCTAAGACTTAGTTGCGAAGTTTGCCTCGAGGTTCTATAACCACATGGGACCAGATGACACAAAAGTTTTTGAACAAATATTTTTCCCCTGCTAAAACAACAAAGTTAAGACAAGATATTTCTAATTTCTTGCAGACTGACACTGAGTCAGTTTATCAAGCATGGGAAAGATTAAATTCAATGTTAAGAAAATGTCCACATCATGACATTCCTGAACATATGCAGTTTTATATTTTCTATCACGGATTAACACGCTCTTCTTGAAATATGATAGATGCAGCTGCAAGAGGTTTCATCATGGGAAAGACCACAGAAGAAGCATTGCAACTGCTGAATAAAATTTCTGAGAATGCCATCCAATGGCCATCTGATCGTGTAACCATCAAAAAGGTTGCCACGGTAAATCAGGCAGATGCTTTTAATATACTAACATAACAGATTGCCTCCTTGGCACAAAAGTTTGAATCTTTTCAGGTAAATGCACAACAAGCAAGCCAGTCTGAGGCTTGTGACATTTGTAGAGGAAACCATCTTAACCATGAATGCCGAGCAAACAATCAGAATGATGAGCAGGCTAATGTCATCGGTTACAAGCCGTACCCTTTTGGAAGCCCAATGGCACATAAACATCCAGGATTTCAGTGGAGCAATCCAAATGGTACTGAGAACTCTCAAAGCTTCTAGAAGCAACTAGCACAGGGTCCACCTGGATACCAAAATCAAAATCGTGGTCAATCGAATTTCAGGTCATATCAGCAAGCAGCTCCATATCAGCAAAGGTCTCAACAAGCTCATTCAAGTCTTGATGACCTATTGTACAAGTACATTAAGGCTACTGATGGAAAGCCAAAACTCAACCCTCAAAAACTTGGAAATTTAGGTAAGCCAATTGGCAACTCTTGTTTCAGAAAAGATTCAAGGCCCCTTACCAAGAAATACAGAGAAAAATCCAAAGGAACACCTTAAAGCCATCGCCTTATGGTCAGGTAAGAATCTTGATGATCCATATGCTGACAGACAGGAAAAGAACCATTTTGAACACCAAGCAGCAAAGGGTAAGAATGTTGAAATATCATCTGATCCATCAGAAGAGAATGAAATCAAGAAAAAAGATGAATTTTTTTTTTAAAAAAAATAACTCTTCTCCCTGTGACAATCCCTATTCCACAAAAAATGAAAAGAGAAAAGCTTGACCATCAATTTGCAAAGTTTTTGGAAATTTTGAAACAGATTCACATTAACATTCCTTTTACTGATGCTTTAGTTCAAATGTCTTCATATGCTAAATTTTTGAAAGAAATTTTGTCAAGCAAAAGGAAATTGAAAGAAGTGTCTGTGGTAATGCTTACTGAAAAATACAGTGCTATACTTCAAAATAAGCTACCACAAAAACTCGGTGATCCGGAAAGTTTTACGATTCCATGTACTTTGGGAGGAGTTTATTTTGAAAAAACACTTTGTAATTCTGGAGCTTCAATAAATCTGATGCCATTTTCTATTTTTAGAAAATTGGATCTTGGTGATATAAAAAATACTGTTGTTTCTCTTCAGTTTGCGGATCAAAGTACTAAGAAACCTAAGGGAATAATTGAAAATGTGCTTGTGCAGAGTGGATAAATTTTTTTTCCCTGTAGATTTCATAGTACTTGAAATGAAAGAATGTTTTGATGAGCCAATAATTTTAGGTAAACCTTTTCTTGATACAGGCAGAGCAATCATAGATGTCCATCAAGGACAACTAATTTTGAGAGTAGGCGAAGAAAGATTCATTTTTTATATGCACAAGATTCTAAAATTTTCTGGAGATGAGACATCATCTTCTTGCTTTTCAATTGACATGATTAGTGATCTTGCAGATGAATTCAAAGATGACCAATTGATTTCAGACTCATCGGGATTTGGCACAAGACATGATGATGATCCGACAATTAGAAGTGACGCTAAAATATTGGAAAATGATTCTGAAGAAGAGGGAGAAATGCTATCAGAAAATGTTCAACCAAATATTGAACTCAAAATTCTCCCTTCCCATTTGAAGTATATTTATCTTGAGCCTGAATTATTTCCTGTGATAATTTCATCTTCTCTGAATGCAGATAGGAACATAAATTGATTGAAGTACCGAGAGCACAAAGGAGCCTTAGGGTGGACTATAGCAGACATCAAAGGCATTAGTCCTGCTATTTGCACACACGGAATCCTCATGGAGGATAGTTACAAGCCAATAGTCCAACCCCAACGGAGATTGAACCTAGCAATGCAGGAAGTTGTGAAAAGTGAAGTAATTAAACTTTTGGTTGCAGGTATTATTTACCCCATTTCTGACAGCCCTTGGGTAAGTCCTGTTCAGGTGGTATTGAAGAAAGGAGGTATGACAGTTGTAAAAAATAAAAATAATGAACTCATACCTACCAGAACAGTAACAGGATGGAGAGTCTGTATTGATTACAGGCGTCTCAATGATGCTATAAGAAAAGACCATTTTCCTTTACCATGTATTGATCAAATGTTAGAAAGAGGGGCAGGATATGGTTTTTACTGTTTTCTTGATGGATATTCAGGGTATAACCAGATATCAATTGCACCAGAAGATCAGGATAAGACAACTTTCACATGTCCTCATGGAACCTATGCCTATAGGAGAATGCCTTTTGGTTTGTGTAATGCACCTGCTGCATTTTAATGTTGCATGTCAGCTATTTTCTCAGACATGACTGAAAAAAATTTGGAAATTTTTATGGATTATTTCACCCTTTTTGGTAAAACATTTGAAGATTGTCTTAATCACTCGACCTTAGTTCTTAAGAGATGTGAAGAGACAAACTTGATTCTTAATTGGGAGAAATGTCATTTTATGGTTGCCGAGGGAATTATTTTAGGACATCAAATCACTGCTAAAGGGATAGAAGTTGATAAGGCAAAAAGTGATCTTATAGCAGGATTACCCCCCCCCCCCCCCCAAAAAAACTGTTAAAGGCATTAGAAGTTTTCTAGGTCATGCAGGTTTTTACAGACGGTTCATAAAAGATTTTTCAAAGATCTCAAAACCGTTGACTAACCTTTTGATGAAAGATGTTAAGTTTTATTTTTCAAGTGATTGTATGAAAGCGTTTGACACTCTTAAGGAGAAATTATCATCTGCCCCTGTAGTTGTGTCCCCTGATTGGAACCAACCTTTTGAGGTCATGTGTGATGCTAGTGATACAGTTGTTTTAGGCCCAGAGAAAAGATAAAATTTTCCGTCCCATTTACTATGCCAGTAGAACATTGAATGAAGCTCACCTCAGCTATGCCACAACGGAAAAAGAACTACTGGCAGTAGTATTTGCTTTTGATAAATTCCGTTCCTACTTAATAGGAGCCAAGGTCACTGTTTTTACTGATCATGCAGCTTTAAAATACCTCTTAGCAAAGAAAGATGCACGACCTAGATTGTTAAGATGGATTTTACTTCTCCAAGAGTTTGACCTTGAGATAAAAGACAAAAAAGGGATAGAAAATCAGGTAGCTGACCATTTGTCTAGATTAGAGAACCCTCATCTTGAGTCTAGTGATATAAAAAAAGAGTTTCCTGATGAACACATCTTTTCTGTCAGCTCAGTAGTGATTCAACCACCCTGGTTTGCAGACCTTGCAAATCTTGGTTGGAAAATGGACACCACGAGATCTCTCCAACTGAGGAAAAAACTTATATCTGATATGTACCTGAAGATAATATTTAGCATCAGATATGTAAAGATGAAATGTAACTTATATCTGATGCTAAAGATGTGTACCTGAAGATGAAATGCTAAAGATTTTGTATCATTGTCATGATGGAGCGATTGGAGGACATTATGCTGCAAACCGAATTGCTTTCAAGGTTTTGGAAGCTGTATTCTTCTAGCCAACACTTTTTAAAGATGCCCGTGTGTATGTTGCACAATGTGACAGGTGTCAAAGAACAGGTAATATCACAAAGGGAGATGAGATGCCTTTACAATCTATTCAGGTATGTGAAATATTTGATGTCTGGAGTATAGATTTTATGTGAACTTTTCCTTCATCTCATTCATTTGAATATATCCTTGTGGCTGTTGACTATGTTTCACGATGGGTTGAAGCCATTCACACAAGGAAGAATAATGCTCGAACTGTGTGTAATTTTCTCAGAAAAAATATTTTTACCAGATTTGGCACACTACGAGTCAATAGTAGTGACCAAGGGACTCATTTCATGAATAGGCAATTTTCTGCTTTATTGTCAAAATATGGTGTGACTCATAAAACTGGAACACTGTATCATGCTCAAACTCAAGGGCAAGTTGAAGTTTCCAACCGTGAATTAAAAAAAATTCTTGAAAAAACAGTTGGAATCTCAAGAAAATATTGGGCTTTAAAATTAGATGATGCATTATGGGCATACCAAACGGCGTTCAAAACACCAATTGGAACATCTCCATATAAATTATTCTTTGGAAAAGCTTGCCATTTTCCTGTTGAATTAGAACACAAAGCCTTTTGGGCATTAAAAGCAGTAAACTGTGACTTAACCTCTGTTGGTAAAAATAGATTTTTGCAGGTTAATGAGTTGGATGAACTGAGAATGGAAGCCAATGAAAATTCCAAGATTTACAAAGAAAAAAAAAATGGCATGACAATTTGATCCGACCAAAAAATTTTAAAATTGGAGATCAGGTACTTCTTTACAATAGCCGTCTCAGGCTATTCCTAGAAAAATTGAAATCCAGGTGGACAGGTCCTTATAATGTTACAGATATTACTCCATACGGAGCAATTGAAATTCAACAAAGCAAAGAAGGAGAGAAATTTAAGGTCAATGGTCACAGGCAAAAATTTTACTTTGGAGGACATTTTGAGCAACACCCTTCAGTAACCATGATAGTATGATGAGTGCCAGAGTTACAACGTCGAGCTGATGACGTTAAACTCAGAACTATGGTTCTTTACCCCGTAGCCATTGAGGGTGAAGCACGGAGCCTCATAAGTCCAACTTAGATCTGACTAATTAAATGCTTAACCAATTGGTCTGGTCAATATCTAGATTATTGTACAACCGGAACATCTCATGAAGGCCTCTACAAAAATAGAGTCACCTAGACAGGAGTAACTCCATGATGATCGGTATGCCTAAGTTACTGGTTGGTTAACCATTCAATTGTCCAAGTCTAATGTTGGCATAGGTAATTTTCTGATTTATATTCAAACCAGGACTCATGATTGATAAGGTCTAAAAATAATCCAGTCTATGACACATTGAACATGTGTGGTCACAGCTTCTTTCAAGCTTTCTTCTGTGATCGTATATTTGAAAGACAAAAAGATTTTTATTTTTAATAAAGTAGTATTTTTTATTAATTATATTATATTTATATAATCCAACTGCTGCCACTTGATCCTTCTTCATTCTATTTTCCCTCTCCTTTCTTTCATTTTCTTAAAATGTATTTTCCTCCAGGAGAATAAAACGTTCAAGTATGAGGGAGGTTATTTTGGTACAAATATGATTTTTAAGTTTTTCTTTAACTATATATTGTTATTTTTATTTTAATATATTATATACTATTTTCTTCTTATTTATGGTCTTAATTGTAGGTTTTTAATTAACAATATAATTTTTTTGTTATGATCAATATTATTTCTTTTTACATTCACCATATAATTTTTCATGTCTATGATTTTGACTTTGTGAAAGCAAGAGCAAACATCTTCAACTCAGAAAATCAGTGGAACTGAGAAAAATTATGATCACAAAGAAGGTAGAATCAATGAACTTGGCTAGAACTTGCTCTGAATATTCTACGAGGCGAAATAATGGATGATACTGATTTTTGAAAAATGAAATTAGGCCTTCTTTGATATACAATTCAAGCTTCCCAATTTTCTATCCAAATATATATATTTTACCTTTTAGTACCCTTCTTTGAGCCTTAATCCTATTTCTTTTCCTACACCATGATATATAACAAAAAAATAAGAAAAAAAATAATATATGTATACATTGTTTTACATATATATAAAGAAAAAAAGAGTTATTATTTCTTGCAGTTTTGAATGAGCAAAGATTGACATCATCAAAAGGAAGAAATATTGCAAAAAGATGCAATGCTGTGAATATCTAATATGTATAAGATAGCAAAATATAAAAAAAAAAAAAAAAAAAAAAGTATTACTGAATGGAGAAAATTTTGAGAAATGATTGCTCCAAGCTGGAAGAAGAACAATCCCTATCAAATATCGTTATCCTACCAGCCTGAAGCCTAACATTACAAGCTATGAAAAGTCCTAAAAAGATTTTGAAAGTCAGTATTGTGTCTATATTAGTGAAGATGAACATGACGAGCAAGCCTATGGACAAGACTAGGATACTTACTGAATACATGATCATAACTCTATCAATTTAAAAGATTCTGTTGGGTTTTTAGAATGTGAAGAGTGTGAATGGGAAATGGGTGGAAATGTGAAAAGGTTCCTTTTACTAGGGAAATGCACTTTCTCCCACATTGGTAGAGGAAAAGGATTTTGTTGGGTTTAAATAGAGAAGTACTTCTTTTAACTCTTAAAAGGGTTAGAAGAAGGGAAGCCTCGCGCCGTCGCCGTCGCTCGCTCGTCTCGGCTTCGGCTTCGGTCAATTGATATGATTGATTGACTTAATTTTTTGGACCAACAAAAACTGAAAATATTAATTAATTAATAATTGATTATTAATATTTACTATTAATCCGTTTTTGTAACGGGAATCTGAATTGAATTCAGATTGATTCGTTCCTTCACCTTAATGTTTTCCCCATTATATAATAAACAACCATTAGCGTGGTCGTTTTGTAACAGCGACATCTTAAAGGTTGTGTCTCTTCATATTCTGCCTTTCCATGGCTACATATACTTGTCATTCGTCAGTCTTTTGATATATACAGAAACATACATCAAATATCTAACTTCCTCCTCTCCTTTTTTGCATACAAATAGAACAACAAGCTTAAGGAATCTAGTGTTATTTATTTTCTGCGTTTAAATAAATATCGTTTAAGGAGACTGGTTAAGGAGAGTAAAACCTTCGTGGTTTTCTACTCCTATTTACTATTAATTAATCTGTTTGTGGAGACTAAAAGCCTTCGTGGTTTTTCTACTCCGACTGTTTAAATAGTTTGTTTGTATTCGGTTTGAAGATTTAAATACTTCACCGGTTGTTGCTATTGTTTCTGTTTGTGTCATTTTGACAGAGATGACAAACGGAGTGGATCAAACTGTCCCAGTTGTGAGTGCTACTGCTACCACAGTTTCTGGTGCTGCAGGGTCTAGCCGTGCTGCTACTGCAACAGTTATGCCACCTGCAGAAAAGCCGGGAAAATTTTCTGGCGTGGACTTTAAAAGATGGCAGAAAAACATGTTCTTTTATCTGACTACTTTAAGCCTGCAAAGGTTTATTAAGGAGGATGCTCCGGTCCTGACTGATGAAACACCTGAAAACGAACGCTTCCTTGTGATTGAGGCTTGGAAGCATTCTGACTTCCTATGCAAGAATTATATTCTAAGTGGCTTGGAAGATGACTTGTACAACGTTTATAGTAATGTTGAAACGTCTAAGAAACTGTGGAACGCACTGGAAAAGAAATATAAGACTGAAGACGCTGGACTGAAGAAATTTGTGGCTGTCAAATTTCTGGATTATAAAATGGTGGATAACAAATCTGTTGTATCCCAAGTTCAAGAACTTCAAGTCATTATCCATGATCTCCTTGCTAAAGGTTTGATCCTGATTAATACTTATGTTAAAATTATTAATTATATTGTTGCTAACAAACTTTTCTTTCAAGGTTTGATTATTAATGAGGCGTTTCAAGTTGCGGCCATGATTGAAAAGTTGCCTCCGTTATGGAAGGACTTTAAAAATTACTTGAAACATAAGCGCAAGGAGATGACCATTGAAGATTTGATTGTACGCTTAAGGATTGAAGAAGACAACAAATCTGCTGAAAAGAAGGCTCGTGGGACTGCTACAATAGTAGGAGCAAATATTGTTGAGCATAATCCAAATCAGAATAAGAGAAAGAAGCCTTCTGGAGGGAAGACCAACCCTAGTGTCACGACCCAATTTTCGGGGCCGTGATGGCACCTAAGTGTTACATCCTTAGGCGAACCACGAATAATTAAACTGACTCATAATGATAATTTAGATAGACATATTTCAATAAAATGTAGGTGTAAACATCCACCCGAAATACAGTGTCAATAGAGCATCTACGAAATCTGACAACCGATATATATATATATATATATATATATATATATATATATATATATATATATATATATATATATATATATATATATATATATATATATATATATATATATATATATATTCTAAGCACTAAGGTGGATCAGACGGTATGCCACCGCGAACCATGCGGTTGGCTCACCTCAAGCAAAAATAGTCACAGCCTCGAACGGATCAGATAAGTCCAGCTGTCTGACTAGTAGAAGGATCTGCACATTTAAAACAGTAAGTTATGAGCCAAAGCCCAGTAAGATCATCGACAGGCCTGCTAAATTACCCTTTCGGGACAAGTCTTTGATAATGCATAAGCAGATAACAGAAGTACAATCCACACCTTTACAGTAACCCATAAACATTACATATGATAATATAATTATACAACAACACAAGCAATAATACGCGAATACATAACATAGTCAATAATATAAAGATACATAATATAGGCAGCATATACAATATTATATTGATACTATGGCATAAGCAGTAATAAATTAACACAAAGCATGGCGATGATATATCTCGTACACCACATAGGTAATGATATACCTAACACATAGCATAAGCACACACCCTGTGCGGCTTTATTTATAGGTCATAACGCGCCACAGGCCTCTGTCCCTATAAACAACTTTACTTATAGGTCATAACGCACCACAAGCCTCTGTCCCTATAAGTCTCCACATCTAGGTCATAACGCACCACCGGCCTCTGTCCCTAGATGGAATTTCGCTTCTAGGTCATAACGCACCACCGGCCTCTGTCCCTAGAGCATATCAATAGCACACCGGCACACAACATCGACTATACACGAGTCACGTTTGTGCTTCACCTTTTTGTATAAATATAACGAGTAGTACATAATACTATCTACTAGACAATGCTAGTCAATTAAGTACTCGACATCTTACTTAGCAAGATCAAATCTTATCCGCAAGCAAAATAGAGGTCAAGTCTCACTTACCTCAAAATCGGCTCAAGTGGCTAAGGAACGACCTCCTTTCCCAAACGATGTGCCTCCGAAAGACTCCTCTCTGAGCCAAAGAAATAGTGTCGCACTCGTAAGCATGTGAGGAAAGGATTCTAAGCCCTTACACAATTTAAGAGGCAATTTACCAAAATACCCCCGGGTCGGACGTACCCAAAACCCGTAAAATTTATGTTTCCGGACTCCCCATACTCCCACGAGTCCAAAAGTACCATTATTGTACATACCCGAGTCCAACTCGGTCATTTTTCCCATTTCACAAATCTAGGGTTCAAACCCTCTTTCCAAGGATCGTCACTTTGATCCTCGGATTAAAGCGTTAAAAATGGGTAAGAATAGTTACCTTGTGTTTAGGAATGATTTTGGTACTTCAAATTCCCCTTGGAATCACTTTTAGAAGCTCAAAATATAAAAATAAAAATGAATGCCCGCCCTAGAATATATAGCAGCCCGCAGCTTTAAAGAGTTGTACCACATGCTGTCCAAATTGTACCTCACTGGACAGCTTTCGGTAAAATACACATAACTTTTCGTACAAATATCCAAATAATACGAAATTGGTGGAATTAGAACCAGAACTCAAAGTGCTACAACTTTCATGTTTTGACATTTTTCTAATTCCTTATGGATTGATCTGAAAAATTGATTTCTTTCCGGCTGAACAGTAAAAAAACAGATTTCAGCAGCTTTTTGGCTTCGCACCAGGTCAGCCACTGTTTTTGGGTCCAAACGGGACCCTACGAAGCTCGGAATGATCCCAAATTTTGTACACAAGTCATACAAGACTTGTGTGATATGCTCGTCAAGACGGAACTCAATTCGGATCTCTAGAACTCAAAAAGTGGGTCCCACGGGAAAGGGTCAAATTTCGACTTTCGCCAAAATAGAGAATTTTAATCAAACGACCCCGGAATCCAAATTCAAAAGTTGCTACAAGTCACAAATGACGATACGAACCTAACGGAACCCTCAGATCTCTCATCGGCGTTCATTTACTCAAATCGAGCTTGAAAACCTCTTTGAACCTTTTTAAACTTCCGCAACGGAGACTTTATCAAAAGTCCTATCAAACGAGGTCCGTTTTCACTTCTGAAGGTTGCTACAGGTCATAAATTACCATACGAACCTAACGCAACTTTCAGATTTCACATCAGAGCTCATTTACTCAAATCGAGCTCCGGAACCTCTTTTAGCCTTAACGAATATCCGAAACGGATGTCTTTCTCCGATACCTATCTAACAAAGTTCGTTTTAGCTAAAAATTTTTAGGCATGTCATAATGGACCTTATGGAGCTTTTGGGATTGTCGATACGCAAATCGAGGTCCCGATTCCCGAAACGACTATTTGAGGTCGTTACACCTAGCAAGAAAAAATTCAAGGGAAATTGCTACAACTGTGGCAAGAGTGGACATAAGTCCGCAGACTATCGTGTTGCAAGGAAGGACAAGGATAGGAAAAAGGAAAAAGGTCAAGCCAATATGGTTGAAGAGAATAAATTGGTCCAAGGAGTGCAAGACATTGATCTGTGTGCTATGATTTCTGAATGCAACTTAGTTGGAAATCCTAAAGAATGGTGGATTGATTCAGGAGCCACCCGCCATGTTTGTGCTGTGAAGGAAGCCTTTGCTTCATATGCTCCTGCTGGACCTGATGAGACACTCTCTATGGGCAACTCTGCAACGGCCAAAATTAAAGGTTATGGAAAGATATGCCTTAAGATGACATCTGGCAAGGTTGTGACTCTGAACAATGTTCTTCACATTCCTGAAATACGAAAGAACTTGGTGTCTACTGCACTTCTCATTAAAAATGGGTTTAAGTGTGTTTTTGTCTCTGACAAAGTTGTAATAACTAAGAATGAGCTGTATGTAGGAAAATGCTACCTAACTGAGGGCCTTTTCAAACTCAATATAATGGTTGTTGATACTATGAATAAAATTGCAGCTTCTTCTTACTTACTGGAGTCAAATAATTTATGGCATATTCGTTTGGGACATGTCAATTATAAAACCTTGCGAAAAATGATCAATTTGGAAGTATTGCCTAAATTTGATTGCGAAAAGTCAAAATGTCAAATATGTGTTGAGTCTAAATATGCTAAACACCTTTACAAGTCTATTGAAAGGGATTCTGCACCATTAGACTTAATTCATATGGATATTTGTGACATGAAGTCAATACCATCTCGTAGTGGAAAGAAGTATTTCATTATTTTTATTGACGATAGCACTCGCTACTGCTATGCTTATTTACTTAGTAGTAAAGATGAGGCAATTGACGCATTCAAGCAATACAAAAATGAAATTGAAATGAAACCTAACAAAAAGATCAAAATGATAAGAAATGATAGGGGCGGCGAATATGAATCTCCTTTTGAACAAATATGTTTGGAATATGGCATTATTCATCAAACAACTGCCCCTTACACGCCTCAATCTAATGGGATTGCGGAAAGGAAAAATCGAACATTAAAGAAGATGATGAATGCCTTGTTAATAAGTTTGAGTTTACCCCAGAACTTGTGGGGGGAAGCTGTATTCACGGCTAATCAAATACTCAATCGAGTTCCCCATAGCAAAACACTTTCCATTCCATATGAAAAATGGAAAGGAAGGAAGCCCAACTTGAATTACTTCAAAGTGTGGGGGTGTTTGGCAAAAATGCAAGTTCCAAAATCGAAAAGGGTTAAGATAGGACCGAAAACAGTTGATTATGTTTTCATTGGATATGCTATAAACAGTAAAGCGGATCGATTTCTGGTTCATAAATCAGAAAATCCCGACATTCATGTTAATACGGTGATGGAATCCAATAGTGCTGAATTTTTTAAAAATATATATCCGTATAAGAAGGAATGTGAGTCAGCTGGTGAAAGATCCAAACGACCTCGAGAAGGAACTAAAGGAAATTCCCCAAATGAGGAAGAACCAAGACGTAGCAAGCGTCAAAGAACTTCTACTTCATTTGGAGATGACTTTGTCACTTTTCTTTTGGAAAATGAGCCTCGGACGTTTAAAGAAACCATGTCTTCTTCAGACTCTCCATTTTGGAAAGAGGCAGTCAATAGTGAAATAGAATCTATTTTAAACAACCATACTTGGGAATTGGTTGATCTTCCTCCTGGAAACAAACCATTAGGTTCTAAGTGGATTTTCAAAAGGAAAATGAAAGCTGATGGCACTATTGACAAGTACAAGGCAAGCCTTGTTGTCAAAGGCTATAGACAACAAGAAGGTCTTGAATACTTTGACACATACTCGTCGGTAACCAGAATTACATCCATACGTATGTTAATAGCGTTAGCCGCCGTGTATGGTCTTGAAATCCATCAAATGGATGTTAAGACAACGTTCTTAAACGGGGATTTGGAGGAAGATATTTACATGGAACAACCTGAAGGGTTTGTGATTCCGGAAAAATAAAAGATGGTGTGTAAACTTGTTAAGTCACTTTATGGACTAAAACAAACACCTAAACAATGGCATGCGAAATTTGATCATACAATGTTGTCAAATAGCTTTAAAATTAACGAGTGTGATAAATATGTTTACATTTAAAACACTCCTAATTATGTAGTCATTGTTTGCTTATATGTGGATGACATATTGATAATGAGTAATGACATTGCCAATATAAATGCTACAAAATGCATGCTAACTAGCAAATTTGATATGAAGGACTTAGGAGTTGCCGACTTAATTCTGGGTGTTAAGATCCATAGGACTCCTCAAGGTCTGGCTTTGTCTCAATCTCATTATATCAATAGTGTGCTTGAAAAATTTAAATAGTTGGATTTTAAAGTTTCAAAGACTCCTATTGATGTAAACCTTGCTCTTAAAAAGAACAAAGGTCAAAGCACGTCGCAACGAGATTATGCTCGTGTTTTGGGAAGTTTGATGTACATCATGAATTGTACTCGTCCAGATATAGCTTGTGCTATAAGTAAACTAAGTCGATACACGAGTAATCCCAATCAAACTCATTGGATGGCAATGAAACGTGTTTTGAGATATTTAAAATACACCCAAGACTTTGCATTACATTATAACAAGTATCATGCGGTGATTGAAGGATATTGTGATGCCAATTGGATCACTGACATAACCGATTCTAACTCCACAAGTGGGTATATTTTCACACTTGGTGGAGGAGCGGTATCTTAGAAATCGTCCAAACAAACATGTATTGCCCTCTCTACATGGAAGCTGAATTCATAGCTTTAGATAAGGCCGGTGAAGAAGCTGAATGGCTTTGAAACTTTTTGGAAGACATTCCGTTCTGGCCTAAGCCATTGACACCGATTTGTATACATTGTGATAGCCAATCGGCTATAGAACGAGCGGGGAATGTCATGTATAACGGTAAGAATCGTCATATACGATGAAGGCATAAAACCGTTAGGGACCTACTCTCTAGAGGAATTATCACCATTGACTACGTGAAGTCAAGCGATAATATGTCAGATCCGCTTACAAAAGGCCTAACTAGAGAGGTGGTCGAGTGTTCATCAAAGGGAATGGGACTATGGCCAAGGACAAGTCATCACGGCGGCAACTCTACCTAGAAGACTGGAGATCCCAAGAACTAGGTTCAAGGAGAATACAAAATTGTGTATGACGGTCCAACATTGTCAATTAAATTTTTGGTCCATTCTCGTGATGAGACAATGTTCAAGTAACAAGGATAAAACGCTAGAGGCGGTTTTTAATGATTATCTAAGTTTGATATTGTAATTATCAAATAGTATACATCTATGGGATTACATATTTAGAAATCACCTATGTAAGTGTGAAGTGGAAGCCGCTTCAAGGAGAATTCTGTATGGCCAATTTTCTACGCACTTATGAAACCAGGCGGTGTTCATGGCTGAAACGAACACAACAGTGAGAACCAAAGACGGTTAAGGGTTAGTTGTCTGACATACGCTGTCTAGGTATACACCAAAGCTCAACGGTTCAAAGATATCAAATCTACCGATTGACCGAGTATATCCGATGTATGTTCACTACGGAAAGTTCAAAGGGAAACCTACTTACAACTAGTTCTTTCTTGCAAATCACACAAGTCTGTCATACATATTTCCATAATATAGCCATTTCCCATTCATGTGGGGGATTGTTGGGTTTTTGGAATGTGGAGAGTGTGAATGGAAAATGGGTGGAAAGGTGAAAAGGTTCCTTTTACTAGGGAAATGCACTTTCTCCCACATTGGTAGAGGAAAAGGCTTTTGTTGGGTTTAAATAGAGAAGTACTTCTTTTAACTCTTAAAAGGGTTAAGAAGAAGGGAAGCCTCGCGCCGTCGTCGTCGCTCGCTCGTCTCGGCTTCGGCTTCGGTCAATTGATATGATTGATTGACTTAATTTTTTGGACCAACAAAAACTGAAAATATTAATTAATTAATAATTTATTATTAATATTTAATATTAATCCGTTTTGTAACGGGAATCTGAATTGAATTCAGATTGATTCGTTCCTTCACCTTGATGTTTTCCCATTATGTATTAAACAGCCATTAGTGTGGTCGTTTTGTAACAGCCACATCTGAAAGGTTGTGTCTCTTCATATTCTGCCTTCCCATGGCTATATATACTTGTCATTCGTCAGTCTTTCGATATATACAGAAACAGACATCAAATATCTAACTTCCTCCTCTCCTTTTCTGCATACAAATAGAACAACAGATTCAAGGGGAGAAGATTGCAAGTTCTTGTTGATCAAGTCAAAATTCAGAAATAAGGTAAAGAATTTGGTAAAGTAAAAAGAATAATTGCATTGAGCATGATGAAAGAAGTTTATCTTGAATAAATTTTCTATCATACAAAGATCATAAGTTTGAAGAAAATATTCTTATTAAAAAATAAATCTTTTTCCTCGAGGACGAGCAAAGATTCAAGTATGGGAGAATTTAATGGATATAATTTATTGATATATTTTTATAGTTAAATATTAAGTATTTTAAGTAAAATGTGAATAAATATATCCATCTCTTGCATATTTTCTAACATATTTTGAAGGAAAAAGAAATAATTCAAAGGTGAAGGAAAATAAGGGAATGACCATTGATTTACATTATTCATAGTGTGATTATAATACTGATAATAATGTCCGTAAATTATTTTATGCTGAAGAATAAAAGTGCAAACGGAAGAAAGTTTATGGAATGAAGCTACGTATGAATCTTTGAAAATATCATCAAAACTCAACTCACCTTGGCCATCTTGAAATAGTTCCCACCACCTTAAGATATGGCATCTTAGAAAGAACTTTGGACTTGGAATTTATCTATAAATAGGTAGTAAACTTTGTATGGAAAGGCATCAATTTTCATTTTGCAGAGAACTACTTTCTTTTGCTTTCTCTTTCTTTCTTTTGCTTTTGTAGTATTCCTCCTTAGAAGAAATATTATTTCTTCATAGTCTTAATATTTTATAACTTAGTTTTCTTACTCCATAATGGAGTAATCTCTTTTGTTGGGATAGTTGATGAAACTTGGTAATATTTATAGTACTTATCTCCGTTTTAATACATGCTTGGCCTGAAGCTTTAATCACATTTTAATACCGTGTTGGAATGATAATTTTTACTAAATCATTATTTTCATATTCGTCTATTTTATCTCTAGGTTATTGTTATATTAATTTTGTAATTCTCACGGAGCAAAATTAATGTATGATAATTGACAAATAAAATAGTAGAGTAAAAAATATTTTTCCAAGTCTGTAATCTTGTTTACCTCAGTTTTAATTCTCACGAAGGAATTATAGTAGGTAAGATTATTTATTTTCCGTAAAAATATTCTCACGAAGTTTTTACTACTTTTTAGCACAATTCAGACAAGAAAAATAGTTCGGTTTAATCATCACTAGTTATAATTTGATTAATATGCATAATCTCACGGAGTATTATTAATTGATTATTTTCTTAGTGAGCAAAATATAATTGAATTAGCAATAAGCAATTATTCTTAAGAGAAATACATGTCAAAACTGAGATATTTATTATAAGTATTACCAAGTGAATTCAACGATTCCCAACTCTTTTTAAATTTGAAATCTTCTGGAAGTTCTTTATTTTAGCTTAAGTAATTTAAATTAAAAAAACTCACTTTTCATAAATTTGATTCCCTCAAATAGTAATTAAAATACTACAAGTCCGTAGCATAGAATACCCAATCTCTGTGGGACGATATCTTAAACTATATTAGAATTTGACAAGAACGAGCAGACAATTCCTATGCACTTTGGACCTCGTCATTACACATATGTGTCCGATGTATATAAATGTTAAGGTTATGGTTGAACAAGACCTTGTTCCCTAAACATAGAAGAAGATCGTAATGTGAGAAGCAAGCGATGCTTTGATTTACTTATAAATGTGTGTTTACGCTTTCGATAAGCGTCTTTATTTCACGCTTCCGGTAAGCGTCTTTATGTGTTTATGCTTTCGATAAGCGTCTTTATATTTCACGCTTCCAGTAAGCGTCTTTATGTGTTTACGCTTTCGATAAGCGTCTTTATATTTCACGCTTCCAGTAAGCGTCTTTATGTGTTTACGCTTTCGATAAGCGTCTTTATATTTCACGCTTCCGGTAAGCGTCTTTATGTGTTTACGCTTTCGATAAGCGTCTTTATTTCACGCTTCCGGTAAGCGTCTTTATGTGTTTACGCTTTCGATAAGCGTCTTTATTTCACGCGTCCAGTAAGCGTCCTTATGTTTTTACGCTTTCGATAAGCGTCTTTATATTTCACGCTTCCGGTAAGCATCTTTATCTGTTCACGCTTTCGATAAGCGTATTTATATCACCTCGAAGGTGTTAGTTATTTGAATGCCTCTAAGGCGTTAATTTTGTTGCCTCAAAGGCGTATTTCTGTCACCTCGAAGGTGTTGATTATTTAAATTCCTCTAAGGAGTAATCTTTTATGGTCTCAATAGACGTTCAATATTAGCACACTTTTTTTGAGCACATTTTGTAGCCTCCTGAGGCGTTTATACATTTTCTATACATATTTTTGTACCCTTACATTGCTAATAAGTTTGGTAAGACATGCAGAATAATGTGGATACTTCGGACGTGTACTTTGGGTTGGAGCCCTATCCAAGATTGCTTTTCAAATTGCCTCTACATGATTTAAAGCTTTATGCTTTATCCTGGTTATTGCCGAAAAGACGGCATTTTTATCCTCATTATTTAGAGTTTAAAGTTTACTTTATGTTCCTATTAACTGAAGCTTTTGTTACTTTATTTTCAGTCTACCAACGACCCGAAGTCATCTTGCCTCACAAAGCCGGATTTCTTCATCAGTCGATTGGAGACAAGCTTATCATTGATATTGCAACCAGCATCTCCAAGTTTTATTGTCGTTATTCCTTTATTACTTCATGTATTAAGCTTTATTTGCAGTTACTCGCTTACCGTTTGTCAAGTTTATTACAGGAAATTAGCAGCACCGCAGCAGCATTTGGAGCATAATGTGGAACTCTTTCTTAGCAGTAAACTGGGGCAATCGTTGATATGAGCTAGACTCGTCAACGAGGATCTGAAGAATCGCACTCGAACAAGCAAGTCTATCCTAATCTTTCATTTCGGATTAGGGTGTCAGTTTGGTTTCTTTTCTATTCGTGCGTCTTTTCTGTCAATCCTGCGAGTCTTCGTATCTAAGTGTCGTCGAACTACATATGGCCTGATTCTCTTTCAGCCCGAGATATGTAGGCAACTCAGAAACTAGAGTTCGGCCATGTCCATAAGCCTCGCACTTTGGTCCTTGGAGTCAAAGTCTTGGCTTTGTCGGGACAAAATGGGCTTTATGTCAACATCTTTACCCTGAAAACTCTTTCATCCTTTTCGGGTAAAGAGGGGCAGCTGTTGACACCCAATTTTGTCCCGAAATATTTTAATTAATATTTAGTTATTTGATAAAAGGATCAATTTTAAATTTAAAAAGAAGAAATAATCGTAATTTGAAGAAAAGGGGCTAAAACTGCATTTTGTAGCCCTAAACCCGTCCTACCCGTGCAAGACCCCTTATACGTTATACTCCCTCCCCAATTCAGAAAACCCTGAAACCCATTTCCAATTCTCCCCTGACCCGATTCCAATTCAACCCGCGCCCAAGAACCCATTTTCTCTCCAAAAAGATCTAAGAAAGAACCATTTCCAGCTCACCAACAGTACGAATTCGTACAACCTTATCTCTTTAGATCCGTTAAGGGTCTTTTTGGGTATATTGGAATTCAATTCGAGAACCCCAAGGGGGGCTGCTATAATTAGGAGCCGTTGGAGAGAGTAAGGAGCAGCGGGGAAGATAGGGGAAGCAACAGCAGCCGTTAAGGTGAAAAGTATAGGAAAATGGGAGTTCTGGTGATAAGTTTTAGACATAAAATAGCAGCAGCATTAACATAAGAAAACTTAAGATTCTATTGTGTCGTCGCGTCGCCAGTCAAGTTATCGACCTTGATCGAGTCGACGACCTCGTTCGAGTTGCTCTTTCTTCGGATCCTTGCTCCTAGTTCACTGCGCCGCAAGAGGTAAATTCTTTCACTATCCGCGTCTTTTTCTCATTTCGATCTTTTAATGTTGATTCGGCGTGTGAAATATGATAAGCTCGTGATATAATTTCGAATAATAAGTTAAGCTCTTTCATGTTATTTCTTTGTCGAATGTTTAAAACTTTGATCCGTCAATATAGCTTAGGTTAACAGTGATTAAGTAATACTATTAGTGCTGAAGGTTAGAATATTGTTAAAGCTTAAAGTTGCAATCTTTCTTTGTCTTCCTACTTGTTTGTTTACTAGTAAGATGTTCAAAGGAAATTGTTGAGATATTTGAAGTTCCTGGTTCCGTATTGAAAGGTGAGTCTGCAGATTTGATGAAAATGTATCGAGCAGTAGAAATGATGTCCATGATGAAGTTGTTTTCTTTTGAGCTTTGTCCCTTTGTTCTGTTGGTTCTGGGTGCTTGTGAGTCGAGGAGTGTGTGAGGTGTAGCTTGTAGCAATGCAGGGCTACTCTCTGTTTCTGTGAAATGTGTGCAGGGTAGTGGAAGTGGTCTAGCAGGTCTATGGGATTTTGTCTAAAGGGTCTGCAATTAGTGTAAGGGTCCATGGAAGTGTGGTGTGAAGGCTTAGTGAGGTGCAGGGAGATTAGGATAGGGTCTGAGGATGTCCAGGTTGTAGGATTGTTCTTGTTTCCTGTTTGGTTCAGTTTGCTGGAGGAGATGCAGGTTGGAGGCTTCAGCAGGTTCAATTAGATTGCAAATCTTGTAAGCAGGGCCAGAGTTGGTTTAGGTGGAAGTCAGGAAGGGCATAGAAGTCTAGAAGTTTAGTTGGAGTTTTAGATAGTTCCTGGGATTCGTTTCTGGATGCTATAAGTAGAAGAGTTCAGGTTGCGTATTCCGAAGTCTTAAAATAAGTAGAAAGTGGATTCATAGAGTAGTTCAGTGCGTGAGTGTCCAGATTGTGAGGGATGTCTCAAATGTGTGGGTGTGTTCAAAATGAGTGTGTGCAGCTGTGAGGCATGTAGGTTCAGAAGGGAGAAGAATAGGGTGGCTATGGTATGGTTGTTTTGAAAATAGTTCTGGAAGCATAAAAGCTTTCAGAGTTGTCTGCAAATTTGATAGAGTAGTTCAGGGTCTTGGTTATCTGTTGGGTAGGCAAAGAGTATAATGTGCAGGTTGTTCAGGAAATCTTTGAGAGTGAATGGGCTGTTCTAGTTCATGTTTGATGTGGTGTAGCTGGTCTGTAATGAGAGCTGGTCGTTGTTTTAGTTCCCTGTTGGTCCTTGTTCCAGGGATGAAGTGTTTGTTTTGACAAAATGAGTAATGGTATGCAGTTTTCTTGAGTTTTCCTAGTTTGTTTAAGTTCCTTAAATTCAATATTTCTTCTTCTCTGCTCATTCCTAGTTCCATGCCTTCTCTGATTTCTTTCCTAAAGTTCTCAGCTGGTTGTTCCTAGAAGTTCATAGCTTTGATTCCTCAAAAATGAATAGTAAAGTCTGCTTCTCTCTGTCTTGGTCGCCATCCTTGTCCAGTTTTGATCAAGTTTCTACTATGTTTGGTGATTGTCCAAAGCTTGTTCCCCAGTCAATATTAAGTTAAATTACATCCTAAAAGTGTGTTCTTAAGTTGCTTCTTGACTTGCAAGGATTATTGAGCATAAGTCTTCAATTAAAATCTATTATGTTGGTGTGTATCTAGAAGCTTGTTCTGAATTATTTATTTTAGAATGCAAGTTAGCTGCCAGGCAGCTTCTATTTGTTATGATTGAATTCTAGTTAGCTTCAGTTTTAGGTCTTGTGTAGTCTGTCTTCTTCCAAGTTTGAAGGTTGGATGTCTAGGAAAGTCATCGCTGGTTTAAAGAGTCTGCAACATCTTTACTCTATTTCATTCCAGTTTTCTTACATTTCCATTCAGCTCATTGCCTAGCTATTTATTTTAGTATCTTGTCTTGTCTTAGAAAGACCTAAAATATTATTTCAGTTTCCAAAAGGGTAAGGCCTATTCTTTTCTTCTTTGTTTTTCTTTGGACTGAAATCTTTCCTTAGAATTCCCTAGCACTCTGTTAAGGTGTGGTTCAGTTAGCTTATTTCTGGATTTTTTGCGAGTGATTTATGAGCTGAAGCTGTCATTTGTTCTTTCAAAATGAGTGTGGTCTCCGGACTAAGTTCTTGAAGTTTGTATCTATGTGATGACAGTCCAAAGACCATCTTTGAGGTTCCTGGAGTCAGAAAGTATGTCTGGATTGTTTTGTCAGCATTAAGCTTTACCTTTTTTTAGTATAAGCTTCTGTTATCATTTGATTGGACCCTGTAGCATGTATCAATGGGCCGGAGATGACTTGAGGCTAAAATGCATGATGTCTGTATATCACTTTGTCAGCTCTTTTGATTGTGTGCTAAATTTGTTCATCTATTTGGGTTTTCTTTTTCTCTTTTTCTGGCAAAGTTCTTTTGGTTTTTGTTGACTCGCTGCTTCTTTCACTTAGTTCTCTTGCTCGCTGAGCTGTTTGCTAAAATATGTTTAAGCACGCACTAATCCTTATCATTATTTCTTTGCTTGATGTGGCATCTTGGGACGAGTTGGCTAAAAATCCAATTGGGATCGGCTCATTGGTTTGGAGTTCGCATTGGGGTCGAGATTCGGGCTCAAGTTTTCAAGACCTTTAGGAAATTTAGAAATCCAAGGCTCGTTTCGCGAGTTTGCTTTCCGGGTTCTATCTTTCAACTCCTATCCTTTTTTTTTTCCTTTTTAGAATGTTTATGAAAACTTTGTAGAAATGTTTATTTATTAATATATATATGAGATTTGTTTTAGTTATTTGGTTCACTTTATGTTCATTATCTTTATTTTGAAGTCAGTATTTAATTTATTGCAAATCAGGCCATTTAGGCAATGCGTACAAAATTTCATAAATTTTTAAAACCACGATTAATAAATGACTATAAGAAAAGACTTCTATCTTATTGATACGAAGTAGTTTCTTTAAAAAGTCAAAATATATAAAGAAGTTTAAATTAACTTCTAAATGTCCCGAAACGACTTTGCAAAAAGCGACTTGAAATCTAAGTTCCATCTTATGGTGAGATACTCGGATTTTAAAGTTGAAATTAAGCAAGTGCCATTTATGCGCTATCACATACGAGTTGGCAAAGAAATTAGGACGATCAAATCGTTTTTTTTCAAAAGAAAATGCGCTTTTAATTTATTTTACTTTTATATATTCTATTTATTTTATTTTATTTTATTTTTTAAAAAAAAGAAAAGTAAAGCCTTTTGAATAAATTGTTAAATATTT
Organism: Petunia axillaris subsp. axillaris; assembly: GCA_029990575.1. Classification (NCBI taxonomy): domain Eukaryota; kingdom Viridiplantae; phylum Streptophyta; class Magnoliopsida; order Solanales; family Solanaceae; genus Petunia; species Petunia axillaris. The sequence goes on along the minus strand of JARKNS010000008.1, from coordinate 123,922,842 downwards.
TGAAAAGTTACTAAATTTAATTAGTTGAATTAATTAATAGTTCAATTAATTATTTTTAAAAAAAGCGCATAAATAGCACTTGCAAATATTTTGGAAACCTGTCGGATTAACCGTTTTTTAACGGAATTTCGAAAGTGCCTTAAAAACCTTCTTTCGAAATTAACAAAACCTTTTACCTTTAGAATCTCTGAAAGAAAGACCATTTTTTTTTATAAAACGGAGTTTTGCACGCATTTGTTTATCTGGTTCCCTGTTTTTCCTTAAATTGGGTGGCGACTCCAAAAACTCCAAAAGAGTTAGTCCATCCTGTCGATATTCCTGAAATTTAGCCCTTCGGGGTTAATTATTTTTGGGGGTTCAACAACGTGTAGTATTTTATTATTTTTCAAATTACGAGCGGACACGCGTAATATTTTATTTTATATTAATTTTAAGAGGACACTTGTAGCCTTTATTCTTTATTTATTACAATTTTACAATTGGGAATAATATACTCAAAACGACGGATTATCAAATTAGCAGACTTGGTCTTTTTCGTAAATGATTCTTTGAATTTCTTTATATCAATTTGTAAGAGGACATATTAGTCCTTGGTTAATTTTTTTTTTAAATTTTTCGGTGGGAATTAATATACATAGGACGGTTGATTATCAAATTCACAAACTTGGTACTTTTCTGAAATGATTCTTTATGTTTATTTATTTCAATTTTTTAGGGGACATATGTAATCCTTCTTAATATTATCTTATATTTTTTAACTGTGATCTATTAATGAACCATTCGAAGTTGATTATTAATTTAGTATAGTGTTGGTTTTTCTTTGAATGTATACTTTTTATTAATCAAATGACATCATATTATTGATTAATGGAAAAGATTAATATGTTGAGGCAAAGTTATCCCTTCTGATCTTTGAATGTGTACTTATTTTTTTATTTTGTATCAAATTTGAATGGGACACGCGTCATCCTTCTTAATGTTAACTTATTTTTATTTTATAATTATCTATTAATAAACCATAGGTAGTTGATTATATATTTAGTAGAGTGTTACTATTTTTACTAATGCATATTTATTTTTATTTCGTCTCAAATTGGAAGTATTCACACGCAGTTCTTCTTTATATTATCTTATTTTTTCTTCACAGTAATCCATTAATAAACTTTCAATAGTTAATTATTAATTTAGTAAAGTATTATTATTTCTTAAATATATATTTATTTTAATTCTGTATCAACCTCTCTATATTAAATATGTTTAAAATAGGCCTGCCGCGATTACTGGCGACACCATGGAGAAATATACACATATTATTAGTATTATTTTATGAATGTATGAGCTATTCCCCCTTGTAGACGCAATGTTAGACATATAGCTAATGGATACCACGCGTCGGTCGCAAGTTAATTAACTACGTTCAACGACGTTGTTAACAACTTGTCATACATAGCGTCTATGTAACGACCCTCAAATAGTCGTTACGGGATCCGGGACCTCGATTTGCGTGTCGACAGTTCCAAAAGCTCCGTTAGGTCATTTATGACCCGTCTGTGAAATCTGAGTCGAAACGGAGTCCGTTTGATAGGTTTTCGAGAAAAGGATCCGTTTATGAAATTCCGGAAAGGAATTTGGGGTTTCGATTGGTCGTTTTGAGTAAACGAACCCCGATGGAAAATCCGAGCGCACTGTTAGGTCCGTCTCGTCATTTATGATATGTAGCAACCTTCAAAATTAAAAACGGACCTCGTTTGATAGGACTTTTGATAAAGTCCCTGTTTCGGAAGTTTAAAAGAGTTAAAAGAGGTTTCCGAGCTCGATTTGAGCAAATGAGCTTTGATGAGAGATCCGAAAGTTCTGTTAGGTTCGCATAGTCATTTGTGACTTGTAGCAACTTTCGGAATTGGATTCCGAGGTCGTTTGGTTAAATTTCGCTATTTTGGCGAAAGTCGAAAATTGAACCTTTGCCGTGGGACCCACTTTTTGAGACTGGAGGTCCGAATTGAGTTCCGTCTGGACGAGCATATCACCCAAGTATTTTATGGCTTGTGTGAAAAATTTGGGATCATTCCGAGCTTCGTAGGGTCCCGTTTTGCCCCTAAAACAGTAGAAAATCTGGTGCGACTTTTCTGTTCTATTTTGGCGCAAATAGCCGGATAAAAGCTAATTTTCCGGCCAATCCGTAAGGAATTAGGAAAACCTCAAAACATTAAAGTTGTAGCCCTTTGAGTTGTGGTTCTAATGGCACCGGTTTCAGGTCATTTGGACATTTTTATCAAAAGTTATGATTTTTTCAAAAGAAGCTGTCACAGAGGCAAAAAAACTGCTATAAAAAGGCCATTTCGGGCCATTTCGGTTCATAACTTATAAAAATCATTTGGTGAGCTCTTGAGGAGATTTTTGGGTATTTCTTGAAGACCCAATCATACTTACACTTAAGGTAAGCCCTTTCAATCCATCTTTATGTTGATTAACACAAGAATCAAAGGGTTGATTCTTGGAAATGGGTTAGAACCCTAGATTCTTAAGAATTGGGGAAAGACATCGAGCAAGGCTCGCATGTGGAATATAAGTGTACTTTTGGACTCACGGGAGCGTGGGGAGTCCGGAAAAGTACATTTTGTAAATTTAGGGCTCGGCCCTACCCGGGGGCCTTTTGGTAATTTTTACCCTAGGATGCCTATAGGCTTAAATAGCTATAATTGAGCACTCATATGTGCTATATCTTGTCTTAATATACCTAGTGGAGAGTCCTTCGCGGACAAGGCGAGCGGGAAAGGAGATTCTTCCCGGCATTTGAGCCCGAATTTCGAGGTAAGTGAGACTTGACCTCTATTGTGCTTGTGGACTCTTCCTTCATGCTAGTATGCTTCATGTACGCATATATATACCTAACAATGGTTAGGATTAATGATGTGAATTACTTGCTATTATTGTTTGTTATAAATAGCGAGATTATGACTCGACCGAGGTATGTGCCGGTCTAAACGCTACGTCGAGGTAGCTTAAATTTATATCGTAGTAACGCTTGCTACGCCATGCTTAGATAGCAAGAACTTGGGACATGGCCGAGGATGTTGCCGGCATGTCATGATAAATGTCTTGCCGAGGATTTTGCCGGCTTTTGTATGATATTGGTACTTGATTTGTTCACGTGCCGGGTTGGGTAGTGCTGTCTATACGTAACCTTGGGTTGGACGACATGGGAGTAGGGATTGTACCCCCAAACTGTGGTCGGGTTAACCTTCACCTTACGTTCAGCTAGCATAACCAACCTGGGTTACGGTGACTGTGAAATATTATCGTTATTAATATTTTTGTTATTATTTCTGTTATTGTTATTAATGTCGTGGATATTAATACTGTTAGAGGGACACTTGACAGGGGGTGTGGTGTCGCCTATACTATGAGATGTGTCACACTTGACAGGGGGTGTGGTGTGGACACTTGATCTTTGAGATGTGACACACTTGACAGGGGGTGTGGTGTAGTCACTTGATTTATTGAGATACGACGCACTTGACAGGGGGTGTGGTGCGATCGTAGATAGATTTGAGATGAGCCAACGACTACGGGTCGTTGGTCTACTTATTCATGATTGTGATAGTGACTTCGGGTCACGGTATATGGTTGATACTTAGTAGTGGTGTTGCTAGTCCATCGTAGGTCTAGGTTAGTCGGCACGGGAGTAGAGATTGGACCTCCAAACCGCCGCTGAGTTGACCTATGCCTTACGTTGGATGGGCATAATCCTTGAGACTTCTGGTTACTACTTGTGTGTATGGAATGTGTTACATCTATTTGTGATTTCACTACTTTATTGTATGATTACTATAGTATGTTGTTGCTTATGATGCATGTAGCGACTTGTCCCGCAAGGGTACCTTAGCAGGCCTGTTGGTGATCTTACTGGGCTTCGGCTCATAACACACTCTGCTACGTGCGCAGGTCCTTCATCCAGTCAGCAGCCCGGACGTTAGCGGTTCCCGAGGCTTCTGAGACTTTTGATTGAGGTGAGCCGACCACACAGACCGTGGTGGCATACCGCCGGAGTCACTTAGAGATAGGACTCAGATTTCTTTGATGTATATTCATACTTTATTGAGTCACTCTTAGAATGCTCCAATTCTTTTGTGGATATATTCTTTTGGACTTCACCCTTTTATATTTATATATCCATTTATGATCTTTTCACATTATTGTTCTTTTCCGCATCTTGTTTCATTGGTTCGCCTAGGCAAATGTTGTTTAGGTGCCATCACGAGCCCTTGGAAATTGGGTCGTGACAGTCTAATCTTAAGAGAATAGGTACTGTTGTACTTGCCATGGAATGTCAAGCAAACATGTTGCCATCTCCACCCATTGATCCTAGAAATCAGCATTCGCTACTGCATAGTGCCCATCAACGGTCTATTAGTTGCAATAAGTAAGGTCTACAATTGACCATGATTGGTTGATGAATTGTTACAGAAGACATGAGAACTAGGCTTTTAATAGAGCCACATCAAAACAACAAAATAGAGCTTTTGAAGCTTACTAGTTGAAGAAAACACAACACATATCTCAAAGGAGCTAAAATCAAGTAAATTTAGTGACAAAACACCTTGGTAAATCGAAAAATTGAAGCTTTTGCTCCGGAAAAAATCAAAAATCAGAGCTTCTTACAAGCAAAATTTATGAAATGAATAGTGAAATAAGGAAGATGGAATTAAGATTTTAAGAGTTTGAAATAAATTGTGAGCTCAAGCACTGAATTTGATTTATTTTGAGCTGGAACGAGGTGGAGAAGAAGAGGATAGCGTGCTACGATGGGTAGATTTTGAGGGAAAAAATTATTCTATTTTTGATAAAAAATTATATTTATGAAGATGAACCACTTTGTTATATTCAAAACTTGAGGTGTTGTGGTGTTTCTTATTTTAAATGATGATTAAATTTTAAACATAATTAATATTTAGGAGGTCACCTACCTAATTTTTAAAATTTAAAAGTCATTTAATTAAATGAACAGTTGAAAGAGGTGTTTGAGGAAAAGTAATGATAGTCCAAGAAGGATAAGTAAAAGTGAAAGCCACAACATATATGTACGATAATAGCAGCAAAGCAAGCAACAACAGAAGAGACATGGAAAACAAGAAGATTACTAGTTTTGAAGATTTACCCACAGAAATCAATTGTCATATATTTTCTAGGCTTTCCGTAAAGTGTTTAATGGGACTCAAGTGCGTTTCCAGATTTTTTAACTCTTTTCTAGGATTAAGTCGAGATCCCTATTTAGTGGATCTCCATCACAATCATCAAAGGCACAATTCCACCAAATTCTTGTTACGCATTAGCACCACAGCCACAGCCACAGCCACAGCCACAAGTGGTGGAGAAGAAGAAAACTTTAACTACTCCATAGACGACGAGAATGAAAAAACCGTGTCCTTTATCAAGGAGAAATTGGACGGTTGTGGTGTTAGCAGCAGCAGCAGTTATTCCAGATTTGAATATGCTAAAGGTTTGTTTTGTTTATGGAGTGAAAATTTTGAGAATCCTGTTTTTATTTTCAATCCTACTACTAGAGAATCCAGATTCCTTCCATGTCTAAATATAAATATGCACTACTCTGAGGAAGATTTTAGTAGTAATTATCATTGTCACTATTCATTGGGCTTTGACCCTGATTTGAAGAAACACAAGATTCTGATGAAACTTGTTTGCCCCAACATGAGACACTCCTATGTTTTCACTCTTGGTGAAAGTACCACATGGAGAGAGATTAATTGTGATAGTGTCAACGACTTTTACCCTATATTGAATAATGAAGGAGTTTACATCGATGGAGCTGTCTATTTTTTCTGCGGGCATTGCAACACTAGTGGAAATTTCATTGTCGCCTTCATGTTTAGAACCGAAGAATTCACAATTATCCCATTGTGGGACAATTATAGTCATTATGGGTTGGGAATACGCCACGGGTTTAACCTAGTAGACCTTGAGGGTAAATTAGCAGCCATTGATTCGACATCTCGTTTCATGACTGCTTTTATTCTACAAAGCCCTGAAACAGGAAAATGGGTATGGCAGCCTCAGATAGACATTCCTTGCAAGTACCGAATGATACCAGCACAAAAATATGTAGTGCATCGCAGATGTACTAGTACTACCGACAACAAGGATCAGCAAATTGCAGTAATGACGGCAATGAACGAGCCAAATGGGATTAGATTGTATGATTTGAAGGAATGCAAGTGGAGAGCAATTAGAATCTTGGGGCTTGCTGAAAACGCTAAGATTATTGGTATCTATAGTTACGAGTATTGCATCTACTCATTAGGAGAAGCATGATGTTGGATTACTTTTAAGTTGATGTAAAAGTTTGAACTTTGAGCCTCAATGTTTATGTTTCTGCACATTTGTAATAGTCTAGTCCATCACCCTTCTCATTATCTTAAGGTTGCGTTTTATGAAATATCCATTATTGGATTTCTTAAATTGTTATGGCATAAGATATGCTGATTCACCAATCAAAGCAAACATCATTTGCTTTTGTACCTCTCACGGAGAACAAATTATTATCTTGGTTTTCTTTCTTTAAGTTCAGACAGAAGAATTTTGTGGGATTTCTTTTATGAAAAGCCACGTGGATAAGAAATATATTCAACATAATGCTGAGGGGGGAATGCAATGAAAAAAAAAGTTGGATGACAGTTTTATACTGATTTTCCAAATTTTGATTCTTATGTATTCCATGTCATTCGCGGTTATATCTTGAATTTCTCCATCATAATTTTTTATTATCAATTTTATGTGATGTTAGATGATGGTGTATAACTGTCGTATACTTGTATTTACATGAGTTCTGTGAAGCAATATTTCAATGTTTAATTTAGTTATTAACTAAATTGATAATTTATATGGTTATAAGATAATTATTATACTATTTCACGGTTATAAAATGCCGGAGTTGTCTTTGTTGGTTTATGATATGACGGGGCAATAGATCCGTACAACCTTGATATCCAGGTTGTCACTGCGTATGAAAGTTGAGATGTGCTCGATATGGTCTTAAACAATCTCAGAGGTCTTGGTTCCATCGTCTTGCTTGTTTTCTCCTTGATTTAGGTTTTAAGCAATGTGTCTCAGATCACAACATGTTCACTTTTTATGCCAGGGTGATTGCATTACTAGTTTAGTTTATGAGGATGTTATGGCTATTTTTGGTTCTTCAGAGTCTTTAATACCAAAGTTTATCTCTTCCATGAGTATAGATTTCTTAATGGTTGACTTGAGACAACTTTAGTACTTTCTTCATATTGAGTTGAAACATAACTCTTTGTGGCTTCTTTCAGTGCAGCATCTTTATATTACTTCAAATTCTTCATTGCTTCAAAGTGGAGAAGTGTAGACCTATCCGCAGTCAACTTCACAACAAGCTTGATTGATATTCTACTTCTCCTTTATTTGAAGATCTTTCTGTCTATCATCAGATGGTTGGGTATCTACAATACTCATCCTTTACGAGGACAGATATTCAATTTGCTGTCAATCGTGCTTGTTGATTTCTTCAGTCGAAACAAGTGCACCTCCAAGCAGTACAATGTGTTTTTTTTTGTATTTCACTGGCACCACTATATTAATTGGCGCTAGCGTGTAAAAATTCTCTCTTGGCACTTACTATTTCTCTGACTTCAGCTGGGCTGGTTACTCAACCCCTAGTTGATCAACTGCTGTATTCTTCATTTTTCTTGGCTCCAATCTCATCTCTTGGTTTGCTAAGAAACAACTGTTGAAGCTGAATATCACACTCTTGTTGTTGTCACTAATGAAGCTACTTGGCTCCAATATATTCTTCGTGATCTTGGTTATTTTCTTTGTCCTCCAATCTCGGCAAAATGTGACAGTATTGGAGTCATTCATCTGGTTCCTAATCTACTTTTTAACTCCCAATCTAACATGTCGCTTTGGATTATCATTTTGTTCATGAAAAGATCAGTCATGGCGACTTGGTGATTTCTCATGTTCAGATCACCACGGACATGACTCTAGATAGGGGAGCGTGGAGGTCGAGGATTAGGGTAGAAGGTTAGGTAGTAGTCAAGTGTCTTTTCTCTCTATTGCTAATACCGATTTATTTTGGATATGCTGCAGTTTTCTCATTCTGTTTAACATGATATTGTTGTCTTAATTTTCAAACTGCTTTCAAAACAAATTTTTTATAGCCAAGGGTCTATCGGAAACAGCCTCTTCACATTGGTGGAGGTAAGGTCTGCGTACATCTCACCTTTCCCGGAGTGGGGTCTGCGTACATCTCACCTTCCCCAGACCCCACTTGTGGAATATACTAGGTATGTTGTTGTATATTGTTGAGCAAATTGCAGATTTGTTCGCTAAAGTGTTGCCCTTTACACGTTTGCATGAGTAATTAACTGCCAATCTTAATCGTATTCTTCCCATTCAGATCCGGGGGGAGGGTGCTAGAACTTTGAGTTATCTTTTGGTGTATTAGTTGTACTATGACTTTATTGGATTTATTTCTTGTACTTATCGTTGCTGTAACTTTAACTTATACTCCAAAAGTGAGCAATACTCACGTCTTGAGCTCTGAATCTGTGTCTTTCATCTCTCTGGTTTATCTCAAACTCTAGAAATTTGTTAAGATACAGCTAGGTTGCCCTTCTACATATTGTTTTTCCACTAAAAATTATTTTATGTGGTTGTTGCTTGAATCTTCTTTGTTCTCCTTCGCTTCTCCTAGCTTGAAATAACTAGGAAAGTTAATAGGATCATTCTGTATCTCATTGGAATATTTTCTTAGCAAAATTATGTACAGTATGTTGTTGAAAAATGCCCATGTTATTGGTAGCTACTTGAGATGTTTTAACTCAACAGGAGACTCATGAATGCCGAACCTGGATTTCTGAATTTTGTCTAGTGGTGCTTGGACAATTTGGTGGTGCTGTGTGGCAGCAGCTGGGTCTAGCTGATCATTGAAATTGTGGAAATTTAACATACAGGTGATGGTCTGATCTTCTGAGAGAAATTTTCTGAAAATCAAAGATGTCGTCAGACTATATATAGTATGTTAAACTTCTCAACCTTTGCTGTTTTGTCTGGGTTTATTTTTTGAAAGTAGTGATTTGTGGTTTATTTATTGCTCGGAATATCTATCTGGGCTTATATCAGTTTTGAAACTACTGTGTGCTGTTGGACTTTCGCTGTCTTTTTTACAAAATTTCATTTTGTAGTTTAGCTTTGACGCTGAACTTTAGTTCTATGACCATCACAAACAACTCGTCGCAGCACTTGGCCGTTGCTGTTGGATAAGAACAAGAAGGTTCTTAATATTCTGATCCTTTAGAAAGGTGATTTTAAACCGGTGAATCAGGTTGATGAAATTCACTGATTAGCTGAAATTTGGGCTGTCAAGTAGGATCTCTTCCTACTAAGTACCTGGGAATGCCTCTGGGGGCAAGAAATAAAGCAAAAGAAATCTGGAATGAGGTGTTAGAAAGATGTGGGGAAAAACTTGCAAGGTGGAAGAGTCAGTATATGTCTATGGGGGGCAGATTAGTTTTAATTAATACTGTTATGGATGCATTTAATTAATTATGTTATGGATGCATTACCCACCTATGTCATGTCTTTGTTCCCTATTCCAAAAAATGTAGAGAGAAGACTCAACACTTTGAGGAGAGAATTCCTGTGGCAAGGGAACAAAGACAAGAGAGCTATAAATTTGGTTAAATGGGATACCTTGACTCTGAGCAAACAACAGGGCGGATTGGGGATTAGAAACCTCAAGTTACACAATCAATGTCTATTACAGAAGTGGCTTCGGAGGTTCAACACTGAAGAAGGGGCTTTATGGAGGAGGTTAACCGTCCTGAAATATGGACTAATGAATCAATGGATAACCAAAGAAGTGAACTCCACCTGTGGTGTTAGTGTTTGGAAAACCATCAGCAAGTACTGGCCTGAGTTTAGCAGCAATATTACAATCAATGTTGATACCGGATTGAAAACTTCATTCTGGGATGATCACTGGATTGGGCAAGGAAACTTGAAAAGCCTCTTTCCGGACTTATATTCTATTAGTTTACAAAAACACGCTATGGTAGGGCAGGTATGGGGCCCTCAAGGTTGGAATTTAAACTTTAGAAGATTACTGAATGATTGGGAAGTGGCAAGGGTATCCATTTTTCTGCAGATTCTCCAGACTTTTAGGGGCACCTCAGAGTCTAAATACTAGTTAATTTGGACTTTGAACACTAAAGGAACTTATACAGACAAGGATGCTTATAGAAAACTAAATCACAAATGGCTCAATGACTGAATTGTGGCCTTGGAAACACGTCTGGAGAGTCAGAATTCCACTCAAAGTCTCATGTTTTGTATGGCTGGTGGTTAAGCGAGCATGTTTAACTCATGAGATCCTACATAGAAGAGGTTTTCAGATTTCCTCTAAGTGCTTTCTGTGTGATCAGGAAGTGGAAAACAATGGCCATTTGTTCTTACACTGCAAAGTCATGACTGGAACGTGTTATTGTGTATGATGGAGGTATACTGGGTGTTGGCTGGAACCACGCTAGACCTGATCAAGAGTTGGAAAGCAATGACAATTGGAAAATCATCCCAGCATGCATATGGTGGACAATTTGGAAGGAAAGGAATTCTAGGTGTTTTAAAGATAAGGCCTGCTCTATTCAGAAGATTAAAATGAATTGCCTCGCTTTGTTCTATTTCTGGTGTAAACATGAATTTCTTGATGATATAGGAGACTTGATTGGCACAATAGGTGCCATGTAATTAGCTCTAAGTTAGATGTCTCCTACTTTTGTTCTCTTGGAGTTGTAATCTCAAACTTCATCATCTTCCTGATGCTGAAGTTTGTTTTTCTAATATTTATATCTCTTTGTTATCATTTTCAAAAAAAGAAAAGAAGATATATTGGAAAATTTCAACCTGCGAGTATGGAGGGAATGAATCCTCAGTATAATGTGGTGACAAGAAGTGATTGTAAGATAATGTGTACAATTTTCTCAAAATTGGTCATAAGGAGAATGTAGAGGTTTTTCTGTTTTTCGTGAAGGCAGAAGTCTTCTACACAGCCATTTATTTCCAATACATATTTACTGGACAGCAATAGTTAAGTACAGAAAATTTAATGGACAAGCTTGAAAAAGAACTTATTTGCACTCTTCAGTGGCCCTAGGTTATTAATAGCATTTTATGTGGTGTCTGAGTAGTCCTCGGGTGACTCTAAAGGTCCCGGACTTGTTTCCTCACTCTACTATATAGAAGCCGCTTAAAAGCAGCTCCTGATTGTCCTGCCAGCTTATAGATACAGGGGCAGTTTCGTCTTTTAGTGGTCTCAAATATCGTGGCTTCTTTCATCTTGACACGTACCTGATTTTGCTGAGTAGCAGGCTGGTTGACGTATGAGATAACAAAGCTACACTGACCTAAACAAACCTCATTGTTTTCGTCAAATTCCATCTGCATCAGTTAATTTGGCGAGGTTTGTAAACCTCTTTTGATTTTCTTCATTGACAGGATGGTGGATTGGTATTTGGTGGTGTTCTAAAAAAGAAAACAACCCACTCCTCCTCTCTGGTTTGCGATGCTTCTTCAACTTTCTTGCGGTTACGGATTGTCTTTAATAGCTTCTAGGTGAGTTCAGTTCGTGTTGTATCGATTTCATTTTTTCCCCTTTTGGTTTTATGCTGTATTATGCCTTTTATTATAACGAATTCATTTATGTGGTTTCTGAAATTAGTGTTTGGTCCTGCAAGAATCTGGAGACCGGAGTACTATACTTTTTTTGGGTTTTGTTGATTTAAATTTTAGACTAGACAAGTTATGTTGGGACCTGCTGAAAGTAATTGTCACAGCATCTGTGAAATGTGCTGTCCATGGCTTGAGCTGCTGTCGACAGTGGTGTTACCAACTGTAGAAAGCTAGAGGTCATCGATTTAATAAAGAGTCCTAACTCAATAGGTTAGTGCATTGAGAAATAGAGGAAGTCCGGTTGATGAAAAAAGGGTACTGAGTTCTACTGTAGTCTGTTGTTTTTGCCATTTAGCAATGCAGTAAACCAAAGAGAGATGGAGCAGTAAAATAATTGTAATTCCTCTGATGGAGTTGACACTGGTAGTCACAGGTATTTTTAATTTCTTACTAGTATAGCTGGACATTTCTTTCCCTAAGTTAATCTTAGGATTTAACGCCTGTGAAAAGTTTTCATGGGCATATTTGTTTATTCTCATGTGTATTTGTTGTAGTTTTTTTGTAAAATTGAGTAGGCATCCTCAAAATTTGGTAAAGCCGAGAAGTCGGTAGGATATCATTTGGTTTAGCGTCGAATGGTTCAGAGAGAAACTACTATATTGATATTCCTCCTAGCCGCCTAGGGTAAGTGTACAATTGTCTCATTCATGGTAAACTGTCAATCAAAATTGTTCTTTATGTTACAGATAAATCCATCAACAAGTCCTCCAGGTTCCGATATATTATGTCTTTATGGGTTCTTACTAATGTTGTGTCAATTATATATATGGAGCAAAGTCGGACTTATAATTTTGTCTGTGCAATGCTAATTTCCTTTATATTATAAATGCGATTGCGACAAGGATTGCTTGACCAACGACTTAGATTACAGGTGTTGTGCTACACCTTATTAATGTACCTTGATCTACTTTTATTAGGTTAGTGGTATGGAGAGGTTCAAAATCAGAACCTCTACACATGATTGTCCAGATCTGTGAGCCTGTGGGATCTTTCTTTCTCTGTGTCTGAATAGAAGTACCTGTGGAGAAACTGCCACTTACGAAGTAATTGCATTCTGTTGTTTTCTTTTTGTTGTGAGTTCTAATCTAGATGTTGCACACAGCAATTCAGTTGTTTTTTATTCTGCCCTTGCACCGATTCAACTTCAGTGTTTTCTTCAGTTTTTGGAGTTGATCCAACCAAGTACAACTTTTTTTTAAGATTAAACCTGAGCAAAGTTTTGATAGTATACCTCCAAGACTCCAACTGACAGCTATAGTGTACAAAATTAGGGCTACAATGTCCCTGTTATTGTGCTGAGTTGTCCAAATGGGGCAGCATACAAAATTGAGTGATCGAATAGGAAAAGAAGCCCAGGAGGGGAATCGTCCAAGACTCCGCTGTTTCTTTCTTGTTACAGCGAGTATTCATGGTAGTCCTCTCATGGTCAAATTGCGGCAGCTTAACCACGACTTGGACCTGTCCCATGGCATGGTTCCAGCAGTAAGGTGCAACAACAGTGGTGGTCACGACTTGGATCATGTTCAGCTACTGTTTCGGTGCAGCTGCAGGTCCTTCTTAATGTCAAGAGGACCACATGGAAAAGGTACATCCATTTAGTGAGGCAGCAGATGTTTAAGGAGCAGCAGAGTTTGTCAGGTGCAGCAGCAATATTGAGTTTGGTCCAGCTAAGTTTTCTCCACGCAACAGCTAGAGAGCAGGTTATTTTACATTGTGGAGTTCAGCAGCAGCTTCATCTAACGTGCAATTATAAAAAAAATGTAACTTGATTTGGCGCAATTGGTTCTTGTACCATTTGTAGGTAGCCGTAACACAATATGCAAAAATCAAGAACAAGCTACTGAGTCAAGGAAGCAGTCTGTTCAGTAATTTTTGCACATGCTCTATCTACTGTAGTTCTTTCAATGTGTGGTATTAGCGTCGTTAGATACTCTATCTATTGAAAGGGTCGCAATGGGTGGAGTTAAAGTACTTTACTAGATAAACTATCATAGCTTGCATATGTATGCTAGCTAGGCAATTTTTAACTCTTGCAAGTTTGAATTATTTACACTTTTGTAAAGACTATTTCTTTTGGTTATTAATAAAATTACCCACTAAGCACGTCGCCTAGTGAGGATTCACTTAGAAAAAGAAAAAAAGGGCTATAAATTTAGGTGTACTATTTATTAAATTGTCTAGGGAACGATGAAGTTTTCACCAACTGCAAAAAAAAAAAAAAAAAAAAAAAAGTTTGAAAGTTGAGGCAACTATATATGGTATATTAGTTCCTTGATATCCTGCAATGTCGGATGTTTTCTCTTAAAAAGAACATTTGGTCAGTTGAGGCTACCTTCATCTGCTTCTAGTGTAACGCATGCTCTCTTTCATATTCGAAGACCATGTTTGCTATAAATGGAATGCCTTGAATTGTCATATGTTTATGGTCATGTGGTTGTAATAGTTGTCTGTTTTACTGCTTTGTTTGACGGTGGAAGTTTTATATTCCTATATGTATTTTATCTTTTTTTAAGGCACAAATAAAATGCACTTTATATACTGAGTACTTCAAGTCCTTTGGTTAAAAGGGACATTCAAGACTTTAAGTAGGTAAAATGGACAAAATATTAAATAATGTAGTAGAAGGGACACTAAAAGTAGGTGAAGGGATAAAGTATTAAATAATGTAGTAGAAGGGACACTAATGATTAAGGGACTTAAACACAAGTTTACTTCACACTCCTTCACCCTAAAGTTTTGATTCTTATACTTGGGTCCTCACTATATAAAACAGACTTTTTTCTAAATTAGGAAAAGATTTTTTTCCCTCCACATTTTCGCTCTTAAACCCGCCGTTTTTTCCCTTTTTTCTCTCTCCTCTCTTCTTTCTTCTCCCTCGCAACCCCAAAACACCATAGTTGTTGCGCATCTTCTTTCTTCAATCTCTCTTCTTTTTTTGGTAATTATTCCTGCATTCTAACTACCCCTTACACAATATATTCTCAGATCTAAACTCTTTTCGGTTAATTAGGTAAATTCCGTAATTGAAAAAATAATTTGGGGAACATAAGTTGAAATTCTTTGAATAACGTTTTCTGCTTGGGGTATTACTTAAAAGTGGAAAGCTTGACAAGTCCCAGATCTCCTGTAAGTGAATAAAGTCTTCCTCCTCTCTGCTGTTCTAACTTTCATAGAAACCCAGTTTTTAAAACAGTATATTGTTGTTTTAAAACATCTTAACTTGACGATCGAAACATCCTATAGAATGTTCTACAAATGCTGATACGATCTAGTCAGAATTATGGAACATATTGTTAGATGATTGGCATAGTCTATACGATGTTCCAAATGTCCTAGTAAGAGTTATGAAACATACTGTTAGATGATCGAAACATCCTACAACATGTTTTCATTAAGTTGGAACATTTTTTTAGATGTTCCGGAGTTGGATGTTGGTATGCTTAAACATCATGTTAGATGTTCGGAACTGTAAGTGGGATATTCCAGTATCTTGGGCTGCCTGGACCATATTTGATGAATGTTTATCATGTCTTCCAGATATTGTTAAACTAATAGGGGACGTACTACTAGGAGTTGATTATCTCAGTGAATAGGTGGAACGCTCGAAATGTTATGCTTGGATTCCTAAGATGAAAGAGACAAGACCTATCCTTGTGAGTAGGAATGTTACATATGATGAACTGGTCATCAAAATCATACGCAGTTGGGGGAGGGAGTAAGTGATGATCCTAGGGATCTTTGCATTTCATATATGCTGAGTGTTGCCGCAAAGCAAAAGACTGCTCTATCTAAAATTAGGAATGATGATGATGATGTTCATTTTTATATGGCTGATGTTGAACCAGCTGGTGCTAGGCCAAGATTAAGGGTTACTGTGATTCCAAAGTCTGAAGGAATTTCAAGTTCAAATGAACAAGATATGCAAGTTCAGATGGATGAATATACATTAAAAGAAGTAGGAGAGGTAGATGAAGAAGGTGGAGGAGAAGTTGGAGATGAAGTTAGAGAAGGTACTTCTGTTAATACTTCAGGAAGTGTTCAATTACGGAGCAGCCACAACGATTTTTTGGGAGAAGATGGCATAGGTTTTGTAAAGGGTATGACTTTCAAGGACAAACGTGAATTAGTGGTGACGTTGAGGCTTGCTGCAATAAGGAGGCCTTTTTCTTTCAAAGCAGTGAAGAATACAAAAAAGTTACTTTATGCCCGATATGTAGATGCAAATTGTATGTGGTGGCATCGAGCATTGA
Source organism: Petunia axillaris subsp. axillaris (assembly GCA_029990575.1). Lineage (NCBI taxonomy): Eukaryota > Viridiplantae > Streptophyta > Magnoliopsida > Solanales > Solanaceae > Petunia > Petunia axillaris. The sequence continues at coordinate 123,906,820 of JARKNS010000008.1, read as the reverse complement.
AGTATGAAAGCAGTGATATGTTTTATATCACAATTTATAATGGCGAGCACACGTGTGGTCTGCAGCATCTTGCAAGCCACCATACATACTCCACAACTGCTATTGTTGGTGAATACTTGAAAGATAGATACATTGAGGGCAAATGACCAACACTAAAAGGCATCAGAATTGTAGTTAACAGAGAATGTGGATGCAACATTAGTTATTGGAAAAGTTTGAGAGGATGTAAGATTGCAAAGGCCATAGCAAGAGGAACACATAAACACAGGTATGTAATTTTGGAAGCATACTGTTATATGGTTAGGATCCAAAATATTGGAAACAAGACGACTTTGAAGGTTGATAGTTGTGGGAGGTTTAGGTATTTTTTAAATCTTATGGATCTTGAATTAGGGGTTTTGTCAGGCAAGTATGGCGGGGTTTTGTTGTCTGTTGTCCCCCAGGATGCAGAGAATCACATATTCCCTGTTGCATTTTGTGTTGTGGACAAAGAATGTGATGCTTCCTATGATTTTTTTTTTCGAACAATTGGTTGATATAGCCAACTACAATGATGAGTTGAGCGTCATTCTGACAGGCATACAAGCATAGCAAAATCAGCTATTAAGTGGTTTCCCTCAGCTCATTACAGAATTTGCACGAGGCTCCTTGGTGAAAATATCCACACAAAGTTTCAATTTAGAGACCACCTGGGGTTCTATTACTTGGCAGCAGATGCATATCATTTGGCGGATTTCAAAAGACACTTTAAGCAATTCGAAGATAAGGATCCAAGGGTTGCTAGATATCTTGAATGTGACGTGGGGTTCCATAAATGGAGCAGATGATTTTTCCCAGGACACAAGCACACAACTATGAACATCTGATCCGATGTTCTGAACATTTGTCAAGATGCGATAAACGTCCCGTTAAATGTTCCGAACATAACTTTGTGCTGTTCTATATTTAAATGGCAATTAAGCTGAAAACATTCTATGTGTTGTTTAGAATATTATAAATGATGTGTAGAACGTATTTATTGATGTTCAGATCGCTTTCAAAGATGTTCACACTTGGCTTTATGTTCTTAGCATTTACGTTGTTTGTTTGTTAGTACTTTAGGTTTGCAGTAATGACCTCGAACATTGCCGACTCCACAAATGCAGTGCTAAGGGAGGAAAGAGAATATCCTACTATTGCCCTATTGAATCATATAAATCAGACATTTGGTGAAAAATTCCATGTGAGAGCTACCGAGTTCCTCAACGCTACAACCATATGTGTCCCTTCAGTTGAAAAAAATATTAAGATTCAACCTGGAGGGAGGCAGTAAGCTCGCAACTAGTCGAAAAGGTACCTATGATTTCACCATCATCAGTTCAAGCCAGGAGGCAGAAGTCGATTTACGCAACATGACTTGTATGTGTAGAGAGTATCGAATTGACTTCATACCATGTAAACATGCTATGGCAGCTATCAGAATGTTACGTCCAGCAGATTATGGAGCGAGCGTCTACGACTTCACTTCTCCATATTACAAGATAGAGTCGTATATGCTTGCCTATGCAGAATCGATCAATCATGTTCCGCCGAAAGAATTCTGGGATGTTCCTCCTGAGCTACTTGAGAGACAAATACTTCCTCCTTTGGTTGATGACGGTAAGGGTAGAAGAAGGAAAAAGTGGATACCATCAGTTAGTGAAGTATTTTCAAGTAGGAAAAATAGATGTAGCATTTGCAAAAGGACATGCCACAAAAGAACTACTTGCCCAAGATGAGTGGATAGAGGACATGAACAATTCACCCAAACTATTGCTTCTTGAATTTTAATTTTTCTGTTTGTATTAAACAATTTTAATTTTCTTGTTTGTATTAAACAGTTTTAATTTTCCTGTTTGTAACATCTTAACATTTTATTCTCTTGTTTTCAAGCTATTATAAATATCATACGAAATATTGTTAAAATGATATGTCGCATTCAGACAAAGAAACAGAACATAAATAGTGATGTTCTGCGCACCAATTAAGTCGTTCGTTTAAAAAAATGTGCATTTCATATAAAAATATTCTTTTTATGTTTGTACCATTACAAGTGATGTTCCTACCCTAATTCCTAAACCTGAACCCTAATCCCTAAACTTTAACCCTAATTCTTAACCCTAAACCCCAAATACAAAAAATGTCGAACAATTTAAGAACATCAAATGGACTGTTCTGGAACGTTTTTAACATGTTCCGGAACGTCTTGACGATGTTGTGTATCGTCATGACAATGTTCCAACTACCTCGTCAAGGATTAGTTGTTATCACTAAGATAAGAATTATTTAAACTGATTAAACAATGATTTAGTGGTTTATTAAGATTCCAAGACATGTTAGAAGTGATTAAAACAAAATATATGTGTTTAATTATACAAAAATTATGTTTTAAGTTATTTTCATCAAGTTTAATTGTGATTCTACCACAATTAGGACTTTAAATCATACACAGATGTATCTAAGGCATTCCACTATAGATTAGATGTTCAATCCATTACTTAGACATTTTCCAATCGATTTGAACATAATATTATACTGTCAATCACAACTTAGAGACGCTCTTAGTGATTCTACCAAAATTAAGACTTTGAATCATATAAAGATGTATATTCTATGGTATTCCACCATAGAGTAGATGTCCAATCCATTACTTAGACATTTCCCAATTGATTTGAACATAATATTATAGTGTCAATCACAATTTAGACACATTCTTAGTGATTCTACCACAAGTAAGACTTTGAATCATACAAATATGTATATTCTATGGTATTAAACCATAAATGATTGATTTGATCACCCTTTTATGACTATTACAAGTTATTAAATATTAACTTAGCCTTTAGTTATCAACTATAGGCTATTACAAGTGTTGTATTCATGATTTGTTGGTTTAACTAAGACAATAGTTTATATTGTAATAATTTAACTATAATAATAAGCCTTATTATTAATTTTTGCCTTTTCGAAGTATTTCAATATTATTCTAAATGTCTAGTCATGTTAATTAGTTTGTTATTACAATTTAACCATGATTAAAACATCACATATTAATTTAGGCATCAACTCTACCCTGAACATTGCAGTAAGAGTTCGGAGCGGTGGTTAGATGTTCACACCCGTCAGTTGTTCTAAGTATCAACCAGCTTTGCTAAACATCTTACTGACGTTCTGAACATGTTGAAAATGTTCAGACTGTGCTTTAAAATAAATTAAACATAGAAGAGGCGATGGAGAAGAAGATAGCACATGTAAAATTAAACTAAAACATATGGCCATCAAGGCCTTTCATTAATAATAATTAAAATAAGAAGATTACATTGCAGGAGCAGGGATGGTGGTGGTGGTGGGGAATTGGTGGGGGAAGGGCTATGTAGTCATCCAAGTTCTTCCAATACACCTCCATAAAAACATGCAGAACTCTGGCTATTCTCCATACATCCATCAACTGGTGCCTTCTTGCTTCACAGAGGCGCTGTCATATCTCATCAATGTCAGCCTTGAGGTGCTGATTCTTGTAGTGTGGTCTTTTGGCCATTTTTCACTAATTTGAGAGTGTGTGTTCTTTATCGTTGTATGAGATAGAAAATCAGTGAATGAATAATAATGTAGTTATAGAGGGAGTCTGTGTACCAAAGGGCCACGCCGGTTCAATTCAAGGGTTGTCGCGTTTATGAAAAGATGTAAACGCATTAATTAATTACGCTTTTATCTGCAGCACTAATAACACCGTATACATTTTTAAGGGAGTCTTTTTAATGTTCGAAGTATGAATATTTGGTGTTCCAATGGATGCATTAATTTTAGGAGATATTTGAACGTCAGTTACGATGGTATGAATATAAGGAATTAGCATTTCAATTGATAATTTTTACACACTTTCAAAACCTCTAAGTGTCAAATACACTCTATGTTTGAAGAGATATTTGAATGTCACTTATGATGGTCCGAATATATGTAATTGGCATTTCAGTTGATATTTTTACACACTTTCAAAAACTCAGTGTCAAATATACCATATACATATTTAGAGATATTTGATTATCAGTACGATGTTGCGAACATATGTAAATGGCGTTCTAATGGACAATTTTACAAACTTTAAAAAACTCTCAAGTGTACACCAGATACATTTTTAGAACTATTTGAATGTCTTTTAAAATGTTCCAAACATACATAATTGGTGCCAATATTCTGTTTTACTTACTCAGCAGAATTCTAATTGATCATCATAACAATGTTCCAAACATTATTACGGGATGTTCAATGTTAACATCAATAATTAATAATGTTAAAGCAAAAGAAAATATCCATTAACTTAAAGTATAAATATCAATCATCCAAATATAACAACCAACCAACATAAAAATAATTATCAAAAAATAATTACAACCCATCCTACGGGGCTAATTTTTCATGGAATATGTCCACAACAAATTTGAACTAAACAATCCTCCATAACATTGTTACATAGGTCATCCATCAGGGTGTTGGTTAACAAATTCTCAATAAACATGATGTCACCCCCACATGCAATGCTAGTCAAATTTCTTGGGAGGCCTTGGATGCGCTCATTCTGTCACATTTCCAAATTGAGGATTTCTAGAGGGAGGTGATTGAATTTCCTCGACTTTCGAATGTGTAATGGGAACATGTACATTATTGGCCCCATTATTAAATAAAATCGATCTTCATTATACACTCCAATATTGCAGTCATAGACATTGATATTTCCCTCCTCTAAAAGGAAGAAACATGTAACATAATGCGTGGTTTCAATGTTATACACGACAACGATCCTTTTAACACCATCCCACTTCCTACCACCCGGATAAGACAACTTACCTCTGGCATGATAAAGGAGTACATCCTCAAACTGATACTGTGCTAACCATCTGTCAAGGCTGACAATAAAATCCTTCGCTTCCTCTTCAGCCGCTATGTACTGTTCACACAAGTTGTTTAAGAATGCAATATTGAGGATAAGATCACTGCTGTCATAATATCAAAGGTAAGCCTTATGCCTCAGACGCATCAAGGACAAGTACTCATCCATAAACTGCAGAATAAAGCAAATTAGAAGATACAATTATGAACAAAACCATATTAAAATATCTCATTTGATGTTTGGACCTGCCTGTCTTATGTTCAACGAACAGCACATTGTAAGGTTCAAAACGCCGTCAAAAATATTTCTTTCTACGATAAAAATCCAAACAATAATAAAATAATAGAAGTAAGAAGATGCACTTACAATATCCCACACCCACTCATTTATGGCAATCAAATCCAAAAGTCCAAGTAATTGAACTCGTGACACAAGAACAAAGTCTTTTCCTCCTTCTTCTCCTGCATGAAAGCATCAAATACTGCTTTCTTCTGAAGGTATAGTGGCTTGTATAGTGCCACTGAAAATCTCTCTTGAGCTCTGGCTTGAGCTCTCTCTCTCAATTTTCTAGAAAAAATAAACAGATTATAGAAAACCTACTAAATTAAATCAAAATAACACTAATGTTTAAAAAATCTACCTTGTTCTCCTGGCTGCATCACTTTCTTTTTTCATCTATTCTGCTCAACAATGTAAGGGGACTGAAGCATCCTGGACAACATGATGGGTCTCTTTGGTTGTTGTTGTTGTTGCTGCTGGTGCTTCTGCTTAGACGGCGCTACCAAAGTAGCAAGGGACAGTTGGATCGCAACAAGCTTCTGATCCACTCTCTGTCGTTATTCAAGGCAGTCATGGCACTTGCAGCTACAAACAACACGCTGTACATTTTCAGCTTCTCTCCTCGAGCTTTCTCCAACTTCAAACAATCCTCCACCACTAAACCAACCACTAAAATGACCAACTCCAACACTACCAATGTCTTGTCTTTCATCACCAACTTCTCTTTCACATCTACCAACGACAGCACTCCCAAATTCTTCACCAAAATCTCTACCAACTTGTTTTTCCTCAACTTCTCTTTCTTTGGGACGATCAATTACCTCTCTTGGAGGGGTCCTAGGACAATTCCTGAAAATTGTCACTTGATCACCACCAACTATCGAGCTAGCCCCATCATACCTAACAACAGGCTCTTCAATAACATCATCAAATCCATCAACAAACGGCACAAGCTTCTGAAAGACATCATCTTCCAGCTCTGTATCAGTAAAGTCAATGAAAGGGTGCACCACCTACATACCAATAACATTTGTTAAGAATACATTGTTGAAGACAAATAGATCTTCACATCCCAAAGCACGATCAGAATATCCCTATAACTGTTCGACATTTCTCAGTAGTAAAAAAAAAACATTATATGAGATGTTGCAGAACATGATGTTCTTATCATCAACAAAAATGTTCTGCACGTCATAATAGATGTTCCACGAAGTAGAAAATTGTAGATCATGAACAGTTCTTACCAGCTCGGCTACATTCTCAAACATCCTTCATGAGTCTCTTTCAGTCTTCTTAGTGATCCACCTATGCATCCTTGGTATGGTCTTCTCTTTGGGAAACTCCTTGGGACAAAGCGTAGGGATTGCTCAAATTCCCAAGCCACAAATGCCTATGGAAACCCATACATATTGTAATTTGGCATTCTACCAGACTAGGTAACAGCACGTTCACCCATTGGCTTTGACAGATAGTCAATGGTTAGCTCGAAGCTTCTCCGTCCCCAAGGATACTTTACAAATTCATTTAAAAGATAGGCAAGGCAGACCACATATTCCTCAATATCAGCTTTTTTATCCTTGGCCAACAAGATTGAGTGAGAAAACAATGCCAAGGATAGGCCAAACTTGTATCGTTCAGGAACTTCATCTGATTCTATCAGACTTAGCAGCTGGCTACCAGTTACTGACCTTACTGTCCCATCCTCACATGCTGTTGAAATATACTCCCACATCTCCATGCCTCTGGTTTTCATCACACTCATCCACTTGTCATTGGTATAGGCTTGACATCTCAGCTTTGTTATGAGGGCAAACTCTTGGAGGCCAAAATGAACAGGCACTCCATTGAAATTGATCCAAGCTTCAAATTTTTTATTGCACAAAACTCTTCTTAATTGAAGATTTTGCACTAACCTAGTTAGAAACGATGCCAAATCTGACTAGTCTAAAAATGCCCAAAATACTCTGCTTGAACTTGTTATACAAACCACAGCTACGCAATTGAACTCATGCATTCTTCCAACAAGCGACGAACATATGGTAATTTTGGATTGAAAATAATCATGATCATCCAAGTAAGTCTTCAGCACCATTGGTGGAATGACACTAATAACGTACTCAAGCTGCATAATATTTTAAAATTTATTAATTTAAAGAATCACCACGGTAATAAGAACATCATATAAGATGTTCCAAACATCTTATGAGATGTTCTAAGAAACTACAAAAAAGAATATTTGGAACATTTATGTGGATGTTCTGCTCATCTAAAATAATGTTCTCATATCCCATTATAAATATATTGAACATCATACAGTGACGTGTAGAGAATCTACATATATGTTCCAAACAACCATATACCTTTACCTCTATTGGTGGCTCTGCAGATTCAGCTAACACGTCGTGTATGAATTTGCTCCGACATTCTCCTTCACTTCTTTCAAAGTGAACTACAACCTCTTCTTCTTCCCTAACATTCCTAACTTCTTCTTCTCTACCTTCATCATCTACAACCTCTACTACTTCTTCTTCCTACCTTCAGGTTCTCCACCATCCCTATTATCTACAACTTCTTCTACTACTACTTCTCCACCATCTGTATTATCTACAACCTCTGCTACTTCTTCTTTCCTGGCTTCAGGTTCTCCACCATCCCTATTAACTTCTTCTTGAACATTTGCAAATTCTGCAAATTCTCTAGTAAGATTACTTCTCCACCATCCGTATTATCTACAACCTCTGCTACTTTTTCTTCCCTGGCTTCAGGTTCTCCACCATCCCTATTAACTTCTTCTTGAACATTTGCAACTTCTGCAAATTCTTCAGCAAGATTACTTCTCCACCATCCATATTATCTACAACCTCTGCTACTTCTTCTTCCCTGGCTTCAGGTTCTCCACCATCCCTATTAACTTCTTCTTGAATATTTGCAACTTCTGCAAATTCTCCAGAAAGATTACTTCTCCACCATCTGCATTATCTACAACCTTAGCTACTTCTTCTTCCCTGGCTTCAGGTTCTCTACTATCCCTATTAACTTCTTGAACATTTACAATTTCTGCAAATTCTCCAGCAAGATTATGTACAAGTCTTCCCACTTCCTCTTCTTCTTCCCTATTGAAAAAATATCTTTTCTTTTTCTCCATCATCATCCACTACAAGAAAAAGGGTGATTAAAGCAGTTGTTTAGCGGCGGTTGCAGCAACCGCCGCTAAGGTTACTTTTACAGAGGTTTTGTCGGTGGTCTTATTAACTGTCTCTAAGTGAAGAATTTAGCAGCGGTTTTGCTTCATGTAGTGGCGGTTTCAGCATCCGCTTTAGATTCAAAGGTCTTTACGGAGGTTTCGTGCTATCTACCAACGGTTTCAAAAAGTGTTGCAAATATTAGGAGTTTAGCAACGGTTGTTTAAGCATTTCACGGCAGTTATTTTGAATTTTTTTAATAAATTCGAATTTTACTGTAGAAAACCTAGGATATAAAAAACGATATCATGGGAAAGTTTAAGAAAAATTATTTTAAGAAGAAACTGACTAATTAATCATTTTTCTGCTGATAATTAATCTATATTAAAATTTGAAGAAGAAAACGACAAATTAAATAAATAATTCTTACAAAAATATTTAGCCATGGATAATGTTCTTTCTCCTAATCTTATTTTGGCCTTAGTGGATACAAAGTTCATATGATCTTTTCATTATTCACTCCAATGGCTATCCCATTATTTTGATATATGAACAATTAATGAAAGAGAGAAACGATAGCGGAAAAGTAAAATTATCGAAAGAGATAGGTGAAACTAGTCCCACATCGGTGCAAAAGAAACACTATTTCCAGTTTATAAGCAATATCATGGATGGAGTGGACAATTATGTTTCCTTATCCATGTGCTTCTACAGTGGCTTTCAATAAGATCTCGCCACGCATGCTCTGCCTTGCCCACGTGATTTTCTTGGTTTGTGCCACTTGGTATGAATACATTGGAGCGGTTATGTGGAGTGAGAAGGTGGGTAGGGATATAATAGTTCAATGGACCTCCCAATTGGAGGGGGGAGTCGAGGGGATGGTCTGAGAATATTAAAATATTGTGAGTTTATTATCCAAAACTCAAACCGCTGCTATTTATGTTTCAACCATCGCAAAATGCCTCTAAGTTATCCGTGACGATTTTCCAGCGATTGACAAAACCGCCGTGAAATAACCTCGCGACGGTAGATCTTACTGCGGTTAACAAGACTGGCCGGAGTAGCATTTAGAAGATGTTAAAACCGCTGTTAATTTTTTTCTAAACCGCTGTTAAACACAAGTTTTTTGGAGTGATCCCAGTCATCCTCACGAAATAGTGCTTGTATTTCCTCTGATAAATTACCATCCTCCTGCCCCCTAACAGATTTTTGTAGCCCTCTATACCTTTGTAGCTGCAAATCACAAATATATTCATCAATTGAAGATGTTCAAACATGAAACATGGATGTATGAAACATAATAGACCACTATTTGAGCAAGAACAGAGCAAATACCTTAAAAAATAACTAATATTTTTAAACAACTAATGTCTTAAAAGACCCTAATTTTTTTAAAATAAAGAATAACTAAAGTCATCATTAAACATGATTCTTCCTCTCGCACGTTCGGAGTACCGTCTTAGGATGATTTAAACCATCGAATAAGGTGTGTCAAACATAACGTGGTCAAAAAGTGAGCAAGTACATTGCAATATTACCTTAAAAAGAAATTTTTAAGCCAACAACATACATATATTATAATACCCTAATTTGTTTTAACAAAATACAACTAAATTTCATCAACAACTTGAAACATCCTATCACACGTTCAGAGCACCGTCTCAGGATGTTTGACATAGCGAAGGAGTATGGTCTGAACATCCAAATAATCATAAACATACAAAAGCTTCACTATTTATACAAGAACATAGATTTGATGAAAAAATAAACCATAATTTCGGTCCATAACAAATACTCCATCCGTTTCAAAAAGGATGAACCTTTTCACTTTTTGAAAGTCAATTTGACTAATCTTTGAACTTAAATTAGACTATATTAAATTAATATTTTCAAATAAAAATTTTCATATTCAAAAACTATACGAAAAGTACTACAACATGCAACTCTTCGCATATCAATATGATAAAAAAAATCATCTTAAATTGTTGGTCAAAGTTCATCCACTTTGACTCTTGAAAAGCGAAAAGGTTCATCCATTCTGAAACAGAGGGAGTAAGAGGGCATAAAAACCCTAGTTTTTACAAAAATAGCGAAAACAGTAAAAGCAAATCCCAGTTTACTTAACAAACGTAAATGTAGTTCAAAACTTACCTTTTGATGTTACAGGAATGATGTTTGATGGCCGGAGACGACGATGTTAAAACGCTTTCGTTGGAGGTAGTTGAGAAGAGAACTTGAGAAGTGTGTAAGAGAAAAAAGGGGTTGGGGCTTTGATGACTAATATGATGGAACTGATCAGGCTGATCAGTCCTCACCTTTTTAATTAAAACTTTTAGAATTATTAATTCAGCCCCAAAAATTTTTAGTTGTGCCCCCGAGGTTTTAAATATTCTAATCTAGCCCCTCATTAACTCCTTAAGACGCGCGGGAAAGAAAAGAAAGAGAAAAAAGCGTCCCTTTTTGTTTAAAAAAGACTTGCGAGGGTCTTTTGGCCCAATTTTGTTGAGTATTTCATATACACATTAGTAATGTTTGAAATTTGCTTTATCTACAAACTAAAGAACCACCAAAAAAAAGGAAAAATTACACTACATAAACACTAATACCAATCTGAATAACTAATTTCAAGCGAGTGAAATAGCTGCCAAGGCCAATGATGGATACCTCCCAGACCCAGCACAATGAATCTCATCTTCCACCTCGACATCAATAGCCTCATTGAATGAACTTCTTGCATTACTAACACATGCTATTGTTTTAATTCTATATTTATAACTGAGGAAGTTTTATTCTTCTAATGAAGATGGCAAAGCAAAACGTTTAGAAGATAGATACAATTGAAGAATTTATAGATCACAAAAATTGGTTCGTGCTCCTATTTTCATTTTTGCACTCTTATTTTGCAAAACTAGAAGCCCATGATCAAGGAAAAGTGAAAAATTACACTTAGTTCTCTTAACCTAATTTCCAATTGCATTTTTTTTTTTGTAATTATTCACATTGACATTCTTATAATATCTTCTACAAAAATACATGGAATCATATGAAGCACAAACCGAGAAAAATCCAGAAAATGATGGAAGTGTAAACGTTGGGCCAGCACGGGCTGGCCCCTCTAGTGTACTTCTATACTGGAAGAAGAGATTTTTAGAACTCTCCAGCTTTTGATATGTGACATATTACTTCATGTAAGCAAATCATACTCTGTATGCACTCAAAAGTATATGAATTTTGGCTTCTGATTGGACCTGGAAGTGCAAACTTTATATATACTGGAGGAATGAGCAAGCCTTTGAAGCGACGTTTCTATTATTCCAATAAAAACTCAGTATATACACTGGAAAAATGAACAAACCTTTCAGCAATCTCACATTGGCTTTCTTATACTACAATATAGCGCCTTAGAATTTTCCTGAGCAAGGAGGTGCTCTGCTGTTGCCAATCTATAAAAGAAATTAGAGATGACTTAAATAACTAGACTAGTTTAGAACACTCAAATGCGCAACACAAAAGGTAGCAAAGGAAACCGCCTAAGGTATTTTGGCTAGAAAGAAAAAGAGAAAAAAATTAAGTCATGTATGTCCGTTCTTCTTTGGGATATTAGGCCAGTGAAAGAAACAATATATATTACCATCATTTACTTTTTACATATACTGTATTTGTATGAAATAGAAGTTGCTTTGAGAATATTGAAATTCCTTTTAACTACTCTGAGATATTGTTGATATTGCTTGTCGGAATTAGCAACATTGAGACGGTAAATACTGCACAATATTTATTTTCCATAAGAGTTTCTATTTAAAAATCATGTTGAGTAAATTGGCAGACATGGTGCCCGAGTCTAAAGATAATAGGCAGATAATGTCTATAAAATAATTAAAGAAGCAAAATCAATTAACAATGAGTAAATTTTTCTCTCTCTAAAATTTCAAAATAACCCCACCCACCCCAACCTTTTCCACCTCACACGCCTCAAATGGAGGCACCGGTCGGCATCAATCTAGCGCGTTCCGAGCTTTAAGAGGCCCCCCAGCTGATCCGAATAATCCCTCAGATTTGGACCCCAAAGCCTTGTACAACGGAATAGTTGCAGCTCCAGTAACGAAACCATCACAGCTTCCTCTATCAGTTTAAGCTAGGAAAACCCAACACAATGGCATGCCTGCAGTAATCTTCAAGTCCAAGGACTATTATGGAGTTATGGCGGAGGAATGCAAGCAAACAATTGTGGGAGATTCTTGAGAATTCTATCCTAGATTGAAAAGATCAGATCTGCTTTTCAAGAGAGCTTTCCATTGAAAGCATCAGTCAAAATAGGTGTCTTCGACAACTTCAATGTTTTCATAGATTTCAAAAACTTGGAAGATTTTAACATGGTATATTTCAAAAGGTAGTGCAGATAGAAGGAAAGCAAATGTGGCTAACCAGATAGACACCAGACTGGAAACCAGAAGAAGATATCCCCATAGCTCCGGTGTGGGTTCTTCTTCCGGGACTTCCATTCCACTTGCACTCATGGAACTATATCCAACAGATTATCAGCTCAATAGGGACTCCTATTGCTATGGATACAGCTACTAGAGGGAGGACAAGACCAAGCATGGCAAAGGTAAGAGTTGAAGTTGATTTATTGAAAAATCTTACAGAAAATGTTTGGGTAGGTTTAGAAGATGATGATTCACCTCTAAAAGGGTTTGTCCAAAAGTTAGAGTATGAAGGAGTCCCTAGATATTGAAAGCAATGCAAATTACTAGGACATTCTCTGGAAAGCTGTAGAATCTTGGAAAAAATGAAGTTAGCAGAGGCTAGAGAAGCTAGAGCTTAGTTGGAGAAGGAAGAAGGCGTCAATGAAAAGCTTAATCAAACTAATGGAAAAGATGGAAAAGAAGTAGAGAATTCAGCTCTTGTAGATTATACGAATATGCACAATGAACCTTCCACAAGTGGAGTAAAGAAAGATGAAATAATGCCAGTTGACAATGCCCCAGCTAGGAATTCTAAGAAAGAAAAACAGAAAGAGAAGAGAAAGATGAGAAGAATGGTGGAAGCCATTCAAAGAAAAATGAAGAAAAGAGTAAGAATTGGTTATCAGGCAAGAAGGAGTTCATAATTGGAGGAAAATGTTGAGGTAGCAACAGGATCCAAAGATAGAGCAGCACAAGAACAAGAAGAAGAAGGAAAGAAGAACAAGATAGTAGAAGCCATTTCTCAAGAGGCTTCAACAAGAGAACAAGTTGAGATAAGGACCTATAATGCCTTTAAAGTGTTATCTGAACATGAGGATGATCACCTAGAGCCAAGTGAGATAGTTGGTTTCCGAAGTCCTAATCAAAGCAGCACTCAAAGAAAGACAATAATGGAAACACATGGAGAGGAAGAAAGCAACCCAATCTCATATAGTGTAGAAGAAAGAGAAGAACCAACTCAGAATTAGAAGAAAGTTGATCAACAAAAGAAAGGCAAAACAGTGTCGTTTGATATTGATTTAATAGAGGTAGTTGCAGATAGTCTAGACTTGGCAGTCAAAGCTACAACTGAATACTCAGAGGAGGCAATTAGTCAAGAGGAATTCAAAAAGGGAGCTGAAAAAGGGGGGCTACCACCAAGACCTCATTCTCAGGCAAAGAAGAAGGTTATTAAACCAAGAAATCCACCAATTCCATTGCTTCTTTCAAAGGCAAGGGGAAGGCAATAAAAAAACTTAACCTATAGTTTCCAATGATTAATATAATCAATTGGAATATTAGAGGGGTGGCATCAAAATGGGCTTTTGACAGGCTAAAAAAACTAGTGAAAATATATAAGGTTTCTTTTATCTCTATTCAGGAACCTTTTGTAAATAAAGATCAATTGGAAAAATACAGAAGGAGCATTGGCTTTCAGAATGCCATTGCAAACTGAATGGAAAGGTCTGGTGTTTTTGGGATGAAGACATAAGCTGCGCTGTAGTCAAGGACCATAGACAGCACCTGACTCTGCAGATACATCACAACTCTTCATCTGAGGTTTTTTGGGTTTCTATTGTGTATGCTAAAACAAAGGCTCATAAAAGAAGTTTTTTGTGGAATAGCCTTAGGAGAATGAATAGTAAAGTTGATGGTCCATGGGCTATTATGGGAGATTTCAATGTTATAATGCAAGCTGAAGAGAGGAAAGGGGGAAGGGCTCACAGAATAAGTAAGAGTTTTGATTTTGTTTCATGTATGGGAGATTGTAGAATGATGGATGCAGGATTCTCAGGCATTCCATTCACATGGTCAAATGGTAGAAAAAAAAAAGAAAGAAGATAAGTCAGAGGCTGGATAGAATGATGTATAATGATGCATGGTCTGAAGTCTTAAATATAGTAATTGTTAGGCATCTTGCTAGAATGGGGTCACATCACAATCCAGTAGTAATCCAGTGTGAAGAGGAGGCACAAATTCCAGTTAAATATTTTAGATTTCTCAATTGGTGGACAGAACAAGATGATTTCCAAGAAGTGGTGAAGCAGAGCTGGGAGGCAGCAGTCAGTGGTAACTCTTTATGGATCATGCAGCAAGAGCTGAAGAGGTTGGCAAGCAACTTAAGTTTCTGGTCCAAATAGATTGACAACATTTTCGACAAAGTAAAGGAATGGGAAAAGAAGGTGGAAGATCATGAACTGAGATATGAAGAGGATGAAATCGATGCTAACAGGATTCTTTTATACTCTTCTTATGCTCAGCATACAAAGTGGTTGAAGCTTCAGGAATATTTTTTTAAACAGAAAGCCAGAGTGAAGTGGGATTTCGAAGGTGATGAAAACTCAAAGTACTTTCACAGTGTGCTGAGACATAGAAGGAAAAAAAATCATATCTGCACAGAATCAAAGATGAAGAAGGAAAGTGGGTAAAAGGCACCAAAGACATATCAGAAGAAGCAGTTTTCCATTTTGAGAAGCTGTTTACTCAGTCCCCCAGTTGCTTGATACTAAATTCTTGAAGAAGATAAAAAAAGCAGTATCACCAGAAGAGAATCGGGCTTTAATAGCCACTCTAAGACAGGAAGAGGTCAGAAAGGCAATATGGAGTCTTGATCCAAATAGTGCTGCAGACCCTGACGGTTTTAATGGAAGATTTTACCAAGCATGCTGGAGTATTATAGGTGAAGACTTATGTAGAATGGTGAATCACTTCTTTGGTGTAGGTTGACAAAATTCTTTACTCATACCTACTTGGTTCTTATCCCAAAAGTTGATAATCCTAGCTCTTTTTCTCTCTTGAGGCAAATAAGTATGAGTAATTTTTCAAGCAAGATCATATCTAAGATTTTGTCTGTAAGATTGGCTTCAATCATCCCAAAGCTGGTGTCAGGAAATCAGTCAGGATTTATTCAAGGTAGACGATCACAGAGGACATTCTCTTAGCTCAAGAGATTGTTCATGGCATAAACAACAAAAATAAAGGTGGAAATGCAGTCTTGAAGCTGGATATGTCAAAAGCATATAATAAAGTATCCTGGCTATTCCTGACTTCTGTTCTCAGAAAGATGGGATTTTCAGAGATTTTTATAGACATGGTTTATAGAATAGTACTGTTCTTGTCAATGGAGCTAGACATGGCTTTTTTCACTCTTCAAGAGGGCTTAGACAAGGGGATTTCTTATCTCCAAGCCTGTTTATCCTAGCAGCAGAGGCTTTTTCTAAAGCTTTGAACCATCTTCATGAGAAAAAAGGATACATAGGCCTTTCTATGAACTAGAGAGGGCCTAAGATTAACCATCTTGTTATGCAGATGATATTCTGATATTCACTTCAGGAGACAAGAAGTCAATCAAGATGATAATGAAAAGGTTGAATCAATATGAGAAGGCTTCAGGGCAGGAGATCAATGTAGAAAAGAGTGTGTTCTTGACAGTTGCTGACACTCTTGAATAGAGAAGGAACAGAATTCAAAGGCTTACAGGCTTTTTTCACCAGCATTTCCCCTTTAAGTACTTGGGAGCCCCAATCTTTCGGGGGAGGAAGAAGATAAACCACTTCTTTGAGTTAGCTTCTAAGGTGGTTAACAAAATTGGATTTTGGCAAGGTAAGCTACTATCTTCAGGTGGGAGGGCCATTCTAATAAATCATGTATTACAATCCCAGACAGTGTACATTTTGGCAGCCTTAACTCCTCCAAAAATAATTTTTAAATAAATAGAGATGTTCTTTGCTGATTTTTTTGGGGGGAACCAGTCTAAGAAAAAGTATCACTGGAGTTCTTGGGCAAAGATGTGCTATCCAATGAAAGAGGGTGGAGCAGGATTCAAAAGCCTTGCTGATGTAAGCAAGGCATTTACAGCCAAGAGATAGTGGAGGTTTAGGGAAAAAGATAATCTTTGGTCGCAGTTTATAATGGCCAAGTATTGTCAGAGAGCTCATTGTGTAGTAAGAAAGCCAGCTGGAAATCAGTCTTGCATTTGGGCAGATCTAATGAAGATTAAACCTCTGATAGAGCCTAGTATCCTTTGGAAAGTTAATGAAGCTAATATTGACTTTTGGTGGGATTCTTGGCTTGAGTCTGGTCAACTTGCAGAGATCTATCCAGGGAATCATCTTGGAAGACTTAAACTGGGAGATTGCATGCATGAAGATGATTGGGACATGGATTTTATAAGAGAGGTGGTGCCAGATGAATTAGCCAGAGAGATTCAGAGTACAAAGATAGGCAACAGAGAGATGAAAGATAAAATCATATGGAAGCCAAGTAGTGATAGCCAGTTCTCTTGTGCCTCAGCTTGCCACCTGATGAGATAATATTTGGGCAATTAATTGTGTCTAGTTGCTCCTGTTGTTCTTCTCCTAGTGAGGAAACAATAGATCATCTGTTTGTCCACAGTCAGATGGCAGGCCAAATCTGGAGAAAATTTGGGCACCCTCTTGGCATTCAAATGAATGGTAGCTCACTGTTATCTATGCTCTCTTTATAGTGGGATCAAGGATTTTTAAGCAAGCCTAAGAGAATAGCCAGTCAAGAAATTCCAATATTTATTTTCTGGAAATTATGGAATTCCAGGTGTGGTGCTAGATATGGTAGAGGCAAGTCCTCAATTTTCTAAATTAGCAAAGAAATACAATAGATCTGAATACTCTCCTATCCAAAAATAAGATAGAGTTAAAGGAGAAGTGGTCTTGGCAGAAGATGTGCACAGAAATGGAGCAGTCTAAGCCTAGACTCAATCTAATGCCAGTCAAATGGACTGCTCCAGAGGAAGGATGGGTTGAATTAAACACATGCGGAAGTAGTAACTCCAGTAGTAGAAGAGCAGGAATAGGGGGTGCTGTTAGAAACAGAGGAGGAAATATTATAATGGCATTTGCAGCCACTATTCAATTATGTTCTAATAACAAATCAGAAGTGCAAACAGGTTTTATTTGGACTGAGATGGTGTTCACAGAACATAGCATCAAGAGTTATCTTAGAAATAGGTTCTATGCTGGTAGTAAACATGCTTCTAGGTGTCTATGCAACTAGCTGGGAAGTGCAGGAGCAGATTTCATAAATGAAGCAGATAATACTGGAAAAGCAATAAAAAGTAGTTCATGCTTACAGAGAGGAAAATATGATGGCAGACTCCTTAGCTAATCATGGAGGAAATGTGCAGGAATAACAAATTTATCTGGCTAGTAACCAACTGCCACCTCAAACACTGGGAGCATACAGAATGGACAAAGTAGGAATGCACAATTTTAGAATCAGAGTATGCAAAACTGGAATATCAAAATGCTGGGGATGAAGAGCAGGAAGAGTGCCAATGGAATCCTGGTAGTAATAGTGCTACTTAGGAAGAAAGCCTGTAATTTTTGTATTATAAAGTGGTGTAAAGAATTAGCTAACTCTAATTCTAACTTGAATAGCCAGGAGGTAAGACTCATTTTCCCCTCCAATAGATGTAATTTTAGATTTAGTAATGCACAAGGTAGGGGTCAATGCCAAACCCTATATTTGAATTTAAAAAAAAATTAACAATGAGTAATGGAGCAAGTAACACTTAGCTTTGTGATCCAGATGCATCTAGCATTGGCCTACTGCTACATAAGAAATTGTCATAGCCTATATCATAAATATATCTTATTAAATTGTAAAGATAGATACATCTAGAAGGTAAGAAGGACCATCTATTGCAATACATTGATGTAATCCTTATATCAAAAATATTCGCCGCCTACTTCCAAGAAGAGAAGGCATTACATAGATCTACATGCAACAGATTTCAGTTTCGACAATTATTGTCAAAACAACTTAGCTGAGGAGGCAAAACCAAATTTTACGCAATATCCTGTTGTCCTACTGAGAGACTAAAAAAATAAACTTCATTTAAGCTGATATTCTTCAATCATCTGTAAGTCAAACAGATCTCTTGTTAGCGTCCAGAATATGGGAATGAAATCTTAATTGGATATGAGTATTAGTTTGAAATTAATTTGGCAAAAGGGCCATTCAGAGAATTAACTAATGCATCTATGTCCGAGATGATCTCAAAGATGTGAATCTCCGAAATGAAGAGCCCTAGGGTACATGCTTAACATCTTCAATTGTTTCTAAAATAATTAATCCATCCTATTCCTACCGGACAATATAACACTTCTTATACTGGTATTTTGATGATATATCAATCGAAGTTAGGTGGGGATATTCGATACATATGCTGAATTTTGAGGTCGGATCCTTTATGAACTTAAAATTTTAAGATTCAAGAGCACAAATATGGATGTGGGGATTCAGAAAAAGATATACAAGACTACTATTTTATTGATTCAGCTAAATATATAATGACATTATAAGTATTTTGATAGTTCAAACTTGTAAATAGGAGGAAATAAATGTTCTAATTAATTTGTTGTTGTAATCAAATGTATGGTTACAATATACCGTCTTTGGGTCATTCTAATTTCTCTGTACTTGTGGTCAAGTTGGTATCAATGTTAATTGACCAAATTCAATATGTGTCCCATACTCATAATAGTACTAATGTTTGTCAAAATGGGTGCGGAACCAAAAAAGAAAAGTCCAAGCAACTTAAATGGTGACAAACTGAGAGGAAGCGATTGTAATAACTGCATACCATTTTTACAAAGAATAGTAAGGAGCATATTACAGAAGTTTTCCTATTTTTCATGAAAAAATAAATTTGCAATGCTCGACCATATATTTCCATTATACATTTAGAAGACAGCAATAGTTTATTACAAATAATTTATTTCGTACTTCAACGGCCCTATATGTAATCGGCAACATTTTATGTAATATCTGAGTGACGACAAAGGTCCAAGACTTGTTTCCTAATTCGAATTCTTTAAAGACAAACATTTTATTTTCTTATGTACCTCTCACGGAGAGCACATTATTAGGAGTATCTTGGTTTTCTTTTTTTATTTTAGACATAAGTGTCGGAGACATGCCTACTAATTTTTGGGATTTCCAAAAGAAATCTACACCATAGCCATAAAATTATAAAGATCCTCCATTCACACCTTTAAGTATTACCTTGTCAATTAAAAAAAAAAAAGGAGAGAGAGAACCTTCTCAGTTCAATATTTTCTTAATGTAAAGGTACTGTTAACTGTTTCTTGATAGATTCCATGTGTCGGGCTTACATTTTGGTCCATATTATGAAAAATGATGTCTTAGGCCTGTCGGGTCATTTAGTTATCGAGGTTAGGATTATAATTTCGGGATAAAATTTTGTTATATGTCTGCACTTTCGATAATGACCAAAACAGAAATAAGATGAAGTAGAAAAATTCCAAGCCAACAGTATACACTGCCTGTCCTTAAGAAATCTAATCCCCTCACAGTTACCCAAGGTTTATGGATTAATTTCTCCCAGGATAGAATGGAATTATCCTCACTGTGATAGTGGTAATTCAAATCACAGTGAACAACAAACTCAAATAATGGTAGCAAATCACATTGACTCAGAACTTACTTTTGTTTTGAAAACAAATGCAAAAGGTAATGAGAGAGAGAGAGTATGAAATTTTGGATCAACAAAATGAGGTAAAATGCCTCTCTATTTACAGCCACAAGATTTGAAGTGAAAAGGCATGAAGGTGTCTTTTGGTGAAATGGCTGTTCATGAAAGGCAGTCTTCAAGGTGGCTGTTCAATGAAAAGGTACATTTTCATTGGTGAAGTAGCTGTTCATGAAAGGCAGCCTTCAAAGTGGTTGTTCAATAAAAGCACCCTTTCATTTGGAATAACGTTACAGCAGCCCACCTTTGGAATATTTGCATAAATAGTCCACTTTTTAATTTCGTTACGAAACTGGCTCCATATCAAATATTAATATAAAATATTAATATTTATTTCATTTCCCATTCACACCAATTTACCTTCCTTCCAAACCCAACAATCCCCCACATGAATGGAGAATGGCTATATGAAGAAAACATGCAGAAAACTATGTGATTTGCAAGTAAGAATTAATTGTATCTGGATAAGTGGGTTTCCCTTTGAACTTTCCGTAGTGAACATATATCAGATATACTCGGTCAATCAGTAGATTTGATATCTTTGAACCGTCGAACTTTGGTGTATACCTAGACAACATATGTCACACAATTAATCCTTGACCATTTTTTGTTCTCACTGTTGTGTTCGTTTCAGCCATGAACATCGCCTGGTTCATGAGTGCGTAGAGAATTGTCCTTACAGAATTCTCCTTGAAGCGGCTTCCACTTCACACTCACATAGGTGATTTCTAAACGTGTAATCCCGTAGATCTACACTGTTTGACAAACCCCGTATCAAACTTAGATAATCATTAAAAACGTCTTTAACGTTTTATCCTTGGTACTAAACATTGTCTTATTAAGAGGATGGGTTGAGTTGTTTGACAATGTTGGAGCGGTCGTACACAACTTTGTTTGAGCTCCTTGAACCTAGATCTTGGGATCTCCAGTCTTCTAGGTAGAGTTACCGCCATGACGACTTGTCCTCGGCTATAGTCCCATTCCTCTTGATGTTCTCTCAACATCATCTCTAGTTAAACCTTTAGTAAGTGGATCCGATACATTATCATTTGACTTAACATAGTCAATTGTGATAATTCCTCTAGAGATAAGTTGTCTAATGGTTTTATGTCTTCGTCGTATATGACGATTTTTACCATTATACATAAGGCTCCCAGCTCTTGATATTTCCGATTGACTATCGCAATGTATACATATAGGTGTCAACGGCTTAGGCCAAAATGGAATGTCTTCCAAGAAGTTTCGGAGCCATTCAGCTTCTTCACCGGCTTTGTCCAAAGCTATGAACTCAGCATCCATTGTAGAGCGAGCAAGCAAGGTTTGTTTGGATGATTTCCAAGTTACCGCTCCTCCACCTATTGTGAAAATATATTCACTTGTGGATTTTGATTCTTTTGAGCCAGTGATCCAATTTGTATCACAATATCCTTCTATAACAGCGGGATACTTATCATAGTGCAAAGCATAGTCTTGGGTGTACTCCAAATAACCCAAAACTCGTTTCATAGCCATCCAGTGATTTTGTCCAGGATTACTTGTGTATCGACTCAGTTTACTTATAGCACAAGCTATATCTGGTCGTGTACAATTCATGATGTACATTAGACTTCCCAACACTCTAGCGTAGTCTCATTGAGACGTGCTTTGTCCTTTATTCTTTGTAAAGGCAAGATTAACATCAATTGGAGTCTTTGAAGTTTTGAAGTCTAAATACTTGAATTTTTCCAGGACATTTCTGATGTAATGAGTTTGAGATAATGCCAAACCTTGAGGAGTTTTGTGAATTTTAATACCCAAGATTAAATCCGCAACTCCCAAGACTTTCATATCAAACTTGCTAGTTAGCATACACTTAGTATCATTGATGTCAGCAATATCTTTACTCATTATTAACATGTCATCCACATATAGACAAACAATGACTATATGATTTGGAGTATTCTTAATGTAAACACATTTATCACACTCATTAATTTGGAAGCCATTTGACAACATTGTACTGTCAAATTTCGCATGCCATTGTTTAGGTGCTTGTTTTAGTCCATAAAGAGACTTAACAAGTCGACATACCTTCTTTTCTTTCCCAGGAACCACGAACCCTTCAGGTTGTTCCATGTAGATTTCTTCCTCCAAATCTCCATTTAAGAAGGCTGTCTTTACATCCATTTGATGGATTTGAAGATCATACACGGCGGCCAAAGCTATTAGCATCCGTATGGATGTAATTCTGCTTACCGGAGAGTATGTATCAAAATAACCAAGGCCCTCTTTTTGTCTATAACCTTTAACGACCAGTCTAGCCTTGTATTTGTCAATAGTACCATCAGCTTTCATTTTCCTTTTGAAAATCCATTTGTAACCTAAAGGTTTGTTCCCATGAGGAAGATCAACCAACTCCCATGTGTGGTTGCTTAAAATGGATTCAATCTCACTATTGACCGCCTCTTTCCAATATGGAGACTCTGAAGAAGCCATTGCTTCTTTATAAGTTTGAGGCTCATTTTCCAATAGGAAAGTCATAAAATCTGGTCCAAAAGAAGTAGACGTCCTTTGACGTTTACTACGTCTTGGATTATCATTATTTGGCATACTTCCTTTTGTACCTTCTCTTGGTCGTTTCGTGCTGACACTTGACGATTCATATTCACTTTTATACGGATATATATTTTCAAAGAATTCAACATTATCTGATTCCATAACCATATTAATATGAATGTCAGGATTTTCTGATTTATAAACTAGAAAACGATATGCCTTACTATTCTTGGCATATCCTATGAAAACACAATCAACGGTTTTTGGTCCTATTTTTTCCCTTTTAGGTTTAGGAACTTGTACCTTTGCCAAACACCCCCACACTTTGAGGTAATTCAAGCTTGGCTTTCTTCCCTTCCACTTTTCATATGGAATGGATTGTGTTTTGCTGTGGGGTACACGATTAAGTATTCGACTAGCTGTAAGAATAGCTTTCCCCCATAAGTTTTGGGGTAAACCCGAACTTATAAACAAGGCATTCATCATCTCCTTTAAAGTTCTATTTTTCCTTTCCGCAATCCCATTAGATTGTGGCGTGTAAGGGGCAGTAGTTTGGTGAATAATGCCATATTCCAAACATATTTGTTCAAAAAGAGATTCGTATTCACCGCCCCTATCACTTCTTATCATTTTTATTCTTTTGTTAAGTTGTATTTCAACTTCATTTTTGTATTGCTTGAATGCATCTATAGCCTCGTCTTTACTACTAAGTAAATAAACGTAGCAGTAACGAGTGCTATCGTCAATAGAAGTTATGAAATACTTCTTTCCACCGCGAGATGGTATTGACTTCATATCACAAATATCCGTATGAATTAATTCTAAAGGTTCGAAATTCCTTTCAAGTGATTTGTAAGAATGTTTCGCAAATTTAGACTCAACACATATTTGACATTTGGATTTATCACATTCAAATTTAGGCAATACTTCCATATTTATCATTTTCCGCAAGGTTTTATAATTAACATGTCCCAAACGTGCATACCATAATTCATTTGACTCAAGTAAGTAAGAAGAAGCTTGAACTTTATTATTGATAGAAACAGTCATTACATTCAGCTTGAAAAGGCCCTCACATAGGTAACCTTTTCCTACGAAACTATCATTCTTAGTTAATACAACCTTGTCAGTAACAAAAGCACACTTAAACCCATTCTTGACAAGAAGTGAAGCTGACACTAAGTTCTTACGTATTTCTGGAACGTGAAGAACATTGTTGAGAGTCACAACCTTGCCCGAGGTCATTTTTAGGCCTATCTTGCCATAACCTTCAATCTTTGCTGTTGCAGAATTTCCCATGAAAAGTGTCTCATTAGGTCCAGCGGGAGCATAGCTAGTAAACGCATCTTTATTTGCACAAACATGGCGGGTGGCTCCAGAATCAATCCACCATTCTTTCGGATTTCCTACCAAGTTACACTCAGAAATCATTGCACAAAAATCTATCTCTTGCACTCCTTGGGAAATAGTATCTTCTACCATGTTTGCTTGACCTTTATTATTTTTGCCATTCTTTGGGGCACGACAGTCTACAGCCTTGTGTCCATATTTGCCACAGTTGCGGCAATTGCCCTTGAATTTCTTCTTTTTCGGCTGATTGTTTGGTCCAGAAGGTTTCTTCCTTTTGTTGTTCTTTGGTGCATCATTTGTCTCAACGATATTTGCTCCCATTACTGTTGAACTTCCACGAGCAACCTTCTTCTCCGCAATCTTGTTGTCTTCCTCGATCCTCAAACGAACAATGAGATCTTCGAGTGACATCTCCTTGCGCTTGTGTTTCAAGTAATTGTTAAAGTCTTTCCACAAAGGTGGTAACTTTTCAATTACCGCAGCCACTTGAAACGCCTCATTGATGACCAAACCTTCAATGAGAAATTTATTATTAATAGGATAATTAATACTTCTAATATGAGCATTAATTTGGATCATACCTTCAGCAATGAGATCATGAATGATCACTTGCAACTCTTGGACTTGACTTATGACAGTTTTACTGTCCACCATCTTAAAGTCCAGTAATTTGGCGGCTACAAATTTCTTCATCCCAGCATCTTCAGTTTTGTACTTCTTTTCAAGAGCAAGCCAAAGCTCCTTCGAAGTTGCAGCAGTACTGTAGACATTGTATAAGTCGTCCTCCAGTCCATTCAGAATGTAGTTTTTACATAGAAAATCAGAATGCTTCCATGCCTCGATAACAATGAAACGTTCATTTTCAGGAGTATCGTCTGCCGGGACAGGAACATCCTCCTTAATGAACCATTGCAAACTCAGCGTGGTCAGATAAAAGAACATCTTTTGCTGCCACCTTTTGAAGTCAATCCCGCCAAACTTTCCCGGATTTTCAGCCGGTGCTGGCGCAGGGGCCGATGCAGATGCAGGGCGACTAGAGCTTGCACCAATAGAAGCATTAGGTGTACCAGAAACACCGTTGTTATTTTCTGTGCTCGTCATTATTCTGTAAAAACAAAATAATACAATCAGATTCAAACAATCTGATTTAATGTACAGTGAAGATTTTATATCTTCAAACTGATTTAATGTACAGTGAAGTTTTTATATCTTCAAACTGCAAATAATAATATAAATATTTTAATAATCCGGAAGTTTTTAATCTTCTGAACGGATTAAACACACAATAATTTTTATAATCCGTTGAAGTATTTAAATCTTCAAAAATGGAATATTAAATTTGGAGTAGAAAATCTTTTCATATTTTAGTCTCCACAACAGTTTGGAGTAGAAAATCTTTTCAGATTTTAGTCTCCACAAACAGCCTATTATCGATTAGCATACCAAAATACAAATTAGATTTCTTAAGATTGTTATATGTCTGCACTTTCGATAATGACCAAAATAGAAATAAGATGAAGTAGAAAAATTCCAAGCCAACAGTATACACTGCCTGTCCTTAAGAAATCTAATCCCCTCACAGTTACCCAAGCTTTGTGGATTAATTTCTCCCAGGATAGAATGGAATTATCCTCATTGTGATAGCGGTAATTCAAATCACAGTGAACAACAAACTCAAATAATGGTAGCAAATCACACTGACTCAGAACTTACTTTTGTTTTGAAAACAAATGCAAAAGGTAATGAGAGAGAGAGAGTGTGAAATTTTGAATCAACAAAATGAGGCAAAATGCCTCTCTATTTATAGTCACAAGATTTGGAGTTAAAAGGCATGAAGGTGTCTTTTGGTGAAATGGCTGTTCATGAAAGGCAGCCTTCAAGGTGGCTGTTCAATGAAAAGGTACCTTTTCATTGGTGAAGTAGCTATTCATGAAAGGCAGCCTTCAAAGTGGCTGTTCAATGAAAGCACCCTTTCATTTGGAATAACGTTACAGCAGCCCACCTTTGGAATATTTGCATAAATAATCCACTTTTTAATTTCGTTACGAAACCGGCTCCATATCAAATATTAATATAAAATATTAATATTTATTTCATTTCCCATTCACACCAATTTACCTTCCTTCCAAACCCAACAAATTTGACATTATATATATCCATGTTTGGTTATAGGTATTAGCTAATATCAATACAAATTTATACCACATGAAAGGTGGATAACTTGCTTTGCTATTACCCGAGGTCGGAAGACAAGCCAGTCATAAGTTGTTGGAGCAGAAATTCAATTGGTTTCAAGTGAACGTTTGGTTAGTTCAGCCGCCACAGATGAGGCGACGTTAGGGTTACAATTTGGTTCTTTAGGAACAACTTAGGTCAAACGAAAAAGAGTCACCAGGTATAAAAGATCCAATTGGGTCGGGTTTTGTAACGGGGTTACCACGTGTATTCATCAGATATGTAGCTAGTAGTTAGTGCTATGAAGATGTAAATTAGTTGTAGATACTTTCTAGAAGGTTCCACATAGGATAGAGTTAGTTGGGACCATTAGCCATGTATATATACACATAGCTTATATAGTAAGACATTCGGTTAATCAGAAATGAAATGGAAGTTTACCCTCCTCTCTTTGTTTTGAGTTTTTCTCTCAATTTTTACATGGTATCAGAGCTATGGGCTATTATATTTCATTTTTCTTTGATTCTTCTTCGTTTGTTGATGATTCTACAGGAATATAGAAACTGAGATCCTTTTCTACCATTTTTACAAGCTTTCTGCATCAATTTCTTCAGAATTCGATCCACAAATGGAGAAAAGTGAAAGTAATCATCCACTCTATATTCAGCCTTCAGATTCACCTGGAGAAGAACTGGTCATATATGTTTTTGATGGTTTTGGTTATGAAGTATGGAGAAAATCAGTACTAATTGCATTATCTACTAAAAATAAGCTAGGTTTTATTGATAATAGCTTACCTAGGCCAAAAGATGATAATCCTCAACTAGGGATTTGGATTCATTGCAATGATATTTTATTTTCTTGGTTGACTAATTCTCTCTCAAAAGAAATCGGATCCAGTGTAATACTCAAAATCTGCAAGACTTTTCTGGAAACAACTTGAAGACAAGTGTGGACAATGAAATTTAGCACAATCATTTAAGTTATAGAAGGAATTAACTGATACAGTTCAAGGACCTGTAGCATATCAACTTACTGTAATAAAATGAAAGCAATCTGGGATGAAATAGAGTTGTTTGATGCCTGAACACCTTGTGCATATGGTGACTGTGAGTGTGGAACTGAAGAGAAAAAAGGGCTTTAGAGGAGAGACAGAAGTTAGTACAGTTTTTAATAGGGTTGAATGAGTCTTACATTACCTGTAGAGGTAATATCATGATGATGCATCCTTCTCCAACTGTAGATAGGGAATATCATCTTCTACTTCAAGAAGAAAGGTCGAGGAGCATTCAAATCATAGAAACCATCCAGCTGAGTCTATTTCCTTTGCTGCACCTAGAGGCGGACCTACTCAATATACAGGACCTGGAAAGAAGAGCATTCAGGGGCAAGGAAGATCCAATTACAATAATTGCAATGGCAGTAAAAGAAATCAATCTAAGAACAGATGGTGCAACTACTGTAAGAAATCTAGACACACTATAGAGTATTGTCTCACACTTAAGAGAAACAAGGCTTATGTACAAGGGAACAGTAATCAAGGAAATCAAGGAAAGTTTCCTAATGGTGTGTAGGGGAATGCAGTTATATCAACTGAGAGGTTTCAACCTCCTAATACATCAAGTTCCTTTAATATGCATCCTGAACAAATTTCCCAGTTGATAGACATTTTGCAAAAAAAGGTGCATTAAGTTCTGAAGATCATGCCACTGTTAACTGTGTTGTTACAACTTTGTCTAACACCTCTGTCCTTTCTATTCGGCCTAAATATTATGTTTGGATCCTTGAATCTAGTGCATCAACATATGTCCTTTGATAGCTCTATTATGTCTAACATTCAGTCTCTTCCTAACCTTGTGTCCATTAATTTACTTAACTCCCAAAAGGTAAAAGTCACTCATATAGGGCAAGTTACTATACAACCAGGCCTCACTCTGAGAAAGTAATTTTAGTGCCTAATTTCACATTCAATTTGATGACAGTCCAGAAATTGTGCAAATAATTTAATATCACTCTTACCTTTTCTAGCTCTTCCAGTTACTTGCAGGACATTTCCCTGAAGAGGCATTTGGTTCTTGGTGAGACACAAGCTGTGATGCAGGCCAAACTACCTCAATACCATTCACTCGGAGTCAAACAGTTAAAGAGATTCAAGATGCTCACTTACATTTAATTTAGAAGAGCTTGGAAGATGGAAGCTTCAAAAGTGATTAGAAGATCATGCAAGTGAGCACAGCTTTGGGCGAAGCGCATAGTCACCAAGGAGGAGCTCCTAAGCCTATTTTGAGCACTTCTTCAACTGCTCCAGGAGGAGGCAGACCGCCTCAAGGGGTAGGCGGACCGCCTACCACCAATTTTGCTCCGAAATTGGTTAAGTGTCAGGAAATGTACTCTCTAATGTTTTCCCCAGGCGGAACGCCCCTGAGTCTAGGTTTTCCGCCCCTGCAGAGTTGATCCTCAGGAGTTGCTAAGGCGAGGCGCCTCAGCCTGTTCAAGGCTTGACGAGATTTTTATGCATTTTAAGACTATTTCCTATTTTGACCCTGTGAGGTCTTTTATGTTTTGACCCAACTTGTGGGCTTTTATGTCATTTATTCCTATGTGAGGTGAACCTATAAATACCTCTTAGGTCATGTTACTTCATTAGACATCTTTGACATTGAATGAATATTGAGATATTCTATCTTATTGAAGAAAACTTTTGGCTTGATTTCTCTGGGTGCCTCCAATTGAACATCAATCCTTATTTGATCGAACTCGTTTTCAAGAGTCAAGTACCGCTTGAGGATAGTTCATATAGTATAGGTGTCCTTTGACTACGTCAAGGGTGTATCGGGACTAGTTCTTCGATGCTACCTTGATTCGAGTTCAAATCACGTCTTACTTTTATCTTTACTTTTTGCTTCCGCAATTTTCCCTACATCAGTTGGTATCAGAGCAAAGCTAGGATTTTTTCTTACAAACCCTCGTCCTGTTATTCGTGCCTACGTTAGTTTCATCTTTAGATTTCTTGTTGTTTTTATTTTTGAGAAAAAGAAAAAGAAGAAAAAAATAGAAAAGTTGAAAAATCATAAAAAAATTAATAGAACTTCTTGGATTTGATGACCCATTTGATGATACTTATTGGAGATTTTTATATGATGTACTACCGTTGATTTTGTACCCTCATAATGTGATTTGGTGTTGTGGATTGGATTTTGGAAGATTGAAACCCAAACTTTAATACCCTTGCTTGAATAGCTTTGAATCTTTAATCAAACCTTGTTATTGATTGATTTATGCAAAAAATCATGGGGGATTGTTGGGGATAGTTGAATACAACTCTGGGTACCTTTGAATTTGAAAAAACTAGTGGAAATCGATTGGGATTTGCATTGGAAAATGGGTTGAAAAGAACCGGGAACGTTTGGAAAAGTTTCAGGTGTTCCAGTCTTGGATGAAGCGCCCGAGTGCAGAGGCGGACCGCCTCAGCTTGGTGGCCTTCTCTAAAGTTTTCTGGGCGGACCTCCCCTGAGTCCAGGCGGGGCGCCTAGCCCTGTTTCAGCTTTTGGGTAGTTTACTTCCTAAGTTTTCGTGTGTTCTTTGATTTCGTTACTTCCAGCTAGTACTTTTAAGTAATCATCCTACTTATTTAGTGCTATTTCTTTGAGCCTTTAGGATATTCGTGCGTGATAGAAGTTAGGATTCAAAGAAGACTCGTAGAACATTCTTTGGTTCAAGTGCTCACTATATAGCCGTTCGTCCATCGAGTCCCATTAACTCCACTCTTCCCGAAGAGTAGTTGGCTAGTGTGAACTTAGTAGGTTATTGAAGAAGGTTGTTCAATACGAGAAGCCTTTGAATCAAGTTGCCTTTGAGTCAAGTTTGAGTGATCCTACCTTACTAAATTGAGTGTACCCGAGTGACATTCAAAAGTGAGGGAGTGTGTGAGGTTTTTACTCTAATCTCTTCTTTTTCTTTGCTACTTGTAGGTACATGGATGAAGAAGGAGACAAGACCATTGTGGTCCCGGAAAGTACTTTGGCTAACTTATTGGCCGAGGTGAAAGCCATAAGTGTGAGGCTTGAGAACCTTGAAAGAGAAAGAACCCTGAGTGTTCACAAAGATGATGTGAAGGCACAAGTGATGGCTCAACCGTGAAGTCGGATCGCTTTGTCGAGTTAGCTCAACAATAAAGGTTGAGAGATGAAACTACTCGTTGTGAGAGAGTGTTGGGCATTCCCCATAACTTGGGCATTCCCCAAGGTAATGTTCCATCACTTATGAGACCGCGTAGAAATATTGTGCCCGATGAATAAGAGGTTGATGTTCAAGAAGGGGAGATACCTGAGCTTAATGATGACTATGATAAACATGAGCCACCTTATCCGAATAGGAGTCCAATGCATAGAGGTTGTGGTATGAATAGCGGTCGTGGACCTCAAGTAGGGTATGTGGGTAGAAACTTGAGGCGTGAGTGTGATGGTTATGATGACCACTATGGGGGTCAATCAGATCCCAACCATGGAGGTCGTGATAACAACTTGAATAGCTTGAAGATTACTATCCCATCCTTCAAAGGGACTAGTGATCCGGAGAAGTTCCTAGACTGGAAGGTCCAATTTGAGAGAGAGTCTTTTATACTAATGATATGTCGGATGAGAAGAAGGCTACCTATGTTATTGATTCATTTGAGGACTATGCTTCCACTTGGTGAGAGTTGGTTAAGTGGTCTAGACGGGCTATTAGGTTGCCTATTCACATTACTTGGGAGGAGTTGAAAATTGTGATGAGTGACAAGTATGTGATACCCAAGTTCCGACAAGAGTAACTCAAAAGGCTTTATGAATTGAAGCAAGGTCTTAAATCGGTTGATGAATACCTCACTAAATTTGAAAAGAACCAAATGGCCTTTGACATGGAAACAAAAAATGAGGAGAAAGCCATCATTCGGTTCAAAAATGGCATAAACCGAGAGATTGCTTCTCAATTGAGGTTGCATATTTTCCATTCACTCCAAGATGCATGCAATGCCGCCGTTGAGGCTGAAAAGTGGATTAAGGAAGACAAGGCTACTTGCTATAGAAGTGCTACTTCTACTCCCATGAGCCGACCTAAGGATTGGAAGAGTCCAAGTATCGGTGGTGCTAGTGGAAGCCGAGAGGTGAAGAAGCCTTTTGAGAAGGAAAAACCAAGGAGTGACTTCAAGGAGTTGGGAGGTAACTCTAAAACTCAATTACATACTCCTAGTGCTTGTTCTTTTAAATGCCATAAGTGTAAGGGATATATGCACTTTGCTAAATATTTCCCCACCCGTAAAATAATGATAATCATGGATGATGGGTTGGTGTGTGAGCAAGAAAGTGAGCCCGAAGATGACGGAGTTGAGGGGGATGAGCGAGTTGAGAGTGAAAAGGAAGCGGCGGAAGGTGATGATCCTATCATGTTTCTTTTGGTACGAAAGAGTTTGAGTGCCATGAGTGTTGAGAAGGAGGAGGATGTGCAAAGAAAAAACTTGTTCCATGCTAGATGCAGAGTGAAGGGGCAAGTGTGCTCAATGATTATTGATTCGGGTAGTTGTGCTAATGTAATGAGCCAATCTATGGTGTCACAATTGAAATTCCCTATTCTTAAACACCTCTATCCATATCGTTTGCGATGGTTGACTGAGTGTGGGGAGTTGAAGGTGATAAAGCAAGTCTTGATAAAGATCAAGATTGGTAACTATCAAGATGAGCTCATGTTTCATGTTGTACCAATGCAAGCTTGCAATCTCTTATTTGGTAGGCCTTGACAATATGATAGATATGTGGTTCATGATGGCATAGCCAATACTTACACAGTTAAGCATGAGGGCAAAAAGTACATCCTTAAGCCCTTTTCGCCTACGCAAGTGAGTGAGAACTATAGGCGCATGAAGGAGTTGAAAGAGGCGGCTAAGACTAAGTCCCCCGTGCAGATTAGGCCTATAGACGTGAGTCAAGTGACTCCGCCATCTCTCACTCGGTAACATTTGTTCCATGATGCAACCGGGTGAGCTCTTGAGAGGTAATGATGGCACAAAATTGCTTATTTGTATAGTGCATAATGGTATGGTTTTGACTTAATGATTATTACTACCCCTAATCTTTTGCCTAGTGTTATTGAGTATCTTTTACAGGATTTCGAGGACATGTTTCCCGAGGAGATGCCTAGTGGTCTACCTCCCTTGAGGGAGATTGAGCACTAAATTGATTTTGTCCCGGGGTCCCAAATTCCAAACAAGTCGGCCTATAGGAGCAATCCTAAAGATACAAAAGAGTTGCAAAGGCAAGTGGATGAGTTGCTAAACAAATGCTTGGTTCGTGAAAGTTTGAGTCTGTGTGTCGTACCGGTGATTCTTGTACCAAAGAAAGACGGTACATAGAGGATGTGTGTTGATTGCCGTGCGGTCAACAAGATAATGGTAAAGTATCGTTATCCCATTCCTAGACTTGATGACATACTTGATGAATTTAGTGGTTCTAGTATATTTTTTAAGATAGATCTTAGGTTCGACTATCTCCAAATCCGAATAAAATCGGGCGATGAGTGGAAAAATGCATTCAAGACCAAGTTTGGTCTCTATGAATGGCTGGTGATGCCCTTTGGCCTCTCCAATGCACGTAGCACTTTCATGAAATTGATGAACCATGTATTGAAACCGTTTATCAACAAGTTTGTGGTTGTCTATTTTGATGATATCTTGATATAGAACAAGTCAATAGATGATCATGTTGTTCACTTGAGCCAAGTCCTTGAGGTGCTAAGAGCCAAGAAGCTCTATGCAAACTTCAAGAAGTGTGCCTTTTGTGTTGAGAAGGTTGTCTTTTTGGGCTTTGTTGTTAGTGCCAATGGTGTAGAGGTTGATAAGTCCAAAGTTGAAGCTATTATAGATTGGCCTACCCCTACCACCGTATCTCATGTGAGGAGTTTATATGACCTTTCTAGTTTGTATAGGCAATTTTTAAAAGACTTTAGCACCATTTCTGCACCACTCACCAGGTTGGTGAAGAATGACAAACCATTTGTGTGGGGAGAGCCTCAAGAGAAGGCTTTCCAAGAATTGAAAAGTAGGTTGAGTACCGCCCCTTTGTTGCAATTGCCCGACTTTGAAAAGGCATTTGAGGTTGAATGTGATGCCTCAGGGGTTGGTATTGGAGGTGTTCTCATGCAAGATGGGAAACCCATTACCTACTTTAGTGAAAAGTTGAAACATGTATCCTTTAACTACTCTATGTATGACAAGGAATTGTATGTCCTAGTTAGAGCTCTAGCTCATTGGCAATACTATCTTTGGCCTAAGGAATTTGTGATTAAGAGCGATAATGAGTCACTCAAACATCTTAGGGGCCAAGAGAAGTTGAAAATGAGGCATGCCAAGTGCGTAGAGTTCATAGAGAGTTTTCCCTATGTAATTCATTACAAAAAGGGAACGGAGAATGTTGTGGCCGATGCACTTTCTAGAATGTTTGCTCTAACCACCACTCTTTCTTCCAAGCTCATGGGTTTTGAGAGCATTAAGTTGATGTATGCTCAAGACCCAAAGCTAAAGATCATTCATGAAGCTCTTGAGAAGGGAGAAAGAGTTGAGAAGTACCAA
This sequence comes from Petunia axillaris subsp. axillaris, assembly GCA_029990575.1. Classification (NCBI taxonomy): domain Eukaryota; kingdom Viridiplantae; phylum Streptophyta; class Magnoliopsida; order Solanales; family Solanaceae; genus Petunia; species Petunia axillaris. The sequence continues at coordinate 123,872,817 of JARKNS010000008.1, read as the reverse complement.
TATTAAGGCAAGATAGAACTTGGAGGAAGTCTACGCAAAGGTGGCATCCAAGAAAAATAAGGGAACGAAGAAGGTGGAACTCAAGAAAGGAGATTGAGTGTGGGTGCACTTCTGCAAAGAGAGGTTTCCAAACCATACAAAAGGGAAGTTGGCTTCGAGAGGAGATGGACCATTTCAAGTACTATCAAAGATCAACAACAATGCCTATGTGATTAATTTTCCCGGTGAGTATAATGATTCTAGCACATTCAGTATTTCTAACTTGACTCTTTGTGATGTAGGTGATGATGCCTTGGATAATGATGCCTTAATTTTGAGGACAAAATCTTCTCAAGAAGGGGAGGATGATGTAGGCCAAACTACCTCAAGACCATTCACTAGGAGTCAAGCAGCTAAGGAGATTCAAGATGCTCACCTACACTTGATTTGGAAGGGCTTGGAAGATGAAAGCTTCGGGAGTGATTTGAAGATCATGCAAGTGAGCAAATCTTTAGGTGGAGCGCCTAGGCACCAAGGAGGAGCGCCTGATCCTATTTTAAGCACTTCTCCAACTGCTTCAGGAGGAAGCTGACCGCCTCAAGGGGGTGGGCGGACCGCATACCCCCAATTTTGCTTCAAAATTGGCTAAGTGTCAGGAAATACACTCTCTAAAGTTTTCCCCAGGCGGACCGCCCCTGAGTCTAGGCGGTCCGCCCCTACAAAGTTGATCCTCAGGAGTTGCTGAGGTGGGGCACCTCAATCCTAAGGCGAGGTGCTTCAACCTGTTCAAGGCTTGACAGGATTTTTATGCATTTTATGACTATTTCTTATTTTGACCCTGCGTGGTTTTTTATGTTTTAACTCAACTTGTGAGCTTTTATGTCATTTATTCGTATATGAGGTGAACCTATAAATACATCCTAGGTCATCTTCTTTTCATTAGACACCTTTGACATTGAATGAATCTTGAGATATTCTTTCTTATTGAATAAATCTTTTGGCTTGATTTCTCTTGGTGCCTCCAATTGAACATCAATCCTTATTTGATCAAACTCGTTTGCAAGAGTCGAGTATCTCTTGAGGATAGTTCATATAGTATAGGTGTCCTTTGACTACGTCATATCAAAACTAGTTCTTCGATGCTACCTTGATTCGAGTTGAAATCACGTCTTACTTTTATCTTTACTTTTCGCTTCCGCGATTTTCCCTACATCAAGCTGGTATCTATATCTCCACCTCCACTCACTGCTCTGCTGATTCTCTGTACAAAATAAGACTGAATCAGTGTTTACCAATGTTCCTAGTCTTTCTCATGTCTGTCTACTGTTTCTACTGTTAATTCATGTAACAATTTGTGGCACATCATACTGCAGCATATGCCTTTTTCAAGCATGAAATACATTTCTACTTTACCTTCTCATGATGTTTGTATGGATGAATTACCTTGCAGTATATGTCCTTTGGCTAGGCATCATGAATTGCCATTTCCATATAGTACAAGGTCTACTTCTCATTTTTTTCAACTTATACATATAGACAACTGGGGATCTTATAAGAAGCCTACTCATGATGGATTTATGTAATTCCCTACTATAGTTGATGATTATAATAGGGGTACTTGGACCTATCTTTTAAGTACAAAGGGTAGTGCATTCACTGTCCTAAATTATTTCATTTCCATGGTTGAAAGACAATTTGAAGTGAAAGTCAAAAAGATCAAGTCAGATAATGCATTTGAGCTAGGTGCCAGCATTACAGCCTCATACTTTTTTTCTGCAAAATGAATCCTTCATCAAACCAGTTGTGTTGCCACCCCACAACAAAATGGAGTTCTGGAGAGGAAACACAAACACATATTGGAGACTTGTAGAGCTTTACTCTTCCAGTCTAAAGTTCCTACTTCCTATTGGGGTGAGTGTCTTCTCACTGCCACATTTCTTATTAACAGGTTTCCTACTAAACTACTCAATTACAAGTCACCCTATAAAATGTTGTTCCACAAACCACCGCATTACAATTTCTTAAAGTGTTTTGGATGCTTCATTTTTTTTTTTTTTGCCTCTACCCTCTCTCAAGGTAGGGGAAACTTGACCTTAGTGCCACTGCTTGTGTTTTCCTTAGTTATCCACATGGAAAGAAGGGTTACCAATTATTGAATTTGCAGTCTAAGGAATTATTTGTTTCTAGAAATGTTGATGTTAAATGAACAGGTTTTCCCTTTTGCTGACCCACATTTCACTTCCTCTTCCTATCATATTCCTTTTTCATATTTTTGTGACATTCCTAACATTCATCAGGCTTCACCTGACTGTGCTACATTAGGTTCTCCAGTCCCTCTCCTATCCATGTTTCAACCTCTTCACCTGGTTCATCTTCTACTTCTTTCACTTCTCCACCTACTTCTTCCTCTACCGAGTCTACTGATATCACTCCTCTCCCTCCTAGTGTGCAGCCTGCTTTGCACATGTCCCTAAAAGAGTCTAAGACCCCTTCTTATATGGGATATTATATTTGCAATGCTCTACTTCTTACTAATGTATCTTCCTGTTTTACTCAGCCTGTTTCTCCTTTAATTTTTTCTTTTCATGCACTCTCCACTACAAATCAAACCTTACTCTCTACCCTCTCTGATGCGAAGTAAAATGCAAAAGCGATAAAGTAAAGATAAAAGCAAGATGAAGATTGAACTATTACCTAAGTAGCACCGCAGAACTAAGTCTCGATATACCTCTGGGGAATTCCAAGAGTCACCTATACTAAGCAACTATCCTCAAGAGATACTCGGCTTTCGCAAATAGAATGATCAAGAAAGGATTGAAGTTCAACTTGGACACTACCAAGTGAATTCAAGTCCACACAAGGGGTTTTTTCATTGAGATTCTCTCAAATATTCATCATTCAATATTTAAAGTCTAGGTTCGGTAATGAAATAAATGACTAAAGTATGTATTTATAGCATCCCTTTACATGTTATGAAAAGTCTAAAAAACCCCAAGTAGATTAAAACATTAAAGTCCACGTAGGGCTAAAATAGGAAATTCATACAAAAACTAGCCCAATTCCATCAAGCTGCCTACAAAGTCAGGTGCTCCTCCTCATGGTCAGGCGCTCCGCCTGGGGCGCAGCGTGTGGGGCCGCCTGGAAGGTGAGGCAAATTGGTCTTGGTTCCATACTTAGCCAATTCTTGGGCTAAGTTGGGGTAGGCGGTCCGCCCGTCCTTTGAGGCGCTCCACCTCACCTTGGAGCATCTGGAGGGTGCTCAAAATCAGCTTGGGGAGCTCATCCTTGGTTCCTAGGCACTCCTCCCAATATGGTGCTCAAGTGCATGATCTTCAAATCAGTTCCGGAGCTCCTATCTTCATGCCTTTCCCTTCTTCTAAGCTCTTAAAGCTCTTGTCCTTGCGACCTTTGTGTTTTTCAAGCTCAGCTCTTGATGGTTGGTGCTTTGGCTCAATTCGCTCTGCATCATCCTCCCCTTCTTGAAAAGATTTCGTCCTCGAAATCAAACTATCAATGCCTACAAGCAAAGACAAACACAAGCAAAATCTCCTACTACGAAAGTAGGTTAGTGAACATCGTGTAGAAAACACAGTCTTATGGTATAACCAAGTATCAATAGCAATGAAAAAGTTCATTCCTCTAAGGGAAACAACAGGTACTTGGCTTAACAAAGATGTGCACTAAACACAAGAATAAGCAAAGAGACCATTAGGGCATGGAAAATACAAGATCAAACTTTCAAAAATCCTATGATCCCTAAGCTCATGACCAACACACCAAACCTTCAGTGCAATGTTTTCACAATATGGCACATTGGTTTTGGCATGCTCTACACTCAAAGTGTGATCAACATATGGGATGGAGTAAGCAAAATAGATCAACCTACAACTAACATCAATCACTCCACTCCCCTTCTTAAAAGAACTCATACTCACACCAAGAGACACCTCCTCACCTCCAATTCTACTCTTAAGACAACCCTCCTCACAAGGTAAACTCTCAAAAAAGGAATTAATAATAGCTTCTTCATCATCATAACCCAAGCAGTCAAGATTAGGGTCACTAGAAGAATCATCCACCTCACTCAAAATTTCAAACAAAAAGTTGTCTATAGAGTCAAATCTTTTACACCATGGAGTTTCCAATTCATTCTCAACTCTAGTTCAATACAAATCACTACCACAAATAAAGATGCCCGCGAACAAAGAATTAGTAAAAGTAGACATCTCAACTTCATTTTTAAGAAAAGTGAAGTATCAAAACTAGGTTCATCACTCACACTTAAGGAGTCATCATAGATAACCATATCCATCTCATGCAATAGAGACTCCTCAAGGACACTACCATCCTCACAACAACACATAGGTCCACCACAGGCAATTATATCAGTAAGGGCATGATCAAACAAATCTTCTTCCCCTTTATTGAAAGTTGGTGGTGTGTCATAACAAGGTTCACAAGCATAGTCAACTACCACTTCTTCACTAAAGAGAGGTTCATTGAAAATCAAGCTCACATCAAAATGTGGCTTATCAATCCTCTCAACTAGTGGCTCACATGCAAACACAAGTTGACCATTAGACTCTTCACTAGTTACAAGTTCAATAGATGCATTACAAGCACCAACTAGCATTGAGTCATCACGAGACAAGGAATTAGCATGCTCATAAAAGGGTGAATAAACACTTACACTTGAGTTGCTTCCTTGAGCACTCATAGCACTTGAAGTGCATGTTTAATGCCTTCTTCATGAAGCTCACAATGAAGATCTTCATTACCTTGCCTTTCTTCCATAGAACATGGTTGAGGCTCCATTAGCTTGTCTCCAAGAGTACCTACATAAAAGCTAAAACAAGAAGAAGAATAAGATAAAGAATGGTTAGAACAATGGGTGCTCTCACTCTCAATATTTCTTTCCTCACCTCTTCTTTCTCTCATTTTTCTCTCAAGGCCAAGTGTAGATTTGGGAGACAATCCACTCACATCACCCCCACACATCCTCTCCTTTTTCCACTCTAGGATTGTCGTCGGCCACTCGCTTACTCCTCTCTATCTTTTGTCTCTCATGCTCAAGTACAATGGAATGAGGTTCAAGAATTCCCTCATTTGGAGTAGAGTGACTCTTCCCTACGACTTGATATGGCATAACAACAAGATTTACGGTTTTGGGCTTAATCACCATGGGTGGATTAGCTTTAGCCACCTCTTTAAGCTCCCTCATAAGCATATAATCTTCACTCACTTGCTTGGGTGACAAAGTCTTGAGTATGAAACTCTTGCCCTCATGCTCAGCCGTGTAAGTATTGGCTCAGCCATTATAAACCACATGTCTATCATATTGACAAGGCCTACCCAACAAGATATGGCATGCTTGCATAGGCACAACGTCAAACATAAGCTCATCTTGATAAGTCCCAATCTTGAACTTAATCAAAACTTTCTTAGCCACACTCAACTCCACACTCACTCAACCATTTCAAATGATATGGTTGTGGATATTCAAGAGTAGGCAACCTCAATTGTGACACCAATATTTGGCTCACTACATTAGTGCAACATCCGGCATCAACAATTAAAGAACACACTTATCTCTCCACTCTACACCTAGCGTGAAACAAGTTCTCCCTTTCACATTCTCATCCTCATCAAGACTCATGGCACTCAAACTCCTACGTACCACAAGTGTCATGTTAAGCTCATAATCCTCCGCTACTTCCTCTTCACCCTCAACTCCCTCATTTTCCGGCTCACTTTCTTGCTCACACACCATCCCATCATCCATGATCATCATAGTTCTATGGGTGGGACAATTTTTAGCAAAATGCCCATAGCCCTTACATTTTTGACATTGAAAAAAAAAAGCACTAAGAGTGTTAAAATAAGTTTTAGAGTTACCTCCCGAATCCTTAGAGTCACTCCTTGGTGTTACCTTCTCAAAGGTCTTCTTCACATCTCGGCCTCCACTAACACCAACAGTACTCGGGCTCTTCCAATAATTAGTTCGGCTCATGGGAGTAGATGAAGTGTTACCTCTATAACAAGTAGCTATGTTGCCTTGGGGAATGCCCAACGCCCTATCATTACGGGCTTTCTATTTTCCAGCTTCTTTTGGGACACTCGGGGTCACTTTTCTTTCAAAGCTCTCAAGCTTCAAACTCATGGATTTCACATCGGCCAAGAGATTGGCCAAAGTAGACTCCAGTTCCTCAATAGTCTCGTCAACATCTCCATCCATGTACCTACAAAAACCAAAGAATAAAGAAAAAGGTTAGTGTAAAAGGTCCTCACACACTCCCTCACTTTTGAATGTCACTCGGGTACACTCAATTTAGTGGGTAGGATAACTCAAGCTTGATTCCAAAGGCTCTTCGTAGTTGAACAACCTCCTCAATAACCAATCAAGTCTACACGAACCAAATACTCTTCGGGAAGAGTGGAGTTGATGTGACTCTATGGTTGAACGGCTATATGAGTGAGAATTTGAAGCAAAAATATTCTATGAGTATTGTTTGAATTTTAATCACCACTATGCCCGAGTGTCCTATAAGCTCAATGAACTAGTACTAATCCAGTAGGAGAATTATTCTAAAAGTACTAGTCGAAAGTAATGCAATCAAGGAAACACGAAAACCTACGAAGCAAAACTACCTAGAACCCGACACAGGGCTGGATGCACCGCCTAGATAGGCGGGCGACCGCTTGGTCCAATGGGCAGCGAGCTGAGTGGGCGCTCCGCCTAGGCTGAAACTCAGATTTCACAAGAACGTGTATTTGGTCGCTGTGCACCCAATTTTCCAAAGATTTCAAGTTGTTTCTTAAATCCAAAGGTACCCAAAGTTCTATTCAACTATTTCAACTAATCCTTAATGGTTTTCAACCCCAAACAATCAACACAAAGCTTCAATTCAAGTTTGAGCAATTTTTCAAGGGTTTCAAAAACTTTGGGATTTGATTGTTCAAATTTTTTATTCACAACTCCAAATCAAGATATTTTGATACCAAATGAACGAGAAAACCATATAGATCAATCCCCAATAGGTTTTAACTCCAAACACACAACATCAAGTTGATTTTGATCTTGAAGCTAAATTTTCTAGGGGTTTCAAAAATTTTTATTTTGATTCTCCAGCTTTTGATTCTCAACACCAAATTACGTTTTTATGGTATCAAAAGAACGGGAATCAAACATAGAAAAATCCCTAATGATTTTCAATGTAAGGGGATTCAAATCCAATAACTTCTATGAATTTTTTGTGATTTTTAAGCTTTCCATATTTTTTCTTCTTTTTCTTTCTCAAGAACAACAAGCAACAAGACAAGAAAGCAAAGATACGAAGAACAGGATGAATATTTGTATGAAAAAATTCAAGTCGTGCTCTGATACCATCTGATGCAGGGTAAAATGTGGAAGCGATAAAGTAAAGATAAAACTAAGACTAGGCTTGAACGATTACCTAAGTAGCACCGAGGAACTAAGTCTCGATACACCTCGGGTGAATGCCAAGGTTCACCTATAATAAGCAACTATCCTAAGAGACACTCGGCTCTCACAAATAGAATGATCAAGAAAGGATTGAAGTTCAACTTGGATTCCACCAAGTGAAATCAAAGCCACTCAAAGGGTTACTTCATTGAGATTCCCTCAAATACTTATCATTAAATATTCAAAATCTAGGTTCGGTAATGAAATAAATGACTAATGGATGTATTTATAGCATCTCTTTACATGTTATGAAAGGTCTAAAAAGCCCTCAAGTAGATTAAAATATTAAAGGCCACGTAGGGCTAAAATAGGAAAATCACACAGAAAAAGCTAGCCTAATTCCATCAAGCTGCCCACAAAGTCAGGCGCTCCTCCTCATGGTCAGGCGATCCTCCTGAGGCACACCGCCTAGGTCCGCCTAGAAGGTGAGGCAGATTGGTCTTCGTTCCATACTTAGCCAGTTCTTCGGCTAAGTTAGGGTAGGCGGTCCACCCGCCCGACCCTGGAGCATTTGGAGGGTGCTCAAAATTAGCTTGGGGAACTCCTCCTTGGTGCCTAGGCGCTCCTCCTTGGTGCCTAGGCACTCCTCTCTCAATGGTGCTCAAGTGCATGATCTTCAAATCACTTCCGGAGCTCTTATCTTCCACGTCTTTCCCTCCTCCTAAGATCTAGAAGCTCTTGTCCTTGCAACCTTTGTGTCCTTCAAGCTCGGCTCTTGATGATTGGTGCTTTGGCTCAATTTTTCCTGCATCACTCTTTCATATACAAGAGCCTACTTCCTCCACCCAAGAAGCTAGGCACAAGGGTTGGCAAGAGGCCATGAACAAAGAACTTGATGCTCTTGAGGCCAATGATACATGAGAGTTTGTCCCTTTGCCCATTGGCAAGAAAGCTTTTCCTTCTAAGTGAGTATACAAGGTGAAATTGAATGTAATGATAGTGTTGAGAGGTAGTGTTGAGAGGCTTAAAGCTCAACTTATCATTAAAGGGGACACACAACATGAAGGCATTGATTTTACTGAGACCTTTTCACCTATGGTCAAGATAACCACTATCAAGTGCATCCTTGCTCTTGTAGTCAGAAAGAATTGGGGATTATTTCAGTTGGATGTTAATAACGCTTTCCTATATGGTGACCTCCCTATAGGATTACAGTTACCAACACCTAATCTAGTTTGTCAACTCAAGAAATCCTTTTATGGTCTTCGTCAAGCCTCTAGGCAATGGTATGGTCACTTGACTGCAGCCCTCCATTTTAAGGGTTTCACTCACTCTCTCAACAACTACTCCTTATTCTATAAACGAGATGGTGACTCTGTTTCCTTAGTGGCTGTATATGTGGACGACATCTCTTACAAGCAATAATCTCCAAGAACTTACAGAATTGAAAGAATTTTTTCCTCATGAATTTAAAATCAAGGACTTGGGTAATTTGTCTTACTTTTTGGGCATGGAGGTCCTTCGTGAATCCAGGGTTTGATCTTGACTCGACGCAAATTTTCTTTAGAACTTCTTGAGGAAATTGATTGTCTTTAGTTGTCCCCTGTACCCTCTCCTTTGGATCCTTCATGTAAACTTTTGTCTTGTGTGGGTCCTCCCATTACTGATCCTTCTATGTACCATCACTTATTTGGTAAGCTTAACTATCTGACCCATACTGCTCAGGATCTCAAGTTTTCCATTCAACACCTCAGTCAGTACATACAAGATCCCGTGAGCCTTATCTTTCTGCTGCATTTCACTGTCTTGGTTATCTTCTCCGGGATCCAAGTTTTGGGATTTTTATGTCTGCTTCTCCTTCTTTTGATTTGCTTGCCTTTTGTGACTTTTATTAGGGATCTTGTCTAGATTCCCGTCAGTCTATTAGTGGTTTTTGCATTAGCCTTTGGGGTTGTCCCATTTCGTGGAAGTCTAGGAAACAACCATCGATCTTTTGTCTTCCGCCGAGGCTGAGTACCGTTCTATGCGACAGGTCATTGCTGAGATTACGTGGCTGGTTCGTCTTTTTTTGGACCTTTCCATTTCCCCTCATTTACCGATTCCTCTTCATTCTGATAGCTAAGATGCTATCTACATAGCCAAAAATCCTGTTTTCCATGAACGCACTAAACACGTGGAACTTGACTATCATTTTGACCTGTAGCAGTTCCAATCAGGTCTTATTTCATTGTCTTTCCTTCCTTCTCATCAACAACCCGCTGACATCTTTACGAAACCTCTTTCTGGCACTCTTCACAGGGATCTTTTGGACAAGTTGGGAGTTCTTTCCTCACACTCAAACTTGAAGGGGGTGTTGGAGCAAAAATTCCATTGGTTTCAAGTGAACATTTGGTTAGTTCAGCCGCCATAGATGAGGTGATGTTAGGATTAAAATTTGGATCTTTGGGAATAACTTAGGTAAAAGGAAAAAGAGTCGGCATGTATAAAGAATCCGTAATGAAGATGTAGTTAGTAGTTAGTGTTATGAAGATGTAAATTAGTTGCAGATATTTTCTAAAAGGTGCCACATATGATAGAGTTAGTTGGGCCCATTGGAAATGTATACACACATAGCTTGTACAGTAAGTCATTCAGTTAATTAGAAATGAAATGGGAGTTTTCCCTCTTCTCTCTATTTTGAGTTTTTCTCTCAATTTTCAGGTAAGTTGTTGAAACGACCTTAGACAGTCGTTTTGAGAATTTAAACTTTGATTAGCGTGCTGACAGTCTTAAAAGCTCTGTAAGGTCCATTAGGACCTGTCTGTAAAATTTGAGCTGATTCGGACCTCGTTTAGTAGGATTTTTTAGAAGGTTTCCGTTTCAGTTTTCGGTAAAGCTTAAAAGAGATTTACGAGCTCGATTTGAGAAAATGAGCTCTGATTCAAAATTTGAAAGTTGCATCAGGTTCGTATGGTAATTTATGAGTTTTAGAAACTTTCGGAAGTGAATTCCGAGGTTATTTAGAAAAATTTGCTAAAATTCCAAAAGTTAAGAAATCGACCTCTTTCCGTAGGAGCCGTATCTTGAGTTCTAGAGATCCCATTCAAGTTCCAGCTTTTCGACATGTCACACATGTCTTGTATGCCTTGTGTGCAAAATTTAGAATCATTCCAAGCTTTGTAGGGTCCTGTTTGGACCCAAAAACCAACATATCAGTTGCTGGTATGAAAGTTGCCTAATATGCTGCTTAATTTCAGTATAAAAGCTGATTTTTTAGCTCATTTCGGGAAAATTCATTGATCACAACTTCTCAGCACGAAGATAACCTCAGAAAAATGGAGTCGTTGAAAGGAAGAATAGATCCTTGGAAGATATGGCAAGAACCGTGTTGTTGTCTAGTGGTCTAGCAAGAAACTTCTGGGCTGAAGCAGTTAATACAGCTTGCTACCTGTTAAACAGATGTTCCATAAGAGATTGCCTCAACAAAAACTCTGTATGAGCTATTATGAGGAAGGAAACCCAATATTGCTCACTTGAGACCATTTGGATGCAAATGCTTTGTACACAATAATGGAAAGGAGCCTCTTGGTAAGTTTGATACAAGAAGTGATGAAGCTATCTTTGTGGGATATTCTACTCAAAGCAAGGCTTATAAAGTATTCAACAAAAGAAATCAAACTGTTGAAGAAAGCATGTATGTGGTATTTGATGAATCAGACAAGATAGTGGCTGAGAAGGAAAGAGATGATCAAGCTATAGGTCTTACTCGAGAAGACTCGGCTGAAGGCACAGAGAACCTAGAGGAAAAGGAAGAACCCAGTGAAGTAGATGGAGAACTGACTCAGGGGGAACAAGGAGTCAACATGTCAGGGGGAATAGCTGATCAAAATGACGAACAAAATGAAGATGAAGGACCTACTAACAATACAGTAGCAAGTCCTTCTCATCCAATTCAGCCAAGACCTTAGAAACATCATACACATCCGTTGGAAAATGTGCTATCTAAACTGGACAGGGGATCATGATCAGGTCTGCCTTGAAAAACTTATGTGCATTCTTTGCTTTCCTATTATCTATGGAACCAAAGAATATGAAGGAAGCTCTTGAGGATCCAGACAAGGTAGTAGCACTGCAGGAGGAGCTACACCAATTTGAGAGGAGTAAAGTATGTCACTTGGTTCCTAGACCAAAGGATAGATTATTATTGGAACTAAGTGGGTGTTCAGAAACAAATTGGATGAACATGGCATAGTCACCAGGAACAAAGCCAGGTTGGTGGTTCAAGGATACAACCAAGAAGAGGGAATTGATTATGATGAAACATTTACACCAGTGGCTAGGATGGAGGCTATAAGAATGCTTATTGCATTTGCTACCTATATGGAATTCACACTGTATCAAATGGATATGAAGAGTGCATTCTTAAATGGCTATCTGAATGAGGAAGTATATGTCATACAGCCTCTTGGGTTTGTAAGCAATGACTTTCCTGATCATGTATACAAACTTGACAAAGCTCTCTATAGTTTGAAGCAAGCACCTAGAGCTTGGTATGAGAGGTTGTCAGGTTTCTTACTCAAGAATGGTTTCTCAACGGGAAGGATTAGCAACACATTGTTCTTAAAGAAGAAAGGAAAGGATCTATTGGTGGTACATGTTTATGTTGATGGCATCATCTTTGGAGCAACTGATGAAGAATTGTGCAAGGAATTCGCTGAATTAATGGGCAGTAAGTTCGAAATGAGCATGATGGGAGAACTGAATTTCTTCTTGGGGTTGCAGATCAAACAAACTCCTGAAGGAACAATGATTCATCAATAAAAGTACGTTAAGGAGCTGCTGAAGAAGTTTGATATGGAAGGAGCTAAGGAAATGACTACTCCTATTGCTCCTGGAACAAAGCTAGATATGAACGAACTTGGTCCTTCCACAAATGAGACCAAGTATAGAGGAATCATTGGTTCTCTCCTCTACCTTACAGTTAGTCGTCTAGATATTGTCTACACTGTAGGACTCTGTGCAAGATTTCAATCTAAGCCAAAGGAGTCCCACCTAACTGCTGTCAAGAGGATATTGAGATACCTAAAAGGAACTAAAGACTTATGTCTATGGTACCCCAGGGGTGGTACATTTGAGTTAATTGGTTTTGCTAATCCAGATTATGCAGGGAATCTGGTGGATAGATAGAGCACTTCAGGAATGGCACATTTCCTTGGTCCCTATCTGGTTTCTTGGGCTACAAAGAAGCAGAACTCAGTAGCCCTCTCCATTGTTGAAGTTGAGTATGTTGTTGTTGCATCTTGTTTCTCTCAGCTGTTGTGGATTAAACATTAACTGGATGACTTTGGAATTAAATATGGAGTTGTGCCTATTTTCTGTGATAATACAAGTGTTGTGAATATTGCCAAGAATCCAATCCAACACAAGAGAACCAAG